>CM062813.1:1175046777-1175646777 GCA_031772625.1 Pinus tabuliformis
CTTGGCAGTAGCAACAGGCGCTGGGATCCGCATCAATAATCTGCTTCCCTTTGTCATTCCCCTTGTCAGGTTTCTGACTCAGAGTCGGAACATGCATCTGATTCAGAACCTTCAACTCGGCCACCAGCGACTGCTTGGTCCGACAACTCACTTGTGTTATGAGTGGGACTCTTGTGGAACTCACACCACTTTCCTGTGTCCTTCTTCGGCTTCGTGGTGTTGTTTCTTTTCTGCGGCTTCGACGGGTTGTCTTGGGTCACCCGCCTTGGCTTTGTCCTTTGGGCTTTGGATTTGCAGATCCAAAGTCTCGCTTCTTCTTTGTTTTGAACTTTTGCTCGATTTTGACAGCGTATCGGTATGCTGTGCCGAGTGAGGAGATGTTCAAGAACTCCATCTCTTCCTGGATGTATCTGTGTAGGCAGCCGCGGTATTTGAGTACCAGATGCAGCTCAGAATCTTTGATACCCAACTGTGTGCGAAGGGTATGAAAAATGTTTGTGAACTCCGACACATCTTGGTCTCGTCCCTGCCGCAGTGTGGTCCATTTGATGTATTTGTCCTCATAGCTTCCGACGGGGTAGTACTGCTCTTTGATGGCATCCCGAAAGTCATTCCAAGTGGGTGCGGTTGAAAATAGTGAGCCTGTACTTTCATCCTTCTGCTCGCAATAGGTTTCCCACCAGTCCTTGACGTGGGGGGCTGCTTTGAGAAGAGCGAAAACAATCTTCTCCCGACTTGAAAATTCGTGAACAGAAAAATACCCATCTAGCAGATTTAACCATTTATCTACGGCATCTGCGTCTATTTGACCCTCGAAGATGGGGATTTCAAAATTAACTTGTACCTTAAACGGTGTGGTGTTTCCAGAGTAGCTGCTGGAAGCTGATGCGTCGCCTTGGTAGCCGCTGAAGGATTGGGCAAAGGTTGTCCATCATCGCGTTCCGTTGTCCGCTCGAGGGCTTCTTCGAGCAAGATTTTGATGGGATCTCCTGCCCCCTCGTCTTTCTTGTTATCCGCCATGGGAGGCGTCGAGATTTGCGAGGCTGGTCTTGCAAGGTTCGACCAGTTCAAGCCCTAACTCCTTATATCCCGACCTCGTTGGGGACATGCAAAGAAAAACAGAGAAAAAGCAGACCGCTCTGATACCACTGATCCGGATTTAAGCAGGAACGCAATAGATTACATAGATAACCATAAATACAGAGATGCGATAACCATAAAAACAGAGATGCAACAGAAATAATAATATGCGATAACCATAAAAACAGAGATGCCGCGGAAATAATACTTCATTTCATTAATGGAGAATACTGAAATATGCTTACAAATAGAAATAACCCAGCTAGGGCGATGGTAGCTTATCTCTGAGAAGAGATGTGTCGGCTACATGCCTCTGAACTGTTCCGAACTGTGTTACAATGAGGCTCGAGGGCCTATTTATAGTTGAGAAACAATGGAAAACCCTTCACATTCCAAAACCTAACCCTAGAAGATGAAAACGCCAAACTATGGGCCCCGTTTGGGTAAATTGGTACATCAACTTCCCGGGGTCGTAACTTTGGCATACGATCTCCGTTTACGCGCATGATAGCCCGTTGAAAAGATCTTTCTGAGGACTATAACGCAAACAACGATTTTTTATCAAAAAATCGCAGGCGCGGGATTTCCCAAAAAACATCGTTTAGGGCCTCAAAACGGCTCCTGAAGTTTAGGACCCGAAAACTGCTAAAAATAGTAAATTGTGCTATAATTAAGGAAACTGAAAATGTCAAGAGGGACAATGGTGGGGGTCTAGGTGGACTTGGCAGGTGGCCACCAATATCCACCTGGATCATTCCTCCCCCCTTAGGAAGCAATGGTCCCCATTGCGTTGAGTTCCTCCATGAGATGGGGAAACTTTTGCTGAACTTGGTCCCTGGTGAGCCACTTGCCATTGTGAAGGAGTTGGCCTGCTTTGACAACTCGATACAGTTGAATATTCTGTTGGCGAGTATTCTTGATCTGTGTGTCCATGATTCGATCAGTTGCAGCTTGTTCCATGCAATCTGGATTTAATTCTGTGGGGGTGAGCTTTTCTGCAATGTCGGATGTATCTAGCAATGGTGGAAAGTATGGCCGAAGGCGGTCCACATTGAACACTGGGTGCAGGCCAAGGAATGGGGGAATGTTGAGCTCAAATGCATTGTCTCCCATAGCCTTGGTAATGGTGTAAGGACCATGTCGAAGTGGTCTGAGTTTCTGATGGGTTCTGGTAAGGCGCTCCCTCTGCAGATGTAACCAAACTTTGTCGCCCACCTGAAACTTGTGTGGTACCCCTCCGGGTAACAAGAAGTTGTTCCTGTGTTCTGTCATGACTGTATCCCTCTGTTGCTGCTGCTGTGTGGAGGAACCCTTCGCGGGGTCATGGATGTAGCAACGATCTTCCCCTTACTTTGGGAGCGAACCAGACAGAAAATAAATTTCCTAGTCTGTGAGATGAGCTTGCTGCCTTTCTTAGCAGTGATCAAAGAGGTGGCGGTAGGTGGGGCTACCTTCGGTATCCTGTATAATGAATTATCCAAAGAAATGATGACAGCGCGAGGCCTTGACTCATACACAGCATGTCGCCTCCACAAGTATGGCTGGCCTAATAGTACATCACAAACATCCAGAGTTGTAACATCACACAATACCTCGTCTGTGAAGGGCTTGATGCTGTAGCGGCACTGCTGGCGAACTTTGAGATCTCGTCCTTCGTGGAGCCAACCGATACTGTACGGCTGTGGGTGTGGTGTAGTTGGTAGGCCCAACTGCTTCACGACCTCTGCTGAAATGAGGTTCTTTTGGCTGCCACTGTCGACAATGAATTTCAGCGGCGAACCCTTCACCCACATCTGTGAGTGGAAAAGACGTTCCCCCTCCTCTGGATCTTCGGGCTCATTTTTCTGGATCTTGGCAGTAGCAACAGTGGCGCTGGGATCCGCATCAATAATCTGCTTCCCTTTGTCATTCCCCTTGTCAGGTTCTGACTCAGAGTCGGAACATGCATCTGATTCAGAAGCCTTCAACTCGGCCACCAGCGACTGCTTGGTCCGACACTCACTTGTGTTATGAGTGGGACTCTTGTGGAACTCACACCACTTTCCTGTGTCCTTCTTCGGCTTCGTGGTGTTGTTCTTTTCTTGCGGCTTCGACGGGTTGTCTTGGGTCACCCCGCCTTGGCTTTGTCCTTTGGGCTTTGGATTTTCAGATCCAAAGTCTCGCTTCTTCTGTTTGAACTTTTGCTCGATTTTGACAGCGTATCGGTATGCTGTGCCGAGTGAGGAGATGTTCAAGAACTCCATCTCTTCCTGGATGTATCTGTGTAGGCAGCCGCGGTATTTGAGTACCAGATGCAGCTCAGAATCTTTGATACCCAACTGTGTGCGAAGGGTATGAAAAATGTTTGTGAACTCCGACACATCTTGGTCTCGTCCCTGCCGCAGTGTGGTCCATTTGATGTATTTGTCCTCATAGCTTCCGACGGGGTAGTACTGCTCTTTGATGGCATCCCGAAAGTCATTCCAAGTGGGTGCGGTTGAAAATAGTGAGCCTGTACTTTCATCCTTCTGCTCGCAATAGGTTTCCCACCAGTCCTTGACGTGGGGGGCTGCTTTGAGAAGAGCGAAAACAATCTTCTCCCGACTTGAAAATTCGTGAACAGAAAAATACCCATCTAGCAGATTTAACCATTTATCTACGGCATCTGCGTCTATTTGACCCTCGAAGATGGGGATTTCAAAATTAACTTGTACCTTAAACGGTGTGGTGTTTCCAGAGTAGCTGTTGGAAGCCGATGCGTCACCTTTGGGTAGCCGCTGAAGGATCTGCGCAAAACTATCCATCATCGCGTTCCTTTGCCGCTCGAGGGCTTCTTCGAGCAAGATTTTGATGGGATCTCCTGCTCCCTCGTCTTTCTTGTTATCCGCCATGGGAGGCCGTCGAGATTTGCGAAGCTGGTCTTGCAAGGGTTCGACCAGCTCAAGCCCTAACTCCTTATATCCCGACCTCGTCGGGGACATGCAAAGAAAAACAGAGAAAAAGCAGACCGCTCTGATACCACTGATCCGGATTTAAGCAGGAACGCAATAGATTACATAGATAACCATAAATACAGAGATGCGATAACCATAAAAACAGAGATGCAACAGAAATAATAATATGCGATAACCATAAAAACAGAGATGCCGCGGAAATAATACTTCATTTCATTAATGGAGAATACTGAAATATGCTTACAAATAGAAATAACCCAGCTAGGGCGATGGTAGCTTATCTCTGAGAAGAGATGTGTCGGCTACATGCCTCTGAACTGTTCCGAACTGTGTTACAATGAGGCTCGAGGGCCTATTTATAGTTGAGAAACAATGGAAAACCCTTCACATTCCAAAACCTAACCCTAGAAGATGAAAACGCCAAACTATGGGCCCCGTTTGGGTAAATTGGTACATCAACTTCCCGGGGTCGTAACTTTGGCATACGATCTCCGTTTTACGCGCATGATAGCCCGTTGAAAAGATCTTTCTGAGGACTATAACGCAAGCAACGATTTTTTATTAAAAAAATCGCAGGCGCGGGATTTCACAAAAAACATCGTTTAGGGCCTCAAAACGGCTCCTGAAGTTTAGGACCCGAAAACTGCTAAAAATAGTAAATTGTGCTATAATTAAGGAAACTGAAAATGTCAAGAGGGACAATGGTGGGGGTCTAGGTGGACTTGGCAGGTGGCCACCAATATCCACCTGGATCATTCCTCCCCCCTTAGGAAGCAATGGTCCCCATTGCGTTGAGTTCCTCCATGAGATGGGGAAACTTTTGCTGAACTTGGTCCCTGGTGAGCCACTTGCCATTGTGAAGGAGTTGGCCTGCTTTGACAACTCGATACAGTTGAATATTCTGTTGGCGAGTATTCTTGATCTGTGTGTCCATGATTCGATCAGTTGCAGCTTGTTCCATGCAATCTGGATTTAATTCTGTGGGGGTGAGCTTTTCTGCAATGTCGGATGTATCTAGCAATGGTGGAAAGTATGGCCGAAGGCGGTCCACATTGAACACTGGGTGCAGGCCAAGGAATGGGGGAATGTTGAGCTCAAATGCATTGTCTCCCATAGCCTTGGTAATGGTGTAAGGACCATGTCGAAGTGGTCTGAGTTTCTGATGGGTTCTGGTAAGGCGCTCCCTCTGCAGATGTAACCAAACTTTGTCGCCCACCTGAAACTTGTGTGGTACCCCTCCGGGTAACAAGAAGTTGTTCCTGTGTTCTGTCATGACTGTATCCCTCTGTTGCTGCTGCTGTGTGGAGGAACCCTTCGCGGGGGTCATGGATGTAGCAACGGTCTTCCCCTTACTTTGGGAGCGAAGCAGACAGAAAATAAATTTCCTAGTCTGTGAGATGAGCTTGCTGCCTTTCTTAGCAGTGATCAAAGAGGTGGCGGTAGGTGGGGCTACCTCCGGTATCCTGTATAATGAATTATCCAAAGAAATGATGACAGCGCGAGGCCTTGACTCATACACAGCATGTCGCCTCCACAAGTATGGCTGGCCTAATAGTACATCACAAACATCCAGAGTTGTAACATCACACAATACCTCGTCTGTGAAGGGCTTGATGCTGTAGGGAAGGCGGCACTGCTGGCGAACTTTGAGATCTCGTCCTTCGTGGAGCCAACCGATACTGTACGGCTGTGGGTGTGGTGTAGTTGGTAGGCCCAACTGCTTCACGACCTCTGCTGAAATGAGGTTCTTTTGGCTGCCACTGTCGACAATGAATTTCAGCGGCGAACCCTTCACCCACATCTGTGAGTGGAAAAGACGTTCCCCCTCCTCTGGATCTTCGGGCTCATTTTTCTGGATCTTGGCAGTAGCAACAGTGGCGCTGGGATCCGCATCAATAATCTGCTTCCCTTTGTCATTCCCCTTGTCAGGTTCTGACTCAGAGTCGGAACATGCATCTGATTCAGAAGCCTTCAACTCGGCCACCAGCGACTGCTTGGTCCGACACTCACTTGTGTTATGAGTGGGACTCTTGTGGAACTCACACCACTTTCCTGTGTCCTTCTTCGGCTTCGTGGTGTTGTTCTTTTCTTGCGGCTTCGACGGGTTTTCTTGGGTCACCCCGCCTTGGCTTTGTCCTTTGGGCTTTGGATTTGCAGATCCAAAGTCTCGCTTCTTCTGTTTGAACTTTTGCTCGATTTTGACAGCGTATCGGTATGCTGTGCCGAGTGAGGAGATGTTCAAGAACTCCATCTCTTCCTGGATGTATCTGTGTAGGCAGCCGCGGTATTTGAGTACCAGATGCAGCTCAGAATCTTTGATACCCAACTGTGTGCGAAGGGTATGAAAAATGTTTGTGAACTCCGACACATCTTGGTCTCGTCCCTGCCGCAGTGTGGTCCATTTGATGTATTTGTCCTCATAGCTTCCGACGGGGTAGTACTGCTCTTTGATGGCATCCCGAAAGTCATTCCAAGTGGGTGCGGTTGAAAATAGTGAGCCTGTACTTTCATCCTTCTGCTCGCAATAGGTTTCCCACCAGTCCTTGACGTGGGGGGCTGCTTTGAGAAGAGCGAAAACAATCTTCTCCCGACTTGAAAATTCGTGAACAGAAAAATACCCATCTAGCAGATTTAACCATTTATCTACGGCATCTGCGTCTATTTGACCCTCGAAGATGGGGATGTCAAAATTAACTTGTACCTTAAACGGTGTGGTGTTTCCAGAGTAGCTGCTGGAAGCTGATGCGTCACCTTTGGGTAGCCGCTGAAGGATTTGGGCAAAGTTGTCCATCATCGCGTTCCGTTGTCGCTCGAGGGCTTCTTCGAGCAAGATTTTGATGGGATCTCCTGCTCCCTCGTCTTTCTTGTTATCCGCCATGGGAGGCCGTCGAGATTTGCGAGGCTGGTCTTGCAAGGGTTCGACCAGCTCAAGCCCTAACTCCTTATATCCCGACCTCGTCGGGGACATGCAAAGAAAAACAGAGAAAAAGCAGACCGCTCTGATACCACTGATCCGGATTTAAGCAGGAACGCAATAGATTACATAGATAACCATAAATACAGAGATGCGATAACCATAAAAACAGAGATGCAACAGAAATAATAATATGCGATAACCATAAAAACAGAGATGCCGCGGAAATAATACTTCATTTCATTAATGGAGAATACTGAAATATGCTTACAAATAGAAATAACCCAGCTAGGGCGATGGTAGCTTATCTCTGAGAAGAGATGTGTCGGCTACATGCCTCTGAACTGTTCCGAACTGTGTTACAATGAGGCTCGAGGGCCTATTTATAGTTGAGAAACAATGGAAAACCCTTCACATTCCAAAACCTAACCCTAGAAGATGAAAACGCCAAACTATGGGCCCCGTTTGGGTAAATTGGTACATCAACTTCCCGGGGTCGTAACTTTGGCATACGATCTCCGTTTTACGCGCATGATAGCCCGTTGAAAAGATCTTTCTGAGGACTATAACGCAAACAACGATTTTTTATCAAAAAAATCGCAGGCGCGGGATTTCCCAAAAAACATCGTTTAGGGCCTCAAAACGGCTCCTGAAGTTTAGGACCCGAAAACTGCTAAAAATAGTAAATTGTGCTATAATTAAGGAAACTGAAAATGTCAAGAGGGACAATGGTGGGGGTCTAGGTGGACTTGGCAGGTGGCCACCAATATCCACCTGGATCATTCCTCCCCCTTAGGAAGCAATGGTCCCCATTGCGTTGAGTTCCTCCATGAGATGGGGAAACTTTTGCTGAACTTGGTCCCTGGTGAGCCACTTGCCATTGTGAAGGAGTTGGCCTGCTTTGACAACTCGATACAGTTGAATATTCTGTTGGCGAGTATTCTTGATCTGTGTGTCCATGATTCGATCAGTTGCAGCTTGTTCCATGCAATCTGGATTTAATTCTGTGGGGGTGAGCTTTTCTGCAATGTCGGATGTATCTAGCAATGGTGGAAAGTATGGCCGAAGGCGGTCCACATTGAACACTGGGTGCAGGCCAAGGAATGGGGGAATGTTGAGCTCAAATGCATTGTCTCCCATAGCCTTGGTAATGGTGTAAGGACCATGTCGAAGTGGTCTGAGTTTCTGATGGGTTCTGGTAAGGCGCTCCCTCTGCAGATGTAACCAAACTTTGTCGCCCACCTGAAACTTGTGTGGTACCCCTCCGGGTAACAAGAAGTTGTTCCTGCGTTCTGTCATGACTGTATCCCTCTGTTGCTGCTGCTGTGTGGAGGAACCCTTCGCGGGGGTCATGGATGTAGCAACGGTCTTCCCCTTACTTTGGGAGCGAACCAGACAGAAAATAAATTTCCTAGTCTGTGAGATGAGCTTGCTGCCTTTCTTAGCAGTGATCAAAGAGGTGGCGGTAGGTGGGGCTACCTCCGGTATCCTGTATAATGAATTATCCAAAGAAATGATGACAGCGCGAGGCCTTGACTCATACACAGCATGTCGCCTCCACAAGTATGGCTGGCCTAATAGTACATCACAAACATCCAGAGTTGTAACATCACACAATACCTCGTCTGTGAAGGGCTTGATGCTGTAGGGAAGGCGGCACTGCTGGCGAACTTTGAGATCTCGTCCTTCGTGGAGCCAACCGATACTGTACGGCTGTGGGTGTGGTGTAGTTGGTAGGCCCAACTGCTTCACGACCTCTGCTGAAATGAGGTTCTTTTGGCTGCCACTGTCGACAATGAATTTCAGCGGCGAACCCTTCACCCACATCTGTGAGTGGAAAAGACGTTCCCCCTCCTCTGGATCTTCGGGCTCATTTTTCTGGATCTTGGCAGTAGCAACAGTGGCGCTGGGATCCGCATCAATAATCTGCTTCCCTTTGTCATTCCCCTTGTCAGGTTCTGACTCAGAGTCGGAACATGCATCTGATTCAGAAGCCTTCAACTCGGCCACCAGCGACTGCTTGGTCCGACACTCACTTGTGTTATGAGTGGGACTCTTGTGGAACTCACACCACTTTCCTGTGTCCTTCTTCGGCTTCGTGGTGTTGTTCTTTTCTTGCGGCTTCGACGGGTTGTCTTGGGTCACCCCGCCTTGGCTTTGTCCTTTGGGCTTTGGATTTGCAGATCCAAAGTCTCGCTTCTTCTGTTTGAACTTTTGCTCGATTTTGACAGCGTATCGGTATGCTGTGCCGAGTGAGGAGATGTTCAAGAACTCCATCTCTTCCTGGATGTATCTGTGTAGGCAGCCGCGGTATTTGAGTACCAGATGCAGCTCAGAATCTTTGATACCCAACTGTGTGCGAAGGGTATGAAAAATGTTTGTGAACTCCGACACATCTTGGTCTCGTCCCTGCCGCAGTGTGGTCCATTTGATGTATTTGTCCTCATAGCTTCCGACGGGGTAGTACTGCTCTTTGATGGCATCCCGAAAGTCATTCCAAGTGGGTGCGGTTGAAAATAGTGAGCCTGTACTTTCATCCTTCTGCTCGCAATAGGTTTCCCACCAGTCCTTGACGTGGGGGGCTGCTTTGAGAAGAGCGAAAACAATCTTCTCCCTACTTGAAAATTCGTGAACAGAAAAATACCCATCTAGCAGATTTAACCATTTATCTACGGCATCTGCGTCTATTTGACCCTCGAAGATGGGGATGTCAAAATTAACTTGTACCTTAAACGGTGTGGTGTTTCCAGAGTAGCTGCTGGAAGCTGATGCGTCACCTTTGGGTAGCCGCTGAAGGATTTGGGCAAAGTTGTCCATCATCGCGTTCCGTTGTCGCTCGAGGGCTTCTTCGAGCAAGATTTTGATGGGATCTCCTGCTCCCTCGTCTTTCTTGTTATCCGCCATGGGAGGCCGTCGAGATTTGCGAGGCTGGTCTTGCAAGGGTTCGACCAGCTCAAGCCCTAACTCCTTATATCCCGACCTCGTCGGGGACATGCAAAGAAAAACAGAGAAAAAGCAGACCGCTCTGATACCACTGATCCGGATTTAAGCAGGAACGCAATAGATTACATAGATAACCATAAATACAGAGATGCGATAACCATAAAAACAGAGATGCAACAGAAATAATAATATGCGATAACCATAAAAACAGAGATGCCGCGGAAATAATACTTCATTTCATTAATGGAGAATACTGAAATATGCTTACAAATAGAAATAACCCAGCTAGGGCGATGGTAGCTTATCTCTGAGAAGAGATGTGTCGGCTACATGCCTCTGAACTGTTCCGAACTGTGTTACAATGAGGCTCGAGGGCCTATTTATAGTTGAGAAACAATGGAAAACCCTTCACATTCCAAAACCTAACCCTAGAAGATGAAAACGCCAAACTATGGGCCCCGTTTGGGTAAATTGGTACATCAACTTCCCGGGGTCGTAACTTTGGCATACGATCTCCGTTTTACGCGCATGATAGCCCGTTGAAAAGATCTTTCTGAGGACTATAACGCAAACAACGATTTTTTATCAAAAAAATCGCAGGCGCGGGATTTCCCAAAAAACATCGTTTAGGGCCTCAAAACGGCTCCTGAAGTTTAGGACCCGAAAACTGCTAAAAATAGTAAATTGTGCTATAATTAAGGAAACTGAAAATGTCAAGAGGGACAATGGTGGGGGTCTAGGTGGACTTGGCAGGTGGCCACCAATATCCACCTGGATCATTCCTCCCCCCTTAGGAAGCAATGGTCCCCATTGCGTTGAGTTCCTCCATGAGATGGGGAAACTTTTGCTGAACTTGGTCCCTGGTGAGCCACTTGCCATTGTGAAGGAGTTGGCCTGCTTTGACAACTCGATACAGTTGAATATTCTGTTAGCGAGTATTCTTGATCTGTGTGTCCATGATTCGATCAGTTGCAGCTTGTTCCATGCAATCTGGATTTAATTCTGTGGGGGTGAGCTTTTCTGCAATGTCGGATGTATCTAGCAATGGTGGAAAGTATGGCCGAAGGCGGTCCACATTGAACACTGGGTGCAGGCCAAGGAATGGGGGAATGTTGAGCTCAAATGCATTGTCTCCCATAGCCTTGGTAATGGTGTAAGGACCATGTCGAAGTGGTCTGAGTTTCTGATGGGTTCTGGTAAGGCGCTCCCTCTGCAGATGTAACCAAACTTTGTCGCCCACCTGAAACTTGTGTGGTACCCCTCCGAGTAACAAGAAGTTGTTCCTGTGTTCTGTCATGACTGTATCCCTCTGTTGCTGCTGCTGTGTGGAGGAACCCTTCGCGGGGGTCATGGATGTAGCAACGGTCTTCCCCTTACTTTGGGAGCGAACCAGACAGAAAATAAATTTCCTAGTCTGTGAGATGAGCTTGCTGCCTTTCTTAGCAGTGATCAAAGAGGTGGCGGTAGGTGGGGCTACCTCCGGTATCCTGTATAATGAATTATCCAAAGAAATGATGACAGCGCGAGGCCTTGACTCATACACAGCATGTCGCCTCCACAAGTATGGCTGGCCTAATAGTACATCACAAACATCCAGAGTTGTAACATCACACAATACCTCGTCTGTGAAGGGCTTGATGCTGTAGGGAAGGCGGCACTGCTGGCGAACTTTGAGATCTCGTCCTTCGTGGAGCCAACCGATACTGTACGGCTGTGGGTGTGGTGTAGTTGGTAGGCCCAACTGCTTCACGACCTCTGCTGAAATGAGGTTCTTTTGGCTGCCACTGTCGACAATGAATTTCAGCGGCGAACCCTTCACCCACATCTGTGAGTGGAAAAGACGTTCCCCCTCCTCTGGATCTTCGGGCTCATTTTTCTGGATCTTGGCAGTAGCAACAGTGGCGCTGGGATCCGCATCAATAATCTGCTTCCCTTTGTCATTCCCCTTGTCAGGTTCTGACTCAGAGTCGGAACATGCATCTGATTCAGAAGCCTTCAACTCGGCCACCAGCGACTGCTTGGTCCGACACTCACTTGTGTTATGAGTGGGACTCTTGTGGAACTCACACCACTTTCCTGTGTCCTTCTTCGGCTTCGTGGTGTTGTTCTTTTCTTGCGGCTTCGACGGGTTGTCTTGGGTCACCCCGCCTTGGCTTTGTCCTTTGGGCTTTGGATTTGCAGATCCAAAGTCTCGCTTCTTCTGTTTGAACTTTTGCTCGATTTTGACAGCGTATCGGTATGCTGTGCCGAGTGAGGAGATGTTCAAGAACTCCATCTCTTCCTGGATGTATCTGTGTAGGCAGCCGCGGTATTTGAGTACCAGATGCAGCTCAGAATCTTTGATACCCAACTGTGTGCGAAGGGTATGAAAAATGTTTGTGAACTCCGACACATCTTGGTCTCGTCCCTGCCGCAGTGTGGTCCATTTGATGTATTTGTCCTCATAGCTTCCGACGGGGTAGTACTGCTCTTTGATGGCATCCCGAAAGTCATTCCAAGTGGGTGCGGTTGAAAATAGTGAGCCTGTACTTTCATCCTTCTGCTCGCAATAGGTTTCCCACCAGTCCTTGACGTGGGGGGCTGCTTTGAGAAGAGCGAAAACAATCTTCTCCCGACTTGAAAATTCGTGAACAGAAAAATACCCATCTAGCAGATTTAACCATTTATCTACGGCATCTGCGTCTATTTGACCCTCGAAGATGGGGATGTCAAAATTAACTTGTACCTTAAACGGTGTGGTGTTTCCAGAGTAGCTGCTGGAAGCTGATGCGTCACCTTTGGGTAGCCGCTGAAGGATTTGGGCAAAGTTGTCCATCATCGCGTTCCGTTGTCGCTCGAGGGCTTCTTCGAGCAAGATTTTGATGGGATCTCCTGCTCCCTCGTCTTTCTTGTTATCCGCCATGGGAGGCCGTCGAGATTTGCGAGGCTGGTCTTGCAAGGGTTCGACCAGCTCAAGCCCTAACTCCTTATATCCCGACCTCGTCGGGGACATGCAAAGAAAAACAGAGAAAAAGCAGACCGCTCTGATACCACTGATCCGGATTTAAGCAGGAACGCAATAGATTACATAGATAACCATAAATACAGAGATGCGATAACCATAAAAACAGAGATGCAACAGAAATAATAATATGCGATAACCATAAAAACAGAGATGCCGCGGAAATAATACTTCATTTCATTAATGGAGAATACTGAAATATGCTTACAAATAGAAATAACCCAGCTAGGGCGATGGTAGCTTATCTCTGAGAAGAGATGTGTCGGCTACATGCCTCTGAACTGTTCCGAACTGTGTTACAATGAGGCTCGAGGGCCTATTTATAGTTGAGAAACAATGGAAAACCCTTCACATTCCAAAACCTAACCCTAGAAGATGAAAACGCCAAACTATGGGCCCCGTTTGGGTAAATTGGTACATCAACTTCCCGGGGTCGTAACTTTGGCATACGATCTCCGTTTTACGCGCATGATAGCCCGTTGAAAAGATCTTTCTGAGGACTATAACGCAAACAACGATTTTTTATTAAAAAAATCGCAGGCGCGGGATTTCCCAAAAAACATCGTTTAGGGCCTCAAAACGGCTCCTGAAGTTTAGGACCCGAAAACTGCTAAAAATAGTAAATTGTGCTATAATTAAGGAAACTGAAAATGTCAAGAGGGACAATGGTGGGGGTCTAGGTGGACTTGGCAGGTGGCCACCAATATCCACCTGGATCATTCCTCCCCCCTTAGGAAGCAATGGTCCCCATTGCGTTGAGTTCCTCCATGAGATGGGGAAACTTTTGCTGAACTTGGTCCCTGGTGAGCCACTTGCCATTGTGAAGGAGTTGGCCTGCTTTGACAACTCGATACAGTTGAATATTCTGTTGGCGAGTATTCTTGATCTATGTGTCCATGATTCGATCAGTTGCAGCTTGTTCCATGCAATCTGGATTTAATTCTGTGGGGGTGAGCTTTTCTGCAATGTCGGATGTATCTAGCAATGGTGGAAAGTATGGCCGAAGGCGGTCCACATTGAACACTGGGTGCAGGCCAAGGAATGGGGGAATGTTGAGCTCAAATGCATTGTCTCCCATAGCCTTGGTAATGGTGTAAGGACCATGTCGAAGTGGTCTGAGTTTCTGATGGGTTCTGGTAAGGCGCTCCCTCTGCAGATGTAACCAAACTTTGTCGCCCACCTGAAACTTGTGTGGTACCCCTCCGGGTAACAAGAAGTTGTTCCTGTGTTCTGTCATGACTGTATCCCTCTGTTGCTGCTGCTGTGTGGAGGAACCCTTCGCGGGGGTCATGGATGTAGCAACGGTCTTCCCCTTACTTTGGGAGCGAACCAGACAGAAAATAAATTTCCTAGTCTGTGAGATGAGCTTGCTGCCTTTCTTAGCAGTGATCAAAGAGGTGGCGGTAGGTGGGGCTACCTCCGGTATCCTGTATAATGAATTATCCAAAGAAATGATGACAGCGCGAGTTCTTGACTCATACACAGCATGTCGCCTCCACAAGTATGGCTGGCCTAATAGTACATCACAAACATCCAGAGTTGTAACATCACACAATACCTCGTCTGTGAAGGGCTTGATGCTGTAGGGAAGGCGGCACTGCTGGCGAACTTTGAGATCTCGTCCTTCGTGGAGCCAACCGATACTGTACGGCTGTGGGTGTGGTGTAGTTGGTAGGCCCAACTGCTTCACGACCTCTGCTGAAATGAGGTTCTTTTGGCTGCCACTGTCGACAATGAATTTCAGCGGCGAACCCTTCACCCACATCTGTGAGTGGAAAAGACGTTCCCCCTCCTCTGGATCTTCGGGCTCATTTTTCTGGATCTTGGCAGTAGCAACAGTGGCGCTGGGATCCGCATCAATAATCTGCTTCCCTTTGTCATTCCCCTTGTCAGGTTCTGACTCAGAGTCGGAACATGCATCTGATTCAGAAGCCTTCAACTCGGCCACCAGCGACTGCTTGGTCCGACACTCACTTGTGTTATGAGTGGGACTCTTGTGGAACTCACACCACTTTCCTGTGTCCTTCTTCGGCTTCGTGGTGTTGTTCTTTTCTTGCGGCTTCGACGGGTTGTCTTGGGTCACCCCGCCTTGGCTTTGTCCTTTGGGCTTTGGATTTGCAGATCCAAAGTCTCGCTTCTTCTGTTTGAACTTTTGCTCGATTTTGACAGCGTATCGGTATGCTGTGCCGAGTGAGGAGATGTTCAAGAACTCCATCTCTTCCTGGATGTATCTGTGTAGGTAGCCACGGTATTTGAGTACCAGATGCAGCTCAGAATCTTTGATACCCAACTGTGTGCGAAGGGTATGAAAAATGTTTGTGAACTCCGACACATCTTGGTCTCGTCCCTGCCGCAGTGTGGTCCATTTGATGTATTTGTCCTCATAGCTTCCGACGGGGTAGTACTGCTCTTTGATGGCATCCCGAAAGTCATTCCAAGTGGGTGCGGTTGAAAATAGTGAGCCTGTACTTTCATCCTTCTGCTCGCAATAGGTTTCCCACCAGTCCTTGACGTGGGGGGCTGCTTTGAGAAGAGCGAAAACAATCTTCTCCCGACTTGAAAATTCGTGAACAGAAAAATACCCATCTAGCAGATTTAACCATTTATCTACGGCATCTGCGTCTATTTGACCCTCGAAGATGGGGATGTCAAAATTAACTTGTACCTTAAACGGTGTGGTGTTTCCAGAGTAGCTGCTGGAAGCTGATGCGTCACCTTTGGGTAGCCGCTGAAGGATTTGGGCAAAGTTGTCCATCATCGCGTTCCGTTGTCGCTCGAGGGCTTCTTCGAGCAAGATTTTGATGGGATCTCCTGCTCCCTCGTCTTTCTTGTTATCCGCCATGGGAGGCCGTCGAGATTTGCGAGGCTGGTCTTGCAAGGGTTCGACCAGCTCAAGCCCTAACTCCTTATATCCCGACCTCGTCGGGGACATGCAAAGAAAAACAGAGAAAAAGCAGACCGCTCTGATACCACTGATCCGGATTTAAGCAGGAACGCAATAGATTACATAGATAACCATAAATACAGAGATGCGATAACCATAAAAACAGAGATGCAACAGAAATAATAATATGCGATAACCATAAAAACAGAGATGTCGCGGAAATAATACTTCATTTCATTAATGGAGAATACTGAAATATGCTTACAAATAGAAATAACCCAGCTAGGGCGATGGTAGCTTATCTCTGAGAAGAGATGTGTCGGCTACATGCCTCTGAACTGTTCCGAACTGTGTTACAATGAGGCTCGAGGGCCTATTTATAGTTGAGAAACAATGGAAAACCCTTCACATTCCAAAACCTAACCCTAGAAGATGAAAACGCCAAACTATGGGCCCCGTTTGGGTAAATTGGTACATCAACTTCCCGGGGTCGTAACTTTGGCATACGATCTCCGTTTTACGCGCATGATAGCCCGTTGAAAAGATCTTTCTGAGGAATATAACGCAAACAACGATTTTTTAACTAAAAAATCGCAGGCGCGGGATTTCCCAAAAAACATCGTTTAGGGCCTCAAAACGGCTCCTGAAGTTTAGGACCCGAAAACTGCTAAAAATAGTAAATTGTGCTATAATTAAGGAAACTGAAAATGTCAAGAGGGACAATGGTGGGGGTCTAGGTGGACTTGGCAGGTGGCCACCAATATCCACCTGGATCACCAGGGCATGGTTCAACTAGGTGCTCTAATCTGGGTGAATCAAGTCTAAAGGATCATGCGATATTCTAAAGACTACTACCTTAACCTCCTGCAGTGCTTTGTCGATGCTCTCAAACCCATCCTCAAAGTTGAAGGTCATAAAAATTCCTTCTCTTAAGATGTCCCACTCTGTGGTACCATGGCGGAGCTCCGTTTCCAGGTACCAATTCATAGGAATGATGTCCACAGTGTGAAAGAAAATATGCGCCCACCCTGGCTACGGATTTGTTCCATAGACCTTAGTCCATTTTGCTAAATGATCGCGTAGATAACTTATCCCATCGTATTTTTCAGCAAGCCAAACTTTTGGGCGACCAAACCGTAATCTCATCATTCTTATGTACTCGCGCCATTCATCAAAACTGTCTTTATGGTACCCCACCATGCATCCATAAATTTATCAGGCACCTCCCTTTCAAATGCATCAATAAATTTATCTACATCAATTAGACCATCATAATAAGGAAAACTTCTTACCTCAGATGATACACAACGCAACGATTTAGTCATCATATTACAACACAGCGTAGATACTTCATGCAATCTATTCTGCTAGTGCTCCAATTCTTCGTCTGAATCTGATGTATAGGAGATTTTACGGTCCCATGCAATTCATGCATCGACTATCAGATTAACCCAGTCTTGATCTCGCATTGTTATCTTATATATATGGTCCAAATCATCATCATTTTCCTCATAGTCGCGGACTGGTTCAGTATAGTGCGGTCCTTCTGCAGGGTCCAATGGGACCACTACGCGGAGTGATTTCCTTTCAAATGACATCGTCCACTTCTTCAAATTGATTACCTCGTTCATATCAATGGCCCAATCGATTCCTAGGAGCATGGGGTATGGATTGTTGTCATCAACAATCTCAATTACTTCAAAATCGACCAATGCGCTTACTCCTTCTATATCTATGGTCACTCCATGCAATCTCCCCATAGGGATAATCTTTTGTTGATTTTTCATTCTCAATTGAAATGGAGACCACTGCAACGTAGGTCTCCCCATTCTTTCCCATGTCTATTTAGGCAAAACATTCACATCTGACCCCATATCTAAAATAACTTGATCCATTTCATACTCTCCTATTTGTGCAGAAAGCCTAATTTCACGCCCTGTTCTTGTCTTGTGTTTGCTTATCTTCCTGATTGTGTGATGTCCCTCAGGAGAACCTTCCTTACCCACATACTTATTTATCAGTTCTTGAATCCCTTTCACTACCTTTCTGTCATGCAATAGCTTCATACAAGTTTCCAAGAAAGTGGTAAGCATGGAGGAATCAACTTCTTCAGATGGCTTGTCTTGACTTCCTGAGGTAGAGGCCTCAACGAAGCTTTTCTTTGCTTCCATGAATGTTTCCTTCTCATGCTCCAAGTCAAACCCAACTTCTTTCCCTGGAGCCTTGCAGATCCACTCATTTTCTTTCGGTAGCTTTCCTTTATCATCACTAGTCATCATCTCGCTTCGCAGCACAATATTCACGTTGGGATCCTCCTCGCGGGGCTCAACCCTCATCATCTACAAATTCTGAGTGGGTTGCTGAGGTTGCAACTTCTTCTCCTACATATTAGCTATCAATATAGGGCATTCTTCTATTGTGTGGTCAAACTGAGTACAGTATCGACAATATGGGTGAGTTTGGCTCGTACATTCTTGTGCGTAGTGTACTTGCACTCTGCAATTGTAGAAATTAACTTGTCCTTGACCTCTACCAAGTCCTCCTCCTCCTCGGACTCATCTGTGCCCCTGATATCCTCTGCGCGCTCCCCCAATGCCTTGATCCAGAGGTCGAGTTTTTGTCTACATTCGATACGCGGGCATTCTATCCATCATCAACTCATAGCTACAGCAGTTATGCTCATCGTGGCCCACGGATTTATAGAAATTGCAGAATAATTGTTGAGGTTCCTGCACAATTTTTTGCAGTAAGTGGCAATTGTCTGTTACATGTTTTCTGGCTACCTAACAAATCGCACACCACAACACGGGCCTTGTACTTGGTCCTATTGGGGCTTCCTACCTCAGAGGCATGGGCCCTCCCCCTGCCATATAATTCGCTAAAACAGGGAAATGATCCTTATCATGCCCCTGGTTTTTACATTTTAGGCACCAAACTTCTTTGTGCACCTCCAACCAAGTGGCTTTTTCCTTCTTCAAGCTCTACAACTCCACATGAATTTGTTGAACTCCCAATGTCACGTCCTGGATAGGGGTCTCATGTAATCTCATTGTGATCTCCAGTGGTTCCGCCTGAGTCCCTATCTTTTGTTGTGACAAAGCAATTCTTAAGTGTTGTAGGAGCGTGACTATGAACCAATTGTGGTGCTAACTGTCTGTAAGATTCATATCGGCTTCGCGGATTCTACACTTCAGTCTCTAGTCCAAATCCCATGGAGTTTCTCCAATCCTCATTGCTATTTCCTTGAATTCAACGACTGATTGTGATTCAGACTTAGGCCTACCGAATTCCTTATTCAGAGCAGTCTGAGTGTCCACTAATGATGCCAATGGGTTATCCATGCCGTACTTAATGTACCATGTCAATGCACGATCTTGTAGAGAAGTAACCAACTGTGCCTTCTTTATATTATCATCTGTAATATTTTGTGTCGTCCATACAGCCTTCGCAATAAACCAAAGCTGATCTGGGTCCTCACTTCCCAAGCCTTTGAAAACGGGCAACTTCATCGTATTCGACATGTTGAACGGTGGCAGAGGTGGTGGTGGTGTGGGTGAAGGCATATGTTGTGGAGGTGAAGGCAGAGGTGGTGTGGGCGGATGAGGCATTCACGTAAATCCCTGCTTTATCAACTATACCGCACTTTGCGACGAGGCCTATACCACTCCCTCGTCATCGGTTGAAGGGGGTTCTATAAATGGGCTATATTCAGGACCTGCTCTTCCCTGCTTTCTAAATATTCATCCACTTCGCGTAGATCAAAACATCAAGGCAGTGGAATAACCCTCTTTTCACACAAGAGAATTGTAATCCAAGTATTCAAATATTTCAAATACTTACCTCGCGGTCCTTTGAAAAATCACCTCTCTACTTCGTTGTAGCTGACTGAGGTATCGACTGTGAATTGTGTCACAAATCCTCATATTACTCGATCAAGCCACTGAGACATCGTGCGTGATCTTATCTTCAAAGGCTTCCAACCTCCTTACTAGCTCCGGGGTCCACACTACTGGATCGTCAAGCCTCCACCTTCCTTGGTCGTCTACCAATTTAGCGATCCACTCGTATAGTTTGATCGGGAAGGTGCAGAAGAAAATCTCGTGTATCTCTGTGTATAAGTATTTGTCCAACCACTGTTCTTTTTTCAGGTGCGGATTTTTGTTTTCTTGCACCGTGAATTCGTGGATCTTTCTATCCAACCACTTCTCAATTTCCTTCATTGTTGGATTCCAGTGATGCGACATCACACATCTATTTATGCAGATCCCGGTCCTGGCAACAGAACCATTTGTTGGCTTAGTGGGTCCTAACCCAGGTTTAGAGTTAGTTGCACCAAACAAATCCCTACACTACTGGCCCTTTCGGCATCAATCCACAGAGCACAGACTGAAGTCTCACTTGAAGCAGTATGGGGGGATGTTGGAACCAAGTTTCCGCACCCAAAGATCATTGTGATATCGTTTTGTGCCCTAAATATACCTTCACGCAGATCAATAAGCCCTTATGTCTTATCAATATAACTTCCTTTAACTAGCCTCTAGACCTCCATGAAGGTCTACAACTACCTTTCGCGGACCTTGAATAGACTAATCAGCTACTTATGCGCACCACATATCGTTCTTAACCCAATAATTACCTTGATCAGCTTAAGTGTTCAATAACTTCAACATACAACAAGATAATCTTCGCGTAAATAGTTAACAATAATTGTGTTCATATAACAGTATAAATCGTGTAAAATCACGCATCAATACATCATTATTTCATAAGCCCAACATTCATCACAACATAAAGCGCATTCATTCATAACTGAAGTAAATAGGAAAAACACAGGAATTTCTACAATAATCTTCTTTATTAATACTCAATTCAGCTTACAGATTCAAGACTTCCCTATGCACTTAGCTTCAGGGGTCCGCGCACTCAGCTGCTGACTCTACTTTAGGCCTCTGCGCACACAGATGCAGAGCCTTTCTTCCTACTCTTCTTCTATAACTCTTTAGACTTCTCCCATAGACCAAACTTCATTACTTGCCTTAGACATCCTAAGACACACCTATTTATAAAATCCCATGGTCCGTGGATCATGGGTAGGTCCTCAAAAAGCCGACTTGACTTACATAACGAAGGGTAAAACCCTTTATGATTCTTTAACTATCTACGCACTCTGTGACCACAACTTGCGAAGAATTTACATTTTATACAACAAAACTTGGGCTTTTGCCCCAAAATTGACCCTAGGGGACCCTATCCCAACAATGGGTCTAGAGATATATGATAATATCCCCATACCAAAGATCAGATGAATCAATAAGAAACAATGACTCGTCAGGAATAGAATTGTTAGATGTAGACTTAGTTTCAGATGAGGGAAGGTCACAGATTAGTTCAACGAAGACTAGGGACTTATTAGATTTGGATTTGATGAATTCCAAATTGAACACTTGGAGAATAAAAATCCATTTAGATTATTTTTGTCCCAACAATTATCGTGACAGAATATATGTCATGGGGTTGCAATTAGAAACTGCCATAGTCTTCTGAATAAAAATGTAGTGGCGAAAAATTTGGACAATTTGAACAACTTCCAAAGCTAACTTTTCAACATGAGTATATTTGATTTTAGTGTCATTCAAATTCTGACTCAAATAATAAATGGGATGTTAATTCCTGACATCATCTTCTTGGACCAATACCATAACAATGGTATTAACGACAACATCGAGATATAGGAAATACTCACGTTGATAATAAGGGGGATACAACAATGATTCTCGAATCAGAACATCTTTCAAAGCATCAAAAGCTTTTTTGGCAGTATTGTCCCAATGGAAGGGAACTCTTTTCTTCAATAATCGAGTAAATCCTTTGGTCAATTCAGCATAATTGGGAACAAATATTCGTACAAAGTTAGCCTTCCTTGGAGGTGTTGTAACTAAATAAGTGAGGAAAGGGCAAGAAAATTAAGGATCACCTTCATTTTAAGTGGATCAATACGAATTCCTTGATTTGACACAACGAAGCTGAGAAGTCTACTGGATTGGACACAAAGATGCATTTGTATGGATTTAACCTGATAATATAATGTCTACAACATAAGAAAATGGCTCTGAGATGCATCAGATGATCCTCATGATATTTTGAATGGGAAGGTAAGTCGTCCACATAGGGTTGTACAATGTGCTTAATATCATGGAAGGAATAATTCATATCCCTATGGAAAGTTGCACTAGTGTTTTTCAAACCAAAAGGGAGCTTATGATAGGTGAACGTGCCCCATGGAAAAATAAATGAAGTTTTATGTTGGTATGATGGAAGGATGTTGATTTGGTTGTAGTCGGAAAAACCATCCATAAATGATTTTTTTTTCTTCCGACACAATCGTCAACAATTTTGTTGATAAATGGAGTCAGATAATTGTCCTTACGACAAGCATGGTTAATATCTTGATAATCGACACAAACATGAATCGTACCTTTTTTTCATGACAGGAAAAATGTTCAAATCCCAATCAATAAGAGAAGTTGGGTAAATGAAATCAGCTCGCAGAAGTTTTTCAACCTCCACTTTAATAGCAACAACTTTCTTAGGATGAACCAGACGCAAGTGTTGTCGGATTGGCTTAGCATCTGGATATGTTATAATTTCATGTACATCAATATTGGGATCAATACCTGGCATCTCTTCATATGTATAGGAAAAAAATTCACGAAATTCCTGGGAAAGGGATTTATAGATCTTGACCTCATCGGGAGAATAAGAGGCACTAATATGTACATTTTTGACAATTATGGTTTTAATTGAAATATCAAGAGGAATAGTCCCTTCAAAATTCGATAAATTATTCTCTGAATCAACGTCTTGGATAGATATGGAATTCATAGATGCCTCAATGGCATTGGCTGAATAAATATATCCAAGTTTATCCTCATAGGTCTCAGGTAGGGAGGAACGATGATGACTATTTTCCCACGACGCATCATCTAACATCATGATTTCCATGATGCTTTCATTAGTAGAGAATGTACCAGAGAAAGGATCAAAATATGAACCATAATCTTGGGAATTATCGAACCAATATATCGAGGAGGAGAAAGAAGAATGTGCCAAACATGCCGAATAGATAGCTTCATATTTGAGCTCAACATGGCTAAGCGACATGTGGTCACCAAATGTATCAGCATTAGAGGCATCTGGCATTATCAAAGGATCGGTTGGAATAGTATAAAAGAAATCATACTGATGAAGGTAACCAAGTTAGGAATGTTAGGAGGAGGAAGGGAAAATGTTCCCATCAAATAAGAATCTTTAAGTAGTCCTACTACGACATGTTGGTAAGGTTGTAGGGATTCACCCAGAAGAGGGATGCTTCCAATAGTTTGAGAATTATTGGTAAAAAAGGTAAGCTGGTCGATGGCCGTGATACCCCCCTGGTGAGGGAAATTGATCATCTTAAATTAGGTTGAAATGGTAGCGACCATGGCATAAATCCATGTGCGGCCCAGTAAAAGGTTATAATCCAAAGGTCCATTTATAACTTTGACTTCTACTGAAATCATTTTGCCAGCTAATTCTACTTGCAACATATTCAAAATTCCATAAGGCTTGAAGCCTCTTCCATGAAAGGATTTGAGAGTAGTCAGTGACTGATTAAGTGAAGGAGAACCAATAACCTTCCAATAGGGAAGTGACATGATATAGGTCGAAGCACCTTCATCCAAAATTATTCGATGGATAGTCTTACTTCGAACAACAACCTCAATCATAAATGCCAGTTGTGGTGGAAGTTTGGGTGTATGATTCTCATGATTAAAGACCACAAGATTTGAATCCTAAGGATCAATGCCTCTAATTGTGACTAGTAAAGATCTCTTATGGGTGGGACAATTATGCAAAACCTCAAGAGTTGACATAGTATAAGGGGATTGAGCTAGGTATTCTACTATATTATAATTCTGTGCATCTCTCGCACAAGATTGAATGTTGATTTATGAATAACACCCTTGGTAGGTTTAATAGTTAATTCAGTTAGAACTGCATTGGGAGAAGGGTCCGAGGGAGATGAGGTAGAACTAGCAGGTTGATTAGTAGCGTTACCAACTGAGGGATTCATATTACCGTAGTCTTTATTTATCGTAGCCACCATGATTTGTTTTTTTGGTTTGGTGGAAGATAACATCATAACCGAGGAAGAGGATGTTGGATCCCATGCAACCATGTTCGTCTACTGATTAGGGAAGGGATCTGTTAACACAACAAGCATGGTAAATGACAACTTGAGGAATCGATTAACTTCTACCTGATGTGGATAATCCAAGGTAAATTATTCCTCATTTTAGATAAAGCAAGGATAATGAGGTTTTTGTTTATCTTCAGGAGACTAGTTATTTTATTTATCTTGCGAAGAATTATATTTCTTCTTCTTTCCTTTTCCTTTCTTTTTACTTCTGAGTTGCTGCAATTTTCCTTTCGTAGATTGGATGACATTAATCTCAGAAATTATCGCAGGAGTAGCAGAGGAGGGGTTTTGAGTAGCCGCAGCAGGAGGTGAACCAAATAGTTTACTCACTGTCTATGGGTTGGTGGAACCAATGATGCCATCAACAACATGTGATTCTTTAGTAGGAGGTGGTGGAATAATGTGTTGAGGTCTCGGAGCATCGGGTACTTTTCATAGAGCGTGCAATATTGCGTATAAACGAGATTGATATATTGGGCACAAGCAATTACTTTCTCTTCAGTAACAACTATGCCTTTATCAAAATATTCAGTTATTGGTGCTAACAACGATTTGGTGAATGATTAAGCCAATAAATGATCGATAACATAAGTTTTAACCAATCGATGCTGACATCTCCACTCATGAATATGATCTGATATATGGGTGCAATCAGATTTTTTTGAAAGAGGTCAAAAGTTCAGTTCCAGTTTTGTAACGAATAAGAAACTAAAAGTGCGTTAGAAATGTATTTTCTATGGCACTGAATTTGTTGAAAGAATCTTGTGGCAATTCGATATACCACTTAGCTTTCGTACTAGTGAGATTTCTTTGGAAAATCCGTAAATGGATAGAATCATCATTTAAGAAGTTTGATGAACACCATAAATGATATGTCATAACATGAGTAGACAAATCTTCTCCAGGATTGCCATTGACTTTTGGAATGTCACTTGGTAACTTCGTAGGAATGACTAGCCACCATGGAGAGTGACAAATGGGATCATTTGTAAGCTGGGTTAAATCTAGAAGCTCAATAGTTGCAACAAACAATAATTTCCTATTAAAGTATTCTTGGTAAGGTTGAACTTGAGGAGGAAGGTTAACCTTTGGTGGAGGATACCCTAGGTATGACAGAATAGGCCAAGCCACTGGTATTTCCATTCCTAGGTGTGGAGGATTCTGATAACCACGATATGTATAACCAGGTTGTCCAGGATAGATATAACCTTGATGAGATTATAATGGTTGTGTTTGAAGTTGTTGACCTTGATAAGGCATTTATTGCATAGGAGCTTTACCAACAGGCACTTGCGGGATAACTTGGTATGGTTTCCCATAGGGATTTTGCAACATACCTACATTAGGTTGAATGGTTTGTGCCTGTGCCATGCCATGTACAAGTTTTTGTTCTTGAATTTAATGTATTGATTGACCAAGTGGTGGGGTTTTTAAGGCAACCTGAAGATGTTGGGTAGCTAATATTTGATACATCCCAGATATTGGTGGAACAGGTTGCATTTGAGATGCAGCTTGGGTTGGTTGACTTACTTGAGATACAACTTGGGAAGATTGAGGTATATATTGGCAAGTAGGAATCTAAGATGTAGCTAGAACAAGTTGAGAAGTCAGTAATTGAGTTAAGGCCAAAATAGGTTGTACAAGCAATGCAGGGTGCCAAGGATTGGCATACATTCATGGAAAGGGAGGACCAGTAGGATGTTGAATTGAATAGGTATGAGATGTAGGTTTTAACCCCGTACCAAAATTACCTACATACGAATTCTAAAACATGGAAAATAAACAATACGAGAGAATAACACATAAAACACATATACATAAAGATTTTGCTCTTGATCCCAAAACCAGGACTACCAGCTTGATTTTTCATTATGTTCCTTTCAATGTTACAATACATATTTATACATGCTGAACCATCGAATACCATGGACCGAAAACCATCGCGTCCAAAACCATTGACCAAAAGCCATCGTGTCCAAAACCATGTGTAGGTCCGCCCAACCTAATATAGGGTCCAAAAACAAAATTTTCTAGGGCACTGCCCTAGACCCCATAGAGTGGGGTTACCTACACCCCTCAAATCTCCTGTGACCGCCCCAATTACGCAATCGTAGCAACAAAGGGGGGGCTCCGCCCCCCTTCTAACCCCCCGGTTAACTATGTGGGCTAGTCGTGGAAAGAATATAACACAACCCAACATTCTCCCACTTGTTGTTTTCTCACAGGGGGCCACAAGAGATCTTAGTCATTTATCCAGCCCTGCAATGCCCATTGTTTCTCTATACCAAGAGAACTTCTCAGAGCTCACAGATTTTGTCAATGCATCTACAGTATTCTTCAAAGTGTCCACCTTTACCAGCAACAACTTTTTGTCTTCTATCATATCCCTCACAAAGTGATACTGAACATCAATGTGCTTTGTCTTTGAATGATATGCAAGGTTCTTTGCCAAGAAAATTACACTTTGGCTATCATAGTCTATCCTTATAGCTCCCTGTATTAACCCCATATTTGAACACAATCTCTGCAACCAAACTGCTTCCTTGCTTGCATGAGTGGTTGCCAAGTATTCTGCCTCTGTAGTTGATAGTTTCACTACATATTTTTTCTTACTCATCCAACTGACTGCACCTCCAAATAGGTTAAACACATACCCACTTGTAGATATTCTTTGATCCAGATCTCTAGCCCAGTCTAAATCAACAAAGCCACAAATATCCAACAATCTATCCAATCTTGTTATTCCTTGGTAGCACAAACCATAATCACTAGTGCCACTTTGTTGAAGCTCTGAAAATTGGGTCAACAACAAGGGGGATACCCACCCGGTCCGGACCTTGGTTGGCAGCCCCTTATCCGTTTGGTATAGCAGGTCCGACTGGGGATAATGGGACTAGTTTCCCAATCTAAGGGTGTGTGTGTGTGTGCAGAGTTGGATGATGCTGATCTAAGAGTTCTAATCTAAGCTAATTTAATATAATTCTATGCTATTGTAATCTAATGAAAACATCACATCTAATCTATGCTAACTCGGGATATATTTCTTCTATTATGCGATCTAAAGAGATTTCAAATAATAACTGGTAATAAAGATCATTCAGCTATCATAAGAATGGAAATCAATTAAGATGAACCACTTTGCATAAAAAGTTAGGCAAAACAGTTGTGAACAACATATCGCATAATAAGTTATTCATATATCAAACATAAATAAATGGCTCCACCGTACAAAAGTGCCAAATGGTAACTCAAACATTCATGCGATAACATATAAACAACTAAAACCTATATATCACTTTAAGAATATAAGCAGAAATGGCCAAGAGATAAAAGTACCATTTATGACTGGTCCTACTCATAAGCTTCAAGAAAAAATGATTTATCTCTCCTTGTTCTAATATCTACCAAGAGTACAGAAGTGCAACATCAGTAGCAGATATCAAATGCAAACATTAATAAACTTTGATCCATTCATTCATCAAAACCTCCTCTGAGGGTACAAAAGTGCATGTTCTGAGGACAAGTTTTTGACAAATTTCTCGACCCTTCTCTAAATGCATGAGAAGGGTTTAAATACTGCTAATTAAATAACTTAATTACATAAATTTCGGATACGGTTTAAATGACCGCCCTTTATCTAAGCAAACTTATTTCTAAAAATTGAATCTAATTCCTAACTATTTCTGCATTTGCTCCTTAATGTTGCGAGCATTCAACATTTTCCTGGGAAGAGTCGGCAGGTTGTTTTCTGCTTTTGCTTGAGCTACGCAAATAGAAATGGCAAGCGTTGGCACCACTTTTTTAGTAACTAGAAGATATTTTTAGGAATCATCCTCTGGCTGGGTGAATTTACTGTGTATATACTTGGTAACAACCCAAATTTCTCTCAAATTGCTTCTGCTTTTGCTATCTCGGTTTCCGGACTCGTGGATGACTGAGCAAGTTAGGGACTTTTTTTCTGAAAAATTTTCTTAGCGATGCGCACGCATCGAAAACTGCCTCCGTTCTTTGATCCGGGCCATTCTGGTGCGTTTTTCGCCTTTAGCGCTTTTTCCTTTACCGGGCATAAGCTTCAGAATTTTGTACGCATGCTGCTTTTGTGAGCTTTTGACCTTGAGTGTCAAATCTCCTATTGATATCAGCATCTGTTCAGTAATACTCTGAAATCTGCGTTTCTGTTGCATGCGGTATCCATTTATGAGGACATCTCTTCTCTGTTCTACGAGCATTGAAGCTTGCCCTTTTTCCTTAGATGTTTCCTGCACATTGCTTCATGTTGTTTCCTATTTTTCATTCATGTAGTTCAAGCAAAGGAAAAGAGTAAAGATAATAAATTTTGACACGAAAGCTCTAATCTCTACGAATGTATAAAATCATGACACCCATAGTGAACTGACTCTTCGAAAAACACAAAACTCTCGTTCATGAATACTTTGGCGTACATTCATTAATTTCCTTTAAGGCGCGTGCCCAATTTTTGGTTTAGGGACAACTTTTCTTGAATGCTGAACCGAGGAAAATTTGTGATGGGTGATTTCTGCGACTTGCATCGCAGCATCACGGATCGCATTATCAAGATGTGTCATCGCAGAGTTTCCTGATCAGTTTATCACAACATCGTGTTTATCACGTTGTTGCAAGATCGCAACATAGCGCTTATCGCAAGATCGCAGATCGTAGATCGTTGCAAATTGTTAAGTTATTGTGTGTTGTTTATGCGATGTTGCAATATGCGATGTCGCATATCGGCCATCAGATATTTCTTAAGATCTTCATTTATGGGCGCTTCTTAATGTATGCGATGCGATGGATTTCGCGTCTCTTCTTCGCAGTTTTTTTTTTTTTATTGTGCTCATAAAGAAATGTTTTACTCTTCTCCGTGCGATGTATTTTTAAGGAGTATAATACAAAAGTTTTTTATAAAAATTTTTGAATTTTTTTTTACTAAGGGTCCCCACTTGTTTAGTGTTATTGCTAATGCTAAAGAAGGAGGGTGGTTGTTTGAGGCCACAACAATGGAGATTCACTTGGAAGAACCAGTTATCTCTGCTTTTCTATTGAATTTTTTAAACTTCCAAAATGGAAAAATTTTCCTAAATCTAAACTTTGTTATGGACAGATAGAGTACATTATGCCTTATTCTATCAATGATATTTTGTTTCAACCTCTTTCTATTCTAATGTTTT
Organism: Pinus tabuliformis; assembly: GCA_031772625.1. NCBI lineage: Eukaryota > Viridiplantae > Streptophyta > Pinopsida > Pinales > Pinaceae > Pinus > Pinus tabuliformis. Next base: position 1,175,075,958 of record CM062813.1, read on the forward strand.
CTTCCTCAGGCTTGTCCTTGTATTTATATCAGCCATTACTTGGTCTTGTAAAGATAGAATAAAGTCTTCTCTGTGTGCTAGCTTTAAAATATGCTCGTTTGTCGTAGTGTTAACGGGAAAAGTGTCTATTCAGAACGACCCTATCCCACTAAGGTGTGACAGTGACCTTAGAAACAAACAGAGAAAACTACTTTTGTATTCTTCTTTATGAACTATAAACAAAGAGGAATAGGATGAACCAACCTGTGTCTTGTGCTAGTCCTTTGATCCAATCTCTCTCTTCTTTGACAGCTTCCAGCTACCTGCTTCCTTACTTGCCCAGCTTCACCAAGTTCCTGTAAGATCACAAAAGAAGAAAACTACACAAAGACATGGATTTATATTCATAAATAGCTTAGGATCAGATTTAAGCTAAACATACAAATGTAACAATCATCAATGATACACAAGCATGTAGGAGAAACTCAAATAGTTTTATTGATATAACAAGAAGATCCAGGAGGAGTTACAACCGATGATTCCTGATCCAGCATCAACCTCCCAGCAAAGAAGCCCCTCTTCACCTCCAACAAAGCATAAATCACCCAATACTCTGATATCTATCTCAAAACCAACAGCGATTCTCTGCAATCTACAAAATTCCAGCCTCTGGATCTCTGGGATGAGAGATCCATATATAGATGTATGCAAGGAAGATGAGTCAGCTTATGATTTGACTAGTGTTTTCTCTCTGTCAGTTCTTGCTTCCACTTGGAGACTGAGAGCCTCTTACTCATCCTTGGTCGAACTTAGTGAGGCAAGTGTCATTGGAGAAGATTCTGGAAGCTTCCATTGTCTTTCCACCTCGCGGAATGGCACTGCCATTTGTCATTTCCCGCTCAACGCACCCTGATAGTGCATTTAGGTGCGTTTCAATGCACCTAGCTAGTGTATTTGGGTGCTATGCAACGCAGCTAGCCAGTGGAGCAGCTGAAATGATCTTGATTTGACTGATTCTGAGCAGTTTCTGGTGGAGAACTTCTGGGAGAAGTTGTAATTTGTTGACCTTGTTCCTTTAGGGGTCAGAACAACACTTTTAGGGACTTAGGACCCCTTGGTTTATGGACATTTCATGCTTAGAGCTGTAAGGCACAAAAATGTCTATAACAGTTGCCCCCTAAAGTATGAGGCCGTTTATCGGGTGAAATGCTTTATTAGGAGGATCCAAAGTTATTTCAATGCTGGGAGGAGACCTATAATAAGATACAATACAATACATTATCTTCATACTGTTTTCATGATCTAGCTGAGGTGGGCATTCCCATGCTCAGCTTTATAAATTCATTTTCATGTACATAGGACAGACAATCGTCTGATGGTAGACTGATGATTCTGATAGAGCCATCATCCTTTTGGTAGGATGATTATCTGTGCTCCAATGTTGTATATTTCAATGTCTTTATTTTCCTGAATATATATCGCAGACCGGATGGATGAAACAAGATCCGGGGTCTTCAATCTCGTCCGATCTTCACTCGAAGTACAAGTCGATCCATGTGAGAAATGTTTTGAAGTCGAACATGGAAAGACATCACTTGATTACCAGTCAATGATGTAAACTGTTAACAAGCGCGAGACGAATCACCGATAATGATGATGACCCTCAAGGGACTGCAGTACAATTCACGTGGTGTGAATAAAGGACTTGGCGTCGAACACCACGCAAAATCTTTCGGTCGAAGGTCATTGATGTATACCTATCGCCAGAAGTGAGAAACTTGCCATTGAGGCATGCAAGCTTCAAAGTACTGAACGGGGTGTCCCTAGATCAACTTCTTGGATAATGAGCTGATGTCGACAAGAAGCGATCCGTCAAAGGAGGGCCTTAATGAATCCCACATCAATGACACGGAACAGAGCAAATGATTTTGATGGAGGTGAAAACAATCTGATGATATATGGTTCAGGATGGCGGTCATGAAAGAATGAAGTATAATGTATGGTAGTGGATGGGACACAGGTGACTTCTCTGGATGACTTCTCTTGAACATGTCGGCGACACTTATGTGATGGATTGGTAGCATTTACCCCAAATGTGGATGGTATGGCGTGACCATGGTGATGTGACCGGTGAATGAAACAACCCAACCCGACTCGGACACGGAGTGGAAGTGTCATGTTCAAGAGTGACTTGCTACCAATAAAGATTCTTTGAGTTTTCTTCCCAATTTTTCCCCAGTCATTGCTGACCAATACCTCTTTATTTTTGTCAAGCTTGAGGAGGATAACATATGCTTGTCCTATAATTTGCCCTTCGGGCAAACCCATCGCTATGTTTTAAGGAGCCTAGCGATAGTGAAACTCGTTCTTGTCTAAAGACAAGTTTGTCGCTATTAATATTTTTAACGAGTTTAACGACAAAGATAACTCAGTCCTTTTCATTTTTATAGAGTCTGAAAAGGTACGTAAAGGTAACTCCAAAATTCCTTTTTCTTCATCTAATCCCTTAAGTCCGAAAAAGTATAAAACAATACAGAAGGGATGAATTTTCGATAGTTTTAAGGAGCCGAACAAAACAAGCGCTCGATCTTTTTGTGCAATAATCCCTCACGTCCAAAAAGATTAAAATCTAGAGGAGGGATAGTACTTCCTGTCGCTTTAACGAGCTGGAAGGCCAAAACTCGGCAATCTTTTCATATTTTACAAGTCAGTTGAAAAGAGCTTAAAGAAGACTCGTCTTTTGAGGAACGAGTGATAAAATGGGTAGCAGCTGATTCCAGGTAAGGTTTGGAATTTTCCAATCACGGTAGTGTCACAAGGATGGCTAGTGAAATCACTCTTCGCAACTGTTCCTCAAAATGGGTAAACAATCAAGTGGAGGTGAATGATCGGCCAATGAAAAAGTGGAGGTGACGGTGCAAACACGACCAAGGCTTTAATGGATGAAGTACTACATTCACGGTGGTTATTTACCGGGGAATAGTTCATTTTTTAACGAGCTTAAACACAGGTGGAAACATTTGCTCATGTCTTATGTTTATTTTTTAACGAGCTTGAACTATGTGCTAAAACTGCTCGATGAGGGTTTATTTTTTTAACGAGCTTGAACCTTGCGATAACACTACTCGATAAGTTTGCATGCCCCCAGTATAATAACTCAAATCGAGGTGCATGCCCCCCAAGCTTCATTGCATTCAACTCGGTGGTTGGAATGAAGGTTTACCTTTGAGACTTGGAAAGGGGATTTGTTTCATTTTTTAATGAGGTTGACACAGTAAAAGAACTATCCTCATGACTCCTTGTTTCATTTTTTAACGAGGTCAACACGAGATAAGAACCATCCTCATAATCCACCATATTTACAGTATTTGATAGAAAATCAACTACTGAAGGATGATAAAGGTCATTTTTAGTATCTTCTTCACAATCCGAAAGAAGAGAACGATGGTGGGAATCATTCCATGGTGCTCCTTCAATTACAATAGCTTGGAGAATTCCTTCGTCGGTGACATGCACTCGCGACCAAGGATCTGAAGGGGTACCATATTCTTTAGACCTATCTATCCAAACGCTTAATGAGCGTTGATTTGGGTTTGCCCCCCAGGCCAATGTAGATGCCCCCTCATCAATAATTGTTCGATGAACAGTTTTGTTGAGGGCTTTCACTTGAACAAGGAAAGCTAGTTGAGCCGGTAACTGAGGATCTTATCCTTTGTGGTCGAAGGATACAAGATTGGAATCCTTTGGATCAATCCCACCAATGGCCGATAATAAAGCCTACCTTTGGGACGGGAAATTTTGTAGTACTTCAAGAGTCGACATAGCGGATGGCGATTGGGCCAAATCTTCCACTATGTTATAATGCTGCGCTGCTCTAGCGCGGGGATTAAATGTCAACTTGTGTACTACTCCCTTCGGCAGTTTTATCGTCAATTCAGGGATGGTGGGTGGTACAACTTCTGTCGAAGTTGTTGTCGAACTACTTGGTTGATCTTTATCCTTGTTGTTCGACAGCTGCGGATTCCCATAATCTTTGTTCTTTGTCGAAATCAAAGCATCATTCTGCTGTTTTGAAATCGACAACATCAGCACTTAAGACGGGGAAGCATTTCCACTTTCAACCAGATTCGTTCCTGGGTTTGGAAACGGATCAGTTAACACTGCTAAGGTTTTCGAACTTTTATAGAATTTATTAAGCTCAACTTTGTATGGACACTCTTTCGTCCAATGATCCTCATCACATATATGACACCCCGCAGGGGGTTTCCTTTGCCTAGAAGGGTTTGTAGAAGGTTTTTCAGGAGATGACTCATCCTGTTTCTTCTTCTTCCCTTTGCCTTTCTTCTTGCTTCCTGGTTGTTTGGTTTCTTTTCCCTTATCTGTCGATACGGCATTTACTTCCGAAGCAAGAAGTTCGTCTTTTGCATTTTGACCTGAAATCTTACGGGCCTTCTTGGATGTAGCCTTTGTCGATTTCGTGTCTGTTGTGCCAATCACGCCATCGCCGGCGTGAGAGTCATTGTTTGATTTAGGAGGAGGAGGAATTGAGAATTCTGATCTAGGGGCGTCAGGTATTTTGTCGTAGAGCGTTCCAGACTGAGTATAGATTAAGTCCAGATATTGTGCACGAGCGATAACTTGCTCTTTCGTTACGACTCCCCCCTTTGCCACATCTTCCGTGATGGAAGGTAGTAATGACTTGATAAACCATTCAGCTAATAGCTGATCGGGGACGTACATTTTTACCATCCTACGATGACATCGCCACTCATGTATATGAACAGATATGTGAGTGTCCGTTGTGTGTTTAAAGTTGGTAAGGAGTTCTGTTCCCGTTTCATACCTTATCGGTAATTGAAAATGCGTTAAAAAGGTTGTGGCTAAGGTACTGAAGTTGTCGAACGAAGCTCTAGGCAATTCAATGTACCATTTTTCCGCTGGACCCGTTAACATCCTATGAAAGAGGCGAAGTCTTATCGAATCATCATTTAGGGTGTTTGATGAAAACCATATATGAAATGTCATCACGTGATTCGATGGATCTTCACCCAGATTTCCATTAAATTTAGGAATATCTGATGGATTTTATGCGGAATTGCTGGCCACCAAGGGGCGTAAGGAATTGGATCATTTGTTAATCGGTTTAAATTAGGTAACTCTAAAGTTGCCACGAATGGTAACTGCTGATTCAGATTAGGTGAAGCATACCCAGGGTAAGATGGGATTGCCTGACCAGTTGGTCTTTGCATACCATCATAATGCATTTGATGCTGGTATGACTGATAAGGTTGGTGAACATGACCATTGTAAAATGGTTGATTTTGACCGTTTTGAATGTATGGAAGTCCACTGTTCGCAAAGATTTGCTGCTTAGAACCTTGGTATACTTGTTGGAATTGTGGTTGTTGGTATTGCACCAGCCATGGTTGTGAAGCCATGTGCTATTGCGCTATCTAACCGTTGGTCCAAGGTGTGGGGTAATTGTACCCATCTGGACCTGTGTCGCCCCACTAGTCGGCGATTCTGGTTGAGTCGCAGGGTCAAGGGGCTGTTGCATTACAACCTGAGAAATCTGAGGTTGGCATACAACAAGCAGCGTTTGAACTTGTGACACCATCACAATAGCTGGTGTAGTCGGGATATTCGACATAGGTACACATTGTTGCATCGAATACACAACTCTTGGTTGTTGAGGTAGTATAGGTACCCAACCACTTGAGGTAATTCCAGTATAACCTGAATATTGTTGTGAACTCCCATATGGATATCCTCCCGGAGGGGATAATGAAAGGGCATACTGCCCCCCATACGGTGGTAATCCAGAACTCAAGGGAATTGTTTGCCCTTGGGGACCGGACTGCCCAAATTGACCTCCAAACGGATCAATTTGTTGAGACTCAACATAAGAGTTTCTGGATATTATTCCAGATGAACAAACAGGAACGGACCAGACTGTCGAAATAGCCCCTGAGTGGGCTCCTTCTAGCGGTTGAGAGCTAGTCGGGACAGATGGTATGCCGGCGAACATTGTCAGAGCGACATCAGGGAGTTATGTTGTCGCTGTGTCAGATGACACAGTCCTAGATGTTGACGATTGTTCAGACATTTGTATTCTATCCAAATGATTACCTAACGATTCTACAGGAGCTTCCGCTCGTGGTAGACTAAATTCTGATGAAGAAGGATATAGAGTGATTCCGAATCCAAAGTGCGTTGGAGTACTTGTTTGAGGATTTTCTAGAATTTCCTCAATTGCAATCAGACCAGGTGGAAGGGGAAGACCGTCAGGCCTGTAAAATATTTCTGGTGCCGAAGAAGGTGTGGAATCGACAGCGACAGATGTTTGAAGAGCAAGACTCTCCGAACCAGTTGTAGATGGAACTGGTTCGGTAAGGCAAGTGTTTACTCTCAGACTAGGATCAGTATCACTGTCCCTCTGTGGTTGTTGAACTTCTTCTGTAGAGGCAGGGATTCCAGAAATGTTTGGAGTAACCGGAGTCTCTGATGTCGTTGGAACACTTGTTCTAACTTTAATAGGAGATTTGGAACCGGTTAAATGAGTTCGCTTTTTCCGTACTGGTTTCGATTCCGGAGATAAAGACGGTTGACTCGTAAGCCTCTGCGAACGACGGGGTTTCAATTGACTTTCTTCCACGATTGCGGATTACTCGATCAACTAAAATAAAAAAGGGAAGTATGTTTCCGAATTAAATGAATTTTTGACGCTTTTGACACAACTTGTTTTTTTAGTTTTTAAGAGTCGAGAAAAAACAAAAGATGACTCAAGTCTCGTTCGATTTTTAATGAGCCTGAAGTGACAAGTGCTCAGATGGACATTTTCCGTTAAGGAGTCTGAAAAGGAACGAAAGGAACTGCTCTGGAGATCTAGGTAGAGGGAGTACCAAACCAATCGCAAAACTGCAGAATACTTTTTACGGTATGGTAGTCAATCTTCCCGAATGTTGTGTTCGGTGCATTGCGATCAGTAGGGCGGCCGACACGGCTTCCTATGGATAAAAGGTTTTAAGCCTATAGGGGTCTCCCAATATATACTCGACGGTACGTGGGAGCACAAGTCCGTACTGGCACTTATCGTCTCAAAGTGGAGGAATCACCCAACCATCAGTGAGGACAACAGTTACCAAGCTTTACGACGCCGTAATACGTCTCTAGCCTAGACCTTTAAATGTTGTGCGTTAAGTTCCAAAGCGTTGTTAGATTCATTGAATTTATTTTAAGTTGATCTTCCTTATGAATTTTTCCTTTTGGGTTCACCACGAGATGTAGATGTAATTCCTCAAATGCAATCTAAAGATGATAAGCAAACTTTTATCTCATTTCAGCAATGAAAATCCTAGCTACAAGGGGAAAAGAAAGACACAATCTTTTCACAAAGAGCAAAGAGCACACCGTAAATGCACTTTCCTAAATCAAGCCAAACAGACTGTCAATATGCAAGTGCACATGTGCATGTATTTGTTTTTCACTTTCTTAATATTGATGCCTAAAAGAAAGTTGATGTACAAATCTGAATTTGCTTTCAAGTGACCAACACAAACAAGCTTCTTTTCGAAATCAAAAGGTAGAGATGATTACGACACTTTATGATTTTGAAATAAATACTCGTTTCGACACTAGAATGTTACCAATTCAAACCAAAGGCAAAGGTAAAAGCATAATCGACTGTCAACAACAAATAAACTTTCTCCTATGATCAAAATCGACACTTGCGATAGATCTAAATCAAAGGACGACAGTATGACTATTCTAATTTTGTAATGGAAAACTGTAAATGATGTAACAAACACACAAAAACATCTACAGTATTTTTGTACAAAGGAGGTGGAATTACAGCAAGGAAAAGGGGTTTTTAAACAGACACATACACTGATCACAGGCTGCAAAAAACAAAGACAAAACTGGAAAGAATGAAGCACAAGAACCTCAGCTGCACAAGGCTAGGCTGATCAACGCGCCTGTTACACAGAGAAACTGCATTGCAGCGCAGGTAGTCCTCTCGAGAAGTGCGTTGAAATGCAGAACCTCTTCACAGAGCCTGCGCTGGAGCAGAAACGAGAATTATATCCGGGTTATGGGTCACGGTTTGCAGTTTAATCTATGGTTTTTGGCAGAGTAAAAGCAATCAGTAATGCACAATCAGAGGGTAGATTTAAAGGAGGTGTAAGAGCTATCACAAAGGGCAATCAGATCATTTGTGAATCAGCTATTCAAATCATAAACAGATCCAGCAGGGGCACCAAAAACCATAGACTAAAGCGGAGTCGCTTTAACGAGTTGGAAGGCCAAAACTCAACAATCTTTTCATATTTTACGAGTCAGTTGAAAAGAGCTTAAAGAAGACTCGTCTTTTGAGGAACGAGTGATAAAATGGGTAGCAGCTGATTCCAGGTAAGGGTTGGAATTTTCCAATCACCGCAGTGTCACAAGGATGGCTAGTGAAATCACTCTTCGCAGCTGTTCCTCAAAATGGGTAAACAATCAAATGGAGGTGAATGATCGGCCAATGGAAAAGTGGAGGTGACGGTGCAAAACACAACCAAGGCTTTAATGGCTGAAGTACTACATTCACGGTGGTTATTTACCGAGGAATAGTTCATTTTTTAACGATCTTAAACGCGGGTGGAAACATTTGCTCATGTCTTATGTTTATTTTTTAACGAGCTTGAACTATGTGCTAAAACTGCTCGATGCGGGTTTATTTTTTTAACGAGCTTGAACCTTGCGATAACACTGCCCGATAAGTTTGCATGCCCCCAGCATAATAAAGCAAATCGAGGTGCATGCCCCCCAAGCTTCATTGCATTCAACTCGGTGGTTGGAATGAAGGTTTACCTTTGAGACTTGTAAAGGGGATTTTTTTCATTTTTTAATGAGGTTGACACAGTAAAATAACTATCCTCATGACTCCTTGTTTCATTTTTTAACGAGGTCGACACGAGATAAGAACCGTCCTCGAAATCCACCATATTTACAGTATTTGATAGAAAATAAACTACTGAAGGATGATAAAGGTCATTTTGAGTATCTTCTTCACAATCCGGAAGAAGAGAACGATGGTGGGAATCATTCCATGGTGCTCCTTCAATTACCATCAGCGCAAAGAACCTCAACTGCACAAGGCTAGGCTGATCAGCGCAAAGAACTTCAGCTGCACAAGGCTAGGCTGATCAGCGCACCTGTTACACAGAGAAACTGCATTGCAGCGTAGGTAGCCCTCTCGGGAAGTGCGTTGAAATGTAGAACCTCTTCAGAGAGCCTGCGCTGGGGCAGAAACGAGAATTCTATCCGGGTTCTGGGTCACGGTTTGCAGTTTAATCTATGGTTTTTGGCAGAGTAAAAGCAATCAGTAATGCACAATCAGAGGGTAGATTTAAAGGTGGTCTAAGAGCTATCACAAAGGGAAATCAGATCATTTGTGAATCAGTTGTTCAAATCATAAACAGTTCCAGCGAATGGATTGAAGTAGCAGATGTCTACTTTGCATTTGTTAATGGCAAATGCAGTTCGATTGCTACTTCTAAGTTTATGAAACAAACAACAAGAGAAACACAAACAAACTAACTAGACAATCGTCCCCAGCGGAGTCGCCATTTTGTTAACGGGAAAGGTGTCTATTCAGAACGACCCTATCCCACTAAGGTGTGACAGTGACCTTAGAAACAAATAGAGAAAACTACTTTTGTATTCTTCTTTATGAACTATAAACGAAGAGGAATAGGATCAACCAACCTGTGTCTTGCGCTAGTCCTTTGATCCCTCTCCTCTTTGACAGCTTCCAGCTACCTGCTCCCTTACTTGCCCAGCTTCACCAAGTACCTGCAAGATCACAGAAGAAGGAAACTATACAAAGACATGGGGTTTATATTCATAAAAAGCTTAGGATCAGATTTAAGCTAAACATACAAATGTAACAAACATCAATGATACACAAGCATGTAGGAGAAACTCAAATAGTTTTATTGATATAACAAGAAGATCCAGGAGGAATTACAACCGATGATTACTGATCCAGCATCAACGTCCAAGCAAAGAAGCCCCTCTTCACCTCCAACAAAGCATAAATCACCCAATACTCTAATATCTATCTCAAAACCAACAGCAATTCTTTGCAATGTACAAAATTCCAGCCTCTGGATCTCTGGGATGAGAGATCCATATATAGATGTATGCAAGGAAGATGAGTCAACTTATGATTTGACTAGTGTCTTCTCTCTGTCAGTTCTTGCTTCCACTTGGAGACTAAGAGCCTCTTACTCATCCTTGGTCGAACTCAGTGAGGCAAGTGTCATTGGAGAAGATTCTGGAAGCTTCCATTGTCTTTCCACCTCGCGGAATGGCACTGCCATTTGTCATTTCCCGCTCAAAGCACCCTAATAGTGCATTTAGGTGTGTTGCAACACACCTAGCTACTGTATTTGGGTGCTATGCAACGCAACTAGCCAGTGGAGCAGCTGAAATGATCCTGATTTGACTGATTCTGAGCAGTTTCTGGTGGAGAACTTCTGGGAGAAGCTGTAATTTGTTGACCTTGTTCCTTTAGGGGTCGGAACAACACTTTTAGGGACTTAGGATCCTTTGGTTTATGGACATTTCATGCTTAGAGCTGTAAGGCACAAAAATGTCTATAACAGTTGTCCCCTAAAGTATGAGGCCGTTTATCAGGTGAAATGCTTTATTAGGAGGATCCGAAGTTCTTTCAATGCTAGGAGGAGACCTGTAATAAGATACAATATAATACATTATCTTCATACTGTTTTCATGATCTAGCTGAGGTGGGCATTCCCATTCTCAGCTTTAGAAATTCATTTTCATGTACATAGGACAGACAATCGTCTGATGGTAGACTGATGATTCTGATAGAGCCATCATCCTTTTGGTAGGATGATTATCTGTGATGCAATGTTGTATATTTCAATGTCTTTATTTTCCTGAATATATATCGCAGCCCGGATGGATGAAACTAGATCCGGGGTCTTCAATCTCGTCTGATCTTCACTCGAAGTACAAGTCGATCCATGTGAGAAATGTTTTGAAGTCGAACATGGAAAGACATCGCTTGATTACCAGTCAGTGATGTAAACTATTAACAAGCGCGAGAGGAATCACTGATAATGATGATGACCCTCAAGGTACTGCAGTACAATTCACGTGGTGTGAATAAAGGACTTGGGATCGAACACCACGCAAAATCTTTCGGTCGAAGGTCATTGATGTATACCTGTCACCGGAAGTGAGAAACTTGCCATTCAGGCATGCAAGCTTCAAAGTATTGAACGAGGTATCCCTAGATCAACTTATTGGATAGTGAGCTGATGTCGACAAGAAGTGATCCGTCAAAGGAGGGCCTTAATGAATCCCACATCAATGGCACAGAACGGAGGAAATGATTTTGATGGAGGTGAAAACAATATGATGATATATGGTTCAGGATGGCGGTCATGAAAGAATGAAGTATAATGTATGGTAGTGGATGGGACACAGGTGACTTCTCTGGATGACTTCTCTTGAACATGTCGGTGACACTTATGTGATGGATTGGTAGCATTTACCCAAAATGTGGATGGTATGGCGTGACCATGGTGATGTGACCGGTGAATGAAACAACCCAACCTGACTCGGACACGGAGTGGAAGTGTCATGTTCAAGAGCGACTTGCTACCAATAAAGATTCTTTGAGTTTTCTTCCCAATTTTTCCCCAGTCATTGCTGACCAGTACCTCTTTATTTTTGTCAAGCTTGAGGAGGATAACATATGCTTGTTCTATAATTTTCCCTTCGGGCAAACCCATCGCTATGTTTTAACGAGCCTATCGATAGTGAAACTCGTTCTCGTCTAAAGACAAGTTTGTCGCTATTAATATTTTTAACGAGTTTAACGACAAAGATAACTCGGTCCTTTTCATTTTTAGAGAGTCTGAAAAGGTACGTAAAGGTAACTCCAAAATTTCTTTTTCGTCATCTAATCCCTTAAGTCCGAAAAAGTATAAAACAATACAGAAGGGATGAATTTTCGATTGTTTTAACGAGCCGAACAAAACAAGCGCTCGATCTTTTTGTGCAATAATCCCTCACGTCCAAAAAGATTAAAATCTAGAGGAGGGATAGCACTTCCTGTCGCTTTAACGAGATGGAAGGCCAAAACTCGGCAATCTTTTCATATTTTATGAGTCAGTTGAAAAGAGCTTAAAGAAGACTCGTCTTTTGAGGAACGAGTGATAAAATGGGTAGCAGTTGATTCTAGGTAAGGTTTGTAATTTTCCAATCACGGCAGTGTCACAAGGATGGCTAGTGAAATCACTCTTCGCAGCTGTTCCTCAAAATGGGTAAACAATCAAGTGGAGGTGAATGATCGGCCAATGAAAAAGTGGAGGTGACGGTGCAAACACGACCAAGGCTTTAATGGCTGAAGTGCTACATTCACGGTGGTTATTTACCGGGGAATAGTTCATTTTTTAACGAGCTTAAACGCGGGTGGAAACATTTGCTCATGTCTTATGTTTATTTTTTAACGAGCTTGAACTATGTGTTAAAACTGCTCGATGCGGGTTTATTTTTTTAACGAGCTTGAACCTTGCGATAACACTGCTCAATAAGTTTGCATGCCCCCAGCATAATAACTCAAATCGAGGTGCATGCCCCCCAAGCTTCATTGCATTCAACTCGGTGGTTGGAATGAAGGTTTACCTTTGAGACTTGGAAAGGGGATTTGTTTCATTTTTTAATGAGGTTGACACAGTAAAAGAACTATCCTCATGACTCCTTGTTTCATTTTTTAACGAGGTCGACACGAGATAAGAACCGTCCTCGGAATCCACCATATTTACAGTATTTGATAGAAAATCAACTACTGAAGGATGATAAAGGTCATTTTGAGTATCTTCTTCACAATCCGAAAGAAGAGAACGATGGTGGGAATCATTCCGTGGTGCTCCTTCAATTACCATAGCTTGGAGAATTCCTTCGTCGGTGACATGCACTCGCGACCAAGGATCTGAAGGGGTACCATATTCTTTAGACCTATCTATCCAAATTCTTGATGAGCGTTGATTTGGGTTTGCCCCCCAGGCCAAGAAAATTGATTGCTACAATATTTCTAAAATGGCGATGATCCATGCTGATAAAATGTTTAGGAATCTTCCGAATCCATTAGATATAGAAGATTTCATATTGCAGTTTTCCATTGTGGCCACTTCCGCCAGATTACTCGGAGGCAGTAGGGAAAAAGTACCCATTAAGGTAGGGTCTTTTAGGAGACCTAATCCGATATTTTCAAGCGAATGATTGCTTCCATGGATCATTGGAATGCTTCCCGTAACGTGTGAACTGTTGGGGAGAAATGTTTGTTGGTCGACGATTGTAATTCCTCCTTGGAAGGGAAATGCAATCTTCCTGAAGTAGGTTGACACAACTGCGGCCATGGCATATATCCAGGGCCTTCCTAGTAGGATGTTGTAATCGAGGTTTCCGTCGATTACTTCAACATCAATTTCTACTGTTTTGCCCCCTAGTTCAACTTTCAAGTTACTTAAAATACCATATAGGGTATATGTCCTTCCGTCGAATGCTTTTAACGTCGTCGCAGACTGCGACAAGGTTGGAGATCCTAAATTTTTCTAGCAACTCATCGACATAATACATGTAGATGCCCCATCATCAATAATTGTTTGATGAACAATTTTTTTGAGGGCTTTCACTTGAACAAGGAAAGCTAGTTGAGCCGGTAACTGAGGATAGTATCCTTTGTGGTCAAAGGATACAAGATTGGAATCCTTTGGATCAATCCCACCAATGGCCGATAATAAAGCCTACCTTTGGGACGGGCAATTTTGTAGTACTTCAAGAGTCGACATAGCGGATGGCGATTGGGACAAATCTTCCACTATGTTATAATGCTGCGCTCCTCTAGCACGGGGATTAAATGTCGACTTGTGTACTACTCCCTTCGGCGGTTTTATCGTCAATTCAGGGATGGTGGGTGGTACAACTTCTATCGAAGTTGTTGTCGAACTACTTGGTTGATCTTTATCCTTGTTGTTCGACAGCTGCGGATTCCCATAATCTTTGTTCCTTGTCGAAATCAAAGCATCATTCTGTTGTTTTGAAATCGACAACATCAACACTTAAGATGGGGAAGCATTTCCACTTTCAACCAGATTCGTTCCTGGGTTTGGAAACGGGTCAGTTAACACTGCTGAGGTTTTCAAACTTTTAAAGAATTTCTTAAGCTCAGCTTTGTATGGACACTCTTTCGTCCAATGATCCTCATCACATATATGACACCCCGCAGGGGGTTTCCTTTGCCCAGAAGGGTTTGTAGAAGGTTTTTCAGGAGATGACTCATCCTGTTTCTTTTTCTTCCCTTTGCCTTTCTTCTTGCTTCCTGGTTGTTTGGTTTCTTTGCCCTTATCTGTCGATACGACATTTACTTCTGAAGCAAGAAGTTCATCTTTTGCATTTTGACCTGAAATCTTACGGGCCTTCTTGGATGTAGCCTTTGTCAATTTCGTGTCTGTTGTGCCAATCACGCCATCGCCGGTGTGAGAGCCATTGTTTGATTTAGGAGGAGGAGGAATTGAGAATTACGGTCTAGGGGCATTAGGTATTTTGTCGTAGAGCGTGCCAGACTGAGTATATATTAAGTCCAGATATTGTGCACGAGCGATAACTTGCTCTTCCGTTACGACTCCACCCTTTGCCACATCTTCCGTGATGGAAGGTAGTAATGACTTGATAAACCATTCAGCTAATAGCTGATCGGGGACGTATGTTTTTACCATCCTACGACGACGTCGCCACTCATGTATATGATAAGATATGTGAGTGGCCGTTGTCTGTTTGAAGTTGGTAAGGACTTCTGTTCCCATTTCGTACCTTATCGGTAATTGAAAAAGGGTTAAAAAGGTTGTGGCTAAGGTATTGAAGTTGTCGAACGAAGCTCTAGGCAATTCAATGTACCATTTTGCCGTTGGACCCGTTAACGTCCTCTGAAAGAGGTGAAGTCTTATCGAATCATCATTTAGGGTGTTTGATGAACACCATAGATGAAATGTCATCATGTGATTCGATGGATCTTCACCCGGATTTCCATTAAATTTAGGAATATCGGATGGAAGTTTATGCGGAATTGCTGGCCACCAAGGGTCGTAAGCAATTGGATCGTTTGTTAACCGGTTTAAATCAGGTAACTCTAAAGTTGCCACGAATGGTAATTGTTGATTCAGATTAGGTGAAGCATACCCAGGGTAAGATGGGATTGTCTGAGCAGTTGGTCTTTGCATGCCAGCATAATGCATTTGATGCTGGTATGACTGATAAGGTTGGTGGACATGACCATTGTAAAATGGTTGATTTTGACCATTTTGAATGTACGACTGTCCACTGTTCGCAAAGATTTGCTGCTCAGAACCTTGGTATACTTGTTGGAATTGTGGTTGTTGGTATTGCACCAACCATGGTTGTGAAGCCATGTGGTGTTGCGCTATACTAACCATTGGACCAAGGTGTGGGGTAATTGTACCCGTCTGGACCTGTGTCGCCCCACTAGTTGGCAATTATGGTTGAGTCGCAGGGTCAAGGGGCTGTTGCATTACAACCTGAGAAATCTGAGGTTGGCATACAACAGGCAGCGTTTCAACTTGTGACACCGTCACAATAGCTGGTGTAGTCGGGATGTTCGACATAGGTACACATTGTTGCATCGAATACACAACTCTTGGTTGTTGAGGTAGTATAGGTACCCAACCACTTGAGGTAATTCGAGTATAACCTGAATATTGTTGTGAACTCCCGTATGGATATCCTCCCGAAGGGGATAATAAAAGGGCATACTGCTCCCCATACGGTGGTAATCTAGAACTCAAGGGAATTGTTTGCCCTTGGGGACCGGACTACCCAAATTGACTTCCAAACGGATCAATTTGTTGAGACTCAACATAAGAGTTTCTGGATATTATTCCGGATGAACAAACAGGAACGGACCAGACTGTCGAAATAGCCCCTAAGTGGGCTCCTTCTAGCGGTTGAGAGCTAGTCGAGACAGATGGTATGCCAGTAAACATTGTCGGAGTCACAGCAGGGAGTTCTGTTGTCACTGTGTCAGATGACACAGTCCTAGATGTTGACGGTTGTTCAAACATTTGTAGTCTATCCAAAAGATTACCTAGCGATTCTACAGGAGATTCCGCTCGTGGTAGACTAACTTCTGATGAAGAAGGATATAGAGTGATCTCGACTGCAAAGTGCATTGGAGTACTTGTTTGAGGATTTTCTACAATATATTCAATTGCAATCAGACCAGGTGGAAGGGGAAGACCGTCAGGCCCGTAAAATATTTCTGGTGCCGAAGAAGGTGTGGAATTGACAGCGACAGATGTTTGAAGAGCAAGACTCTCCGAACCGGTTGTAGATGGAACTAGTTCGGTAACACAAGTGTTTACTCTCAGACTAGGATCACTATCACTGTCCCTCTGTGGCTGTTGAACTTCTTCTGTAGAGGCAGGGATTCCAGAAATGTTTGGAGTAACCGGAGTCTCTGATGTCATTGGAACACTTGTTCTAACTTTAATAGGAGATTTGGAACCGGTTAAACGATTTCGCTTTGTCCGTACTGGTTTCAATTCCGGAGACAAAGACGGTTGACTCGTAAGCCTCCACGAACGACGGGGTTTCAATTGACTTTCTTCCATGATTGCGGATTACTCGATCAACTAAAATAAAAAGGGGAAGTATGTTTCCAAATTAAATGAATTTTTGATGCTTTTGACACAACCTGTTTTTTCAGTTTTTAAGAGTCGAGAAAAAACAAAAGATGACTCTAGTCTCCTTCGATTTTTAATGAGCCTAAAGTGACAAGTGCTCAGATGGACCTTTTCCGTTAAGGAGTCTGAAAAGGAACGAAAGGAACTACTCTGGAGATCTAGGTAGAGGGAGTACCAAACCAATCGCAAAACTACAGAATACTTTTTACGGTGCGACAATCAATCTTCCCGAATGTTGTGTTCTGTGCATTGCAATCAGTAGGGCAGTCGACATGGCTTCCTATGGATAAAAGGTTTTAAGCCTATAGGGGTCTCCCAATATATACTCGACGGTACGTGGGAGCACAAGTCCATACTGGCACTTATCATCTCAAAGTGCAGGAATCACCCAACCATCAGTGAGGACAATAGTTACTAGGCTTTACGACGCCGGAATACGTCTCTAGCCTAGACTTCTAAATGTTGTGCGTTAAGTTCCAAAGCGTTGTTAGATTCATTGAATTTATTTTAAGTTGATCTTTCTTATGAAGTTTGCCTTTTGGGTTCACCACGAGATGTAGATGTTATTCCTAAAATGCAATCTAAAGATGATAAGCAAACTTTTATCTCTTTTCAGCAATGAAAATCCTAGCTACAAGGGGAAAAGAAAGACACAATCTTTTCACAAAGAGAAAAGAGCACACTGTAAATGAACTTTCCTAAATCAATCCAAACAGACTGTCAATATGCAAATGCACATGTGCATGTATTTGTTTTTCACTTTCTTAATATTGATGCCTAAAAATAAAGTTGATGTACAAATCTGAATTTGCTTTCAAGTGACCAACACAAACAAGCTTCTTTTCGAAATCAAAAGGTAGAGATGATTACGACACTTTATGATTTTGAAATAAATACTCGTTTCGACACTAGAAAGTTACCAATTCAAACCAAAGGAAAAAGTAAAAGCATAATCGACTGTCAACAAAAAATAAACTTTCTCCTATGATCAAAATCGAAACTTGCGACAGATCTAAATCAAAGGACGACAGTATGACTATTCTACTTTTGTAATGGAAAACTGTAAATGATGTAACAAACACACAAAAACATCTACAGTCTTTTTGTACAAAGGAGGCGGAATTACGGCAAGGAAAAGGGGTTTTTAAATAGACACATACACTGATCACAGGCTGCAAAAAACAGAGACAAAACTGGAAAGAATGAAGCACAAGAACCTCAGCTGCACAAGGCTAGGCTGATCAGCGCACCTGTTACACAGAGAAACGGCATTGCAGTGCAGGTAGCCCTCTCGGGAAGTGTATTGAAATGCATAACCTCTTCACAGAGCCTGCGCTAGGGCAGAAATGAGAATTCTATCCGGGTTTTGGGTCACGGTTTGCAGTTTAATCTATGGTTTTTGGCCGAGTAAAAGCAATCAGTAATGCACAATCAAAGGGTAGATTTAAAGGAGGTGTAAGAGCTATCACAAACAGAGACAACTACTTTTTTATTCTTCTTTATGAACTATAAACAAAGAGGAATAGGATGAACCAACCTGTGTCTTGCGCTAGTCCTTTGATCCAATCTCTCTCTTCTTTGACAGTTTCCAGCTACCTGCTTCCTTACTTGCCCAGCTTCACCAAGTTCCTTTAAGATCACAGAAGAAGAAAACTACACAAAGACATGGATTTATATTCATAAATAGCTTAGGATCATATTTAAGCTAAACATACAAATGTAACAATCATCAATGATACACAAGCATGTAGGAGAAACTCAAATAGTTTTATTGATATAACAAGAAGATCTAGGAGGAGTTACAACCAATGATTCCTGATCCAGCATCAACCTCCAGCAAAGAAGCCCCTCTTCACTTCCAACAAAGCATAAATCACCCAATACTCTGATATCTATCTCAAAACCAACAGCAATTCTATGCAATCTACAAAATTCTAGCCTCTGGATCTCTGGGATGAGAGATCCATATATAGATGTATGCAAGGAAGATGAGTCAGCTTATGATTTGACTAGTGTCTTCTCTCTGTCAGTTCTTGCTTCCACTTGGAGACTGAGAGCCTCTTACTCATCCTTGGTCGAACTCAGTGAGGCAAGTGTCATTGAAGAAGATTCTGGAAGCTTCCATTGTCTTTCCACCTCGTGGAATGGCACTGCCATTTTTCATTTCCCACTCAACGCACCCTGATAGTGCATTTAGGTGCGTTGCAATGCACCTAGATAGTGTATTTGGGTGCTATGCAACGCAACTAGCCAGTGGAGCAGCTGAAATGATCCTGATTTGACTGATTCTGAGCAGTTTCTAGTGGAGAACTTCTGGGAGAAGCTGTAATTTGTTGACCTTGTTCCTTTAGGGGTCGGAACAACACTTTTAGGGACTTAGGATCCCTTGGTTTATGGACATTTCATGCTTAGAGCTGTAAGGCACAAAACTGTCTATAACACATAGGTAGAGCCTCTGCTGCCAGCAGGCATCCATAGCCTCGACAGGGTTACCTATTACCCAACAATGATCCTTTATCCTGCTTAAGGTTATCTACAACCTTCAAAGAAAAATCCACCTTCACACTTTTTCCTTTTTTATTCTTAAAGAACAATGTCTTGGTTTGGTAGCCAAATTATGACACAGTCATTCACTTGATTTACACTTTTGCTGAACAAGCTGGCTCGTGATGAGACCCCTTGTCTTTTGATTTCAACAATCTTGAGTTTGTTATCACAAAATCAAGCACTGAAGGCTGCCAATCAGCAAGATTCTGTGTAACTATTTCAAACCAAGCTTTGGACTAAGGCTTAACCTCCTTAGTCTGAGAGGGCTCTCTCACAGATTATGAATATTGACTAATGACAAGAAAAGATGGCTAACTCTTATAAGACACATGAAAAATAAGCTGGTTGGACAACATTGAATTGATTCCCATTGGGCTTATGGAGTCTCTCATATCTCAGCAAACAAAAACACTATCTTTTCATAGAAATCAGGGCACCTTACATCTATATGTTCAAACATAACTTTGAAACCACAGTTTGCCAAGGCATACAGGAAGTCAGAGCATGATTCATGAGTTCTGAGTGATTATGCATTAACAAAACTGTAAAAGAACCTTAAAGAAAGAATACCATCACACATTTGAACAAGAAGATCCATTGTGAATCCTGAGAAGAAAACACAGTCATTTTCATTACTGAAATTTGTTTATACATAAACCAAAAACAGTCTTCTCCAAAACATCCAACCCCCATTACATCAAATTCTGATCTATATATAGAGATACAACCTTAACCACTATGAGCTTCCTCCTCCAGCATGAGGGGAGCTCGAAGACTATTACTAATTATCCCTGTCTACCAATTAACTAATTCATTAAATACATTAAGCGCTGACTGTAATTACAAAGAGTGCTAATTAAACTACATATCTAATTCTATCTTCCTCGTATCATGATCCTTCTTTGCTCTTGGACACCTGTCTCCTTTCAGTTTGGCCGAGATAACTGAGAAGTGGATGCAATGAACAAGGTTAGCATTGGATACTGAATGCGCTGATGGTTCATTGATCATAAGAACAAACCCCTGTTTTTCCGGTCCTTGTCTCCCACCATCCTTCGAACGTTAAGCAACATGTTCCCAGCTCTTTAATACCCCAAAATTTATGAGCATCACCATATTTCAGATGTGTTGGAGGCTTCGTTGATGGACATGTGTATAAACCAAAACAATACTCCTCGTATTCCATTTCTGCCAAACCCTAACTGGTCATAAAGTACCTTTATAAAAGTTTTAACTTGAGACAAAATATTTCACCTTTACAAAAAGGCACACTTGTCATTATCTGAATGGCTAGGATAGCCTCATGTGGTCTCCCTTATGTTCCTTAGGCGTTTCCTTCAAAAATTTGTTGATCTTACCATTAAACTGTTTGTCTTCATCCAAAAACAACACCTACAGCAGTTTCGTAGCGCGCTACAAAACTGCTGTTTTTGCTAAAACAGAGTGTATTTGCAGTAAGGAATTTTTTGCTTGAACTTCTAAATTTTTAAATCTTCTTTACAGGTGGCAGAGACCTATATGTCTTCAAAACAATGGAGCTTTAACAAAATTTGTCAAAATTTAGAAAATGACCTCTCTCACCATCAATGAGCAGCTAGTTAACCTAGCTGTGCTTTTAAATTTGCAATCTCCCTCCTCAGGGCTTTGTTTTCAGCTCTTAGAGTCATGTTCATTTTACTGATGAATTTAGTTTGTTTAATAGCTGGATCTGTCCATGTATACACATCAGCCACTGAATCCACTTGACTCACTAGGTTTTTACTACCCTTTAACACAACTCTTCGATAGTTGGCATACCTGACTGCACGCTCTCTAATGACATTCTTTGCTTTGGCAATTTCATCTTTTGCTATCCCCGCTTGATTCTTTATGGCTATAACATTTCCTCCTTGGGTAATAATAACTTTTCTGTTCTTGTCTTTATGCTTGACTGCCTCCACTGTTTTGGACAATACTTCAATTACCTCTGTTCTGGGCATCTTTACAACTTTCTCTCCTTTATGCACTTTTTCAGCTTCTCTAACTTGTTTCCTTGTAACCGGCCTTCCTGGTTTGAAAATAAACTCCTCACTAGGTTCGTCAAACCTTAGTCTCTTCGAAGCTTTGGATTTCTTAGTGCTCTCCGGTGATGATTGAGTCAAATCAATATGCATGGGTTCAACATGCACCGGTTCTACCTGCTCAAACTCAATGGCCTCAAGCAAATCACTTAAGCTGGCCTTTGATATTGGACTTTCCTCAACAGCTACTGATTTGCCCTTCTCTTTGCTTAATTGACTCCTTGTTTTAACTCTTGATACTCTTTCAGACCCACTTGATCCAGGTACATCTTTCTTGTGCTTAACCTTTTCCTTTGATGATGGCTGAGGTGGCTCTTTAAGAACCAAGGGCTTTACTGGTTTGTTCAACTGAGACTTGGTTTTCTTTTTATCCCTAGCCTCCTTTCTAAGCTCAGCTATTGTAGGTTCCTCCACTGATTCTTCTCTTTCTCTAACCGGCTGTGGGGTGAGGCCTGTCTTACTCTGGAAACCAGCCATATAGATGAAAGAATTCCAATCCCTACCAATTTTCTGAAGACCATCCAGCACTAACAGTTTGACTAGACCATGGTGAAATAATGATGTCTCACAATCATCCTTCCTCAATTGGACTTTGTCACACATCTTGCTGAGGCTACGAAACAAATAAAATGGAATATCTATGGATGCTTTACCAGTAAAATGCAGCAACAACTTAAAGTGATAGGAGTAAACCTTGTTATATCTATCCTCACAGGTTAAATACTTTTGAATACAAGTGAGGAGAAGAGCATAGTGCTCCTTAACATAATTTCTAGGCACAGCCTTTGTTAAATCCTCATTCACATGTGCCTCTTTCAAGAATTCTTTGCAGGGGTTCATATAAAATTTGAAGTTTTTAAACCACTCCTGCCCCCCTCTTGGAATCTCAGTTACATTAGCAATTTCCTCTGGGGATACTTGAAATTCTAACATAGATACTTTAGAATTTAAACCTGTAAAGTTCAAGGCAAACTCTTTTGTTACCTGAGAATGGCCACCCTGCAGCTTCTCACAGAAATTCCAACAGCCAGCATCCTTGAAAGCTTTCCTCACACCTTCATCTCTCAATGCAAGGTATAATCCTTCAGGCTCTGTTCTTTGACATCTACCAGACCGATGCTCCTTCCTCTCCATTCCGCTTTCGAAATTATTTGCACAGAGAATCACCACCAGCTTCAACTCAAATGGAAAATTCAATTTTTTTTTTTAAACGCAGGCTCGCTTGTATCAGGCTCTCTTGAAAAAGAAACTCGGGCTTGTTTGCAATTCAAATATGTTTTCATACAAGCTGGCCACTTTATGCATCATTAACAAACATCATAAAACACACATGCATGATAAAACCGTTTGAATGATTTTTATGTGTATGCCTACGAATCTATTGGTGGAGTGATGGCTCATAAGTGTTTGGGAGGTACGCCAACTGACAATAACCAGACTGACACAATGACTCATCCCCCAGACATGACCTTTTAAGAATCTGTGCTGCAAAATGCCCGAAACCGCGATTTCGTAGCGCAAATAGTTATAAATTAGCAGAATGCGCTGCGAAACGGTTGGATGCTGACGTGCTACGAAAAGGCTAAAACATAATTGCGCTGCAGAATCAACCAATAAGACTGCGCTGCGAAAATACAGAAAGGACCAGTGACATGTACAAGATAAGACATGGCTTATACAATCATGATGGAGGATGACCAACGGTATTTGAGAATGATTCACATCAAAACCTTTTAGAAACATGACCCCTAAGTAAGAAACATAGGACAAAAACCATTTGACACCCATTTTTGACAATGAACTTTGGACAAAAAATTATATACATGTGACTGTAGTTCTAGGTGATAACAGTGGCTCCACTTGGGATAGTGTGCTCCTGTAGTACACTAAGAACTCGTAGAACCAGTGCTTTGTCTATTTTATAAAACATACACACAACTGACAATCATTCCTTTCTAGCTTTGTGGGCCTTCTCCTCGGGCTAAAGCTTTTCTGTTCAGCTTGTCATTTATTTTTAACAAGAAAACTTCATAAAACGGTTATATACAATGCTCATGAGATACTTGGCAGACTTTCACTGATTGTAATGCTTTAAGAACTTGCCATTAACAGGCCCTCCAGCATATGGTGTTCCATCAACTTCCTGCAGAATGTAAGTGTTGTTTCCATGGAAAGCAGAAATCTGAAATGGCCCTTTCCACAAATTTTCAAATTTGCCATGTTTACCTTTCTCTTCAATTCTGGCTTCCCATTTTAGGACTTTATCATTAATCTGAAATATGACCTCTTTTATCTTCTTGTCAAAAACTCTCTTGACTCTATTCTGGTTTTGTTGATGGTCTTCAAACACCTCATTCCTTTTCTCCTGCAAAGCTATCAACTGATTAATCCTTCGCTGTATGGCATTTGGTTCCTCTTCTAATCCCTGAATTAGTTTCATAACTGGTACCCCAAGAGATGTTGGGAAAATTGCCTCTGCTCCATACACAAGTTCATATGGTGATGTTCCAATGGACCTCTTTGTGCAAATTCGATCAGCCCACAAGGCATACTTCAATTTCAAATGCCAAGCCTTTTTATTATCCTGCAGCAGCTTCTTAATAATTCTCACAAGACTCTTGTTTGAACTCTCAGCCAAGCCATTTCCCTGTGGATAATAAGCTGTGGAATGACCAAGGGAAATGTGGTATTGATGACAAAAATTTATCATTCTTTTAGACTTAAAAGCCTGAGCATTGTCTGTGATAATCTTGATTGGACAACCAAACCTTGATAAAATGTTATTTTCTAAAAAGGAAATTATCACTGAATCATTGGCTTGCCTGGTAGGTATTGCCTCTATCCACTTTGTAAAATAATCAGTGGCTGTGAGAATCCAGCGATGCTGTCCTGAGGAAGGAGGATGTATTTCCCCTATAAAATCTAATCCCCACTGCTGGAAGGGTGCCTCAACATAGATAGGAACCAATGGCAATGGCATGAGCTTTCTCCTTCCTTCAAATACTTGACATTCATGGCATGCTGCTATCTTTTTATAAATGTCTCTGAACATAGTTGGCCAAAAATATCCAGCTCTCAAAACTTTATTTGCAGTGGCTTTCCAATAGTGATGGCCTCCACAATCTCCCTTATGAAATTCATCAATTACCTTATCAGCCTCTTCTTCAATGAGGCAATTTAGTAAAATCCCTCCTGCATCCTTCCAAAATAAATTTTGCTCATACACAAAATATCTAAGAGATTTCAGCTTTGTGAACCGAGCTTTAGATTTGGAAAGATTATCAGGAGCTCTATTGTGCTGCAATACAAATGCCACATCCTTATACCATTCTGATGTCAAAAACTTTTCATTGATTTGAACCAATTCTTCTTCACTCTCAGAAATTTCTGATATTTCTGTGCTAAAATTGATACCAATACAGTCCAGATTTGACTGAGTTAGCAACTTTGCTAAGCCTTGACCCTTCACCAACTTGGTGGGCCTGATCTCAATGTCATACTCCAAGAGCTTTGCTATCCATTTCCCTCTTTTTCCATCAGGGTCAGCTTGTGTAAGAATATCTTTTATTACAGCGCTTGGCACATATGCAACAATATGAGAGTGCAACACATAAATTCTGAAATCTTTAATAGCTTTTACCAATGCATATGCTTGCTTCTCTAAAATATTGTATTTCAACTCAGCATTAGCCAATGTCTTGCTAAAGAAAGAAATGGGTTGTTCAGTACCTTGACTTCCTTTCTGCAGCAACACTCCAGCAATTGTATCTTCAGAAGCAAAGGTGAAGATCAGGAACTCCTTGGTAAAATCCGGGCTGATGAGGACTGGTGCTTGAGTGAGGGCCTTTTTAATTTCTTCAAATGATTTCTTTGCTTCAGCTGTCCACTTGAAATCTGCTCCTTTTCTTAACATCTTTGTTATATGTTTGACCACTTCAGCAAAATTAGGAATAAATCTTCTAACAAAATTAACTTTTCCAAGAAAGGATTGAACCTCTTTTTTGCTCCTTGGAAAATCTAGCCTTTGAATAGCACTGACCCTATTAGGATCAATCCTAATTCCTTCTTCAGAAATAATATGTCCAAGCAATTTTCCACAAGTTAAAGCAAAGATACTTTTGGTTGGGTTTAAAGAAATACCAAACCTCCTACACTTTAGCAAGATCCTTTCAAGGTGTTCTAAGTGGTCTTCTTCCCTTTTTGAAAAGACTGTGATATCATCAAGATATACCACCACTGATTTATCTTTTTCTTCAGCAAAAGCAATGTCCATAGCCCTTTGGGAGGTCGCCCCTGCATTCATGAGACCAAAAGGCATCTTTGCATACATAAATGTGCCCCATGGTGTAGTGAAAGCTGTCTTCTCCTGATCATCTGGATGAACAAGGATCTGATTATACCCTGAGAAACCATCCAGCATAGACATTCTCTGGGAACCAACAATATTTTGCAAAATAAGATCCATTTTAGGAAGAGGGTAATTATCTTTCAGTGAAGCCTTGTTTAAGTTCCTGAAATCTATGCAGATTCTAATCTCCCCATTCTTTTTCCTAACTGGTACCAAATTAGCAAGCCAGTTTGAGAATCTGATTGGAACAATAATTTTTGCATCAAAAAGCTTTTTCACCTCCTTTTCAATCAGTGGCATCAGAAGGGGATTAATCCTTCTTAATTTCTGCTTAAAAGGATTCTCATTTTGCTTAATTGGGATGGTGTGTTGTATAATTGAAGAATCATACTGCTTCAAATCAGCATAGCTCCATGCAAAAACATCAATAAATTTCTTCATCATTTCAACATATTTGACCTTCATATCTGCTGATAAAAACTTTGAAATCTTGACTAACTTGGGCACAACTGAATCACCTAAATTACAGCTTTCTATTTCTTCTTCATTAGCTTGCAATCTTGGTGCTTTAAACACATCATTCTGATCAAATAACTTTTCCAGTGGAATGAGGCCTTTAGGGATTAGGTTGTTTTGCAGCTGCAACACTTCAGATTTGTCCCTTGTCTCTGCTAACATATTTTGCTGATCTATTTGATTATGCTCAAACTCCTCTTTCAACTCAAGAAAATTTCTTACCTGTTGATCATCTTCAAATACTTGCCAATTTATGATATTATCTGGGATGACTGGTCTATGGCGAACCTTCACTTCATAGCTATCAGAAGAATGCTTGGGAATAATAAAAAGACTGGCTGCAACAGCAAGAGAATCTGCCATAGAATTTTGATTCCTGGTTTTAATGGTGAAGGAATAGGATTGAAACTTTTCCAACAGCTCCAACACTAAGTTTCTGTAGGCTCTCATCCTAACATCCTTGGTTTGATATGCACCCTGTACTTGCTTAATAATCAATTCAGAATCTCCACAAACAACAATGTTCTTTGCTTTCAACTCTATCAATGTTTCCAAGCCTAACACCAGAGACTCGTACTCAGCCATGTTATTGGTACAATCAAAGTTAAGTTTATATGATAGAAACTTACTTTCTTCTGTTGGACTAGTAATCCAAATTCCAGCTCCTGCGCCTTCTTTCCCTGCTGCTCCATCAAAATATAGGGACCAACAACCATTGATATCTATTTCATTTCTTTGTTGTACCTCCAGACCCTGATTTTCTGCAAGTTCCTCTTGTGATTCTTTACCAACTGATTCATTGAACAAGATAGCTGATCCCAGACCTGTATCACATGAGTAAATAGGAAAATTCTGAGGCTTGTCTTTGCTGCTTACCATATATGCCATCCTTGTTTCACGATACAACCTCCTTTGTTCGCCAAACACTGGGATAGTAGCATATGTCAAATCCATTTGCATAGTACCCTTGATTTTTGCAGCCCATGACCTTGAAAGAAGCATCCCAAACTTAGGTGGAATGTCTGCAACAACAATGTCCATGACAGTTGTTTTTGCTGGGATTTGTGTGAGTGCCACAACAACATCTTTTATCAACCCAATGCAATGAACTCTCTTCGAATCAAAAGAAAATAAATCTTTATATGGTCTAGTTACTTCTAATCCCATTCTTTCCATGATTACCTTAGGCATGAGGTTATGTGATGCCCCTGAATCCAGCATAGCATTATGTAGAGTCATATCATGGATATTAATGCTTATATAAAAAGGAGGGAACTCATCACTTTGTTCATCTTCAAGTCTTGGTCCTAAACAGATAATAGGATTATCCTCTTGCACACTTAGAATATCAGCCCCTCCTGGTGGAGAATTAAGCATTTCCACAATCTTGCTTCTATATTTGTCTACTTTCAGAATTTCATTAAATGGGACTGATATTTTGATTTTTGCAATCTCACTTTCTATATTAAAAACAGAACTAGACCTTTCAATTTCCTTAGGAAGTGTAGGGTTTTGAATATCCTTTTTATCAATAGAAGAATCACCTTTACCATCAATCTGCTTTGACTTTTCCTTTTTGTCTTCAACTGCTTTTGAAACATTTTTCTTGGGCTGCGCTTTATTTGCTGTAATAGGGACATCTCGGTTTCTGAGATTATACTGCTTCTGAATTTCAAATATAGCATGCTGATAACCTTTTAAGAAATCAGAAGGTTCCTCTTCTACCTTTACCAAACTAGACTCATCATGTTCCTCTTTTGTTAAGAAAATTTCTGAGTCTTCTTCACCAAAGCAATGAATAGACTCCTCAGGTACCTCAGGATCTTCCTCTTCATCCACCATGTTTTGTTGGAAAGGAGGTCTCACTGGAGGATCTGCTTGCTGATTTCTATTTTCCCTTGGCCTTTGCTGATTTTGAGGCCTTCTAAATTGAGGGTTCCTAAACCGAGGTTCTTGTTGTGCTTGAGGAGCAGCAGTATTCCCAAGTGCTAATTGATCCATCAATTTCTCCATGGTTTTCATCATGGTTTCAAACTTGTCTTCTTGAGCAGAGGTAGAAGGTTTCTCCTCTTCTTTTATCTTAGTCTTTGCCATCTTTGACTTCTTAGCAGCTAGCATATTCCCCTCTACCTTAACTGCATCATTCTGCATGTCAGCAAGAGTAGCAGACTCTCTTTCTCTGAGTAAAAGAGAGAAATCTGAATCAAATGACTCAGCATATCTTAACTGTGCCAAGGCTCCAGGAGGCTTCAAATGTGCTGGAATGGAATTATATACTTTATTAAACCTCTTAGAAAAATTTTGGACAGTTTCATCTGGAGCTCTTCTTAAACTATTATATTCGTTGAGGGCTTGAACAGGATTGGTCCTATTTCCCCATTTTCTCAGAAAACTATCTTCAAATTCAAGCCAACTATGAATGCTACCAGCTCCAAGGGCTTTAAACCATTTTCGGACTTCCCCAATAAAGGTTTGAGCAAACAGTCTTAACTTTACATCTTCATCATCTACTTCTTCCCTATCAACAAAGTCATTGAATCTATCCACATGTTCCTCAGCTGAAATTTCATCATCTCCTCCCCATGTTGGAATCCTAGCAGCATATTTACTAGGAAGATCATGCAAAATAGCAGGGAGAGCTAGAGGAGCATACCTAGCAGGTACAGCCATAATGAAAGGAGGAGCAGGGATAACAAGTACTGTGTGACTAGGGGGACCAGAACTAATATGAGATGTTGTCTGAGGACTTTCTGGACTAGCAGAGGCAGAGGATAAAGTATGAGTACGGAAAGGGCTATTGGGACTTTGTAAGCCACTGACAAAAGAACTCCAATTTGGGAGAGGTAAACCAGTTTTGGATTTAAGCAAGACTTCAAAAGGGTCAAGCTCTTTAAGTTGTTTCAAATCCTCTTTCTCTAATAACAATTCAGAAGTAAAAATTTCCCAAAACTCTTCTTTATCTCTTTGTGACACTAAATATGAAGTATCAATACCTTTCTTTTGTAGATCCAAAATAATACCAATAAGCTCCTCTTCGTTTTCAGACCTCAACAACACTTCTTGGATTTTATCATCAACAATTTTATCTTCAGGACTTCTAGAAAACTCAGGAAACAAAGACTTTGAAATATTTGAAGTACCTGGTATATCAGAAAATCTTTGTTTACTCCTTGAGATGATATTAGGATTTTCCACAGGACTAGGTGGGTTTGGGTCAGGATTACTCCTTGTATACCTTCCTCTCGAAGCCACCTTTCAAACTTTAAAATTCATGGAGTCACCAAGGTAGAATGCAGCCTCGAAAACCTTTTTGAACTCCTGCTACCTTCAGAAATTCAATCTTATAACTACGGGAATGAGTAATCTTCAGGCTCCCGGCAGACGCACCAAAATGTTATCACAAAATCAAGCACTGAAGGCTGCCAATCAGCAAGATTCTGTGTAACTATTTCAAACCAGGCTTTGGACTAAGGCTTAACCTCCTTAGTCTGAGAGGGCTCTCTCACAGATTATGAATATTGACTAATGACAAGAAAAGATGGCTAACTTTTATAAGACACATGAAAAATAAGCTGGTTGGACAACATTGAATTGATTCCCATTGGGCTTATGGAGTCTCTCATATCTCAGCAAACAAAAACACTATCTTTTCATAGAAATCAGGGCACTTTACATCTATATGTTCAAACATAACTTTGAAACCACAGTTTGCCAAGGCATACAGGAAGTCAGAGCATGATTCATGAGTTCTGAGTGATTATGCATTAACAAAACTGTAAAAGAACCTTAAAGAAAGAATACCATCACACATTTGAACAAGAAGATCCATTGTGAATCCTAAGAAGAAAACACAGTCATTTGCATTACTGAAATTTGTTTATACATAAACCAAAAACAGTCTTCTCCAAAACATCCAACCCCCATTACATCAAAGTCTGATCTATATATAGAGATACAACCTTAACCACTATGAGCTTCCTCCTCCAGCATGAGGGGAGCTCGAAGACTATTACTAATTATCCCTATCTACCAATTAACTAATTCATTAAATACATTAAGCGCTGACTGTAATTACAAAGAGTGCTAATTAAACTACATATCTAATTCTATCTTCCTCGTATCATGATCCTTCTTTGCTCTTGGACACCTGTCTCCTTTCAGTTTGGCCGAGATAACTGAGAAGTGGATGCAATGAACAAGGTTAGCATTGGATACTAAATGCGCTGATGGTTCATTGATCATAAGAACAAACCCCTGTTTTTCCGGTCCTTGTCTCCCACCATCCTTCGAAAGTTAAGCAACATGTTCCCAGCTCTTTAATACCCCAAAATTTATGAGCATCACCATATTTCAGATGTGTTGGAGGCTTCGTTGATGGACATGTGTATAAACCAAAACAATACTCCTCGTATTCCATTTCTGCCAAACCCTAACTTGTCATAAAGTACCTTTATAAAAGTTTTAACTTGAGACAAAATATTTCACCTTTACAAAAAGGCACACTTGTCATTATCTGAATGGCTAGGATAGCCTCATGTGGTCTCCCTTATGTTCCTTAGGCGTTTCCTTCAAAAATTTGCTGATCTTACCATTAAACTGTTTGTCTTCATCCATAAACAACACCTACAGCAGTTTCGTAGCGCGCCACGAAACTGTTGTTTTTGCTAAAACAGAGTGTATTTGCAGTAAGGAATTTTTTCCTTGAACTTCTAATTTTTTAAATCTTCTTTACAGGTGGCAGAGACCTATATGTATTCAAAACAATGGAGCTTTAACAAAATTTGTCAAAATTTAGAAAATGACATCTCTCACCATCAATGAGCAGCTAGTTAACCTAGCTGTGCTTTTAAATTTGCAATCTCCCTCCTCAGGGCTTTGTTTTCAGCTCTTAGAGTCATGTTCATTTTACTGATGAATTTAGCTTGTTTAATAGCTAGAACTGTCCATGTATACACATCAACCACTGAATCCACTTGACTCACTAGGTTTTTACTACCCTTTAACACAGCTCTTCGATAGTTGGCATACCTGACTGCACGCTCTCTAATGACATTCTTTTCTTTGGCAATTTCATCTTTTGCTGTCCCCGCTTGATTCTTTATGGCTATAACATTTCCTCCTTGGGTAATAATAACTTTTCTGTTCTTGTCTTTATGCTTGAATGCCTCCACTGTTTTGGACAATACTTCAATTACCTCTGTTCTGGGCATCTTTACAACTTTCTCTCCTTTATGCACTTTTTCAGCTTCTCTAACTTGTTTCCTTGTAACCGGCCTTCGTGGTTTGAAAATAAACTCCTCACTAGGTTCATCAAACCTTAGTCTCTTCGAAGCTTTGGATTTCTTAGTGATCTCCGGTGATGATTGAGTCAAATCAATATGCATGGGTTCAACATGCACCGGTTCTACCTGCTCAAACTCAATGGCCTCAAGCAAATCACTTAAGCTGGCCTTTGATATTGGACTTTCCTCAACAGCTACTGATTTGCCCTTCTCTTTGCTTAATTGACTCCTTGTTTTAACTCTTGATACTCTTTCAGACCCACTTGATCCAGGTACATCTTTCTTGTGCTTAACCTTTTCCTTTGATGATGGCTGAGGTGGCTCTTTAAGAACCAAGGGCTTTTCTGGTTTGTTCAACTGAGACTTGGTTTTCTTTTTATCCCTAGCCTCCTTTCTAAGCTCAGCTATTGTAGGTTCCTCCACTGATTCTTCTCTTTCTCTAACCGGCTGTGGGGTGAGGCCTGTCTTACTCTGGAAACCAGCCATATAGATGAAAGAATTCCAATCCCTACCAATTTTCTGAAGACCATCCAGCACTAACAGTTTGACTAGACCATGGTGAAATAATGATGTCTCACAATCATCCTTCCTCAATTGGACTTTGTCACACATCTTGTTGAGGCTACGAAACAAATAAAATGGAATATCTATGGATGCTTTACCAGTAAAATGCAGCAACAACTTAAAGTGATAGGAGTAAACCTTGTTATATCTACCCTCACAGGTTAAATACTTTTGAATACAAGTGAGGAGAAGAGCATAGTGCTCCTTAACATAATTTCTAGGCACAGCCTTTGTTAAATCCTCATTCACATGTGCCTCTTTCAAGAATTCTTTGCAGGGGTTCATATAAAATTTGAAGTTTTTAAACCACTCCTGCCCCCCTCTTGGAATCTCAGTTACATTAGCAATTGCCTCTGGGGATACTTGAAATTCTAACATAGATACTTTAGAATTTAAACCTGTAAAGTTCAAGGCAAACTCTTTTGTTACCTGAGAATGGCCACCCTGCAGCTTCTCACAGAAATTCCAATAGCCAGCATCCTTGAAAGCTTTCCTCACACCTTCATCTCTCAATGCAAGGTCTAATCCTTCAGGCTCTATTCTTTGACATCTACCAGACCAATGCTCCTTCCTCTCCATTCCGCTTTCGAAATTCTTTGCACAGAGAATCACCACCAGCTTCAACTCAAATGGCAAATTCAAATTATTTTTTAAAACGCAGGCTCGCTTGTATCAGGCTCTCTTGAAAAAGAAACTCGGGCTTGTTTGCAATTCAAATATGTTTTCATACAAGCTGGCCACTTTATGCATCATTAACAAACATCATAAAACACACATGCATGATAAAACCGTTTGAATGATTTTTATGTGTATGCCTACGAATCTATTGGTGGAGTGATGGCTCATAAGTGTTTGGGAGGTACGCCAACTGACAATAACTGGACTGACACAATGACTCATCCCCCAGACATGACCTTTTAAGAATCTGTGCTGCAAAATGCCCGAAACCGCGATTTCGTAGCGCAAATAGTTATAAATTAGCAGAATGCGCTGCGAAACGGCTGGATGCTGACGTGCTACGAAAAGGCTAAAACATAATTGCGCTGCAGAATCAACCAATAAGACTGCACTGCGAAAATACGGAAAGGACCAGTGACATGTACAAGATAAGACATGGCTTATACAATCATGATGGAGGATGACCAACGGTATTTGAGAATGATTCACATCAAAAACTTTTAGAAACATGACCCCTAAGTAAGAAAAATAGGACAAAAACCATTTGACACCCATTTTTGACAATGAACTTTGGACAAAAAATTATATACATGTGACTGTAGTTCTAGGTGATAACAGAGTCATTGCCCTGTTTTGATGGACAGTGTTTGGCAAAGTCAGCAAAGTTATAATATATGTGATCATGATAATTTGGCTAGTGATGAGACCTCTTATTCTTTGAGATATAGTGTTTCTTGGATTGTCCCTATGAATGCTGCAATTTTCTTTAACAGGGAGGAAATCATTGTTTTCCTTAAGAAAGCTCTGGACGACAATAATAGAGTTTGAAAACAAAATTTTTACAGAGAATCTTTATTTTTTTATTGATACCTTTCATTGTGCTGATATATAAAACAATTTCTTCGCTAAAGGTTGCTTTTATCAATTTTTTTTTTTTTGAAGTTGAAACTAGTATCATATCTAGGCTAAAGTTTTTAACTGTATCTTTCAATAATAAAGATCAGATTTTCAAAAATTTTCTATTTTTACAAGCGAAAAGCTCAAAATCTAAAAGAGAATTGGTGTCTTTTTGTGAATACCGGTAGCAACCATTTACAATTGGTTTTATTATGAAAAAGAAAAGAAAAATAAAACTATTCTACAAAATAGAAGAATAATCTTCTACGGAAAATATATTTTAAGGATTTGTCCATTAACAGGCAACGAATCCCTTCTACCTGCTAAATCCTGTAAGACAAACATTGACAGACCTATGACTTCAACAATCTGAAAAGGACCAAGCCACATCTTTTGAAATTTTGTATGTTTGCCCTTTTCTTCATGAGCCTTATCCCATTTTAAAACTAAATCTCCCATCTGAAAAATTTTCCTGGTCATTATGTTTGAATCAAAAGAGGATTTTATTATCGCTTGATGATGAGCATGTGTTTTCTTAGCTTGTTCTCATTTCTCTTCTAATTTAATATTCCATTTGTCTTAGTTGTATGGAGGAAGTAGGTACTTCATCAATGTATTGTATTAAAGACAAAGAGGGAATGACTAGGTGAGTTGGAAGAACCACTTCTTTCCCATAATCTAAATTAAAGGGGGAAGCGTTGATCGAAGATTTTTTCGTTATTCTATCTGCCCATAAAGCATTTACCAAAGCTTTATGCCAATTCTTTTGGTTCTAGTCAACTGTTCTTTTAATAATCCTGATTAGGTTTTTATTTGTTGACTCAGCTAACCCATTACCTTGCAGATAGTAATTGGCAGAATATTTTAATTTGAACCCTCTTTTAAGTGCAAACTCAGTCATTGCATTTCCAGAAAAGTATAATGCATTATCAAACACTAAAGCCGTTGGCAACCCAAACCTAGTGATTATAAATTGATCTATGAATTCGATAATATTTTCAAAATTAGTTGTCTTGAGAGGAACTGCTTCTACCCATTTAGTAAAATAATATGTTGCCATGAGGATGTATCTATGCTGCTTAGAAGAGTGAGGAACGATCTCACCTATTATGTCCAAGCCCCACTAACTGAATGGTTGCTCGATGTTTACCGGTTGTAGTGGCAGGGACGGCTTCTTTTGTCTTCCAACAGTAGTTTGGTAGACTTGACATTTCCTCACGTAACTATGTGAATCTTTGAACAACGTAGGCCAGTAATATCCTACACATAAATTTTTATGTGCAGTAACATCTCCAGCATAGTGTCCGCCTGCTGGTCCATCGTGGAGTTCCTGTAAAACTTTTTCAGCTTCAGTTTTTTCAAGACATCTAAGAAAAACAGAATCATAATTCTTTCTAAAAAGAATATCATTTATGAGCTGATATTGTTTAGCTTTCAATTTCAGAGCTCTTTTCTTAGTGTGATCCAGGTGTGATGGAGCATACCCATTCTTAAGATAATAAATGATATCAGCATACAATGATTCTGCATCGTTTAGGCTTACCTCATACATTTGTATCTCTTCAGATGAAATTTTAGAGATTTGCGATGCTCCAGCCAACATTTTGCAGAAGCCTTGACCTCTTACAATGTTTGCTGGTTTGATCTCAAGGTCGTATTCCTGTAAAGCAGTGATCCAATTTGCTCTTTTCTCGCCCATATCCTTCTGTACTAGAAGATTTCTTACTGCTGGAAACAGTACTATGATCTTAGTATGGGTTTTAAGTAAGAAAGGTCTGAAATATTTGACCGCTTTGAAAACAACATAGGCCTGTTTTTCCACGTCTGAATAATTGAGTTCAGCACCTTGTAAATTTGAGCTAAAAAACGCAATTGGAGCTTCCGCTTTTTCTTTATTTGCTTGAGTTAGAATCACAACATATGATTTCTCTGAGGCAAATGTGTATAATACAAAATATTCTGAAAATTCGGGGTTGCTAAAGATGGAGCATTAATAATAGCTTGTTTGATTAGGTTGAATGCTTCATGTTCATCTTGACCCAATTTAAAATTTGAATTCTTTTTAATCATGGTTTGCAAAGGAGACACAATTCATGAAAAATCTAGGACAAATCTCTTTACAAAATTGATTTGACCAAGGAAAGATTGCATGGATTTTTTATTATGAGGTAGAGATATTTCAGAGATTTCTTTGATTCTATCAGGATCAATGTGAATACCGGATTTTGACACTATGAATCCTAGAAGTTTTCCTCCACTTAATGCGAAAAAAGATTTCTTTGGGTTAAGTGAAATCCCATACCTTAAACATCGTTGAAATATTTGTTTTAAATCTTTGAGATGGTCGCTTCGCTTCTTGGAGTACACTGTTATATCATCCAAATAAATTACTACAGATTTATTGACTAAACCCTTAAATGCGATGTCCATGGCTCTTTGAAATGTAGCATCGGCATTAATCAAACCAAATGGCATCTTCCGATATGCATATGTGCCCCCATTTAGTTCTGAATGTGGTTTTCAACTGATCATCGGGATGCGCCAGCACTTGATTATATCCTGAAAATCCGTCCAAGAAAGACATCAGTTCTGAGCCTGCTAATGCCTGTAATATCTGTTCCATAGGTGGAAGAGGAAAATTGTCTTTTTGACGGCTTTGTTAAGATTCCGAAAATCAATATAGATTCTAATATCTCCACTTTTATTTCTAACGGGTACCATATTGGAGACCCATTTGGAATGTCTGACGGGGAAAAATATTCTGGCTTTTAATAACTTATTTAGCTCAGTTTTTATCTGATTTTCTAAATTGGGGTGGATCTTTCTTAGTTTCTATTGGACAGGTTTTTCATTGTCAATCATAGGAATAGTATGTTGAATGATAGAAGTGTCGTACGTCTTCAGCTCATCGTAATTCTAGGCAAAAACATTTTTATATTTTCTCAAAAGACGAATATACACTAGTTTTTCTTCAGGGACTAGGCCGATGCCTAGATTAACGTTTTGTGGTTTATCATTGGTTCTTAGGTTTACTAATTCGTAGTTCAGAGTTGGACTGTAGAGCTTTGAATTGGTAGACCTTTTAAACCGATTTTTCAAATCGTATAAGTCTTCTAACTTAACCACCGATTTCGAGATAGCATTATCAATGCTATTTTGTTGTATTTGTCGATTGTGATGGTCTTCGTCAATTATCTGATTGGAGTAGGATCCTTCAGAAGTGAGGAAATTTACAATATCAGGATTGTCATTAAATACTCTCCAATTTGTAATGTTGTCAGGGATGGACGGTCTAAAGATTAATTCTATTGAGAATCTATCTGGACTAAAATCTTCAGATGGAATAAGCCTAGAGGCTATGTTAGCCAAAAGGTCTGCGCTTGCGTTTTGGAGTCTTGGGATTGCAGAAATATTAAATGCTATGAAATGTTCAGTCATATCTTGCACTAAAGATTGATAGTGTTTTAAATGACCTGATAGGAAATGTATAGTGTTACGTACCTGTTTGACGATAATCTCAGAGTCTCTGAAGACTTGAAGATACTTGACGTTTAACCCGATTGCTTTGTATAGGCCTTGCACCAAGGCCTCATATTCTGTTGTATTGTTTTTGCAATTGAATTCGAGTCTGCACGTAATCATGGTCTTGTTTCCTTCTGGACTAATCAGAACGCATCCTGCTCCTGCTCCTTCGTTAGATTTAGAGCCATCGAAATATAATTTCCAAAACAAAGATGTATTTACAGGTTTATCTACAAAATTAACACACTTTGAACTATTAGTTTGGGAAAAAATTTCGACCTGGGACAAAACTAAATTTTCTAAGTAAGGTGATGTGTGAGAATTGAAA
This sequence comes from Pinus tabuliformis, assembly GCA_031772625.1. Taxonomy (NCBI): domain Eukaryota; kingdom Viridiplantae; phylum Streptophyta; class Pinopsida; order Pinales; family Pinaceae; genus Pinus; species Pinus tabuliformis. The sequence continues at coordinate 1,175,113,457 of CM062813.1, forward strand.
TTACCGAGAAAAGAATCTACCAAGTAATTGCCTATGATACTATTGTTATATGATACTACTTCATTTTCTCCCTCTAATTCCGTTACTATGTACTTCTGGTGTAACTCTCGTTCAACCTTTCTTTGATTTGGTTTACCGTTGTAGGGTAACCACATGTGCGACCAATCGGTTGCAAAGTATCCATGGAGTTTCTCGGACCAATCCCTACTAAGAATTAAGCCATAGAATTCTGGGATATCAACCACTAGAATGTCAATAACCTGACATACCTTCGGGTTAAATGACAATCTTATGGTTACTTGATTAATTTCACCAATCACTTCGACTTCAGATCAATCAAGCTGAACTATGCGCACTGTGGATTTTTGTGGCTGAACATTTAACTTAGAACATATTGATCTGGGTAAAATATTCGATGAAGCACCAGAATCTACCAAACAATTGTGCACATTTTTATTGAAAATTTCGTAAGTGAGAAGAAACGGGGGAGTGTGAGATCTTGATCTTCCTCCAATCAAGGCGATATCATTTGGATCAATCTTATTGATCGCGTTAGTTGGAGGTCTTCCCATGTTGTGGGAAGCTTGAGAGAGTACAGCGGTAGGCAAAGGTACAATAGGCACGGCATGTAATTCTTTCATCATTATCTTCCGTTGATGCTTCAATTTGCTCAATTCATAAAGGGTAATATTAGCCCTAGTATTTTTCATGTCATCAATAATATTGTACTCCATTTCATCCAGCACTATCAGTGTTTTTGATGGAGTTGTCTGATCTGTTTGGATTGGGCTAGATTGAGTCGGTTTAGTGGTTGTTGTTGCGACTTTATCTTTTGTTGTAGGGCTTGCGCTCTTCTGCTTAGGGTTAGTTTGGGGAGGATCAAGCTGATTTTTGCTTCGTGTGCTAACCGGAAATACTTCTTGATCTTCTTCTTGTGGGAGGATGAAATCCCACATTCCTTGTAATTCCACAACTTCTTCGTCGTCGGTCTGCCCTTCAGTGGCACTTTCTTCTTCTTCCTCTTCCTCAGTTTCATCATTGGAGATGGCATTGGGTGGTTTTGCATCCATTGAAGGACCTATTTTAAAAGCTCTGTAGGGCTTTTTTAAAGAAGTTTATGCTACTTGTTTTTTTATGTCAACCATCTCATTGAACATGGTTTTTAATACTTTCTGCAATCCTTCCAAATCGAAAGGGTCTTTTGTTTGTTTCTTCTTGGAGTCTTCCTTGAAGGTGACTTTTTTAGACTTGCGTTCCTCTATCGCGGATCTCTTTTCTAGGGCTATTACGCGTTTCTCTACTGCTATCGCCTCTGTCATGTTTTCAACTAAGGTTGTTTTATTTTCTCTATCCACGAAGATTGCTATGTTTGATGGTAAAGCAGTAATATACCATTCACATCGTACTTCTTCGCTGGGTTGGGAAGCAGTGGGAATTTTGTTGAGAATTTTGTTGAACCATAAATCGAAATCTTTGATAGGTTCTTTAGCTTGGGCCTTAAGATTGGATAGGTCATTGATTAATGTTGTCGTTGATCTGTCATCACCAAACTTGATAAGGAATTGATTCTGGAAGATATCCCAACTTGTGATAGACCCGGAGGGTAATGAAAAATACCATGACCTGGCTGTCCCTTACAATGTATAGGGAAAAAGCCGAACAACAACATCTTCGTTAGTAACTCCGTTGAGATTGATAGAAAGCATGAAATTGTTTATGTGTTCTTCTGCTAGCATGCCTGCTTCTGGATTGAATTTGGGCAGCCATTTCTTAGGATGGGCCGGTATTTGACTCAAGGGCACGAGCATTAAAACTACCCCAGGGTTGTTCCATGGAGACTGGGCCATCATTGAGCTGCTAGTAGAGAAAAGTGCAGAAGATGATCTCTGTGGTTGGGAAGATGAGGATACTATGATCGTAGAGGATTGAAGAGGGGTTGTGGGAGTTCCGGTAGACGGATGGATGATGGTTTGGAATGGAGGTGTGGGTGGTTGACTTCGCGGTGAGGTAGTTGAAATGGGCGATGTAGATGAAAGAGTCTCACTGTCAGACTCTTGTGGTGATTTCCTCGCTCTTTTCCTGGTGGGAAGAGGCAACTCAGTTGGCTGGATGCCAAATTTTTCACTCTTTAACCTGGTTAGGGGATGAGCATGATTGTACTGCGAAGTCACACTGCTTTGAGATTTATCAGACCTCTGAGGAGAAATGGAAAATCCCTGAAGTTTGTGAATCAGAGATTTGACTCCAGGAGGTTTAATGGTAGATTGGTCTAAAATATCAGGGTGTGTAGCAGCGATTGATACTCAAGTGACTTCTGACTCTGTATTTAAATATACTGGAGAAGTCGGGGGAGATGATGAGTGTGATATACTCTCAGAATGGTATTTAGATTTTGATTTAGGTGCCATTCATAGTTCAGGCCCTCCTTCTAGCGCCAAATATGTTGAAGCCTCGAAAATCGGGTCGACAACAAGGGGGATACCCGCTCGGTTCGAACCTTGGTTGGCAGCTCCTTATCTGTTTGGTATAGCGGGTCCGACTGGGGATAATGGGACCAGTTTCCCAATCTAAGGGTGTGTGTGTGTGTGCAGAGTTGGATGATGTTGATCTAAGAGTTCTAATCTAAGCTACTTTAATCTAATTCTATGCTATTGTAATCTAATGAAAACAACACATCTAATCTATGCTAACCCGGGATGTATTTCTTCTATTATGCGATCCAAAGAGATTTCAAATAATAACTAGTAATAAAGATCATTCAGCTATCATAAGAATGGAAATCAATTAAGATGAACCACTTTGCATAAAAAGTTAGGCAAAACAGTTGTGAACAACATATCGCATAATAAGTTATTCATATATCAAACATAAATAAATGGCTCCACCGTACAAAAGTGCCAAATGGTAACTCAAACATTCATGCGATAATATATAAACAACTAAAAATTGTATATCACTTTAAGAATATAAGAAGAAATGGCCAAGAGATAAAAGTACCATTTATGACTGGTCCTACTCATAAGCTTCAAGCAACAATGATTTATCTCTCCTTGTTCTAATATCTACCAAGAGTACAGAAGCACAACATCAGTAGCAGATATCAAATGCAAACATTAATAAACCTTGATCCATTCATTCATCAAAACCTCCTCTGAGGGTACAAAAGTGCATGTTCTGAGGACAAGTTTTTGACAAATTTCTCGACCCTTCTCTAAATGCATGAGAAGGGTTTAAATACTGCTAACTAAATAACTTAATTACATAAATTTCGGATATGGTTTAAATGACCGCCCTTTATCTGAGCAAACTTATTTCTAAAAATTGAATCTAATTCCTAACTATTTCTACATTTGCTCCTTAATGTTGCGAGCATTCAACATTTTCCTGGGAAGAGTCGGCTGGTTGTTTTCTGCTTTTGCTTGAGCTACGCAAATAGAAATGGCAAGCACTGGCACCACTATTTTAGTAACTAGAAGATATTTTTGGGAATCATCCTCTGGCTGGGTGAATTTACTGCATATATACTTGGTAACAACCCAAATTTCTCTCAAATTTCTTCTGCTTTTGCTATCTCGGTTTCCGGACTCGTGGATGACTGAGCAAGTTAGGGACTTTTCTTTCTGAACAATTTTCTTAGCGATGCGCAATTAGCGCTAGGCGCTAATCTCGCATCGAAAACTGCCTCCGTTCTTTGATCCGGGACTTTCTGGTGCGTTTTTCGCCTTTAGCGCTTTTTCCTTTACCGGGCATAAGCTTCAGAATTTTGTAAACATGCTCCTTTTGTGAGCTTTTGACCTTGAGCGTCAAATCGCCTATTGATATCAGCATCTGTTCAGTAATACTCTAAAATCTGCGTTTTTGTTGCATGTGGTATCCGTTTATGAGGACATCTCTTCTCTATTCTCCGAGCATTGACGCTTTCCCTTTTTCCTTAGATGTTTCATGCACATTGCTTCATGTTGTTTCCTATTTTTCATTCCTGTAGTTCACGCAAAGGAAAAGAGTAATGATAATAAATTTTGACACGAAATCTCTAAGCTCTACGAATGTATAAAATCATGACACCCATAGTGAACTGACTCTTCTAAAAACACAAAATTGTCCTTCATGAATACTTTGGCATACATTCATTAATTTCCTTTAAGGAGCACGCCCAATTTTTGGTTTAGGGACAGCTTTTCTTGAATGCTGAGCCGAGGAAAATTTGCGATGGGTGATTTCTGCGACTCACATCGTAACATCACTGATCACATTATCAAGATGTGTCATCATAGAGTTTCCTGATCAGTTTATCACAACATCGCGTTTATCGCATTGTCGCAAGATCGCAGCATCGCGCTTATCGCAAGATCGCAGATCGCAGATCGTTGCAAATTGTTAAGTTATTGTGTGTTGTTTATGCGATGTTGCGATATGCGATGTCGCATATCAGCCATCAGAGATTTCTTAAGATCTTAATTTATGGGCGCTTCTTAATGTATGCGATGCGATGGATTTCACGTCGCTTCTTCGCAGTTTTTTTTTTATTGTGCTCATAAAGAAATGTTTTACTCTTATCCGTGCGATGTATTTTTAGGGAGTATAATACAAAAGGTTTTTATAAAAAAAATTGAATTTTTTTTTACTAAGGGTCCCCACTTATTTAGTGTTATTGCTAATGCTAAAGAAGGAGGGGGGTTGTTGGAGGCCACAACACATGCAAATACCTGAAAACCCGCTTCACTACTGTCTAGTGATCCTTCCTTGGTTTTTAGATAAACCTACTTAATACTCCCACTGCATGTGCAATGTCTAGTCTAGTATAGACCATCGCATACATTAGGCTAACGACTGCACTTGCATATGGAACACGGGACATGTCCTCTTCCTCTTCTTGTGTCTTGGGTCACTGTTCAACAGATAACTTTATACCTACAGGAATAGGAACCTTCACCGATTTACTATCCTACATATTAAACCTCTGCAATATTGTCTTAACATACTTCCTCTGGTTTAATTAGAGCTTCCTCTTTGTCTGATCCCTTTTAATTTCCATGCCCAAAATATAGTTTGCAGCACCAAGATCTTTCATGTCGAATTTGGAGGACAAATGGGTCTTCAAATCCTGGATAATTTCTCTATCATTTCCAACCAGCAACATATCATCCACATACAAGACCAGATAAATAAAACGGTCACCAACTAATTTAAAATAAACACGATGATCTTCTTTGCTTCTGGTGAAGCCAAGTCCCCATATAAATGTATCAAATTTCTGATACCACATCCTTGGTGACTGTTTTAACCTATACAGAGACTTCTTTAACTTGTATACCAGTTCTTTCTTACCCTTCACTGCAAAAACTCCAGGTTGCTTCATGTAGATCTCCTCTTCCATATCCCCGTGAAGAAATGATGTCTTCACATCCATCTGTTCTACCTCAAAATCAAAAGCAGCAGCAATAGATAAAAGTAATCTAATAGAAGTTACCTTGGCAACAAGAGAAAAAATATCACCAAAATCAATTCTCGACACCTGGGAAAAACTTTTTGCTACCAACGAGATTTGTATTTCTCCATATTTACTTCTACATTTGTCTTCTTCTTGAACACACATTTGCTGCCAATGGGTTTCATTCCAATCGACAACTCCACCAGATCCCAAGCCTCATTTTTTATCAAAGATGCCATTTCATCAACCATGGCCTCTTTCCAGAGTTTTCTATCCTCTCAATCTACTGCTTCCTGCACAGTTGTTATATACCTAGGGGGGATAATATGGGGTACCAAGGGAAGTACCCAAGGTAATAATGTAATAATGGGATGGGCCATAGTAATAAATAAGGTGGTTAACCCATGTCATGTAAGGGACCACAAGTAGTTAATAATAATATAATGGACCCATGGTATTAGTTGATGGTATGAGGAAACCATGGTAATGATGCATGGTATTGTATGTATGAGGCCTATATAGAGGCTAGAGACTCCATATGAAGATGAAGATAAGTATTATTGTATGAAAAAGCATATGGCTTGTGGAGTGTTCTCCTTCCTTAAGGAGTGAATGTATGGTGTTGCCCTACCATAAGGGTTTTGATAATAAAGAAGCATTTCATATTATTTCTGGGTTTCTTTGCATTATCTTATACTTTTATATCAGATCTATAATATTCTGGGTTAGATCTACAACAATTGTATCAGAGCTACAACAATTTGTATCAGAGCTACTACAATTGGTATCAGAGCTCTTTCTTGGGCAAACCGTGGAGATTTTTTTTTTTTCATTTTTTCAGGGTTTCTCGGGTGGCGAATTTGCAGATCAGATTTGTACGTTTTGGTGCAAGATCTGTAGAATCTAATTGCAGATCTGTATTCCTTGTGAAAAAATAGCCGATTTCAAAAAAAAAATCGGTTGAATCGGAGTCTGGATGAAGGAGATATCGCTGATCTAAAAATCAGTGGGGTTCTAGAGAATTTTTAGGGCCAGCGAATTTGCGGATCAGATCTAGACGTCCTGGTGCACAATCTGCAAGATCTAATTGTAGATCTGGAATCCTTGTGACAAAACACCTGATTTCAAAAAAAAAATCAGCCGAATCGGAGTCCGGATGAGGAAGATATCGCTGATTTAAAATCATCTCTTTTTTCAGAAATTTTGGGTGACGGCGGGAAAGTTGCAGCGCAGATCTGGAATTCTAGTGCCTGAATCAAAATTTCTATCACCTGGGCAGATGCAGAATGATGGTTCCATTTCTAAAAATAGGTCATAATAAGGATTCTGAGAAATATTGACGAAACTGTGACAATTTCAATTTTTCGCCAATATTTTTGTGATGACGGGCCTAGATCACTTTGAACAGGAAGAATCTTTTTTGGGTCGTCTCGTTAAGCTCCGACAAACTGGTACAGTGGAGGAATATATTACCGCTTTTGAAGCCTTAGCCTTCCGCACTAGGGGTCTCACAGATGCATTCTTCAAGGAATGTTTTATCAATGGTCTTAAAGAAGCCATCAAAGCTCAAGTTCTACTTCACCACCCTTCCACGTGGGTGGAGGCTTGCCAGTTAGCTCGTCAGGTCACATTGCCTAGCAAAGATTTTAATTTTACAGGAAAGAAGGAAACCAAGGAACCAAAACGGTTATTTTTTGCTGGTATCTCTGTATTGCAGGTTCATGGATTGATTCAGAAGGAGAAAATCATGGTGTCTATCAATCCGAGTTGCAAACAAAATCTTATAAATGTCAACTTGGCAAAGAAATTGCAAGTCCCAGTAAAACAAATTGAACATACACAGGTTGATGATAAGGATGTTCAAATATATAAGGATTTGAAGCTTTCTATGGATAACTATGTGTTTCATGGTGAATTTTATGCTTCAGATATGGATAACATGGATGTTGTTTTGGGATATCCTTGGATGGAATCCGTGGGTACTATCAATATTAATGTGCAGAAGAAAGTCTTAAATCTATGGTATAAAAAGAAGAAAATTACATTAAAGGATATTTCCATCCATAAATAGGTAGAGCACATGGAGGCTGAAGCAGAAGATGTTCAAGGTACTAACATATCAGATGATGAGCCTTTGATGATCGACAATCAAACACAAACAGAGGCTGCAGAAGAAAAGGTTACAGGTGATGATACATCAGAGGAGGGCTCAGTGGTTGAAGTCATATTGAAAAAGAAGACACCACAATAGGCACCACAGCAGGGTGAAGTCAAGCAAAAGCCATCATGGGTTAAAACTTCAACATATCATCACCCACATCACCCCGCAAGACAACCATCATGAAAACCAAGTAGTCACATGATGGATAGAAAGGAGAGACGATCCACCTACTACACATCAACACAGAAGAGCTGCCACGGTCAACTTCCATCTCAAGCGAGCGAGGCACCAGCGAGATCAAGGGTTCACCTTTCTCTTGGATGGCTAGATGCACGTGCATGGTATCAGTGGACTACTCTTTTGAGTAGATCTTATTATTTGTGTTCTTCCCATGTTTCAGGGACGAAACATGCTTAGGGGGGTGGAATGTTATATACCTAGGGGGGATAATATGGGGTACCAAGGGAGGTACCCAAGGTAATAATGTAATAATGGGATGGGCCATAGTAATAAATAAGGTGGTTAACCCATGTCATGTAAGGGACCACAAGTAGTTAATAATAATGTAATGGGCCCATGGTATTAGTTGATGGTATGAGGAAACCATGGTAATGATGCATGGTATTGTATGTATGAGGCCTATATAGAGGCTAGAGACTCCATATGAAGATGAAGAGAAGTATTATTGTATGAACAAGCATATGGCTTGTGGAGTGTTCTCCTTCCTTAAGGAGTGAATGTATGGTGTTGCCCTACCATAAGGGTTTTGATAATAAAGAAGCATTTCATATTATTTCTGTGTTTCTTTGCATTATCTTATACTTTTATATCAGATCTATAATATTTCTGGGTTAAATCTACTACAACAGTTCTGGGATCATCATCAGTAATAGATAAAGTAAAATTTGAATAGAAAGTAGATGGACTATACCTTTTTGGCTGCCTTCTTTCTCGAGCTGATCTTCTCACGCCCTGAGTTTGTGGCTCTTCATCTTCTGATTCCTCCTCTGCTGTAGAGTCTGATTCTTCCTCCTTTAGTTCAAACTCTATCTTCTCAGGTTCCTTTAGTTGGAATTCATGTTTAATAACATCTTTCATGTCTATGAACACCACATCTCGGATGTACGCAACCATCCTTGTTGCTGGGTTCCAAAGCTTATAACCTTTTAAACCATCCTTATACCCAATAAAGATGCACTTTTCAAATTTACTATCCAACTTGGTTCTTTTCTCCTTTGGAACATGTACATATGCATCACATCCAGATACCCTCAGATGTGAAAGAGGAGGTTTCCTACCAGTCCATACCTCTTGTGGAGTCTTATATTCCAATGCTGATGAAGGTGATTTGTTGACCAGGTAACATGCAATCTCCACCGCCTCTGCCCAAAATTCTTGTCCTAACTCGACACCACTGAGCATGCTTCTTGCCCTTTCCATCAACGTCTTGTTCATTCTTTCTGCAACTTCATTTTGCTGAGGTGTATATGGAGTAGTCTTCTACCATGCTATACCACACTTCTTACAGAATTCTTCAAAATCCTTACTACAAAACTCTCCACCGTTATCTGTCCTCAGCACCTTTATCTTCTTCTTTGTCTGGTTTTCCACCAAAGCCTTAAATTCTTTAAACCTGTCAAAGACTTCAGATTTATTCTTAAGGAAATATATCCATGTATTCCTTGAGAAGTCATCTATAAATGATACATAATACATAGACTTACCTAGTGATGGAACCTTCACAGGTCTAAACACATCACTGTGCATAAGCTCTAATATATGTTTCGCCCTCTTACCACCAAAGGAGAAACTCACCCGATTCTGCTTCCCATATACACAGTTTTAACATAAATAAAAATCTAGGGAGGTATTACTCATACCTTCTACCATACCTTTACCATGAAGTATTCAAAGGCCCTTCTCTCCAATATGTCCAAGCCTTTGATGCCACGGCATGGTCTTCTCTCCAGAGACCACAATATTTTTTGCTCCACTTTTAAGAACCACAAAACTGTTGTACCCATCAATAACAGTGCTACCTTGTAGCTTGTATAGAGTTCCAATATGAACTCCCCGCATCAATACCAATGCTCCCCGAACCATTTTGCAGGTATCCTTTTCGAACACTGTTTTTACACCTGCATCATCAAGCTTGCTTACGAAAATCAGATTTCTGACTAATGTAGTTATATGCAGAACACCCAGAAGTGTTCTAACCCTTCCACCTTGCAACTTCAACTTTACTTTTCCATGACCAACGATTCTAGTCTTCCTATCATTCCCCAAGAAGACATCACCACCATCATATTTCTCATACTCGAAGAACCACTCTCTATGGGGAGTGAAGTGAAAGGATGCACCTGAGTCAATCAACCATGCCTCATGATCTACATGTGTACTTGAAGAAGCCAAGTACACATCCCCACCTTCATCTGAGGTGGTTTTCACCTCTGCAGAAGGAGCATCATCAAATTCATTTCCTTTGTCAGGAGATTTAGATTTACAATCCCTTTTGTAGTTCCCTTACTTTCCGCATTTCCAACAAACCACCTTTACAGGTTTTCCTAGAGATTTAGATATCCCTCTAGATTTATATCTCCCACTCGATGACTTATTTTTGTTTTTGTTCTGGGATCGTCCTCGTACAGACAAGGCATCACCATTCTGGCTCTCCATATTTTTCCGTCTCATCTCCTCCGTCAGCAAGGATGAGACTATTTCATCAAATTGCAAGGTAGTTGCATTTCTACCTATTGTAATAACCAGAATATCCCACGAATCTGGTAGAGAACACAACAAACTGATGCACTTATCTTCATCTTAAATTTTAATATAAACAAATAATAACTGGCTTACCACAGTATTAAATGCATTCAGATTTTCTATCACCGATTCTCCATCTTTCATCCTCAGGTTATACAACTTTTTCTGTAGGAACAGTTTATTCACCAAAGTCTTAGATTGTTACAAAGTTCCTAAATTGTCCCACAAAGCCTTCACCATAGCTTCCCCTGATACATTCAGCAATACTAAATCTAAGACACACAATCTTATTGTGCTCTTAGCCTTCTGATCCAACTTCTTCCATTCTTCATCGGACACTCCCGTTGGTTTAGTACCTTGATCTACTATGACCCACTGATATTTATCCCCCAACAGATCCTCCATCTTGAGTTTCCATAACTCAAAACTCTGACCATTAAATTTCTCGATCTCTATCTTTCCACTGCTCGCCATCCTCTTTCACCACTAGAATCGATCCCGCAGATCTTCCACTGAACAACGTCTACCATAGGCCCGAGTGAAACCCCTCAGCAACAAAGGCATCCCCTTGAAGCCAAAACAATTCTGATACCAAATGTAGGTTTTAACCCCGTACAGAAATTACCTACATTTACAATACATATTTATACATGCTAAAGCATCCAATACCATGGACCGAAAACCATCGTGTTCAAAACCATGGACTGAAAACCATCACATCCAAAACCATGTGTAGGTCCGCCCAACCTAATAAAGGGTCAAAAAACAAAATTTTCCAGGCCATTGTCCCGCACCCCATAGAGTGGGGTTACCTGCACCCCACAAACCCCCTGTGACCCCCCACTATGCAATCGGTGCAATGAAGGGGGGGCTCCACGCCCCTTCTAAACCCCCATTTAACTACGTGGGTTAGCCATGGAAAGAATATAACACAACCCAACATGAGCACCAAGTTGTTGCATTTGATTTAGAAATGGGTACATTCTATCGACATATTTCCCCCCTGATGGGGGATAGGGAGTATATGGAGGTAACTTCCCCCCACAAGGAGGGTACCCGGTATAAGGTCGAGGAGGTTGTTGTAAATGTCACATTCCACTAACATTTGGACCATATTACTACTCCAAATATGGTTGGGGTGCAATGGACGCAACATATTGTGAGGTGCTCATTACAAGAGTTCCAGATAATATTCCAAATGAGGATGGAGAAGTAGAATTCTATGGATTGGTCGTTGTGCTAGAAAAGGTTCCAGATAAGAACTGATAACCAGGTGGTATATATGGACCACCATACAAATGGGTTTCTAGAAAAGCCACAAACATGGAAGTATTTGTAACTTTGGTAGAATCATTCATTATAACATATATAGGTTGAGAAATTGTTGTTGACTCAGTCATGGTTAAACTTCCCAAAGAATTTGTCTGAGGGAAACTCAAAGGTTATTTGAAACGAGGGGTACTGGATGAAGGAGCTTGTATTGGAGTATGAGGAGTATTAAAAGGATGGGTTAAATAAAGAGGAGTCCCTCTTAAATGGATAGGATAGGAGGGTTGAGACTCTTTAGTAATTTCCTCAACACTCAAAAGATCAAGTGGAAGTACTTCTCTGTCAGGATCAAGATATATAGGTTGTTGTGGTTGAGTCGAAGGCAAAGGAAGAGAAAGATAAGGCCTTGAAGTAATAGGTTGAGTTAATTGAGGCTCCTTAGGTTGTATAACCTTAGGATGTAATGTATCTGAATAAAAATATTCAAGTTCAATGACCTTAGGTAGTAAAGTCTCAAGATTTTCAATTTTGACTGCATGGGACTCACCAGCAATTAAAGATGTGATCTTGGGCTCAATGCTTATCGGAAGAGAAAATTCTGGTTGATTACATTGAAATATAGTACAAGAAGGGGATTCTTCTGAAGCAATAGTTTTGGTAGTTTGCATATTTTTGTTCTTTTGATGACATCTAGGTGTTGCCTCAGGAGGTAAAGGAGGAAACCTTTGCATCCTACGTGAACAACAAGGTTGTTGGGGTTTTTCTTCCACGATGGTTTAGTAAATTTTATAAATTAACATAAAATAAATCAAAAACTGGTTAACTAGGAAAAAGTGTTTACCAAGTAACTTTGAACTACAATATACCACCTTGTAAAACCAAGGATTTATGTACGGGCAGGAAATATCCCCGAATGTTGTGTTCAGTGTATCATAGTGTACAAGGAGACTGACTTGGTTAACTATGGCGGGATAGCAACCTAGTGGGGACTTCCAAAATATACACGAAAGTACATGGAAGCACAGTCTGTGGTAGTGTTTTCTAATGCCTAACTATTCGATGAGAGCATTCCCATATACTTATCATGCATGGAGTGCCATCCCAAATACCTGAAGGCACGTGGAGAATGATCCTATACACTTATGTACGTGGAACAAGATATCACCCCTGGAATATAGTGCTGACAAAAAATGACAACTCCTACATTTAAAGATGCCAGAAAACATTTCTAGCCTAGGCCTCTAAATGTTTGCATTAATGTTCCAAATGCTCCTTAAGATTGATTCAGTAATTTTTAAAGTTAATCTTAAATTAGATTTCGGTTTCAAGGATCACCACGAGTTCACCTGAATTCCCTACAATGCAATCTAACATGATAATATGAACTCTCTACTTTACAATGAAAAACTAACTACGAGAAGGAAGAGATTCAAACAACAATGCAACAAACAACTCTTCGTAATCAAAAATTTCAAATGAAATTGCTCCAATTTCCAAATTTCATTCAAAAGCCTAAATGCAATGCAAAATTTTGCAAAATGATGAGATTTGTCTTTTCTTTCTGTTGGCATTATGACTAATGTGTTGTCATTGATGGAAACCTACTTGATAAAGATGTCAACATGAAGGTTATGCAAAGGCTATAGGTAATAAGAACAAAGGAATATTAGTTTAGAGACAAATGGATGGACAATATAAAGTGTGAGAAAGTATATGTGGGTCCTGTGAAGAAATATCACGTACATATGCAGGTATGGTGAAGAGAATTCGCGTAGAGAATCTGCACCATGGTACTATGAATACCAGGGGTATTTACCATTGTATTGGCCCATAGTAATGAGTGCTCCAACAAATATTTGATCCTTTCAAAGAATACCAACGACATTAATAAGGGATTGGCCTAAGGTATTGGCTAAGGCTAATGTTATATAAAGAGATGGAGATCAAAGTGTCATGTGTGCAAGTTATGGGTTATTAATGTATAATATGATTTGAAATAAGGGTGCACTAAGGAGAATGGAAGAGGCTCAGATCTAATATATATGAAAGAATAATAATGAATATGCTTTCTTGATTTGTTTGTGATTATAGCTAAAAATGATATATTTGTGATGATAATAATGCTCTGATGTGGATATGTGAAGGCGAAGTATGCACAATATGTGTTGTGGTTGCAGTGAAGGTTTGACTTAGTGATTTCAGATCTTTACTTTAGTTGCCTTTGAAAGGTCGCGTTACGTGGATCATCTTCTAAGTAGTTGCATATATATTGTGTGAAACTTCATAATTGGTGCGCAGGTGTTAAGAATGGTAAGCACGTACATACGCGAATGTGCTCTGTAAAAGTCATGTATACATGCTATGGTTTTGCAGTATGGGTTATTGATGATATTTGATCAGTTTTGTTATGTCTGATGCTATCTATCAATGATGTCTCTCTCATAATATGTGTTTGACAATATTTGTTGGACTGATTTGGTTATGGAATGGAATGTTGATTTGTGATTATGCTACTATGTGGTGATCTATATTTGGTTCAGTAATATGTGATGGATTTAGCATGTGTTTTAGTGATTGGTTCAGTGTGACAATGATTCAGATTTAGGTGTCATTTATTTTAGATTTGCATGCAGGTATTCCTCAAGGGAAGAAAATACATAAATGGGTATAATTCAGAAGAGTAGCGTATACATTCTGACATATGTTTGATCAGGGTTTGCAGTGACAACATTTGGTTTCTGTGATGAACATGATATGGTATAATATACTTATCAGTGGTTGTGCATTGATATGATTTGATATGGAATGGTTTTCACTTGTTGCATTGGTTGACTAAGATTCAATGATTTATTTGATGTTTGAGTTGGTGATTGGTTTCAAAATTGTTACTTGGTTTGAGCTTAATGATGGAATTGGGTCCATTCTAAAAATATGATGAAATGTGGCCTACAAGTTTGATGTTTTGAGTCGGGTGGATCCAATGTGAAATATTATGAAAGGTGGTCCACAAGAGGTGCTGAGGGTCAGAGCCTTCAGTGAGGAAGTCAAAGCTTCCTTCCAATAGTAGCTGGAGAATTTGTATAAGGGGTAGGAGCCAGTAAACGAGATCATGGGGTTGGAGCTCCCTTCCAGTAGGTGCTGGATAATGAGAGATGGTTGTAGCCTTCTGCAGGTGGGTGCCTACATATTGGTAGAGCCTGAACCAATATAATATTGTAAGATGTTTTCCTTTATAATAAAATAATAAGACAAAGATGATGGAAGTGGTGGTTTTCTCCCACATTGGGTTTCCACCTAAAATCCTAGTGTTCATGTGTGTTGATATGTTTCTTGTGTGTTGATGATCTATCTGTCCTTTATTGCTCATGGTTTCTGCTTAATGGATGAATAATGAAGCAATGATGCTCTGTTTAAGGATGATCGATTAATGAACTAACTGATGAATTAGTTATTTGGATATATGTTGTTTGTATTCATCACAGTTGCGTACATATGCTAGTTTCCTGAATGATAGTAGCATACAAAAATCATAATAAGAAATGAAAAGTTGAACTAAGTTCAAAATACTAATTCATCCCCCCCAGTATTTTTCCCAACAATTGGTTTCAGAGCATGTCCCTTAGTAAAACCTTGATCGCTTAAAGGGAGATTTGTCAAGATGAATAGTCAAAAAGGAGTATTTTCTTCTGAAGATAATCTTTGTTCTAAAAAGTATTTAAGATTATCATGATCTGTTTTTATCTTGAAGTGTCTTCCCATTAGATAGGGTCACCATTTCTTAAGTGCATGTAGTATTGCCAACATTTCCTTCTCATAAATAGCTTTTTGTAAATACTTTCCTTTGATTGGATGAATTTTGAAAGAAATGGGTCTTTATTCTTGCATTTAAACAACACCAATTCCATTTCCTAAGGCATCACATTCCATAATAAAGGTTTTTGTGAAGTCTAGTGTAGTTAAGACCGGTGCTTGGCACATTGCCTCTTTAAGATGTTCAAAGGCCTTTGCTTTTTTTGGAGTCCAAGAAAATGCATCTTTCTTCAATAATTTTGTTAGAGGTGCTGCTATTCAGCCATAATTCTTAACAAACTTGCGATAATACCCTCTCAACTCGAGAAATCCTTGTAGATGCTTTATGGATGTGGGGATTTTTCATTCATTAATGGCTTTAATTTTTCTGGGTTCTACCTTCACACCTTCATGAGATACAATATGACCCAGATATTCCACTTCTTGTACTCCAAAGAAACATTTGGAGCTTTTTGCATATACTTGTTTCTCCTCCAATAGTTTGAGCACCGTGTCAACATGTTGAACATAATCCTTCCAAGACTTGATGTAGATTAGTATATCATCAAAAAATACTAACACAACTTTTATAAGGAAGGGTTTTAAAATTGAATTCACCAAACCTTGAAATGTAGAAGGTACATTGGTAAGGCCAAAAGGCATGACCAAAAATTCATAATAACCCTCATGAGTTCTAAATGTTGTTTTTGGAATATCCTCAGTTTTCATTCTGATTTGATGATATCCTGAACAAATATCCAACTTGGTGAAGTGAATTGATAAATGCAATCCAATAATTCATCAATGACAAGAATGCGAAATTTATCTTTAATAGTGATCTTGTTGAGCTCCTTATAATCTGGACACATGCGCCATGAGCCATCCTTCTTGTGCACCAATACTACTGGAGCAGAGAAAGAACTTTGACTAGGTTGAATTATACCAGCCTCTAGCATTTATGCAACCATACGTTCAATTTCACTTTTTTGGGTATAGGGATATCTGTAAGGCCTAATGTTTGGAGGAAAACTTCTTGGAATCAAATGAATTTCATGATCATGATCATGAATAGGTGGGAGGCCTTTGGGAGTCTCAAATACCTTGTAATGATTGTCCAATAATTTTTGGAGATCTGGAGAAATAGATGATTTCAATGTGGGAACCTCTAGCGACCATAATTGTGAAATTACGCTTCATTGTTCTTTCTTTTGAAGCTTTTTCATTCCATTAGAGATGATTATCTTTCCCAGTTTCCCTGTGATACCCCTTAATTCAACTTCCTTTCCTTTCGAAGAAAATTTCATGAAAACTTCTTGAAAATTAGAATCTGTTGTACTCAAGGATTGCAGCCATTGGACTCCTAGTACAAAATTAGCACTACCCATTGGAATGGAAAGAATTGGGCTATTCAATACATATTCTCCAATGAATATCTTGATATTATGGCACTTTCCAGAGCAATTTATGGTTCCTCCACTTGCAATCATCACTTGACACTCTGGTGTTGGATATAGGAAGAAATTCAATTCCTTAACTATCTTACAATGAATAATATTATGGGTACTTCTCGAATCAATCAACACTATTACCTTTTTCTTCTTGATATGTCCTTGTATCTTAATAGTTTGAGGAATGGAAATTCTAGCCAATGCATTACAAGATATGGTCGGATTAATTCCTTCTTTCTCTAGGGTTTTTTCCTAGTCTATATCCTCTTCTTTTGATGTTTCTTGCTTCTTTTCTTCCTCCTCTTCACCATCTATGTAAAATAATTTCTTCTCAGCAAACTTATGACCTTTAGTGTATTTTTTATCACAACTATAACAAAGCCCTTTTCCTCTTTTTTCTTCCAATTGTTGTGGTATCAACCTTGTAGGTTGTGGAAGGCTAGGGGCAAAAACACTTCCATATTTATAGTTGTGAGTGGTAGGCTTCCTTGTTGCCATAATTTTGCTTTCCATTTTTCTTGCCAACTTAAATGCCTTCTCCAATGAATCGGGTTCCCAAAGACGAACCTCATGTTGGATGTTATCCTTTAAAGTCCCTATGAACACATCAATCCTATGCTCCTCTGGAATATCTTTTACCCTTATATTCAGTTTTTGGAAGTCCTCAATGTGCTCCATCATTGAACCCTTTTTGTTTGAGATTTATCAATTGGCTAAAAAAGGTGTTTCTTTTTGTATCCTCATAATGTGCTATCATTTCTTCCGTAAAAATTGCCTAAGTGACAATTTGTTTACGAGAGTAAAGCCATCGATACCATACAAACTGATTTGGTTCCAAATATAAATTTGTAATGCATACCTTTTGTGTGTTTTGCACATTATGGAGATCAAAATATTTCTCCATCTGTAGTATCCATGGTACGTGATCCTTGCCATCAAACTTCGTCATATCGATATTTGGAACATGGTGGGTCTTCAATCCACCATTAGAGTCTACGAAATCATGATTAACATTTCTTTTGTTCTCCTCATGAGTTTTCTTTATTGCCCTTTCGCCATTAGTAAGCATTTCTTGTAGAAAAATTGTCAAATCTGTCTTCAAATCTTCCATGTTGCCTTTAAGTTTTTCTTCTATACCATCAATCTTAGCTTCCACGTCTGTCTTCAAATATTCCATGTTGTCTTTAATTTTTTCTTCTATACCATCCATCTTAGCTTCCACGCCTTCCTTTCAACTATCCATCTCAGTTTCTGTTACTTTTTGTGAGAGTGAATTTTGTTGCAATTGGTCTTGTAATTTTGATATATCATGTTGCATTTCTTCCTCTTCTTCATGATTCATTTTAGAGATTTCAGGTTGCTTACTAGGTGTTTCCATTTTCTTTGTTCAGGGCATCAATTAATGATAATAATGCTTCACTATGCCCTTTGAATTCCTTCAAACTAGTTTTTTCAAACCAAATTTATGCAAACTTTTAAAAAATTACACACCTTTTTTCATTTTGTAGGAGCTCCATATTGAATCTCTTATATCTCTGTAACTTCTGATCTCCAAGGTCTAAAATTTCATCCTGCGGTAGCCCTCTGAGTCCTATTTCCAACCCTAGATGTCTGATCAAGATTGGATTCTCCAAGGACGAGTTATGCCTAATCACCCACAATGACCTAATTATAGACTTGTTCAGTAGAGCGAACTTGTATGAAGTGACACGTGTCATTGTTTTGACCTTAGGACCTGAATCCCATATGCAGAAAACTACAGGCCAAATCTTTCTGTAATGTTTAACGAACTTTCAATTAGGTGCTCAAAGAGAACGTTATGACGATTTTCCCCAGGTCACCAATTTGAGATATAATTCGAAAGCCTGCAAAAACCCTAAGTTCCTTGGATCCTATCTCTGAAACTATTGCGAGACAAGATCTGAACATCAGACCTGAGGTTCATCAAGATTTTGGCTCAAATGGGTTTTAATTTCCTCTTCTTAAATGTCATATAAAAAACATTATAGTGAAAATTCCACGATGAACTATTTGGATCAGCGAACCCCTAGAATCCAAAGCTCTGATACCAAATGTTATGTAACCAACTCACAAAATAGAAGAAAAGATAGATCAACAACTTCAAAATCAGCCTCTTCGAGGGGGAAACCTCCTTTACATTACACAAATGAATAATTCTTGGATGATACAAATGACAAAACCTCCTTTCTATATATAGGAGTCTAAGGGGTCACAATATAATCAAAGCCGACATAACAATAATAATATAAGGGAACAACAATAACAATAGTGGGCTTCTATGGGGCACAATAATAACAATATGGGGACAATAGGGTGTTGAGGCCTCAGAAATTTGTGGCAACAATAAAGGGGGATAACTACCCGGTCTGGACCTTAGAGCAGCTCCTGTTTCGTTTGGGATAGTGGCTCCCACTAGATATGATGGGACCAGTTTCCCAGTTTTTTGGGTTTATATGATTTGTGGGATTTTTCTGATGATTCACAAAAGCATAACTAAAAATTAACATGGCTTTATTCTAAGCTGCAAAACTTTGAATTAAATCTATTTTAATCTAACACAGCGTATTGCTGGTTTTATGCGATATAAAAAGATGTCTATATAATCTACGATGATATAGATCAATCGCAGACTATATAGAGTTAATATATTGTAAGATGATTCCTTTGAGAAAATAGTTAATCAAAAGAATTGTGAAAAACATATCACATATTCTAATGATCATATATAAAACAGAACATTCTCTATCTTGATATCGTACAATAGTGCAACTAATACTTCAAAATAATGTAAACTTTGAAACAGGAACTATAAACTCAAAACAAAAACTCTGCCCAAAAAACCCTGAAAAAACATGAAAAACAATGCTAAAAACGAAAAGTGTGTATACTAGAATGATGGTTTTTTTTTTA
Source organism: Pinus tabuliformis (assembly GCA_031772625.1). Lineage (NCBI taxonomy): Eukaryota > Viridiplantae > Streptophyta > Pinopsida > Pinales > Pinaceae > Pinus > Pinus tabuliformis. The sequence goes on from CM062813.1 coordinate 1,175,133,249, forward strand.
GGGTCAATTTTGAACATGTTTTAAAAATGGCAGTGAGAACGAATTTTTTGTGCAAAAATTGTGCAAAAAACAACCTGAAAATGAAAAGTGCTAATAATGGAACGATGAATTTTTTTTTTAGGGTCAATTTCCAACATTTTAAAAAAATGCCAGTAAAACTGAATTTTTATGTGCAAAAATTGTGCAAAAAACACCCTCAAAACGAAAAGTGTTGATGCTGGAATAACACTTTTTTTTTTGGGTAAATTTTCAACATTTTGAAATAATGGTGTAAAAGATTTTGTTATGACTCCGAAAAACATTAAAATTTCAAAAAAATAATGAAAACATAAAATTAAAAATAAAAACAATGAAAAAAACACAAAAAAAAGTTTAAAAAAAATAAATAAAAATATATATTAAAAACAAAACATAAATTTTAAAAAAAGAATAATGTTAAAAAAAAAAAAAATTAACCTATAAAATATAAGAATTAAAAAATTAAAAAAATTTAAAGAAATAAATAATTAAAAAAAAAAAAACATTTTTTTAATGTGGTAAACCATAAATTTTTTTTGAAAAAATAGGAAATTTAAAAAAAGCATTAAGAAAAACTAAAAAAATAAAATAAAATTAAAAATAAACTAGATTAAAAAAATAGAAAAATAACAAAAAAACGAAAAGAAATTAAAAAACTACAAAAATTAAGATTAAAACCATTTATAAAAAACCCTAAAACACAAAAATATGTTGAAATTAAAAGTAAAATAAAAACCCGAAAAACAATTAAAATTTAAAAAAAAATACATATTTTCAAATTAAAAAATAAAATAAAAAAACATTTAAAATTAAAATAAAAACAATAAATTTTGATTTAAAAAAAAAAAAATTCAAATTTTATATTAAAAAATTTAAAATTTAAAATTTAAAATTTGAATTTGATAATGATTTAAAATTTGGATTTAAAACAAATAAAAAAATTAAAATTAAAAAAAGCTAAATATATTTTTGAAATTTTTTAAAATAACATTTAAAATATATATTTTACAAATATATATAGAGTTTAAAAAAAAACATTTAATATATATATATATATATATATATATATATATATATATATATATTCAAATACAAAAAACATATTTAACAAAAAAAAAATTTATTAAAAAAAAACAATTTTATCAGCCCCCATGAGCGGTCGGACGGTGGCTATTTGATTCCAAGAATCAAATAGCCACTTCCTGGCCACCCCACGGGCGGTTGGGCGGTGACTCCGATTCTCGGAATCGGATAGCCACCAGTCAGCCGCCTGTGGGGGTGGTCAGGTGGTGGTTATCTAATTCTTAGAATCGGATAACCACCGCTCGGCCACCCCCACGAGCGGCCGAGTGGTGGTTATCCGATTCTGAGAATCAGATAACCACCACCGGGCTACCCCCACAGGGGGCTGAGTGGTGGCTATCTGATTCTGAGAATCAAACAACCACCACTCGGCCACCCCCATAGGCAGCTGAGTGGTGGCTATCTGATTCCGATAATCGGATAGCCACCGCCCAACCGCATGTGGTGGTGGCCGGGAAGTGGCTATTCGATTCTCGGAATCAAATAGCCACCGCCCGGCCGCTCGTAGGGGCGGTGGCTAATTTTTTTTTTTTTAAATAAAACATAAATTTTGTTAAATATGTTTATTGTATTTAATAAAAACAAAATTTATTTTTTATTTGAAAAAAAAAACAATTTTATCGGCCACTGCCTCCACGAGCGGCCGGGCGGTGGCTATTTGATTCTAAGAATCAAATAGCCACTTCCCAAGCACCCCCACGGGCGGTGGGGGCGGCCGAGCGGTGGCTATCTGATTCTAAGAATCAGATAACCACCACCCAGCCACCCCCACAGGCGACTAAGTGGTGGTTATCTGATTCCGAGAATCGGATAGCCACCCGATTCCGAGAATCAGATAACCACCGCCCAACCGCCCGTGGGGGTGGCTGGGAAGTGGCTATTTGATTCTCAGAATCAAATAGCCACCGCCCAGCCACTCGTGGGGGCGGTGGCCGATAAAATTGTTTTTTTTAAATAAAAAATAAATTTTGTTAAATATGTTTATTGTATTTAAAAAAAAAAACAAAATTTATTTTTTATTTAAAAAAAACAATTTTATCGGCCACCGCCCCCACGAGCGGCCGGGCGGTGGCTATTTGATTCCAAGAATTGAATAGCCACTTCCCGGCCACCCCCACGGGTAGTTGGGTGGTGGCTATCTGATTCTCGGAATTGGATAGCCACCACTCAACCGCCTATGGGGGTGGCCGAGTGGTGGTTATCTAATTCTCAGAATCGGATAGCCACAGCTCGACCGCCCGTAGGGGCGGCTGAGTGGTGGCTATACAATTCTGAGAATCAGATATCCACCTCAAGGGCGGTTAGGGGGTGGTTATCCGATTCCGAGAATTGGATAGCCACCGCTTGACCACTGGTGGGGGTGCTTTTCTGGTTCTCGGAATTGAATAGCCATCACCTGACCACCCATGGAGTGGCTATCCGATTCTCGGAATCAAATAGCTATTTCCTGGATGCCCGTGGGGGTGGCTATCCAATTCTCGGACTCGAATAACCATCACCTGGTTTCCCATGAGGGTGAATATCCAATTCTCGGAATCAGAATATATTCTTATTCCCACATTTGCTTATAACTTAGGAAGATAGGAGTAGGATCATTGGTAGTCGATTTCTAACCCATGGTTGGAAAATGAGTGCAGAAACAAACAACATCGAAGATATATGCAGACATGAAGAATTGGGGAATTGCTCTAAAGGAGGCAGCCCTAGTTTGGTGATATTCAATAATCGCTTTGGCCAAATTCTCAGACAGAATGGTTGCCCAATTCATAATGTGAGAATTAACACAAGCCTCAATTAACGAAACCCAATTGATCAAGAATTTAGAATTATCAGGGAGGCCATACAATCTACATAGCATAGAGGCTACAAAATTATAAGGATTGGCCAAAGAATAAATGGGGTACATACCCGCTTTATCTTGTTTGAATTTATTGTCTCTTCTCCTCCATTCCTGTATCATTTGAAATGGGTCTTCGTTTTCCTTTACGAACCTTGCAACAAATTTTTTGTCATAGATGTCCTGGGCATCGGGTAGCCTATAAATTTGTTGTAAATCTTCGGCTCTGAAAGAACCCAAGACTGTATTTTTAGTTGTCTTGATAAGTCTGTCTTTGACTTATGTATTCTCTACTATCCATCTTATCATATCTATGTATGGAAAGAGTCTAGCCCTTGCTGCTATTCGGTGAAGGAAAGAGCACGCAACGTCTCTGAATTGCACTCCTGATGGTTTTGTGTTGTCAACAGTTGGCCGAATGTCTGTTACTTCAGGGTTTTCATTCTCCAACGTAGTATAGATAGTCTGCCATGTAGTGTCACCTCCATCTGTAGTGCATACTATATCTGTAAAGAAAGACAACATCTCTGTGCTTTTAGTTTATGCGATAGACTGCTTGGTATGCTTCTGCATCATCTTTCGAATGGACATCATTTGAGTGGAGTTCCTAATAAAACCAACAACAATTAATTGTTTTGTAAAATAAAATATTTGATGAAATGACTGAACTTTGTGAGAAAAGATCTGGGAATGAGCTCAACATTAATCAACCATAATGAACACCATGATTACATGCATAGGGATATAACTGTATTAACTCATTCTGACTTGACTCGTGTCCGACTCAAAAACACTTATTAAACATCTATCAAATCTGTTGCATCGGATATTTAAGCTATGGCATGAATGAAACTTTGTTTGATGGATCTTGTGATCTGCGATATGTGATATCGCAAAATCGCAAGATCATAATATCGGGATATCGCAATATCGGAGTATCACAATATCAGGGTTTTGATCGGTAACATTTAGGCTACTAACATAATATTCTCCGATGTGCGATATGCAATCGGGATGTCGCATACAAATTTTAATCGCAAGTCGCATATTGGTATTTTTTGAATGTGCTTAACTTTTCTACTAAGGAATCATGCGATTTGCAATTTGCGATGAGGACTTTAATATGTTTAAAAAGGTTTTTTTGAAAAGTGACAATTTTCTAAAAGTTGGCATATTATTCACAAAGAGGGGAAAATTTTAATTTAAAAGGGTCCCTATTTGTATTATACATAATAAAAATGGGGGGGTTGTTGCATAGCACAACATAGGGGCACAACAATAACAATAAGGGCTACAATGACAATAGTAATGGGGGAATCACTAGTATTATAGGGACCTAACACAACAGGGGAGCATTGGCCCATGGATAGAGGATTTCGACACAAAAATTTCAAAAGAGACTCAATGAAATCACTTCCTAGATCTGTTCTTGGCTTGGTAAAGTAGAAAAGGTCTATCAAAGAGGTAATCAAACATAATGGACAAAGGAACCACCAAGGGATACACCATTCCCTAACGAAGTCGCAATTTTTTATACGGGATTTACGATTGTAGACAAAAGTATATCCCCTAGGTCTAGTGGCTAACCTAGAACAACAGAGAAAAAAGGAACCCAATGTTTTCCTTAAATTAAATAGATGACGGAATGAAGCCTACCTAGAATCTATCACGAGCTCCACTCCTTCCTAAGCTTGAATGCTCCAATTCTAGCTTTGATTGCTAAAATTAGAACCTTGATAGTCAGATAACACAAGCCAAGAAACTGTGAGATCTATGAAATATCATATAAATACCATATTCAATAGATCAACATGGTATTGAAATATATGAAATAACAACATCACACATAGGAAATAAAATAATTCTTTGCATTAATATAAATGGAAGGAGTTACAACCACAAATAGGTGTTGATCTTGTAGAAGAGCTCCTCCAAGGCTTACTTGTTCTTTTCTTGTCACAATGTGCACCTCCAATCACCCTAAATGCATGAAATGAAACCTATCACCAAAACAACATAAGGGTAAAATCACTCTCCAAAATCCAACCCCTTACATATGGAAGGCTGTAAATATGTAAAGGAGTCGGGTAAGTTGGGAGTTCTTATCCAATTATAAATATAAGGTTTTAGATCCACCTTTGATGGGAGGATGAGATCAAAGGATAGGGATGGAAACTCCAAAGTATGGTAGGATAGGATCCAAATGTTTTATCTAAGGTAAATGGTTGTAACAAATTATGGAAGCTTCTGAAAGAGGAAGCTTCCCAAATTTCTCTCTTTTTCCCGAATTTCTAGAACCAACGTAGGTGAAAAGGGGAGCAACATGTAGGCGATCAACGCAAACCACAGTGGAGAAACCTGTAGGTGAATGCTGTCCAACAAGAGGTCCAAGATATTTTCTCCTAAAACTAGCTCAGATGATGCAATTACAAGCACAAATTATGGGGAATGAAAAAGGCATGCTTTAGGGCTTTTTGCATGATGATTACAAGGGGGGAATATGATGTTTATTGATCCCATTAGGAGGCTTGTTGTTTAGATGTGACAAAATGGCTTATAACACATATGGATTTGGAATATTGAAAATCTAGAAAACCTTATGACAAGGGTTTATGGAAACTCTTGGATTTAGACACGAGGGGTTGTAGACATGTCAGGTTGGGACGAGGCCCTATGCAGTGGTGACATGTGGGTAGAGGCCTAACATGTGCCAGTCATATGATAATGTAGCATTGACAAGGGAAAATTGAATTCCACATATCTACCATGTGGCAATGGTAGAGATGTTGATCTGGTGCTAGGGAGGGAAAATATTCTAAGGCCATAACTTTGTGAACATAACTCATATTTGGATGGAAATTGTATAATTTTGAATTTCTTAATAAGTATAATATGATGATGGTGGTTAAAGAAATATGGTTTTGACAACCCCATTTTCATAAACGAACCTAGGGGGTTGGGTTTAGAAACTCAATCCCCTTAAAAAGGTCCTAGGGGAATTAGATGACATTCCACCCTTAGTGTTTGAGGAGTATTGATGATAAGAATTACATGCCAATATATTTTTGGATTAGTCTCTTCCAATTTTATATTTATGCAACACTTCCAATTCTTAATATTCTTCCTCGTCACATTTTATGCAAAATATGTTCCTCATATTGCAATTATTCCCCTAACTGAAATTATTGACACAATAAAAACATAGTCCCTTTGCTCTTGTTTTAATTGTTTTCCGAGGTATCAACCTTGTAGATTGACTGAGGTTAGGAGAGGGAATATATTTATAGTTTTTAGTGGCCACCCTTCTAGTAGCCACAACACAATAAAATCATGTTTTATGGCTTTAGGTTCAAAGAGACATACCTCATGTTTATTTCTCTCCTTTAAATTGCCCATAAAGATATCTAACAAATCATCCTCTAGAATATTCTTTGTTGCATATATGTTATATTATCTATCCAAATATTTCCACACATTGTATGTTGCATTGGGTGTGGGGGGGGAAGGCCCCCCTCTTCAAGGGATTTGTAGTGGGGAAAACCTCCCCTATGTTAAAGAACACAATAGGGCAACTATTAATTCAAATACTCTTTAACCTTAATAATTTCTTATGAACTTTAGATATCTTCTTATGTTTATTTATTATATCTTTTCATCAAACGATTATCAAGAACAATTACAAAGAGACAATGGACACAAGTAATAGGCTCCATTCTAGGGAAAAACCCCTCCAAGGGGAGAACCAAAAAATAATCTCTTATCTTCTTATTGAATCTACTTCAAATGAGAAAACCAAGACCCAAAGCCCTAGATCAAGTCCTCCTCTAAGCACCAAGTCAACCCTCCAAGTGACCCTTCCAATTAGGTCAAATATCAACCAAGTCAACAAAGGTCACTCCTCCTTCAACCAACTTCCATCTTCAACTTCGGCCCCCAACTTTGAACTTGCAATTTTGGCCTTATAGTAGCTGCAAAAACCCTAGTTTCTTCACACGTGTGAGAGAATAAGGGCCAAAAACATACTTTATTTCTTCTTCTTGATTTCTCCTTGCTTCCTTTACCTTCATTGTAGCTTCCTTGACGTTCCCAACTTCAAATTGAACTTCTTCTTGAGAGATTGAATTGGTGGTGAAGGAGGTTGAAACTTCTTGTATATATAGTCTTTCCTTGAGGTCGAATACCCCTCTCTAGGCCAACTTGTCACTCCCAAGGGTTAACTTGGTCTTGGATGATCAAAGGACTTTTTAGACTCAAAATCAATATTTTTTTCATGTTACAATTTTCCCAATGGGTTCTTATACAATTGAAAATGACTCTCTTGACTCAAGAACAAATATTCTTTTGACATGAAAAACACTATAACAATGAATAACATGCTTGAACTATATGACCATCAAAATGAAGCATGAAACCCATGCTTAAAATAATATTTTTCTTTCTTCTTTCTCTTGTAACATAAGATATGACTTGAGTACATTGACAATTATGAAGACCGAAACTAGTTACATTTTCCAACACTCCCTCTTAACTAGGGAGGTATTCATAATTGTACACATGGTACAAGGATATTCTCAAACTAAAGAGTTCTCATAAGAAGAGTCAGATTGGTAAGCCATATTTAAGCATCAACATCATGACCAACATTGTCATCATAGTAAGGCCTTAACTTGACAATATCTTCTTATATTAGAGAATAATGTTGGGAGGCTTTACGTGAGATACCACATTACCTCTTCAAGGTACATATCCCATTCATATGTTCACTATGTATGTCCTATTAGGAATATTCTTATCTTGGATCCCCAATCCTCAAATAATATTGGTCTTGTTGAACCACTTTGATCTTGGATACCTGTCCAATGCTCAAAGAGTTCTGGTCCACTTCCTATCTTGGATTTTTCTATCCTGAAGGATATCTTAGATGCTTATCCAATCTTCCATTCTCCCTACCATGGCATTCACTTATACATATGGTTGTTAGTACTTGCCTAGTGCATGACACATGATAGAAGAGAATAAAAATGTGATGTCCATCATCAATCCCTCTCAACCGAGAGGACATCCTCATCCCCTCTTGATTAGGGAATCGATCCTTGCTCCTTTTTCAATAATTAAAGGAGACTTATACTCCCTCTAAATAATAGTGGATATTTTTTCACTTCCTTTCAATTGGGAAGTCATAATTACAAGCTCTTTAACTTGTCTTTATAAGTGTATCAACTACCATTTCTTCATGGAGATAGTTGCATGGCTCCTTTTCTTTGTATCTCATCATATTGAGCTTCTTTCTTCCTAAATGTTGTAGATCCATCTCCTTTGGTATCACTTTATTTTAGTTATTGTAAAAAATAAAGGCCTTATATAAACCATGAAAGTGATCTTTATGAACATTAGGTTATCCTCTTATGCTGCTACCTTTCAATCCCAAGGTGATGATGTAAACACCTTAACTACATAACCCTTCAAGGATTGTCAAAATAATTCACTCAATCCATATGTTCTTTGAATCGAGTATAATACCAGCAATTGAAATTTTCCTCAACTGTCATTATGTATTTCTGCAACATCCTTCCAGATAGCAAAATAATATGTCATCAGATAACCAATATCAAAATATTAATATTAGACTTACCTTATCATGATGGCCCCTTTCATCAAAGTATTTGCATACTTGAGTCCATTGAGATCAACAAAAATTCCTTCTTCATATTGTACAAGAATCTTTCTCCATGCATTCATTTTAATCAAAGTGCCCATCGATTGAACTTGATTACCAAGCTACAATATTTTCCTCAGATTTTTCATTTTTAACTCCCTTTCTTTCTTCCAAAGACTATACTTGATGTTGATTATGTTTGAGACATGCATTTTTGTGAGAGAGTCTTGATCTCTAGTCATCAGTTCAAATTTTTTCTTTCAAGCATCATAATCATATGGAAGGCTTACCAAGAAAACTTTTTTATCGAACTCTTTATGCAAGATTCTTGTAGATATGAACCTTACCCTAGAGAAGAGTTACTTAAAAATATGCATACCTTTTCTTCCATACAATCACCTAGCCATCCTTTCTTGAACGAGCTCGCTTCTTATACCAGTCAAAGATAGGTTCCTTTTTCTAGGAGTAGAAAGAATTTCATTAAGCCCTTCATACTGCAACTTGACCATCTGCATTCCTCCATCCTTCAAAAGTATTGTTTCCATACTAGATGGAATATATATTAATCATGTCACAATGCTCTTTCCAAGAAATTTCCAAAATAATGGTTCTTATAGGATCTTCATGATCCTTGTTTGTAAAATGACTACCTCTAACATGATGTTAGAAAACGTTTGGATGAACAATAATATGCAATATGGTTCCAATTTTCTCATTCTTTTATAGCTACACAACTTTTCAAAGCAACTTCTACTATCATATGTTTCTATTTATGATGCTTTTACAAAAATTAAGACTCTTCTAGAGAATGCAACAATGAATACTACTCTACTTTCTACTCAATAAAAGAAAAAACAATTGCATAAAGAAACTGGTAGGGATGAAGCTTCCTTCAATAGTAAATATCCTTGGGATCCTCTCCTTTCAACTTCTTCTCATATTCTCCCTTTTATTTTGCTATGTCAACTTCACTTCTTTCCTTTGTTTTGTTGTTCACCTTGTTTGGACAATCCTTCTTAAAGTGTCCACACTCATTGCATCCCAAGCATTGAATCTTGGACATATTTGTCTTTCTCTTGGACTTTTCAAACTTCCCTTTCTTAAACTTCTTGGACCTTGCAATAAAGGCTTGAGACCTTCATTTGATTCAATATCATTCTTTGCCTTGATCCAAGATTCTTCCAGGATACATTGAAACCATAACTCATCAAAAGGTGGTGTATCATTCTTTGAGTAGATACTGGTTAAAAAGTTGCTTCAATTAGGTGGCAAAGCATTTAATACACAAATAGTCATTTTATACTTGGAAACAATTTCCATAAGCCCTTGCAACTAATCTCTCATTTGAGATATCTTCATAAGATAAGTTATCATGTATTCATCCTTTTACTTCCTTATTCTATATGGTTGATTTCTCAAGGATATCTTTTGACCCGATGTACTAATAGAGTACAAATTTACCAACTTATCATACATAGTCTTGGATATCTTCAAATCAACAAAAAATGGGACAAGGTGATCCTTAATGAATTCAACAATGATCCTTTGTGCTCTTACTTCTCCCTCCTTGTATTTGGATAATTCTCGAGTCTTCTCTTTGTTTGGTACAACCACTTCACCAAGTACATATTCCATGACTTCATTCTCTATGAGTGCCAAGTCAATCCTCTTCTTCCATGCTAGGAATTTTTCTGATCCAATGAGCTTGTTGCTTTCCTTGTAAAATGTAGCCATATGATATGTATATTGAGACATAGAAAACAATATGACACTTACTTATCAACCAAGAGTCATATTTCTTGATGATGTCTCCAACTATATTGATGCTTTCAAGACCTTCAAGGAGACTTCAAAGATGCCCTAGAATGATGACTTCTAGGATGCCTTCAATAATATATTTGAATAGCTTCAAGTATTTGATGATGATATCAAGATTATTTAATGCTTCCTCTTCTTAAAGATGATGGAGTGCACAATAGAGCCTTCAATAAGAGCTTTATCCTTCTTGAGATGATGAAATCCTTGATGTAGTAACCTTCCTTCTAGGTAAATAGGTCTACTTCTTCTTTACTTGTATCCTTTTTGAAAATGATTCTCCTTAACAAGTAATCTCTTTAAGATGATCCTCCAGCTTCCCTCTCTAGTTCACCTTAGCTTTGATACTATGTTAAAGAATGCAATAGGGTGGCTATCAATTCAAATTCTCCTCAAACTTAATAATTTATTGTGAACATTAGATATCTTCTTATGTTTCTTTATTATATATTTTCATCAAACAATTATCAAGAACAAAAACTAGTACTAGGATCCAAGCCAAGGAAAAACCCCTCCAAGGGGAAACCCAAAAAGAATCTATTCTCTTCTTATAGAGTCTACTTAAAATGAGAAAATTGAGACCCAAAACCCTAGATCAAGTCCTCCTCCAAGCACCAAGTCAGCCTCCAAGAGACCCTTCCAATTAGGTCAAATATCAACCAAGACAACAAAGGTCACTCCTTTTTCAACCAACTTCCAGCTTCAACTTCGGCCCCTAGCTTCAAATTTCCAATTTCGATTTGCAATTTTTGGCCTTGTAGTAGCTACAAAAACCCTGGTTTGTTCACACATGTGAGAGAATAAGGTCCAAAAATAGACTGTATTTCTTCTTCTTGATTTCGCCTTGCTTCCTTGACCTTCGTTATAGCTTCCTATATGTTCCCAATTTAGATCAAACTTCTTTTTGAGATATCAAATTGGTGGTGAAGGATGTCCAAACTACTTGTAGGCTGACACTCTCTAGGCTGGCTAACTTGTGCTTGGAGGCTCAAAGGACTTTCTAGACTCAAACTTAATATTTTTTACATGTTACAATTTGCCTAATAGGGTCTTATACAATTGACAAGGACTCTCTTGACTCAAGAAAAAATATTATTTTGACATGACAAACCCTAGAAGCGTGAAGAACATGCTTGATCTAGATGACCATCAAAATGAAGCATGAAGCCCATGCTTAAAATAATATTTTCCTTTCATATTTCTCTTGTAACACAAGATATACATAATTACTTGAGTACATTGACAATTATGAAGACCGAAACATCCATAAATATTCCAATCCATTTCCCTATATTAGAATACAACTATCATTCCTTAACTAAAATACAAAACCATGGGAAAAACACTATTCACCACAAAACCATAAATATTCCAATCCATTTCCCTATATTAGAATACAACTATAATTCCTTAACTAAAATACAAAACCATGGGAAAAACCACCATTCACCACAAAATAATTATGAAGACCGAAACATCCATAAATATTCCAATCCATTTCCCTATATTAGAATACAACTATAATTCCTTAACTAAAATACAAAACCATGGGAAAAACCACCATTCACCACAAAACCATTTTTATCAAAAATCAAGTATAATGAGAGGAGTTGAATGCATTTGTTTCTCCTACAAATATTCCAGAATTTTCCTGAGCCACACAATTTCCTTTGTTGCTTAAGGTGTTGCCACATATTCTGCCTCAGTTGTGGAATCTACTAGAACTGATTGTTTTCATGATCTCAAGGAGACAACGCTTGATCCAAGACTCATAGCATAACCTGAATTAGATACCCCAGTTTATTTGTCTCCATCAAATTCTGAATCAGAGTATCCAATCAAGCTAAAGTCACCAACTTGTGTATACTTGAGTCCAAAGTCTTGAGTTCCCTTCAAGTACTTCATAACTCTTTTTGCAGCAGACCAATGTCCCTCACAAGGCTTTTGCATAAACCTGGAGAGGATTCCAACAACAAATGAAATGTCTGGTCTGGTAGTAGTCAGGTAGTTGAGACTTCCTACAAGCTGTTTATACTTTGTTGCATCCTCAAATTCTTTTCCTTCAATGGATGTGAGCTTCAAGTTCTGTTCCATTGGAGTAGTCAAAGGATTGGACTCAGCCATGCCAAAATTGTTCAATAGATCTCTAATGTACTTCTTCTAAGAGAGGAATATAAACTTTGGATGTTGAGTTACTTCAATACCAAGATAGTAGTGAACAAAGCCCAAGTCTATCATTTCAAAACCTTTCCTCAATTCCTTCTTTATGGATGCAACGTAGCTCTCATTGTTCCTTGTCATAAAAAAATCATCTACATACACCACAAGATATACAATTGTTTTGCCAAATTTCTTGACAACAAAGTTGCATCATCAAGATCATAATGTTTGAAGTTGAGTTTCAGAAGATGCTTCGTTAACATCTCATACCAGGCTCGCAGCAGTTGCTTTAGGCCATACAAGGATTTCACAAGCTTGCATACTTTGTGTTCTTGGCCCTTATAACTGGGACATAAAAACATTCTCTTTCAAATTTCCATTCAAGAAAGTAGTTTTACATCCGTTTGATGGACTTTCCAGCCGTTCTAAGATGCCAAGGCAAAGAGTGTCTGGATGGTAGCCCATTTTGTTGTGGGGGCAAAAGTCTCCTCATAATCGACCCCTTCTTTCTGTGCAAAACCTTTTTCCAGAAGCCTGGCTTTGTGATTTTCAAGTGAGCCATCGGCTTTATACTTGTTCCTGTAGACCCACTTGCAACTAAATGGTTTGGTTCCTAATGGAAGATCAACCATCTTCCAAGTGCCATTCTTTATCAAGGCATCATACTCTTTCTGCATCGCTTATTTCCATTCATCATGAGAAGAGGCTTCTTTGAAGGAAGTTTGTTCAAAATCTGTAGAAAAATTCAGTTCAAAATCATAGGAAACATCCATATCAATAGGTGAATCAAAATCGTCTACATCACCTCCATTTTTCCTAGTTGAATTTCTTGTTCATGTCTTTCCAACCTCATTAGGATAAACACTTTCAAGTGTCTTTGTCAGCCATTTTGGAGGACCTTTCTGAGATGTCCTAGGATGCTCAGTTGACTGAGTTGGGAATGAATCAAGATTGAGTCTCCCAATTCTATCAATCACATCACTCAAATTGTCATCAATGGCTAGAGTTTCATATGGGGGAGAGAGTGATTCAGAAGAAGATTCCACAAATTGATCCAGTATAGGAATCCCCCCTTCAAGATGTGGAATCTGATTATCAAATTCTTGAAATGACTTTGCATGTCTGAATCTATCCAAGCGATCAGGCTGCCACTCAAAAACTGATCCAGGTGGATATTGGTGGCCACCTGCCTATTCCACTTGGAGCCCCCAACACTTTCTCTTTCAATTTTTTAGTTTCCTTAATGGTAGCACAATTTACTATTTTTGGCAATTTTTCGGGTCTTGAACTTCTAGAGCTATTTTGAGGCCCTAAACGATGCTTTTAGGGAAAACATGGAGACCAAAAATTTTTAGAAACAATTTATTGGTTTCATTTCAGCCTCCTCTTGAATATCTTTGAAACGATATATTATGATAGCCAAACGGAGATCGTATGCCAAAGTTACAACCCCGGGAAGTTGATGTACCAATTTACCCAAACAGGGTCCACAGTTTTGACGCTTCATCTCCTAGGGTTATGTTTTTGGATGTTTAGGGTTTTCCATTGTTTCTCAATAATAAATATGCCTATGAGCCTCATTGTAACATAGTTCAGAGGCATGTAGCTGCCACATCTCTTCTAAGAGATAAGCTACCATCACCCGAGCTAGTTTATTTCGATTCTGTTTGTAAGCATATTTCAATATTTGATATTAATGAAATGAAGTGTTATTTCTGTTGCATCTCTGTATTTATGGTTATATCTATGATTTTTTGTGTTCCTGTTTAAGTTCATATTAGTGGTGTCAAATTGATTTTCTCTTTCTCTATTTTTCTTTGCATGTCCCCAACAAGGTCAAGATATAAGGAGTTACGGCTCAAACTAGTCGAACCTTTCCAAGACCATCCTCACAAATCCTGATGGCTTCCCATGGTGGAAGAGAAGAATGATGAGGGGGCATGAGATCATTTCAAAATCTTGCTCGAAGAAGCCCTCGAGCGATAGAGGAATGTGATGATGGACAACTTTTCCCAAATCCTTCAGCGACTACCTAAAGGCGACACATCTTCTTACAGCAGCCATGCCCTTTAAGGTACAAGTTAACTTTGACATCCCCATATTTTAATGTTAGATAGATGCAGACACTGTAGATAAATGGTTAAATTTTCCAAAAGGATATTTTTCTATTCATGAATTTTCCAGTCGGGAAAATATTACTTTTTCTCTTCTCAAAGCCGCCCACCACATCAAGGACTAGTGGGAAACCTACTGTGAGAAGAAGGATAAAAGTACACCCTCACTGTTTTCAGCCGCACCCACTTGGAATTCATTCTAGGATGCCATTAAGGAGAAGTACTACCTTGTTGGGAGCTATGAGGATAAGTACATAAAGTGGACCATGATGCAGCAGGGAAGGGACCAAGACATGTTGGAGTTTACCAATGTTTTTCATACCCTTTGCATGAAGTTGGGTGTCAAGGATTCTGAGTGACATTTGGTACTCAAGTACTGCGACTGTCTACACAGATAAATCCAAGATGAGATGGAGTTCCTGGACATCTCATCACTCGACACAATGTACCGATACAATGTCAAGATTGATAATAAGTTTAAACAGAAGAAGCGAGACTTTGGATCTGCTAATCCGAAGCAAGGGAAAGGCACCCCAAATCACATAGAAAAGGACAAAGCCAAGGCAGGGTGGCCTAGGAAAACCCATTGAAGCCACAAGAAAAGAAAAACACCTCGAAGAAAAATAAGGACACAGTAAAATGGTGTGAATTCCATAAGATCTCCACTCACAACACAAGTGAGTGTCAAGCCAGGCAGTCACTGGTGGTTGAGCTAAAGGCTACTAAATCATATGCATGTTCTGACTCTGATTCGAAACCTAACAAGGGGAATGGCAAAGGGAAGTCTATCATTGATGCAAGGCCTAGTGCCATCGTGGCCACCACCAATATCCAGAAGAATGAGACTGAATATCCATAGGAGGGGGAACGCCTCTTCCACTCACAGATGTGGATGAAGGGTTCTCTGTTGTAGTTCATTGTCGATAGCAAGATCAAAAAGAACCTCATTTCAATAGAGGTCACGAAGCAGTTGGTTCTACCCACTTCAACACATCAATAGTTGTACACCATTGGGTGGCTTCACCAAGGACAAGATCTCCACGTCAGTCATCAGTGTCGCCTTCCCTACAGCATCAAGGCCTTCACGGATGAGGTACTGTGTGATGTATTATTAGGAAAACCATACTTGTGGAAGCGACATGTTGTATATGAGTGTAGACCTCCCTCTGTGACTATTAATTTGGGAAATAAGTTGTACAAGATACCAGAGGTAGCCCCGCCTACCACCATCTCTTTGATCTCTGCAAAGAAATGCAGTAAGATCATTTCACAGACCAAGAAATTTTTTTTCCTTATGATCCGCCCTAAGGGAAAGAAGAGGATTGTGGCCACAACTTCCAAACAGGGCTCCTCTACACATCAGTAGCATATGGATATGTTTGTGGGGGAGTACAAGGACATTTTCGCCTCACCTACGAGGGTACCTCTACACTGTCAGGTCAAGCACTCCATCGATATGATCCCGGGCATGCCGCTACCCAATGGAACGATCTATCGGTGCTCTTTTCTAGAGAACGATGATGTCAAGAGGCAGATTCAGGAGTTGTTGTAGAAAGGGCACATCAGGAAAATCTCATCACCCAGTGGGAGCCCGAGTGTATTGGTACAAAAGAAGGATGAGACCTGGAGACTCTGTATTGACTATTAGGCACTGAACAAGATCACTATCTGGAATAGGTACCCAATCCCATGGATTGATGACCTTCTGGACCAGCTCAAGGGGGGAAATATTTCAACAAGTTTGACTTGAAGTCTAGTTATCACCAGGTGCATATTGAACCCTCTGATGTGTGGAAGAATGCCTTCAAAACAAAGGAGGGCCTTTTCGAATGGTTGGTCATGCCTTTCAGGTTGACGAATTCCCTCGAAACCTTCATGAGATTGGTTGACGACATCTTGCGACCCTTCACCAATGCATTTGTGGTGGTGTATTTAGATGACATCTTGATTTTCAACTAGAGTTGGTAAGAACACCTCTACCATATTCGACAGGTCCTCCAAACCTTGCGACAACATAAGTTGTGTGCCAATATGGAGAAATACACTTTTGGCATGACCCAGGTTCAATATCTGGGGTACATCATTGATGAGAAGGTTGTGCATGTGGACCCAACCAAGATACAATTCATTTGGGATTAGCCAGCCCCAACCACTCTAATAGAGCTCCACAACTTGCCAGGCCTTGCCAATTTCTACTGTAGGTTCGTGTTGGTGTTCTCTCATATCACTTAGCCTTTAAGTCAAGTCACCAAGGGTAGAGAAAAAGAAAAGTTCTTTTGGTTTGAAACCCAACATAAGGAATTTGTCGAGTTGAAGTAGTGCCTCTTCTCTGCACTAGTGCTCACATTACCAGACCTGCAACAACCATTTGAGATTGAGACAGATGCCTCCGACTATGCTATTGGTGCAATTCTTACTCAACAGGGGCATCCAATGGCTTACCACTATGAGACACTTTTAGAAACAGTCCAAAAATATCCCACCTATGACAAAGAAATGTATTCCATTGTGAAGGCTTGTCGTAAATGGAAGCATTACATTATGGGGAAGGAAATGATCATCCACACAGACCACTGACCCCTACAGTTCATATAGACACAAGGGAAGTTGTAGAATGATCACCATCATAAATGATCCACATACCTGCAAAATTTCACTTTGAACATTAAGTACAAGAAGGGCAACACCAATAATGTTTCAAATTGCCTCAGCTGACCAACATTCATGGCACTGATCACTGTGCTTGATCCCTATGGGCACGAGACTTCAGGGTGGCCACTTCTTTATGAGAGTGATCCAAAATTCGGTAGCACATACCAGACACTCTTGGAAGGTAAGAACGTTCCAAATTTTTACCTCTAGGATAACTCTTATGCCACCTAGGACACATTTGTATTCCTTCAAACGAGCGTGCCAAGATGATTTGGGAGGCACACTACAGTCGAGTCACTAGACATTTCGAAGTAGAGAAAATAGTGGAAGTACTGCAAAAGTATTTTTATTGGCCAAACCTTCGTAAGGATGTTGGGAGGTAGATTAAATCCTACACTGCCTATGTCATTGCCAAAACAACCATTAAGAAGCAAGGCCTATATACTCCTTTGCCTACTCCTAGTCGACCTTGGGAATCCATCTCCATGGATTACATGTCGGGCCTTCCTTCTACTAAGCATGAAAATGACTGTGTTTTCGTGGTCGTTGATAGATTCTCTAAGATGGCCATTATGGTGGCCTGCAAGAAGAGTATCACAACATAGGCCACTTCTAAGCTCTCCTTTGAGCGAGTATGGGTACACTTTGGGATCCCACCGTCCATTGTCTCATATCAGTACAACAGATTCCTAAGTGAATTATGGTCAAGTATCTGGTCAACGTTGGATACCAAACTCACTAAGTCCATGGCTTTCCATCCCCAAACTGATGGCCAATATGAAGTCGTCAACAAAATGATCGTACAAATTCTACGCATGTACAACTTGAAGCATCCACATACATGGGATGAAAGCCTCCCATATGTCCAACACAACTACAACAAAGCTCTCTACAACTCAATGAGCCACATCCCCTTTCAGGTAGGGCTTGTATTTCATCCATTATGTCCCATTGATGTGGCCATACCATTTGCAGCTACTCAGGTAGATTCAACTCATATCCAGTTCAAAGCCGGCATGGATAACAACTTCATTGAGCACATTCAACACATCTGCCAGCAGGTCCATGATATATTGGACGGAGCCAATACTAAGTACATGCAGCGCCATGATTAACATCAGGTGTTGCACAAGTTCCAGGTGGCCAACAAAGTTTGGCTACATTTGTAGAAGGAGCGCCTCGCTGGACCCCACCGCAAGCTTCGCCCGCTCCGATATGGACCATACACCATCACAAAGGTTGTAGGGGACAATGCCTTCAAGCTCAACATTCCACCATTCCTTGGTTTGCACCAAGTGTTCAATGTAGACCGCCTTCAGCCATAGTTTCCACCATTGTCACATCCGACATTGGAGAACAACTCACACCAACATAGCTAAACCCAGACTGCATGGAATAGTCCACAATTGATCAGATCATGGACACACAGATCAAGAACACTTTCCAACAAAAGATCCAACTATATCTAGTTGTCAAATTTGGCCAACTCCTGCACCAAGGGAAGTGGCTCACTAGGGACCAAGTTCAACAGAAGTTTCCCCATCTCATGGAGGCACTCAACGCAATAGGGACCATTTCTTCCTAAGGGGGGAGGATTGATCTAGGTAAATATTGGTGGCCAGCCGTATATTCCACTTGGACCCCCAACACTGTCTCTTTTAGTTTCCTTAATTGTAGCACAAATTACTATTTTTGGCAGTTTTTCAGATCCTGAACTTCTGGAGCTGTTTTGAGGGAAAACAAAGAGACCAAAAAAGTCCCAAATCAACTTTTATGTGCTTTTTCGACCTCCTCTTTGAGATCTTCAAAACGAGGTATTATGATAGACAAACAAATATCGTATGCCAAAGTTACGACCTCAGGAAGTTGATGTACCAATTTACCCAAACGGGGTCCACCATTTTGGTGCTTCATCTCCTAGGGTTAGCTTTTCGGATGTTTAGGGGTTTCCATTGTTTCCCAATAATAAATAGGCCTTTGAGCCTCATTGTAACACAGTTCAGAGGCATGTAGCCACCACATCTCTTCTCAGATATAAGCTACCATCACCCGGATCTAGTTTATTTCCATTCTATTTATAAGCATATTTCAATGTTTGATATTAATGAAATGAAGTGTTATTTCTACTGCATCTCTATAATTATGGTTATACGAGTGATTTGTTGCATTCTTGTTTAAGTTCGGATCAACAACATTGTCATGTTTGGAAGATTCAAGGAAGATCACAACTCTAGATACAACAAACTTATGATTAACTTCATCATAGAGATGACATGCTTTGGAGGTATTTGAATACCCCAAGAAGATACACTTATGACTACTTTCACCAAGTTTGTTTCTTTCTTCCTTTGGTATCAAGGAATAATAGGTGGAACTAAAGACCCTGAGATGCTTTACCAAAGGAATGTGGCCATACCACATTTCATAAGGAGTCTTGTTTCTAATAGCATTAGATGGACATCTATTCTTTACATTCACAACACATAGAACTGCATCAACCCAAAACATCAATTTTACATTCTTGAAAAACATCATGGAACATACCATATTTAAGATTTCCCTATTCATTCTTTCAGCTACTTCGTACTATTGGGGATTATAAGGCACAATTATTTGATGTTTGATCCCATGCTGGCGAAGATAGTTTTCAAATTCATTTGAAGTGTATTATTTTCCATTATTAGTGAAAATAGAGCCAATATGAGATTGTGCATCATTTTCAATCCATGCATGAAAGTTATTGAATGTTTGAAAAGCATCAGATTTGTTCTTCAATAAATAAACCCAACACATTCTGGTGTAGTCATCAATAAATGTCATCATATATTTATTTCCATTTGCAGAAGGAACAAGCATTGGGCCACATAAGTTTGAATGAATAAGTTCAATTTTTCTATGTTCTCTGGAATGTGAATCATGAAAATATTGTTTGCTATGCTTTCCTAGAATACAAGCATCACATTGCTTAAGTTTCCTAGGAATTGTAGGCAAACCAGTAACACCAATTTTCTTCAACATACAAAGGCCCTCATAATTAAAGTGTCCAAATCTAGCATGCCATAAAATACTTGATGGAAATGTACCTTCATCATAATGAAAATTGTATGAGAAGTTTTGTGCATGAACAGAGGTACCTTGTAGCTTCAGAATTCTTTCTTCTTCTATCCCCTTCATGACAATTGAGCGATTTGATGCTTTTCTGACCTCAACCTTGCCATAAAACATATGAATGGAGTGTCCTTGCTAGTGGATGTGGACAAAAAACAATAAGTTTCTCCTCAACTCAGGGAGATATAAAACATCATGTAGAAGAAAGTCTAGAAGACCAGGCAATTTGAGCCTGATGGTGCCTAGCCCTGATGACTTGAGTTTTAATTTGTCTGCAAAGTATACTGCTCCATCAACATTGTCAGTAAATTCTTTGAAATAAATCTCTTCTAAAGTTCATGTTGAAATTTTCTCCTGAATCAAGCGACCAATCATTTTTCCAAGAAGCAAGTGAAGCATTAAACAAGTCTTCAGTTACTCTAATATTACAATGTGCCACAACATAATGAGCGGATTTAGGTGCTTTGCCTTTCTCTTTTTCATGGGTTTTACCTTTGGCTTCATTTATTTCTTGCTCAATTATGTCCCAAGGAAATTTACATGTGGATGCATCATGTCCATATCTATTGCAATGTATGCAATGAATATCATACTTTTCTCCTTGGAAATGTTTTCCCCCCTGCCTCTAAAATTTCTTCTTCCTCTTCCTCTTCAACCACCTCTTCCTCTAGAAGAATCTTGAGCATGATTCTTATCTCTATGTGCAAGACACACAACTTCTTCAGAAGACTGAGGAGTTGTCTTCTTCCCAAAATCCTTCTCTCTCTCAACAAACTTCTTCTCAAGGGAGTCAAAGGTAATCTCCTTGAGGTTTCCACTTGCTTGCAATGACTCAAGATAATTTGAATAAGTGGGATATAATGCCTTGACATAAAATATAAGAGGAATTTCTATTTTAACACGATTGTTTTTGATATCATGCATAATAGATCTTACTTCTGATGCAAAAGCATGAGGATCATCATTTTTCAATTCAAGACTGAACAATTTAATCATCAATTGGACAACTTCAAGTTAAGAGTGTGAGCCAAATATTTCCTTCAACTTCTGTAAGGCTTCAAAAGCATTTGAAAATGGTGAAATATGGCGACTCACCCCTTATTTATAGATGTTGCAATCAATGCATAGGCCTTGGTGTTATTGTTTTCTCAAATGACGATCTCCTTATCTGAGGCGGGCTTTGTAGGTTCATTATCTCCTTCTCCTACAACAACTCCTTTCCCATAGAGAACTACTCCAAAAATAGATATCAATCAATGCATTTAAAAATGTATACTGTAAAAAAAAAAAAAAAATATATATATATATATATAATATTTCTTGTGGAAAAAAATACAGTTTTGGTGGCAAATAAATGCACTTTTGGAGTTATTATAAGGGGGAGGTTATATGTGGGAAAGGGTTGTATGGGGAGGGGGATCAACATATGACCAGTGGGAGGAGCAACGTATGACCGGTGGGAGCAGCGTTCAACGAAGTTCCCACACAACGCAGTGTGGTATGGAGGGTGGTAGGGAGGAGCGTGGTATGGGAGCACTATATGGAGGGTGGTCTGGAGCCAACAACATATGGAGGCAACGTGAACAAAGGGTTTCGCTACGTAATGGGGAGAGGGACCGGTGAGGCCGACTATGAGCGAGTGAGGCCAACTGTGAGAAGTGAGAACCGGGAGTGGTATTGCATGAGAGGTGCTGAGATATGTGAGGGGAGTCAATGGTTGTGGTGGACAAGGTACCGCTGCGGGAGGAGATGCGGTGGTATTATATATGCATTAATGGAAAGGATTCTCTATCTAATCCTGTGTAAACCTCAGAAACTCAACAGAGATGTGGAACAATTTTGGATTCAACGTTTTTAGTCCTGGATTCAATAAGGTTCTACCACATAGTACAGTCAATCTGAGATAAATATGAATATCTGCAACCCTTTCTTTTCCCAGTTCGTAGAGATCGTTGTAATCAACGTTATGGAAACTGGGGATAAGGGTGTAGCGCAACACGATAAGCAGTGGGAGGTGGTCGTAACACAATATTTTGCAGTCTAGGTATTACCAAAAATGTCCAACCAAGCGCATACAAACACATTCAAACACATACAGGGTGCAGAGAATGGAGCAATAAAGAATGGAAAAGGTGTTAGTTCTACAAAATAGGCAGAACAAGAGGGAGTTACAAGGGCAGAAAAGCTAAAATGGAGCTGACTCTGATACCATGTCAGTCCAGGAGGTAACTCCACAATGCGAATTGTGATTTTTCATTAAGATTGCTCATGGATATATACATGGAGAGAGAGACTCTTGGGCTTCACCTCCCAATGTCTCTTCATATTCCTAATATCCTTATTTTATATTTACATTATTTTACATGAATTTCCTAATCCCAAAGATTAGGTGTCAACAGTTGGTTTTTCTAGTTTGTGTTTTGAGGATAAAATCTGTGTTATTGTGTGTGTGCCACTACATCTTTTCTATTTTATTAATAATGTATTTGTAGTGATTAATTGTATATGGTTAAAATCAAAATTTTAGTATTAGAGCAATTTTGGCTTTAAGGTGCCACCTTTGTGGCTAAGGGGTTTGGCTCAGGCCTATGGTAGACCTTGTTACGGTGGGATATCTGCAAAAGTGATTCTTATGGTGAAAGGAATTGACAAGTAGCTCAAATATAGAGATCAAGAAATTTAATGGGAAAATTTTTGAGCTTTGGAAGTGCAAAATGGAATATTTATTTGATGGACAAAGATTAGTGGATCACCATGGATCTGGGTTATGCACTGTCGGGGATGTCAACAAAAGACTAGACTGAGTTGGATGGAAAGGAAAAGAGCACAATACAGTTGTGTCTCTCAAACTTAGTATCACTCATTGTTTTAGGAGAAGCTACAAAAAAGGCATTGTGGGTCATGTTATGGGCTTTGTATCAGTCTACGTCCCTAGTAAACAAGTTTTTCTCATGGGAAAAGTTGTATAACTTGAGGATTAAGGACGAAGACACAATGACAAAGCATATAAACACCTTCAATACTATGGAAAGTTAGCTATTATCTGTTGATATTAAGATTTCAAATGAAAATAATTGCATCGGTCTGTTATGTTCTTTAATAGACTTGTGGGATAGTCTAACCAAGAAAAGAATAAAAAGATAAGAGGCTAACCAATAGTAAAACCAATAACAATAATAATTAAGGAAGATATATATAATTTACCTTTTGAGAATTATAGGGAAATGTCAACTTCCTCTTGAGCTTAACCTTCTTGCATCCATCTTGCAAATTTATCAACCTCGTCCTCATCATTAGTATGATGTCATTTCTTCCTTGTACGAGCTTGGTTTTTCCTCTTTTAGCAAAAACATGGATCTAGGTATATGTCTAGGGTTTTATCCACAAACCTTAGGGATTTCTTATCCAAGCCTTCTAGACTGCTAGGGTTTGCAAACCATATATTTCCAATTTTATCTACACCTTTGTCATATGCAAAGATTTCTTTCCAAAATCGAAATGCCCAAAATCATAAAATACATATGCCTTTACATATGTGATGAAATCAGTCAGGAATGTATCATGGTTAATAGTCCATTATAGCTTTTGTAGGGCAACATATCTCAATTAACAACATGTGTAGGGGCATCGTTTAGGGTGTATGGCATCAATACAAAACCCTGCTTTTGAACACATTCTGAAATGAAATGCAGTATTTCCAAAGGAAACATAGGACCCCAAAATTTCAATTCAATATATGTCACATCAGGTTATCAAATATTCTTGGCAGAGGTATAATAATTTTACATAGTTCAACCCTTATATTAGTGATATGCTTGTGTAGTTACCCAAGATACATTTTTTGTGATAATGCTTCCTTTAACCCTTATCAAGCTATTAATTAGCCATAGTTCTAGAAACTTCAAATAATCACTTGTCATTGCACCATATCTCATTCAATACAATCATGCTCACAACACGGTAATGTAAGATATATCACTGTAGTACAAAGTACATGACATTACAAACTTTGGAACTTCAGGGAAATACTTTATTGAACTCATATCAAATGAAATTTCCTACGTAGGTCATTAAATTTAACCCTTATCATGCTTTACCAAGATGAATTACATGCTATAGATTGATGGGGTTAAAATCACACTCAGGCGATAACCCGCTTCATATACCAAACACCAATCAATACCCATGGTTTATGCCCACAACTTCTATCAGAAGCATTCTCATTTGATGGGTTTCACAAAGAACTCGGTCAATCAGCAACCAGTGGAATAGAATGAAACTCGACCAACAAGCATCGGCCCCACATCCTACGCATATGAACGAACCTCAAATAAGAATTAATTCCATTCCATAAACTATCGGGTCCGCTTGAACTATTAAATCATGCTCACTTCTCCATGTGATCACCATTTGATCGATCCCGTGACAAACAACCAAGATTGCCGAATCTCAAATAGATTTAACCTCGCTGTATAAAACCCCATCGGGTCCGAAATCCGAATTAACTTTCGCGTATGTTCGCACTCGATATCCGTCCGATCTCAGATTCAACGGATGATCCGATCACCTTCGAACTTCAACTCAATTAAAATATGGCTCATAGCCTCATCGGGTCTGTTTTCTAGAAATCGCTTACAGCTTTTGAGGCCACCCGACAATCCGCTTACCACCATTGAATACCGCCTTCGCTACTTAACGCCCTTATGTATATGCCATAGATCGCCAATGCTAACCGTCGATCTATGAGATCTGATGGCTCCTGTGCATACTCTGATCAATTCCTCATTAACTTGGTTTCATTTGTGTTTGATGGTTTTTGTGTTAAACCGCCTTCCTCTGCCATAATCTGATTCGACATCCATATAACAATTAACTATAATATCTTGGTATTTGTTGGATCGCCATCGATCCTACAGTGATCAATGGACGATCAACATGCCTACAGATGGAATTTTAGTCATCTACGCATATACATATAACAGAACTTCGAAAATGGCACAATACATAGTTCCTCTGTCTCTCTGTGTTCGCCGAAGTCTGCCTGGATACATATGTTACATAGAATCACTAATGTAACCAAAATTTATCATTTCATATTGAATCACACCATCCACACTCAGAATTAACTCTTTGTATATAACATATAAACACATAATTACATATTTGAGGCTCTGCATCCCTCTCTAGCTTGATTTTTCTAATTAGAGCCTCTGTTTCTTCTAATCTGCCCATAGGCTTACAATTCCCTCATGAATCCTCTCGAATCCTCTCGCTCTGTCCTTTTAGAAAATAAAGGAAATACAATATATCTAAGCTAACCATGTCCTCCACAATTGAAGGGATAGACTATACATTTAGAAATCAAATCCTATCCTGATCTGAACAAACTAAACTACTTGGCTTGATCTCCACATAGGGAGGATCAACTTGCCACCTATTCTCTCTTTTCCTTAGTATTTGGAACAATATAACTACTTACATACTTTGAAACTTATAGAAATTAAGTAAACAATTCTTCTTCCAAACTTTCGTTAGCCACAACATGTGACCACACCATCACATTGCTGGCTAGGCCTAGATGCTCCTGCATCAGACTCCCAAGGTTAAAAATAATCATGATCTCTTGATCATGTGCTTCTGATCTGTGTCCTTCTGGATCCCATACTTTGTTCAGTAGTCTGTCCTTGGTTACTGCTGTTGTTGGTTGTCGTTCTCCATGTCTCCATACTTTATGCTATATTGCCCCATTAGCTATGCTCTCACTGTCTGTTGCTATCTTTTTCTGATATCTTACTGCTTTTTGCTCAACATCACAATTTATGCCAGGTTTCCACACCTTAATTTTCAATTTACCATTACCTTCACTTGTACCATTTTTTCCGGCCAATATTCATTTCTCCTTTTGTCCTCTATTTATTTTATTGGAATGTTGTTGTATGAGTCTCCACAACTCATCAATTTCTTTGTCCACTTCGCTTCTCAGATGATGAATACTATTCTTATGCAACTAGATGTGTTCTTGCATAAGAACATCATAATCCATATGCCAATATTTTTCCATATACATTTCTAAAACGTACAAATTCCTTCTCCATTTATCCCCTGCAATAATTCCAGTTCCTTCTTCTAGTTTCTCGTTCATGACTTCATCACTTTTTACTTCAATTTCCAGTATACTTACAATTCCACAAATTTCTTGAAAACTAAGAATTATTCCTGCTTGCTTAGGTACTTGGAATACCTCTTCTTCTAGTAACTTAATTTATACACCCTTAATGATTATGGCATCATATTTGTCTGCTTCTGAAATGTCATTTTCAGCCTCTTCTTCATCAATAAATCTGTGTTTCACAATAGTATTCTTGTTACTATCATCCCTTGAACTCATCTCCAGTTCAACAATTTCATACTGTAATTTCAACATCATTCCATATTTCTGAGACATTCTGATCTCATCCTTCCTTACTTCAATCTGATCTTCAGAATCAACTCCTTGTTTCAAATTGACTTCACATTGCCTTGTTTCTGTATATAAATCTTCACCAGAATCAATCAATTCATTAAACACAAATGCTTTACCCTATTTCCTCATTATGCCAACATTTTTGACAACTTCTTTTCCATATTTTTAATCCATGACAACTTCTTCATTCTCATTCAGTTCTGGTTGTACAATCTGATCACTTATTCTTTGGTTTTCTTGCCTCTTCTCCAAAAGACTTGACTTATGCCACAAATCTGCCATCTCATTTGGAATTTCTCCCAAGAGCTCTGCATGATCTTTACTAACTTCATTGTCTACAACATCTGTCTTTAGTCCTTCTCTACTCTGGCTTTCTTCAAGGTCAATAATATTCAATAATTGTTTAACATCTACCAAGTCTTCTATATCAACCTTCAGTAGTTGTTCTCCTTTGGCTTCAGTCTTCAATATTTGTCCAATATCTGCATAATTTACTACAACCATGTTTAACAATTTCTCTTTCCCTTGCATCACAAGATTATGTGAATTTCCTACCTCTAACTTCTGAAAAATCATATCTTTACTTTTCCTTTCCCTTATGACAACATTAAACAGTTGCCTTACTTCAGTGTATCCTACATTTACACACAAAATATTAGTTTCAAAACTATGAGACACCAAGGTCTCCTCAAATAATTTCATCATCAATTCTTCCAGTTGACTCCCACTTCCTAAATACACCATAAGATTCTCTATTTGGTTTGTATTAGCTTCATCAATTTTCCTGAGAAAACTCTTTGTTCCATATTCATATGAATGGATCTCTTCCTTTCTAAACACTTCTTTGATCTCAATAATTCCTTTGCCATCCTCCTTTTGGCTTATCCTTTGGATGTCATCTGACTGGACATCTCCCTTCACTTCACTGTAATTTTTCTCCTTATTCTTCATATGACTGTGGGTAGTCATCTTTTCACCTGTTGATATGATAGTTTCCAATAACTGCTTGTTTTTCCCTAAACTTACATGACCTGCAAGCACACAACAATCATCAGTTTTAAAAATACAATACCTTTCATCCTCTTTTGATGCTTCAAGCACCAATCTTCCATCATAGATCTTTTGGATTTTAGCAGATCCTCTTTGTTGTGACTCCATTTCTTTGAGTCCCTCCTCTAACAAATCAATATGAATTTTTTCAAGTTCCCTGAACTTGTTTATCAACTTGCCACTCCACCTCTGTTGCAATGGCTCCCACTTGACCCGTTTCTTCATTCTCCATCTGT
The DNA here is from genome assembly GCA_031772625.1 of Pinus tabuliformis. Lineage (NCBI taxonomy): Eukaryota > Viridiplantae > Streptophyta > Pinopsida > Pinales > Pinaceae > Pinus > Pinus tabuliformis. Next base: position 1,175,161,441 of record CM062813.1, read on the forward strand.
ATCTTCGATCTTCATTTGTCTTTCTTTGTAGGCCCTCTGTTATTATATTTACTCCTCCTCTCATTACTGCCAGATTAATATCTTGTTCTTCATTCTGCTGCCAGTTGCTATACTCCTACAATCTAATGCCTTCCTCAAATTCACTCTCATGTAGTTGATCATCTCTTTTAAATTGTTGGTTTCTTCCATCTTTATCCTGCTGGATTAATACTCCTATTTCCTTCATGTCTCTAAGGATATAACTTTCTTGCTGCTCTTGATCTTCCATCTCACCTTCAAATAATCTCTACTCAATTTCTCTGATTTCAACATCATATTTATTAATGTTGTCTTCCATACCTATAGTCACATCATTAACTGAAGAGTCTAAACATTTACTTAACTCTATAAATGTTTTAGACATTTCATCCTTATCATGCATGGTAACCATAATCTCTTCTTTATCAGGTTTTGAAAGTTTTGTTTCTCCTTCAAGTTCCTTGAGCAATCTTTCCAAGAACTCTATTTCCATGTGAAATCCTTCCAGCAGTTCATCACAACTTTCATTCTCAGCTTCATTCTTTTCCTGGAAATCCTCCTGAGTTATCCTGTTTTCTGCACTATCATATTGCAAAGTTATTTCATCAATTTCATCGGAAAAATTAATTTGCTTACCTTCTTGGAATATCACTATGGAAATTTCATTAGACTTCTGGTCCATATCAACTTCATCTAACTGTCTTACACCAAACAGAAATTCATTTATGAACTCTTTCTGCTACAATAAATCAGCACCTTCTTCCTCTAAAAGGCGTTCTCTACCATACTTCACTTCAAGAGCTTCATTCCTGTTTGTGAAAATTTCACCAGTTTGTCCATCATCCTCTGCATATCCTGCAAACATATACAAACTATGAGAATTAAAATCACAAGGCTTCATTGCCTCATCTGCTTCCCTTGTCAACATATCTTCTAATTGTTCTGAACTATTCCAATAGTTCATGAGATCTTCAGATGACCTCTCATTATCATATTCACCCAGAATTTCTACCTGTTCTGGTATACAAATGGAAACTTCCATTTCTTCTTCTACTTCTCTGAAGTTTTCCATCAACCACTTTACCTATCTTTGTTGTAGCCTTCTCTACAACTTAGGCCACTTCACTGGCTTCTTCTTTAAGACCCAACCTAGTCTTTGGTTCTCCTCTAGCAGCATTACTAATGCATCGAGTTATTCTCTTATCTCAGTTATTTCCTTGTCAAGTTCTTCTTGACTCATCCGTTTCCTATGGATTGTTTGAGAACCTTTCTCCTTCATCTTGTAGACTTCTTCTGAACCTTCTATATGACTTTCCATAGCCCTCTTCTCTTCTGTGTGAGCTCTACACCTACAACCAATCAACTTCCTTCTAAGTTGATCTTCTCACCAAGATTCTCCTCTGCCTGGTCTCCAAGTTCTCTTTCCTTAGAACTTGCACTAAGCAATCTTTCTCTCTCTCTGGTTGCTACACTCACTACTCTTAAGGACTCCTCTGTCACTATCTATTCCAAGCCTCAGTTGGAATGAGGTTCTGCTACAATCTCTAAGAACTTCCAAGAGTTCTTCCTATAGTCTTACTGCTGTATTTTGGTGCCAAAATTTGCATCTGTGAACTTTCATACCTTTTTAGTCATAATCTTCACAAGCAAGGCATCCTTGCTATGATACCACTTGATGGGGTTAAAATTGCACTTAGGCGATAACTCACTTCATATACCAAAGACCAATAAATACCCATGGTTTATGCCCACAACTTCTTTCGGAAGCATTCTCATTTGACAGGTTTCACAAAGAACCCAGCTAATCAACAGCCAACAGAATAGAATGAAACTCGACCAATAAGCATCGGCCCCACACCCTACGGATACAAACAGACCTCAAATAACAATTAATTATATTCCATAAACTATTGAGTCCGCTCAAACTGTTAAACCATGCACACTTCTCCGCGCGATCACCGTTTGCTCGATCACGTGATGAATGACCAAGATCACCGGATCTCAAATAGATTTAACCCCGCTGTATAAAACCCCATCAGGTCCGAAATCCAAATTAACTTTCGCGCATGTTTGCACCCGATATCCGTCTAATCTTAGATTCAACAAACGATCTGATCACCTTCGGACTTCAACTACATTAAAATATGACTCATAACCTCATTAGGTTCGTTTTCTAAAAACCGCTTACGACGTTTGAGGCCACCCCATAATCTGCTTACCACTGTTGAATACCGGCTTCGCTACTTAATGCCCTCGCGTATATGACATAGATCACCAATGCTAATCGTCGACCTATGAGATCTAACAGTGACTATGCATACTCCAATCAATTCCTCATTAACTTGGTTTCGTTTGTGTCTGATGGTTTCTGTGTTAAACTGACTTCCTCTGCCATACTCTGATTTGACATCCATATAACAATTAAGAATGATATCTTGGTATTTTTTGGATCGCCATCAATCCTACAGTGATCAATGGATGATCAACATGCCTACAGATGGAATTTTAGTCATCTACGCATATACATATAACAGAACTTTGAAAATGGCACAATATACAGTTCCTCAGTCTCTATGTGTTCGCTGAAGTCTGCTTGGATACATATGTTACACAAAATCACTAATGTAACTAGAATTTATCATTTCATATTGAATCACACCATCGACATTCAGAATTAACTCTTTGTATATAGCATATAAACAAATAATTACATATTTGAGGCTCTCCTCCCTCTCTGGCCTGATTTTTCTAATTAGAGCCTCTATTTCTTCTAATCTGCCCATAGGCTTACAATTCCCTCATGAATCCTCTCGCTTTGTCCTTTTAGAAAAGAAAGGAAATACAATATATCTAAGCTAACAATCTCTTCCACAATTGAAGGGATAGACTATATATTTAGAAATCAAATCCTATCCTAATTTGAACAAACTAAACTACTTGGCTTGATCTCCACATAGGGAGGATCAACTTGCCACCTATTCTCTCTTTTCCTTAGTATTTGGAAATAATATAACTACTTACATACTTTTCAAATTATAGAAATTAAGTAACCAATTCTTCTTCCAAACTTTCGTTAGCCACAACATGTGACCACACCATCACATTGCTGGCTAGGCCTAGATGCTCCTGCATCATAGATCAATAGAAGTATCTAAAATTTTCTTATTGTTGCACACTCATTGTTGATGATCATTTATTACTTGTGAATACCATCACTGAAATTGTTTTGCACAAGTAAATGAAGGGACCCTTTACACATAATTGTCCTTAATAGTTTCTTCAAGGATCCTTGCATATATCTTCTAAGGAAACATTTCTAGGATATTAACACGGTCCTCTAACCTAATTGAGGAGAAATTCATAATGTTGTTTAGTATTTCATAATGAATTTTCATCCTTTAAGGCATACTGATATTGGCATTACTTCATCGAACTAGAGATCATTAGCTCCAAATAAAATTTTTGATACAAGTCTTAATACAAACTTTTCAACTAGGCCTATACTTGGTCTTCACTTGACAAGTGATCATAGTCTACAAGAATGTTGCCAAAATAATTTTAATCTCAAACAAAATCTATTAGAGCAATAATACATACCTTGCAATGCAAGAAAATTCTAGTAGACTTATTGAACTCAAGACACCTCTATTGGCCTTTGTCACTAACTGAGGCATCTCAAACTACTTTGGATCACCTCCTGAGTATAGGTATTTGTATCTTTCATTTGAGGTCTTTCGACCTAACTATAGCAGAACTGAGGCCCTTTTCGTACCTTCTCAAATAACCTCATCCTTTATCCTTATTTTAGATTTTCAGACTAGAGATTTTAATGTCTTAAACTGAGTTAGGTAACCTTAAAGTATGAATTGACATAGCATTTGCTTAAATAGTGAATCTCAGTCTTGAGAGGTAAACTTTATTTTGCAAATATCACCAGTAACTTTTGTTTAATCTTCTGAGGCATCTTAGTCTTTCTTAGATAACTCATTCTATCCAAGAGGATTACAATCTCAAATAAGTCTTCTAGAGATAATATCAAATAATTCTTAGATATATTAAACCTACTGACAATCAAATTTGAATTCTTTTGGCCTCTTTTCAGATTCTATTAGGCCAGTGGCTTAGCCTGAGATTCTTCGACCCTCCTAAGGTCTATTGGATTCCTACAACCAACCCTGAGACTTTTTCGGCTTGTACAAGATGGACTGAGGCCATTCGATCCCTTGTCACAGGCTTCAACCTTTTAACAAAATTTAGACTTGTGGTCTCAAATTTGTTCGTAGAGGTAGGTTTTTCCAACCTTCTTCTAGGGCGTAGATAAAGAGACAGATCTTGGCCTCTTTTTGGATATACTCCTTCCTTCTCAAAAATAGACTAGGATTTCTAGGGCTAGAACAAACCCTAGAGGAACAAGCTAACTTCTTCAAGGTTTCTCGCATACCCTTACTCTGAAACCATGTTGTTTTTTCAAGGGTCTTCTAAAATAATAATTACTTCTAATGATTTTATGTTTTTCATACTTTCATTCATCATTAGGTAATTACACAAAATACATCAAGAATAACATTTATGACAATAAAATAATAAAGTGATAGCTAAACAAAAGACACAAGCATTTACCTTGGGAAAACCCACATGGGGAAAAACCCAACAACCTTTTTCTTAGAGAATTATTCAACTCAACAAGAGATACATCTAATCCTTTAAGTAAATAATATTAGTTAAATTGACCAACAAAATAATCTAGATAAAATCTGGTCTACCCTCATGACAAGTCATGAATTTTTCCAACAAACTCGACCTGATTCGATTTGGTAGGGCCAGATTTCTTCTCTTGTGCTTATAAGAACTTAGACTTGCTTCTCAGTAGTACCCAAAAATTCCACACGTGAGAAACTGCAGAGAGAGAAGGATGTCACACATGTGAGGTCAAACAAGAGAGAGAAAAACTTGGTCAATTGCTGGAGAAATTTGACCTTCTTCTTCTTTGTCTCCTTCATCTAGATGAGCAAAAAATATCTTCTTATGAGAGATCCAAATTGTGCTTGAGGAGGAGGTTGAATGACATATATAATGATCCTGGGAGGATGAAATGGTGTGTCCTTTCATTGGGGCTGACTTGAAGTCGACCTTACATTTTGGAGGCAAAAATTCAATATTTGAAAATTCATAAATCCCTCTTTTTTAAATTGACATGAAGAGCATACCTTGTATTTATTATTAAATATATTTGGAGGAATAAAATATCAATTATGAAGACTAATGATAACTATAAAAATTCAACACCCTAACCACTTAGCCACGGAAAACAATAGCAACTCATCCCCTTTACATTAAAACCACCCCACTTAAATTTTGTTACAATATCATTTAAAAATATATACAAAAATATGTAGGAATTTATAGGGTAAGTTCCTCACACAGAACACCAAAGGACACCGCTCACAAAAAAATCACAGATCAATAAACCCATATTGTTGACGTGGTTAAAACCCTCAAAGAGGGAAATAATCAACGGCCTGAGCCAACATGGCCACTTTAGGCAATTTATTAATAAAATAATTAAAATTTACATAAGCTTCTCTCATGAACAGTTACCCTACAAATGACCCTCCATGCTCTTTAAATAGAGATCATGGACCAATCAGGTGTTAAGCCACAGATCAAGTGTCAGTAATACCGAGGAGAGAATGAACTGTTGGATCACTACATATCGTGACCGTCAGATTGTAAGTTACAAAAGTACATAGTAAAGAAACACACTTTACCTAACTCTACACTAGACCAAGTTATACTTAACTACTTCCTATGTGTTGGAATATCCTAACATCCCCCCTTAAGAACAACTTGGGATAGGATTGAAGGATGTACAAATATGACACAATAGGAGAAGGAAGAAGGCACTAGAGCCTATTCCCCCCTTAGTGACAACTTCTTGAACTCCAACCATAAATCGAAGTTTAGTAAACTTTGCCTTTGTGAGAGCCTTTCTAAAGATGTCTGCAACTTGATCATTTGTTGAACAATATTGCACTTCAAGAACATGGTCATGAATGAGATTTCTGATGAAGTGCATGTGCAGTTCAATGTGTTTTCTACGTTGATGTTGGACTATATCTTTGCATAGTTGAATGGCACTTTGATTATCACACCAAAGTGTAGTCGGATGCTGCTGCTAAAAGCCAAAATCCGACAGGATCTGACTAAGCCACAGGACTTCCTTACTAGCTTCTACGACACCACGATACTCTGCTTCTGCTGAACAAAGAGAAATGGCACTTTGTTTCTTACAAGCCCATGTAACAGGTCCTGAACCAAGAGTGAACACATAACCTGCAGTAGACTTCCAATCATCAAGGTCACCAGCCCAATCGGAATCAGTGAAACCAACCAATAGAGGAGATGCTTTGTCACTGTAATGAATCCCAAACTGAACTGTACCTCGAACATAATGAAGTATTCTTTTAGATGATTTCCAATGACTTTCATGTGGGTTTTGCATAAACTGAGAAATAAGGCCAACAGCAAAGGAAAGGTCAGGACAAGTATGGGTTAGATACAAAAGTTTTCCTACAAGTTGACGGTATAAGGTAGCATCAACTTTAGGTGAAGTACAAGTGACTGAAAGTTTAGCTCTAGACTGGAAGAGAGAAGGGGTTGGCTTACAATTTTCCATGTGAAAATGGCGTAGAAGATCACAGGCATACTTGGTCTGGGAAAGGGAAATACCTTCCTTGGATTGCAAGACTTGAAGACCAAGAAAATAATGCAAGTGTCCTAAGTCTGTCATTTCAAACTTCTTTTTAAGTCTGGAACTCACATGGTTTATAAGGTTGGGATCACTACCATCAAGGATAAGCTCATCAACATAAAGAAAAAGAATGATAAGGGACTTTCCCACTTTCTTGGTGTAGACGGTATTGTCAGAATGACACCTAGAAAAGCCAGTTTTTAAAAGAAAGCTATCCATTTTGGCATGCCAAGCTCGAGGGGCTTGCTTGAGACCATAAAGGGATTTCTTAAGCCGACATATAAGGCTGGAGTTTGTTTGTATAAAGCCAGTAGGTTGTTCCATATATATTTCTTCATGCAAGTCCCCATGCAAGAAGGCGGATTTAACATCCATTTGATGGAATTCCCATTTGAAAGAGGCGGCAAGGGAAAGAACAAGGTGGATAGAGTTCATTTTGGTAACAAGGGAGAAGGTTTCAGTATAGTCAATGCCTTCAACTTGTGAAAAACCCTTAGCAACAAGACGAGATTTATGTTTATCAACTTTCCCATCTGATCCATACTTGGTTCTGTAAACCCAATTGCATCTAACAAGTTTTCGTCCCTTTGGTAGAGGAACAAGATCCCATGTATCATCTGCCAATAATGAACGATATTCTTCGTTCATAGCTGCTTCCCAATCTGGATGGCCTGAAGCTTCTGCAAAGGTGTCAGGATCATAATTCGTTGAAGCTTGAACCAGTAAAGAAGAGGCTCTATCGAACTGAGGACATGTACATCGTTGATCTGTAGGATCACCGGCAAGATCACTTGCTACATCCTGAGTAGCACAGGCCCATTTTGGAAGCTGAGGAGCCGAAGGAGGATCCTGAGAAGGTGGGGGAGGATTGTCATCCTCGCTTTCATCATCTGAAGAAGAAATATTTTCAAAAGTAGAAGAGATAGAGAGAGGTGGCACATCCGTCGAACTAGGCTCGTAGGCCGATATATTTTCAGCAAACTTTACATCTCTTCTAATGATAACATTTTTGGACTTAAGTGGAATAAGTCTATATCCTTTGACATCTTTAGAATATCCAACAAAAATACATTTTTCACTCTTAGGTTCTAAAGCTTTATGTTTCTCATCTAGAATATGGGCCCATGCTTCACTTCCAAAAGCACAAAAGTGACTTACATCTGGTTTAATTGAGCTCCATACTTCTTCTGGAGTGATACTCTTTAAAACCTTAGTAGGAGTGCGATTTATTATGTAATTTTCATAGTTAATTGCTTCTGCCCAAAAATTAAGACTAAGTCCTTTAGATTGAAGCATACAATTAGCCATTTCCTTTAAGGTGTGATTCTTCCTTTTAGCTACACCATTTTGTTGTGGAGTATATGGAACAATATGTTGCATTCGAATTCCATGCTCAATGCAAAAGTTGATGAATTTGTTGTTAACATATTCTCCACCATTATCAGATCTTAGCTTAAGAATTTGATGTCCAAATTGTTTTTCAAGAAAGGCCTTAAAGGCCAAGAACATGTTAAATACTTCACTCTTGAGTTTTAATAAGTATACCTAAGTGCGTCTAGAGAAATCATCAATGAAAGTTAAGAAATACTTGTAGCCAGAGAATGAAACAACTGGAAGTGGACCAGATAAATCACTATGCACAAGTTGTAAAGGGGCTGAGCCGTGCTAAAAGGCACGTTTTTCAAAACTATCCCGATGATGTTTTTCAAGTACACATCCGGAACAAACACCATCTCTGCAAGATACCATTGGAAGACCTGCCACCATATTTTCTTTACATATATTTTGAAGGGAGCATTAGTTTAAGTGACCAAATCGCTCATGCCAAAGTTTGCTCACTTCATCATTATGAGCAACAAATACCGAGGGAATATTTGATGACCCAAAGTTGTTAAACTTATAAAACCTTGTAGAATCATCAGTAATGCCAGTAGCTAAAATATGTCCAGGATCTCTTAGGTCCTTAATTACAACATCATGAGGTGAAAATTCAACGATTTTACCTTCACCTGAATGAGTTATCTGATATACAGATAGAAGGTTGCAGGATAAGGTTGGAACACATAATACATCATTAAATTGACCATTTTCTATATGAACAGTTCCAGTCCCTACAACACTAAGAGATCTATCATCACCAACATATATATTTTTGGTGTTACAATCATTTAAAGAAGAAAACATGGTTGTGATAAGAAGCTCTAGAATCAATGAGCCACTCATGAGAATGAGAAGAAGAATATACATTTAGTGCATAGCGAGACCGAGATGCTTGACAACCACATGCAGAAAGTGTTATTCCTGAAGATGAAGTTGAAGTTGAAGAGTGCTCCAAATGGATGTTATGCTTCTTCATTGCTACTTCCAATGCTTCTATTTTCTTAAAGAATTTGGGTTCTAAGTGGCCATCTCAATTACAAAAGTGGCAATGTCTATCAATATTATTCCCTTTGTTTTCATTTGCCTTATCATTTTGTTGAAATTATTTTTCATTTTGAGACGGGAATTGCTTAGGACCCTTGTTTGGTTTAGGAGAATTCTTTTTAGGATACGACTTCTTAGGATTCTTTGAATTAGGTTGCTGCTGAGCGGCTAAGGCTTTCTTATAAGAGTTTCCAAGATTAAGAAGACCAAGATGTAAGAGTTTTTCTTGTTCTCTTATTGAAGAATCACAAAAGGAATCAAAGGAAGGGGACTTGTAGGCTTGTCCTTGAGAAATGAAGGCTTCTCTTGTAGAATGAAAGGTGGAAACAAACACACAGTAGGCTGGTCCTAACTTAGTAAGAATGGAATAGATAAGGTTACCATCTTCTTTATTAACCTTAACACCTTCCAAGAGAAGTATAAGGGTCTTGAACTTGGACAAAAAATCTTCGATGGAAGAAAAATTATTGGGGTCCAATGTAAGCAACTCATTTTCGAGTTGATGAGCTCTAAGTTCATTTTTAATTCCAAAAACTTTAGTGATATGTTTTATTGCTTCATCAGGAGTATCAAGTTCTGCGATATGGAATCTAAGGTCTAGAGAAATAGACATTTGTATCAACCCACATGCTTGATCTTGCCTATTTTCCCATTCGGCTACCTTATCTTCATCTTTCAGTTTGGTTTCTTGGCCTGAGGCTATTTTGTAGATACCTTTACTTCTAAGTAAATCCACAATGTAGGACCACCATTGGAAGTAGTTGGTGCTGTCAAGAATAACTTGGCATGGAATTTCTATTTTAACATAAATTTAAGTTATAGATGAAACTAAGTGTTCCAATGGAAAGATCTCGAAAAATTAGGCTGGTTCAAAAAAAAGGGCTCTGAAAATGGCTTCCAGATGAAGTTATGGCTTTTTGAAGAAAAGTTGATGAAGACGCCGACGAAGTGCAAGAATGTGCGGAAATGAATGATAATGTTATACTAAAAAAAAATTGCCCCCTTTCCAAACTTAATCTAATTAGCTCAAAAAAAAAAGACTTGAACTCAAGACCTCTACTCTCATAAAGTAGCTTTGGACCAAGTGAGTTAGATTAAAAGTTTAGTAATTTTTGGAAAAGGGGGGGGGGGGGGGCCCGACGGGGTTTTTTTTTTTGTCATTGAAGCTTTGGGCTGCATACTTACTTGAGAAAGCTCTTCTTTCTCTACAAAAAAAAAACACAAAACCCAACATGGACATACAGAAAAAAAAAACCAAACCTTATTTGGGGGGGGCAGCGACGGGGGTTTTTTTTTTGTCATTGAAGCTTTGGGCTGCGTGCTTACTTGAGAAAGCTCTTCTTTCTCTACAAAACAAAAAACACAAAACCCAACACGGACATATAGAAAAAAAACCAAACCTTATTGAAGTTATCTCTACCTGGAAACTAAATATTTTCCTCCATGTTTCCGATTTTCTGAGATCACACTAAGGCATGGCACAAAAGACCATACACATGAGATAAATCCTTCCTTTCTGTTTCTAATTTTCGTAGATCGCACAGAGTCATGGGGCAAAGAGCATACACAAAAATCTAAAGTATAGATCCGGTATTAAAAAAGAAAACTAAATAAACTGAAATAAACAGAGAGAAAATAACTAAAAACTACAAATAAGCATTGTATACCTCCAGATCTTAAAAATGATGTAGCTAGGGCTACCGGAAACCTTTTCACGTGAAACGAAAGGGGTTCCTCATTGGAACAGATGCTCCGAACACAATAAAGCAGTCCTCTCAGCCCAAAAGCAATTAGAAACAGTAGATATAGGAAATGGCAGTCAGATGCAGTTTTACTGGCTTTGGATCACCAACGGATGCGACCCTCAAATAGCTCTGATACCATGTAGGAATTTACAGGGTAAGTTCCTCAGACAGAACACCAAAGGACACCGCTCACAAACAGATCACATATCAATACACCAGTATTCTTGACGTGGTTAAAACCATCAAAGAGAGAAACAGTCCACGGCCTGAGCCAATGCAGCCACTTCAGGAAATTTATTAATAAAAGAATGAAAATTTACATAGGCTTCTCTCATGAATGGTTACCCTACAAATGACCCTCCATGCTCTTTAAATAGAGATTGTAAACCAATCGGGTTCCAAGCCATGGATCAAGTGTTGGTAATATTGAGGATAGAATGAACCGTCAGATCACTACATATCGTGACCATCAGATTGTAAGTTACAAAAGTACATAGTAAAGAAACACACTTTACCTAACTCTACACTAGACCAAGTTATACTTAACTACTTCCTATGTGTCGGAATATCCTAACATCCCCCCTTAAGAACAACTTGGGATAGGATTGAAGGATGTACAAATATGACACAATAGGAGAAGGAAGGAGGCACTAGAGCCTAAAATAACCTTCCTTATTATTTTTTTACAATATTAATTAAAAATATATATAATAACAAAATAGTATATTATTTCTTTTAAATTAATAATAACATATATTTTTTATTTTTCTCCTTTCCCATTAAAATATCCATTTTTCAATCCCCGATCGGGGTGACGGAGGATGTAAAGCACCATAATGGCGATGTTAGAAGGAGGATGGAGCGAGGACTGCTCATAACAGTTCGCATGAGGGCAAGAATGAACATGGAGAGGTACCGTCGATCGGTTAGGAGAAGTGGCATATGGAATGTCAGGGGGAAGAGAGGTGGGAAGGACGGTGATGAAGGCAGGATGGGACAACAGGGTGGTGGCAAGTGGTATGAAAGGGGGAGTAAGGTAGACAGGAAGGATAGAAGGAGAGGGAGCAGAAGAAGGAGCGGGACGAGGAAGCCAAGCATTCAGCCAGCGTTCAGGAAGCGAATCACTGGATATTTATACTGCCGACTCTCTCTAATTCGATTTGCTTGTAGAATGCTGGGGGGGTTAGAACCAGGAGTATGGGGGATAAGGAAAGTCTTGTAGAAGTAATTCATTTAGGTACCCAGGATGGGACTCAGGGGAAGGAAGAGTCGGGTGGGCCAGCCCTAAGGTAGGAGAAGGGTAAGGGTATAGTATTTGACAAGAAGAGGAAGGATGAGTCCTGAGCCATGAAAAAAAAGGGAGCCAGCAAAAGTGACAGGGAGGATGTGAGGGTCATAAGCCTGGAAATATTAACTAGATAGGGAGGCCAGGTAGGGGAGGGAAACTCAAGTCGAGGTAGCAAGCGAGGATGGGAGGCTGATTCGAATGAGAACCCTAGGAAGCTACCAAATATTTCCTAAGAGGAGACCACTGACGGGAAAGAGAGAGAAGTCAAATTACATGGGAGGAGGGGAGAGAATTCTGAGATTCCATCTCATGGGTTTACCATGCTGAGGAACCCCTGAGCAAGGGAAATCATAACCATGGCTGGGGACCGTGAAAGGGATGGTGAGATTCGTATCATAAATTTGAGTGTGAAGAAGACAGAGGGGAATAGGGAGAGGGGAGGGAGTAATCCTCTGGGAGACCTGGGAATAGGGAAGTGCAGACATAATCAGAACACCCCTGAGTTTATGGGTATCTGGATGGAAGATGATTTCATCCTGACCCATTACTGTTGGTCTTATGAACAGGTAGAGGGAAGCAGTGATATGGCAAGGTCAGGTCATGGTCGTAGTCGGGGTAGCAGAAGACAGACAAATAATAGTCGGCGCCCCAAGGCCAGTGACACCACTATCAAAAGAAGGGGACGTCGTCCAATGGACGAGGCAGTTCATGAAGCGGCCAGAGCATACATGAGGGACACAGACGAAGGCATTAGGAAAATAATGGACGAGATGGAAGATAGTGCGAAGGAAGAAGATTCCGAGGAGGAGATGGAAGATAGTGCGAAGGAAGAAGATTCCGAGGAGGAGATGGAAGAGTGGCGGGATCTTGTATCAGACCCTGGCAACACGAGAGGTAGGATGTCTCAGTACAAGCAGACGTTGCACTTATATTGGCTCATGAAGTGGCTGATGTGTAAGGCAGTGGAGCAAGTCTCAATGGGTATGGCTTTAATAATCAGGGACATGCCTGATTACAAACGGGACTTGCAGACCATTCAATTTCAACTCTGCAAACAAGATATGCGACTGGATCGCATAGAGAGACACATCCCCAATATAGTGGACAAGACACCAGTGCATGGCGGCTCAGCAGCAGACCCAGCAATTGTGGAACCTGACTAGGATGAACCGGATGAGTAGACTGAGCTTATGTTCCAAGACATTACTATTTTTTTAGCAGCAGAGTTTTTTTCTTTTCTATATATTTTTGGATGTGTATGGGAACGGTAGAGAGAAAATGGATTTCAAATAGTTTTGTTTACATAGCATGGATAGAAAGACTTCAAACTTATAAATTTTGGATGGCATATGATATGTATAGGTGGCAAAAAAACTTGGTTTCCCACTGGGCAAGTTGAGGCCACCTATGGACAGGAAGTGTATTCAGCTTGCTTATTATAAATAGAAAAAGATCTACCGAAGCTTACAAAAAAAATATCCATTTTTGAAAATTATTATTTCTTATTTTATTATTATGTAAGTCAATTTACCATTTGATAATGTTTTCATTTGTCATTATCCTTCTTAATTTTTATACACAATATTGGTTATTAACTCATTATTAATGGTTGGATTGGTGCTTAATTTTCTTAACATTATAATATATTCTTTTATTAAGAAAAGTCAAGCACCAATAAGAAAACGTGAATTTGTATTAACATTTATAACATAACTTGACGTTCAAGTTTCAAACTAATCAGTTATATTATAAAACATCTTTTATATATAATAATCACAAAGACTTAAGACTTTAATTATGATTAATTTGATATTAATTATATATAATTTATTTATATTTATTATATATTTTGAAATTTGAATTATAATATTTTAATTACATGTATATATTAGGTTAGATTTATCTAGCTGAGAAGGATCAAATTTCGGGATTCAAATTTTCTTTTTTTTTTAGTATAAAATTTGAGGAAAGATTTACAACTCCAGAGATTTGATCTCTCTGGGTGCTTGATAGATTGAGGCTTAAGATAGATCTAGGCCACTTTAAATTCTATAAATAAAGTGTAAAGTTAAAATGATATAATTTTTGGGTCAAAAAAGGCACTCTCCAACCCAATATGGTAGAGATGTTGTAATATTTCACATTTTGACTCATTAAAAATAAATAAAATCTCCAACCCATAGATTTTCCCACTGAATTCTTAACCAGTGGTTCCTTTGTATTCTACTCTAATGTAGCCTACTTAAAGAGTAATATTTAAAAGCTAATAATTAAACCAACCTAGATTCATCTTAATTCCAAATCAATCTCTCTCTTAAGGTGCAAACCTCGTTTAGGGTGAAAATTAAAATGATATAATTTTCATATTTAACTATATGATATATAAAAAATTATTATAGAAAATTTTAAAATATCACTCACTAAAACACAAAACAATACTTACAAATTTTGATTTTTCACCCACATTTACGTGGAGTCTTTCACCCTTTAAATAGACTATATTCCACATGAATACATGTGAGTACATAATCTTTTACAATATGGCTGTCATACTGGGTTGTAGAATGCCTCTTAGCACAATAAGTTTAAAAATTAAAAACATATGTTTATCTTTAAAAAGGTATTTTTAATTTTATCTATTTTTTAATCAGGAGAATTGTTAGACCTACTACTTATCATAGAGGAGATCTTGGATGAGTGAGACTGCTAGTATACTCCTTAACTTAACCCAACTGCTAAAGAGACTCATTATATAGGTAAACCAATATTTGAGTGGGGCTTTAAATTGGTTGGAAAACACCTTTTGGTGCAAGATGTCCACTATTAGGTCTAGTTCTACGGTTTTTTTTTTCTAATTATAAGTTCCAATGCAATGGAGATAGAGCATCTACACCTCTACAAGCTCAATCAATCAAATCCCTTAGTAAAGAAATTCCTTGTTTATAAGATAGGTGATATTCTTGTTAGAAGAAATTTGATTATTAAATGTGCTTAAGGTTTTTAAATATACATTGTTGAAAAAATTTAAAATAAAAAAAATAGTGTAAAAAATCTAGAACTTCCATTAAACATAACTTATATTATCTAAAATGTTTAGAAACATTTTAAACTCTACACATATTTAATGAGAGTGAGTATATTATTAATAGTGAGTGTAAAAAATATTTTTGGGAGAAATCATATATCAATTTTAATGTGGAAGTGTTTGGAACCACTTACTATGGTTCATCATTAGGACATATATGGATAACTTGAGCCAGAGAATTAATAAACCATCATATATCCATTCTAAATATGGATCTAATATGAGCCGAGAGGGATCCAATTTCTTCAGGTGCAATTTTTTTTATGAGCCAACATTATTTAAATGTTTTGTATATTTTTTTTTATTTTTTTTTAGATTTTTTTTACAGAGATGAATAAAATTTCAACTTTCATGACAAACGAACAATGTTACACATCATAGTGGGCTGTAGAATGAGTCTCCAAGCTTAATTAGCCTCTTAGCTCAATAATAGAGATGCAACCATGAAACAACATTAAAATTGATATGTGATTTCATCGATTTTTTTTTTTATAAATAATGAGTGTATTAGTTAAATAATAAACAACATTAAAATTGATATGTGATTTCTTCGATATTTTTTTATGATGATGATGATGATGATGATTAACGTCCATTGAGACCAAAATTTGGTCTATCGGACCTAAAGAAATGAATTATTTTTTGTTTTATTTAAGATTTTATTCATATGCTCAAAAAGTTTGGAGAGAAGCCTCTGAGCTCACTATAATTTTGACATCGTAAAAGGCTAGGAAGGTCTGTATTGCAACAAAGATTATGGAACTGAGATCTAATGTGGTTGTATGGGGGGCACTCTAAGAGGAAGTTGAGGAAGTGGTTTTGATGGGACCAACCCCTTTAGCTTGCGGATTAACAATAATTTAAAACTATGATTAGCATTAAGACAAGGTCAGCGCAAACATGATTAACATTATAACAATAATCAACACAAATATTTTTGTTTTTCGGTTTGATGGCGCAGTTAATTGGTGAGTATGGAGTAGGTGTGAGGGGACACCAATCCCTGCCTCGGACTTCACCCTCCCGCTCTTTGACTATGCTCTAACCCTCATCATTTGTCACTTTGGCACTTTGGCTCTTCTTTGCTTGCGGTGAGGGTTTATCGTTACTCTGTTTGTGACCGTGTCAAGTATTGCCATCGTGCTTTGTCCGCACCTGGTTATGGACTCCTCCGCCTGGTGACTTCGTAGCTCTGCCCGCGCTTCCTCTTTTGCTACCCAGTGGGTCTCACCTGGGCACTGTATTGATGGCTTCGTCGGCTTCGTGAGCGGGTTTTCTTCGTTCCTCTATTGGCTTATTGTTCTTCTTCATGGACGCTGTTATTTCTACTGTTATCTTAACTCTCTTTGTATATATTCTCTGGTTGAGTTTCGGGTTATGTTATGAAACCAGCTCACAAAAAGATAGAAAATATAGATCAACGCCTTATAATTTAGCCTCTTCGAGGGGAGAACCTCCTTTACATTACACAAATGAACAATTCTTGGATGATACAAATGAAAGTACCTCATTTCTATATATATGAGTCTAAGGGGTCATAATATAACCGAAGCCGACATAACAATAATAATGTAAGGGCATAATAATAACAATAGTGGGCTTCTATGGGCACAATAGTAACAATATGGGCACTACATGGGTACATCAATATAATAAGGGGGTCGTAATAATAACAATAAGGGGTTACACTAGTAGTATAGGGGCCTAACATTCCCCTCTCCTTCAAAAAGTGTTGTCCTCAACGCTTGAGTAGTTCTTGATGCTTATGTATAAAATTCTTTTCCTCCCATGTGGAATCTTCAGCAGGTAAGTTCTTCCACTTGATGAGGTACTCTGAAATTGATCGATTTCGTAGCTGTCGGGTTCTTGTTTCTGTGACTGCTCCAGGTTCCAATATTATTTTTCCTTCCTCTTCAATTTCTGGCAATATTTTTTGAATTGGGATCTTTTGCAACTTTTGAATAAGTGGCCATACTTCTTCTTCCTTCTTCCATTCATCCCTTTCTTCGTTTATCCAATCTGGTTGGATAATAGAAATAGCACAAAACAATGCTTCCACATCCTCATCCTTTCTTGAGAGTGCATTTGCAACAAAATTTTTCTTTCCTTTTCTATAGATGATGTCAAAGTCATAACCCAACATATTTGTGACCCATTTTTTTTGTTCTTCTAAAGATAATAGTTGTTCTAAAAAGTATTTATGACTATCATGATCCATTTTTACCTTGAAGTGTCTTCCCATTCGGTAAGGTCGCCATTTATTAAGTGCATATAGTATTGCCAACGTTTCCTTCTCATAAATAGCTTGCTTGAGATGTAGCTGTAAAAATACCCAATCACCTACATAAAAACATTTTTCACTACAATGTTGATCTACCTGTTGTTTCATTCGATTTTGCACAAAAGTGGCGTTATTCTTTAAAAGTTGGAGAACTTGTTGATGATGCTCGATGTGATCTTTCACTGCTTGAACCTTTTTATTCTTGATATGTCCTTCTATCTTTAGAGTTTGACGAGTGGTAATTTCTTCCAATCCTTTACAAGATATGGTCGGATTCATTTCTTGATGCTCAATGTGATCTTTCACTTCTTGAACATTTTTCTTCTTGATATGCCCTTCTATCTTAATAGTTTGAGGAGTGGTAATTTCGACCAATGAATTACAAGATATGGTTGGATTCATTTCTTCTTTCTCGATGTGATCTTTCACTTCTTGCACCTTTTTCTTCTTGATATGTCCTTCTATCTTGAGAGTTTGAGTGGTAATTCTTGCCAATGCTGTAAAAGATATGGTCTGATTCATTTCTTCTTTCTCTGGGGTTGGGTCCTCACGTATATCCTCTTCTTTTGATGTTTTTTGATCCTTTTTTTACTACTCTTCATACTCTATGTAAAATAATTTCTTCTCAGCACACTTATGACCTTTAGTGCATTTGCTATCACAATTGTAACAAAGCCCTTTTTCTCTTTTTTCTTCCAGTTTTTGTGGTGTAACTCTTGTAGGTTGTGGAAGGCTAGAATAAACAACACTTCCATATTTATAATTGTGAGGGGTAGACTTACTTGTTGCCATAATTTTACTTTCCACTATGTAACAAAGCCCTTTCACTCTTTCCAATTGTTGTGGTTTTGCTCTAAAGAAGGTGTTGCTCTTTGTATCCTCATAATGTGCTATCATTTCCTTCGTGAAAATTGTCCATGTAACAAGTTGTCTATGAGAACAAAGCCCTTTATACCATAAAAATTGATCCGGTTCTAAATATGAAGATGCAATACATACCTTTTGTGTGTTTTGCACATTATTGAGATCAAAAAATTGCTCCATCTATAATATCCATGTTGCAAGATCCTTGCCATCAAACTTCCTCATATCGATTTTTGGAATATGGTGGGTCTTAGATCCAACATTAGAGTCTATGGAATCATGATTAACATTTCTTTTGTTCTCATCATGAGTTTCCTTTACGACCCTTTCACCATTAGTGACCATTTCTTGTAGCAACTTATTCAAATTTATCTTCAATTCTTCCATCTTATCATCCAAGCCATCCATTTTAGCGTCCATGCCATTCATCTTAGCGTTCATGCCATTCATCTTAGCTTCCATGCCATCCATCTTAGCTTCTACGCCTTTCTTTAAACAATCCATCTTAGCTTATACACCTTTCTTTAAACCATCCATCTTAGATTCTGTTACTTTGTGTGCAAGTGACACTTGTTGCACTTGGTCTCATAATTTTGATATATCATGTTGCATTTCTTCCTCTTCTTCATGAGTCATGCTAGAGCTTTTAGGTTGCTTATTAGGTGTTTTAATTTTATTTCCTTGGGGCATCAATTACCGATAATAATGCTTTACTATGCCCTTTGAATTCCTTCAAATAAATTTTTCAAACCAAGCTTATGCAAAAATTTAAAAAAAACTACACACCTTTTTTCACTTTGTAGGAGCTTGATATTGAATCTGATGTATCTCTGTAATTTCGGATCATCTAGTTCTAAAGTTATGATCTCTAGTAGCCCTCTACTTCCTCTTTCCAAAGCCACCAGTATGATCCAAATTGGATTCTCCAAGGAAGAGTTATGCACAATCTCCCAAGATGACCTGATTATAGACCTTTCCAGAAGAGCGAACTTGTATGAAGTGTCACGTGTCACTATTTCAACCTTTGGCTCTGAAAGATATATACAAGAAACTACAGTCTATCCTCTTTTTGTACCTTCTTACAAAATTTCAATCCGATGCTCAGAGAGAAAGTTATGACGATTTTACCCAGGTCACCTATTTGGAATGTAATTCAGGAGTCAGCAAAAATACCAACTTCCTCGGATCATATCTCCGCAAATATAGCACGAAAAGCTCTGAAATTCGGACCTGAGTTTCAGTGCAATGTCGTCTCAAATGGGTTTTTTTTTCACTTCTGAAACATCGCACAAATTTTGTTATAGTGAAAATTCCATGATGACCTATTTGGAGCAGCGAAACCCTAGAATCCAAAGCTCTAATACCAAATGTTATGAAACTAGCTCACGAAAAGATAGAAAAGATATATCAACGCTTTATAATTCAGTCTCTTTGAGGGGAAAACCTCCTTTACATTACACAAATGAAAAATTCTTGGATGATACAAATGAAAATACCTCCTTTCTATATATAGGAGTCTAAGGGGTCATAATATAACCAGAGCTGAAATAACAACAATAATGTAAGGGCATAATAATAAAAATAGTGGGCTTCTATGGGCACAATAGTAACAATATGGGCACTACATGGGTACATTAATATAATAAGGGGGTTATACTAATAACAATAATGGGTTACACTAGTAGTATAGGGGCCTAACAGGTTACCCGCTTGATTATTTCTTCGGTTGATCTGTTGGTAATTCTCTGTGGCTTGCAGATTGTGGTCACAATGGACCCTATCCTCAGCGTTGCTCGACACTCACAAGGTAAGTCCTTCTCTCCATGCTATAGTTCATTCACACAGCTTTTCTTCGGTACTAAGGGTAGCCTCTCCTTGTGAGCAGGGCTCCCTCTTGTGGTTGCGACCCAATTATGGACTCGTTCCTCCAGCGCTGTCTGCTCCTCTGGTAAGTCAAGCTACGGACCCTTACCTTCACTGCTCATTACTTTTCCTTCTGGCTCTTGGAAAGCAAACAACTGACACACCCCTGGTTTTTTCCTATTGCAGGTTGGGGTTGGCTCCATAATCGGTTGCTGAGTCGGTTGCTACCTAATGGTTCTGGTAGGGTCGCTCCTTGCTACAATTTTTTTTTTTTTGTAGTCTTCTTTTCTCGATTCCTACACTGGCGTGGTCCACTGTTAGGCTAGGGCTCGAGAGCTTCGGCTCCTCTGTCTCTTATCGGGTGTCGAGTGACCTTCGGGCTTCGACTGTATGTAACTTTTTCTTTTCAACAGTTTTGTAGCCAACTGGGTTTTCAAAACCTGGCCTCGCAGTTTGTTTTTCCTGCAGATGTAGTCATCCTGCCTTGCTGTGGTTGTCTAAGCACTTTATGATTACTTTTTTTGTAAACCAGTATTACATTGTTTATAAAGAGAAAGAGAATTTATATGTGCATGGATTACCTCTGTTGTGAATGTATCTCACAGTAACTGGGACTGTTGGTCTGTTGAGAATTCTTCCGTGGCTATTGTTTGCGCCCGTATGTCTGGAATTTGTGCTGCTACTGGAACTATGTAATTGGGCCTTCGGTTAATAAAATACTTCTTGTTTCGTCCTTCGAATTTAGGAACTGTGTCTCTATCTGTTAGGAAATATTCATGGGAATAGAGAAACACATTGTTTTGACTAGTTATTACATTCAGTAATTAGGGGGAAAAAGAAAATAAATCAGAAAATCATTTGTTATAGATGGATTCAGATGCTCAGGTTTTTGAAAATTATTTTCTTCTGTATGCTATTACTGTTCTAGTGTATCGAACCTCTACAAAATATGATATGCCTTCTTTTGTGCTATTTTGAGACAGTTTCTCACAACTGCTTGCAGTTACATCGGTAGTTACATAGTTGATAATTGTTTTTGGGTTTTCTTGCTCTGTGGAATATATTATATTTTTTTTAATATGAAAGACAGTTGTTAAATAAAAAGAAAACAAAGAAGTGTGGTTGTAACAACCTTCATCTAACTGTGATGTTCCTAAATGCCACTTAACTAATAACTTAACAAAAAAAAAAATGCAAGTTCCTAAATATTGTTCTAATCAACAAATGTAAATGAAACCAAACGATAAATGTGAACCTGTTCTCCTTAGTTTAGACCAAACACCCCAGCCATGATACCCTCAGCTGGATGCTCTTGCATCAAGCTCCCGGGGTAAGAAAAATTCATGGCTCCGGTCCATGAGCTCCTCAACTGAATAGCCTGCCCCCTGTATTTATCCCGCGTCAAGCCAGGAACTGTCCTCAACGGGACAGTTCTTGCATTTGACAAGATATTGTAGGTACTCCTTCCACCGAGTTCGCTTGGCCACCTGAGTGTCGAGGATCCTCTCGATCTTAAGGGGCTGAGCTGAAGGCATTTGCCTCATCCAAGTGTCTCTTCCTTCCTATGTGTCCCGTGTAGGCCGTGTTGTACTGTCGTCTTCAGGACTGGTAGTATATGGAAACAAGTCTGCCATGTTGAATATGGGAGATATGCCTATCCCTGGAGGCAGCTGTAATTCATAAGCATTGGCTGAAAATTTACGCAGAATTTCGCATGGGCTAATCTTTTTGTATTTCAGTTTGTTGTATTCTCCCCTAGGAAACCGTTCTCTGCGCAAATGTGCGAGGACTTCATTCCCCACATTAAATTGTACCTCTCACTGTTTCAGATCTGCCCACTGCTTATACTTTTGACTGCTGTCCTGCAACTTCGTCTTTACCTGCTCGTGTAGATCATTCATTGCTTTGGCGAAATCTTCCCCATCCACACTCCGTCTTTCTTGCTATCCTAGATCTCGTAATTCATGCACTCCGCGGGGATGCATGCCATATAAGATTTGAAAAGGACTGTATCCCGTGCTGCGATTTGGGGAGTCGTTGTAAGAGAACTCTACCTGGGCAAGTACACGATCCCACATCTGTGAATTTTCCCTGATCAAGCTTCATAGCAGGTTTCCCAAACTCCTGTTTACCACTTCTATTTGTCCGTCGGTCTGTGGGTGATAAGCAGAGCTAAAACTTAACTGTGTGTCCATATTCTTCCACAAGGTGCGCCAAAAGTGTCCTGTAAATTTCACGTCCTTGTCGGAGACAATGGAATTAGGCAGGCCGTGTAGCCTGACTATCACCGTGAAAAACAAGTGGGCCACATGAGTGGCATCGCTGGTATTTTTGCAAGGGATAAAATGTGCCATTTTTTAGAACCAGTCTACTACCACCATCACAGAATCGTAACCCCACTGCGTTCTTGGTAGAACCAAGACAAAGTCCAAGCTAACTGAGTCCCATAGTCTACTCGGGGTAGGTGGTGGTGAGTACAGTCCCGTATTCTGACTGTGTCCTTTCACCAACTGACACACTTTACATTTGGTTACAAATCGCTACACATCCCTACGCATCTTTGGCCAGTAATAAAATTGGTTGAGCTGGTCTAAGGTCTTATCAATGCCGAAATGTCTGGCTAGACCTCCGTTGTGCTTCTCCCTGATGATGTTCTCCTCATCAAACAGTCGGGAATGCATAGTTTTCCCCCTTTAAATAACAGCTTCTCCTGTAAATTATAGTCCAGCTGTTAGGGCCTAAATCTGCCTTAGGCTGAAGGAAGGAAAAATTTAGGGTAACCACAAACCACGCTCAGCCTCGTAGCTAGCCCTACGAGGACAAGAGAGGGCTCTCTCCGGGTCACGCTCAGTTAAAAATAAACGAATAGGGTCTGAGGATGACTTTCAAAATGGATATTGATTTTAGGCTAGGTAAACAAATATGATGGAGGTATTTTGAAGAATGACTGAGTTTTCTGGGATGTGTGGGGCCAAGGAACAGCATGAGCAGAGAATTTAACTCAAAGACGCAGATTATTTCGTGAGGCAAGACAGGCGGAAAGTCTAGCAATTAGATTCGAAATAATATGAAGTGGAGAGATTGTTTAAGAGGGTGAAAAGGGCATAAATACATGAATCCTTTTCAACAGAAGAAAACATAGAACGTGAAAACTTTCCCAAAGCAAAGCAGTACACTGAATTCTACCTTTTTTACTTAGAAATCTTTCATTGGAAATGACTATGAATGAAAATATGAAACATAACGAAAATACATATGAAACATAAAGAAGATACATTTGCTAAACTCATGCCACAAGAATCTCATGAACTAGAGCTGCAATCTTTCATTAATTCTCTGTCAAAATGTACAGTGAGTGACTGGGTTTATCTCCCACAGTTTCCCAGAAATTCCAACCTTTTACAAAATGAATCTCAATACAATAAATAAGCTTTTCCATGAGAAGTCGATCAACCCAGGAAATGAAGAGCCAACCATCAGTAGTTACATTTAATTTTCTATGAGGAACAAATAAAACAAAATAAACATGAGCGCAGATTTTTGGGTGGCTGTTCACCTTCATTTTGCCATTTGGATAAAAGCCAACCTTTAGTGAAAATGTTTCTTATACTTTTCCTTTGATGCCGAGAAAAATATATTGTAAATGAGCGGGCCCACTTGGAGAAAATTGCGAATCGAAATTTCGCGGAGAGGGAGTGATTTTGGCCTTTAGGTGTCTGTGCGCCGTGCCAAAATTTGTATGCGTCGCGCTACGTTGGAGCTAGTTTTGAGGCACCTTCTGAAGTCAAACTTGAGCCCAAGTGTGCTTTTTGGAAAGACCTGCCTGTCTAAATTTCATCCCAAGTGAAATTTCGGAATTTGGTGCCCATTTTCTCCTCCAAAACTGCAATCTCCCAAGACTACTTCCTGTGTGTCAAAATAGGGGCAGATAGGTCACTTTTTGGGTGTTTTTGACCTCCTGAGGACTCAAAATTGGCCCAAACTTCTCGGCGATGCACCAACAGTCATGATTTTCCATGGAAAATCCAAAACTATAAACTTTTTTGCATTTGGAGCCTCCTATTGTAAGCGCGCGCCATGTGGCGTGGCGCACAGGGAGAAAAACCCTGTTTTTTGCACAAAAAATTACAAAATTACCAAAAATGCCCAAAATTTCTTGAAATTTGGGTTAGAACTTCCTTATCAAGTGTTATGTTGGGCTAAAGAGGCTTTGGCCAATATCTGAAGTCGATCAAGCTCCCTTTGCCTCTTTTGCTTCTTCATTGCCTTCCTCAATTTTGCCTTTAAACTCCTTATTTGTGCCTCGCAAACCTTGTTCTGCGCCATGCAGTGGAAAGCCATGTGCCTCATAAATGCATTGTCTCTGTTGGCCTTATTTAGCATTCTATCTAGGTGGATGTTAAGTCTCTCGAGATTAGACTCTTGATCATCATTAATCTGTTGCTCCAATGAAGTGAATTCAGTCCTCCCTTGTGCAGCTTGGCGATGCTCACGAATGTTTTACAGTTCTATGATCGCTTGCTGATCTTCAATTTGTTTGTTCCTCTGCTCCAGATATTTCATGTTCCATTTAGCTCTTTCCAGATCAAGGGACAAGGCTTGAATCTCTATTTGCTTCTCCTGGATGATCTCTTCAAGCTGTGAACTTTGTGGATCTGTATCTGTCTCATCATCATGAAGGAGAACAAATTTGGTCTCTCGTTCACCTGATGGCTCACCTGAAGGCCCCTCCTCCTGCATTGGCTCCTTTCCTTTGTCCTGTTCCTGTGATGTTGATGGGGGAAGCGAGGCCCCTTCCACCCTGGGTGGAGATAACACTCGCTTTGCCACTGCAAACAAACATCTGGTGCCTTTCTGATATGTGATGAAAACCGACACACTAGCAGTCTCATGGCGCTCATACCGATGAGAAGGTTCACCCTCATGCTTAACCACTGATACTCCCCATGAATCCCTGAAGAAATCACGCGAGATGAAATCATCCCAAGTGATGCCCTGCAATCCAAGCTGTTGAACCACCAAAATCTTAATAAGAGCAAAATGATAGACACTGTTAAGTTGCTGCTGAGGTGTTTTGCGCTGTATAAAGGTGGTCATCCTCTCTATGTTCCGACAAATGACATATGGAATGTTCATCATCCGTACCCTGGTGAAATGCATGAGCAACCTGATGTGGTAAGCATAAAGATGAGAGAATCGTCCCTCACAGTTGAAATATTTCATGATCAGTCTCATTAGTGGAGCATATTCATCCTTCAGATAACGGAACGGGAACACTCTCTTGAGCTGCCTTAAGAAACTGGTTTTGATGTATGGCTCATAATTCCAGTCAACCTTCTGTTTCTTGTGCCATGGTTCACCAATGTTTGGTATACCGGTTGCTAATGAGACAGATTCTGGTGTAAGTGTGAAGGTGACACCAGCCAAGATAGCTTGATCTCTGTGCAAGTGCAACACAAAAAGACGAGCCAACTCATGATGAAATTGAACACTAGCCACCTTTTGACAAAACTCATAGCATCACTGATGCTGAAAACATGACATAGCAAGAGGACAGCCCTGCAATTCTGTAAGGGTGGTCGGTTCTTCTCTAACATGTTTGCCACTTTTATGAGGCCTCTGGGGTGCCTGTTCTTCCAAGGGAGAGTAACTTTGGTTTTCCACCTCATAGTCCGATGAATGCTTGGATGCCATGACTATTATACACAATACCTTGAAGACAATATGCCTGTTGTGTAAGAACTGTGCTTGAACTGCTCTTTTTGGTGTTGTATTTCAATTTTTGCCACCAAGGGAAAAAACAAATGCAACAGGGACTGTTAGGGATTGTTAGGAAAGGGAAACAATATTGAGGAATGATAATTATTGGGATAATTTTATTTAGGGAGAGGAGTGGGATTTTATATATGGGAATAAGGTTTAGGGTTTGGGATTAGTCATATAGGTTGAGGAGATTTTAAGGGCTAGGGTTTTGGGATGTTTAGTGTAATGTAGGATTGATCAACTTGGTGGGGGGTAGGAAACGAGGCAACAAGGGAGAATGGGGAAGGAGGAGAGTCCTTGGTGACAAAACTGTGAGCTCTGAAAACCCTGGCAGCAAATTTGTTTGTGTTGGGTATGAATTTTTTGTTTCAACCTTTATCACCCTTACACCACCATCTCTTATCATAAAATCTGAAGCAATGTCAAAATAGAAGTCCCTACCTGACAACTCCAAGCAAGGGATGAGAAATTTGAAAAGATTTGACACAATTTCGGGCTCTGAACTGTGTGTGCTGCACCAAGAACTCAATGCACCGCGCTCTCTATATGCATCGAGCCCATTCAAATTAACACTGGGCAGACATCCCCAGTGTGTCGTGCTCTCTATATGTGTCACGCCACTCCACCTGTGCGTCGCGCTTCAACCTTTGACACGGTCACGGCCTTTCACACCACAGTTTGTTCTTCAACCTCCAAATTCGACTTTTGCTATAAGATTTCATGAATGTAACTTGATGCAAATGATTTATACACTTGGAGAAATATCTTGTAAGAGTTTGATTTGATTTTTTCTTTCTCCAAAACCCATTTTGTAATGTTTTCACTTTGGCACTTTTTCAAAATTAATACAACTCTGCTTTTCACACTTCCTTTTGATTTTCTTTGACCAAAATGATGAAATTTTTGGCAATTTTTTTGCAGGGGTAGCCGACATGGAATTTGGCTAAGGAGACCAAGGCTATGCTTGGAGAAATCCACTGAGAAACTTTTGAAAATTATTACAAATGATGAATTGTTGACTTTTCTTCAAAAGAGAGTTTTGAAGAACAATCGTAATCTATCAATATGATGATGAAAATCTTTGAATCGCAGCTTTATAAGAGCCTCCCTCTGGCCTTGCTAGCTTTGTTGGACATTGTTTGAAGACCAAATGACTAATCCCTAGACTTAGTGACCGAAATGACTCTTGTCCTTTAAAAGATCGAACATTGACTGTTATGGACTTTAATACATATTGATGAAAAGACCTGAGCCAGTAGGTACAAGACATGAGGGGAATGAATGATAAGGCCCTTCTGTCAGATCATGGCATGCCCCTAGAGGAATGCAGCTGAGTGAATGGAGTGAGACACCTAAAAATGAAATGCAGAAAGAGTTTTGATCTCTGACGGAGGAATGACAAGACCGACTCTAACATTGGCTCCAATGGGTGATGGTAGCTCCTTGGAGATGCCATGAATGGCAGATATTTG
This sequence comes from Pinus tabuliformis, assembly GCA_031772625.1. NCBI lineage: Eukaryota > Viridiplantae > Streptophyta > Pinopsida > Pinales > Pinaceae > Pinus > Pinus tabuliformis. The sequence continues at coordinate 1,175,188,995 of CM062813.1, forward strand.
GGAGAGCAGACAGTGCCTTCGTCTATTGGGCTATGGAGTCATTATTTTGACAAACAACACAAGACTCTGACTCATTTATTGACTAAAACCTGACTCAAACCGACTTAATTATGAAACCAAAATGACTGAAAAATTGGCTCAAATTTGATCTTAAAATGACTCAAAGATTGAATTGAAAAACTCTAACCAAAACTGAAATAAAATGGTATTTACCGTGACAATGGAAACAACAAAAACAACTTAGAAGTGGTACCGCTTGAGCAACCGACCATTGATTGGCCCTCCTGGACAATCTTCCTTGTTCATTTCCTTCAGAAGAAAGGCATTATGACCCCGATATGATGCAATCTTGAAGGGACCTTTCTAGAGATTCTCGAATTTACCATGCTTACCATTTTCCTCATTCCTTGCATCCCACTTCAGTACTACATCATCCAGCGAAAATTTGTCCACCTTTGCTGTTCTGTCATAAATTTTCTTAATATTCTCCTGCAACTTCTATGTGTTTTGGAAAACTTCTTCTCTAATCTGCTGCAAATGGATCATTTGATTCAATCTTCTCTGCATAGGATCATCTTCACTGCCAGCCTTGTTGTGGGGAAAAGTATCCGACTCGGAATGACCCTATCCCTACTCTAAGGGTGATAGTTCCTTAGCAACAATTGAAAGTAAAGCTTTGATATTTTCCTTTATGAAAGTACAGAGAAGGAAGAAAAGATTGACCAACCGATATCCTTCGCTTTTGTCGATCTTGTCTTCTCTCTTCGTCCCTTGCTCCCAGCTCCTTGTTCTCTTGCCGGCCCAGCTACACAAAGATCCTGCACAAACAAGAGAGGGAAACTACAAGAAACATGTACTCATAACTGATGCATGGATTAGAGTGAATCAGATATACAAGCAAATACAATACATCAATGCAATACAAGTATATAGGAGAACATTCAAAGCTTTATTGATAGAAGTAAAAGGGTTCTGAGAAGGTTACAACCATCAATGGCTCCAATCCAGTAGCACCTCCCCAGCAGCAAGAAATCTCCTCTTCCCCTCTATAAAAGAAATCACCCAATAGCTCTAACTGTAAACCAACAGCACTTCCTTGCTTTGCACAAAATTCCAGCCTCCTTAGACCTCATAGAAGAGCTCTATATATAGGAGATTTGGAGAAAGGATGAGTCAGCTTGAGACTGACCTAAAGCTGCCTTGTGTCCTCTCCCACTTTAGTTAATCTTCAGTTATTGAGTCCACTTGGAGATCCTTGCTTACACATGGAGATCAAGTACCTCTTACTCATCACAGGGCGAATCCCTTGAACCAAGTGTCAGTTTGGAAGCTTCCTGGGCAATTGACACCTTGCAGAATGACTGTGCCACTTGGCCAATCTCGCCCAGCGCAGGTAGCCTTCATTGGAGTTGACTTTCAGCGCAGGTACAAGGAGGAGCAGTTGACATTCAGCGCAGTTGCTCAGTGGAGCAGCTGACATGATCCAAAAATAGCCTGTTTTTGAGTGTTTTCAGGTGGAGAACTGATGGGAAGTGCTGTGGTTTGCTGACCTTGTTCTTCTAGGGGTAAGAACAACATGTTTAGGGACTGAGGATCCCTGTAATTATTGACATTTCATGCTCCATGCTGCGAGGCACAAAAATGTCTATAACAGTTGCCCCCTAAAGTATGAGGTCGTTTATCGGGTGAAATGCTTTATCTAGAGGGTCCGAAGTTCATTCCAGTGCCGAGGAGGCGCCCTGTAATACAATACAATACAATACATTATTTTTCATTCTGTTTTCATGATCTAGCTGAGGCGGGCATTCCCATGCTCAGCTTTATAAATACATTTTGGTACATAGAACAAACGATAGTCTGATGGTAGACTGATAATTCTCTGCTGAAATTATCATCCTTTGAATAGGATGATCATCTGCTGCAATGATGTACATGAAAAATGCTTTTATATTTCCTGAATATATATCACAGCCCGGATGGATGAAACTAGATCCGGGGTCTTCAAACTCGTTCGATCTTCACTCTAAGTACAAGTCGATCCATGTGAGAATTGCGCTGAAGTCGAACATGGAAAGACATCGCTTGATTACCGGTCAATGATGAAAACCGTTAACAAGCGTGAGAGGAATCACCGATAATGATAATGACCCTCAAGGTGCAGCAGTACAATTCACGTGGCGTGAATAAAGGACTTGGCGTCGAACGCCACGCAAAATCTTCTGGTCGAAGGTCATTGATGTATGCCTGTCGCCGGAAGTGAGAAACTTGCCATTGAGGCATGCAAGCTTCAAAGTACTGATGGGGTTGTTCCTAGATCAACTTCTTGGATAATGAGCTGAAGTCGACAAGAAGCGATCCGTCAAAGGAGGGCCTTAATGAATCCCACATTAATGACACGGAACGGAGCTAATGATTTTAGTGGAGGTGAAAACAAACTGTGACATATGATTCAGGGTGGCGATCATGAATGGATGAAGGATAATGTATGGCAGTGGATGGGACACGGTTGACACTTTCAGAATGACCTCTCTTGAACATATAACGACACTGATGCGATGGATCGGTAGCATTACCCCAAATGTGGATGGTTTGGCGAGGACCATGGTGATGAGACCGGTGAATGAAACAACCCAACCCGATGTGGTACGGAGGAAAAGTGTCATGTTCAAGAGCGACTTGCTACCATTAAACTTTGATGTTCTCCCAATTTTTCCCCAGTCATTTCTGACCAGTACCTCTTTATTTTTTTCAAGCTTGAGGAGGATAACATATGCTTGTTCTATAACCTGCCCTTCGGGCAAGCCCATCGCTATGATTTAACGAGCTTAGCGATAGGGAAACTCGTTCTCGTCTAAAGACAAGTTTGTCACTATTTAATGAATTTAACGAGTCTAACGACAAGGAAAACTCGGTCCTTTTCATTTTTAGAGAGTCTGAAAAGGTACAGAAAGTTAACTCCATAATTCCTTTTTCGTCATCTAATCCCTTAAGTCCGAAAAAGTATAAAACAATACAGAAGGGATGAATTTTCGATTGCTTTAACGAGCCGAACAAAACAAGCGCTCGATCTTTTTGTGCAATAATCCCTCAGGTCCAAAAAGATTAAAATTTAGAGGAGGGATAGCTCTTCCGGTCGTTTAACGAGCTGGAAGGCCAAAACTCGGCAAACTTTTCATATTTTACGAGTCAATGAAAAGAGCTCAAAGGAGACTCGTCTTTTGAGGAACGAGTGATAAACAGGGATAGCAGCAGATTCCAGGTACAGGTTGGAATTTTCCAATCACGGCAGTGTCACAAGGATGGCTAGGTGAAATCACTCTTCGCAGCTGTTTCTCAAAAGAGGTAAACACACAAATGGAGGTGAATGATCGGCCAAATGAAAAGTGGAGGTGACGGTGCACAAACACGACCAAGGCTTTTATGGCTGATGAATTTACGATCTCAAAAGGTTATTTACCGGTTCATTTTTTCTGAATGAGCTTGAACTCTAGGGGAAGATTGCTCACAACTTATGTTTATTTTTTAACGAGCATGAACTATGCGCTAAAACTTCTCGGATCTTGCGTTTATTTTTTAACGAGCATGAACTATGTGCTAAAACTGCTCGATATACCAGTCATCGAATAAGAACGCCTCCTGTGAGATAGCTATTTTTTAAGGAGCTTTACCTCACAAAGCTATGCTCCAATATTGGCAAGTTTTTACCTTTGCCCCACAGACTTTCTTCATGTAAGGTCGGAATCGGCTAATCCTACGAGTTTAAAGGGTTAGACCTACAGGTTTAAAGGGAGGACCTAAAAATTTAAAAAATAAATAGTCGTCCCTTGCTCACATTTCAAAAGTTTGCATGCCCCCAGGTATAAAGTATAATTTCGAGATACCGCCATCTCTTACTTATTATCCGAAGAGGGTTCTATTCGCTGCCGCAAATCAATCTCTTTCTTCGGCGATGTCTATCATCAGGTTACTAAAGATGGCGACCACCTGTTGCAGCAATAGAATCTCTTTCTTTGAAGGCTGCCCCTACTTATCCTTCAAAACATATGTTTTGATGGGTGAGGCTTGTCTTCAAAGATGGTTACTACTTGCTACCGCAAATGGTCCCCTTCCTCGGTATCCTGATTATCTAGACAAGGGGAGCGAGAAGCCGATTATCTCACTCACATAACTTTGACAAAAGAATACTATTCTAGAACAACCCCTCTTCCACCGCCGGACGGGGTACGGACTAGTCATATTCTTCTGCGGAAATTCTACCTTATACCTAGGGTTTCTTCTGCCCGAAGCAGACCAGGGTGCATGCCCCCTGGGTTCCAGTCTTTCTTTCCGAATCACTCGCACTCATCGGGAAGGAGGACTGGGGGCGGAGGCGAATCTTGAGTGAACAGACCATTTAGGAATGGTATTTGACTATTTACGATGCGAGATCCCGGAAGCGAAAGTTGGTCTACGAGCTTGACCACCCTTCCTTCGTGTGGAAAACACATTACTCTAAAGAGTGAGGAGACTATCGCTCCCATGCAATAAATATAGTCGCGTCCAAGGAGTAGGTTATAATCCAAGGGTCCTTGGACGACCAACACGTTCATATTGACGGTCTTCCCTTTCAATGTAATAGGCACATTGGGGAGGATTCCTAATGGTCGACTGGTTCCTTTATCAAAACCTGAGAGATTTCTTAACTCAGGTAAAAACGCCGGGGAACCCAGTGCTTTCCAAGCAACAGAGGAAAGGATACTCACAGACGCCCCCTCATCAATGATAGTACCAGCCATAATCATTCTATAGATCTGGACAATGATTCTGAATGGTATACTGGCTGGTAACCGGGGTCTGCCTAGTTGATTCCAATCAAAGGATACAACCAGGTTGCTTGGTGGTGGGACCGAATATACGGCCGGGTATGACCCCGATGATGTTCCTTCCTGCGATAAAGGAATGGGCGCATTGCCCTGACGCTCATCAGAGTCGGTGCTAATGAAAAGAACCTGGATGGTGTCATCCTTATTCTCTTCAGTGAGGGTGTCGCATGAAGATGACTCTTCAGCGATGGTGTCATTTGAAGATGGGTCTTCAATGACAGAGTCATCGGACGATGAAACCTCTGAAGGAAGAACCGGGTCAACTGCCGTTTCGACCTTTAGACTTTCGTCTGGTCTGGATTCAGTAGGTTCATTCTCAATGACCGACACTTCAGCTGACCACTTGGGCGGGTCAGCTGGATTTTCAACTATCAAGGGATTAGGCGCGAGTTTTTGGTATCCAGGAGGAAGTCGTAACGGTGAAACCGGACGATCTTCCAAAAATCTCTTTGCCTCATCTAAGAATGGACATTTGTGGATGGCATGCTTGCCTTCACACAATACACAGGGTGATCTTGGTCTCCCTCTTCGTCCTTCACTCTCGCTAGTTGACGGACTGCAATCAACATGACTATCAGAGGTTGATGCTACCGGATTGTGCAACCTTGGGGACCAGTCCCTTAGTATCCGGGGAATACAAGGACAATCACGATGGAAGTGGGTCCCTTTGCAAATGACACATGGCGATTTAGGCCCGGTCGGTGCAGTGTGTGGGTTTTTGTCAGCTGTCTTCTGGTTGCCCCCAGTCGCCTTCGCCATAGGCTCCTTCTGCTTCTTTTCTTTCTTCTTCTTTTCCTTCTTCTCCTTGGGAGGTTGACTTTTGCCAGCTCTACCTCGCGAAGATGAAGGATCAGAGGAAGTATTGTAAGAAGTGGAAGGCTGGTGGGTAGTTCTAGACTGTTCTGACTGTTGATTCGACTGCTCAGGATTAGTGGCGATCTGGACTACATTAGTTGAAAAGAGCCATACAGGGAGGCCAATTGTCAATCCTGGAAGTGACAATATTGCCATATGAGGCGCACCAACATCTCCCCAAGAGGAGAAGGGATTTGGACTTCTGCCAAGGTTGCTTCCTTGGTTGGTGGGCTCCATACTTTTCAACTGAAAGATCAGCGTGGGAATAACAGGTGATTATGTTCCGCTTAAAATAAATTTTATTAACGACGCTTTTAGACACAAACTTGCTTTTTCATGTTTTAAGAGTCGAGAAAAAGCTAAAGATGACTCTAGTCGCCTTCGATGTATTAACGAGCCCGAAGTGACAAATGCTCGGTTGGACTTTTTCAGTTATAGAGTTTGAAAAAGGCCAAAAGAAACTGCTCTGGAGATCTAGGCAGAGGGTGTGCCAAACCTTTCGCGAAACCACAGAATACGTTTTACGGTACGGGTGGTCGATCTTCGTGAATGCTGTGTTCACTGCATCGCGATCAGTAGGGCGGTCGACACGGCTTCCTATGGATAAAGGATAATTGCCTATAGGGGTCTCCCAATATATACTCGACGGTACGTGGGAGCACAAGTCCGTATTAGTGCCACCGACTCTCAGGAGGAATCACCCACCTTCGTAGAGATCGACAGTCACTATGTCTAACGACGCTGGAACACGTCTCTACCTAGACCTCTAGATGTTTGCGTTATGTTACAAAGCGTTGTTATGTAAATTGGATTTATTTTAATGTTGATCTTGCTTAGCAGTTTGCCTTTAAGGATCACCACGAGATGTATATAAACAACTTCCTAAATGCAATCTAAGATGAGAAGCAAAACTTTTCAATCTTTCAACTTTGAAAACCTTAATCTACTGAGGGAAAAGAAAGAGATCAACTTTTCTCACAGATCATAGAACACACACTAAATGCACTTTTTTCCTAAATCAACAAACTGTCAATAATGCACATGCACAATGCAGATATTTCTTTTCTTTATCCTTAATGTTGATGTAAGACAAAAAGGAAACTGTTGTATAACTTTGCATCTAATTTCAAGCGAGAATAAACAAGCTTGTCCAAAATCAAAAGACACCTTAAGATCGACTTGTTTAGACACTGGAAATGTATAGATTCAAACCATAAAATGAAAAACAAACAAACTCAAACAGCCATGAACAGTAATAAAACTAGCTCTTAAGATCTCAAAGACACTTTTACAGTTCAGGATCTAAGAGGCCACAGGTATACTGGTTTGCTTTTCACAATGGGAAACTGTAACTGAAGTAAGAAATACTGAAAGAACAATCACAGTTTCATCACACAACTGAGGCAGAATAATGTCAAGGAAAGTTGGTTTACAGGAAGTACAATGACAAGCAATCAACAGCAAAATAACAGTGAAAACAGGGCTAAGACACAGTGGGAAACCTCAGGAAGACATAGCCTAACTGGATCAGCGCAGGCTCTGGTCTGTCAAATTGACTCTCAGCGCAGTTCCCGAAGGGAGTACCTGCGCTGAAATGCAGACTGCCTGTGGACAGCCTGCACTGAGCCACGAGAGTTGCGTTTACAAGGATTTCCGGGTCATAAAAAGCTCAAAAATTCACTGTTTTTGCTGAAATAAAAAGCTATAGGTCAAGTACAAGCTAAGGGATGATCAAGAGGATGAAAAGCTATCACAAAGAGCACAAGATTCTTTTGTAGATCAGCTCTTCAAATCATGAATCTGCTCAGAAAATGAGCAAGAGTAGCAGCCCCTCTACTTCGCTTTTGATATAGTCAAAAGCTTTTCGATTTGGTACTCTTTTCTTCAGGAAATGAATAGCAAAGATACTACAAACACCAACAAGATACTAGGCTCCCCAGCGGAGTCGCCAGTTTGTTGTGGGGAAAAGTATCCGACTCGGAATGACCCTATCCCTACTCTAAGGGTGATAGTTCCTTAGCAACAACTGAAAGTAAAGCTTTGATATTTTCCTTTATGAAAGTACAGAGAAGGAAGAAAAGATTGACCAACCGATATCCTTCGCTTTTGTCGATCTTGTCTTCTCTCTTCGTCCCTTGCTCCCAGCTCCTTGTTCTCTTGCCGGCCCAGCTAGACAAAGATCCTGCACAAACAAGAGAGGGAAACTACAAGAAATATGTACTCATAACTGATGCATGGATTAGAGTGAATCAGATATACAAGCAAATACAATACATCAATGCAATACAAGTATATAGGAGAACATTCAAAGCTTTATTGATAGAAGTAAAAGGGTTCTGAGAAGGTTACAACCATCAATGGCTCCAATCCAGCAGCACCTCCCCAGCAGCAAGAAATCTCCTCTTCCCCTCTATAAAAGCAATCACCCAATAGCTCTAACTGTAAACCAACAGCACTTCCTTGCTTTGCACAAAATTCCAGCCTCCTTAGACCTCATAGAAGAGCTCTATATATAGGAGATTTGGAGAAAGGATGAGTCAGCTTGAGACTGACCTAAAGCTGCCTTGTGTCCTCTCCCACTTTAGTTAATCTTCAGTTCTTGAGTCCACTTGGAGATCCTTGCTTACACATGGAGATCAAGTACCTCTTACTCATCACAGGGCGAATCCCTTGAACCAAGTGTCAGTTTGGAAGCTTCCTGGGCAATTGACACCTTGCAGAATGACTGTGCCACTTGGCCAATCTCGCCCAGCGCAGGTAGCCTTCATTGGAGTTGACTTTCAGCGCAGGTACAAGGAGGAGCAGTTGACATTCAGCGCAGTTGCTCAGTGGAGCAGCTGACATGATCCAAAAATAGCCTGTTTTTGAGTGTTTTCAGGTGGAGAACTGATGGGAAGTGCTGTGGTTTGCTGACCTTGTTCTTCTAGGGGTAAGAACAACATGTTTAGGGACTGAGGATCCCTGTAATTATTGACATTTCATGCTCCATGCTGCGAGGCACAAAAATGTCTATAACAAGCCTCCTGAAGAAGTTTGACTACTAGGGCTGCAAGAGAGGTAGGAAACAAGGCATCAACTCCATACACAAGCTCAAAGGGAGACACACCAATGGATTTCTTCAGACTAACCCGGTCTGCCCAAATTGCATTGACTAGCTTCTTATGCCAGCTCTTCTTGTTGATTTCCAACAGCTTCTTAATGATGTTGACCAAAGATTTGTTAGAGGACTCCGCCAGCCCATTGCCTTGCGGATGATAGGCAGTTGAGTGACCCAAAATGATGTGATACTTATGACAAAACTCTACCATCCTTTTTTATTTGAAATCTGTTGCGTTATCAGTGATTAACTTATTCGGGCAACCAAAGCGAGACAAGATGTTATTTTCAAGGAATGAAATAATTACCGCATCTATAGCTTGTCTAGTGGGAATTGTTTCGATCCATTTCATGAAATAATCTGTTGCCGTGAGAATCCACCGATGCTGACCTGAAGAAGCAGGATGAATTTCACCTATGAAATCCAACCCCCATTCCTGAAAAGGGGCACTCACCTCAACGGGCTTAAGAGGCAAAGGCTGTAATTTCTTCTTTCCTTCAAAAATCTGACATTTATGACAGCCTTTGACAACCTTATATACATCAGTGAACAATGTCGGCCAATAGTATCCCGCCCTCAGAACTTTATTTGCTGTTGTTTTCCAAAAAAGGTGACTGCCACAATCTCCTTTGTGGAATTCCTCCATGACCTGCGTTGCCTCTTCCTCCACCAAACAATTCAACAGAACGCCACCGGGATCTTTCCAATAAAGTGCAAAATTTAGAATGCAAAACTTGGCAACCTTTAGTTTGAGAGTTCTGGCTTTGTTTCTAGTCATGCCAGGTAGTGGCGACAAATTTTGAAGCACATATATGATATCTGAATACCACGGAGAAAGAGAAAAAATTACAGCTACCTGAATCGACGAACCTTCCTCATTCTCATCGGACATAGCAGCGATCAGATTTATATCTAAGGCATGCAAGTTTGATTCGGCCATTAACTTTGCCAATCCCTGTCCTTTAACAAGCTTTGTGGGTTTTATTTCCACATCATACTCCAGCAAAGCTGCAATCCACTTGCCTCGTCTTCCTTCCGGATCTGTCTGCACTAAAACATCCTTGACAACAGCGTTAGGAACATAAGCCAAAATATGAGAATGCAGAATGTATACCCGAAAAATATTTCAATGCTTTCACAAGTGCAAGGGCTTGCTTTTCAATGATGTTGTACTTTAATGTTGCATCTCTTATAGCTCGGCTAAAGAAAGCAATTGGTCTTTCGTGCTCATCTCTTTTCTGCATCAATACAGCTGCCATAGTATGCTCCGAAGCAAATGAAAACAATATAAAATCCTGAGTGTAGTCCGGGCTGATTAGAACTGGAGCTGAAGAAAGAACCAATTTAACTAAATTGAACGACTTTACAGCCTCTTCTGTCCACTTCACTTGGCTATCCTTTTTAAGCATATTCGTAATCTCTCTTAAGTGTTCAGCAAGATTAGGTACAAAGCGGTGTATAAATTTCATCTTACCATTGCAAAATTGAATCTCCTTCTTATTCCAGGGCAGATCTATTTGCTGAATCGCGTGTACATGTGCTGGATCAATACGAATGCCATCCTTTGAGATAATGTGCCCAAGTAGTTTTCCCTCCTCCATGGCAAACAAGCTCTTTTTTAGATTCGTCGACAGGCCATATTTTCTGCTCTTTTGAAAGATAGTTTTCAGATGATACATGTGTTCTTCATCAGATTTGGAAAACACTGTTAGATCATCAAGATACACCACCAAAAAGACATCCTTCTCATTTGCGAAAGCCAAGTCCATTGCTTGCTGAAATGTGGCACCTGCGTTCTTCAAACCAAAAGGCATTTTAGCGTAATGAAAAGTTCCCCACGGAGTGGTGAACGCTGTCTTGTCTCGGTCATCTTCATGGATAGAAACTTGGTTATATCCAGAATAACCATCGAGTAGTGACATACGAGACGCCCCAACTACTCACTGAAGTATATGATCCATTTTGGGCAGCGGATAGTTATCTTTCAATGAAACTTTATTGAGATTCCTAAAATCAATGCACAAGCGAATCTCACCTGTCTTCTTTCGTACGAGCACCAAATTAGAGATCCAGTCTGAAAATCTGATGGGAACAATGATTCCTTATTTGTACAACCTGTTTATCTCCTTTTCAATTGATGGCAGCAATTTTGGATTTAGCCTTCTTAACTTCTGTCTAAAAGGCTTCTGATTAGGCTTGATGGGTATAGTGTGTTGAATTATATTGGTATCGTATGTCTTCAAGTCAGAATAGTCCCAAGCAAACACGTCAGCAAAAGATGATAGCAAATTGACATACTTGGCCTTTATCTTTTGTGGCAATGCTTTAGATAGTTTTACCATTTTAGGATTAGCAGCTATCCTGACATTGACCTCTTCAACACCCTTCTCTGTTGGCTGTAATGTTGGTTTGCAGGCTACGTCATCTTGATCAAAGAGTTCTTCTAAAGGTATCAAGCCTTTAGGAATGATGTTATTCTTTAGCTGCAACACATCCATTTGATTGATCTGCACATCATCTTTATCATCATCATTTTCTACATCAATTAAGGTCTCTTTGAACTTACCTTTGTTTTGCAGAAAATCATCAATCTCCTCATCATCTTGGAAAACTTGCCAATATCTTTGATTGTCCGGGACAATCGGATGATGCTTGACATGGATTTCGAATTTATTACTAGAGTTCATTGGAATCTTCAAACTACTTGCTGCCATGGCAAGTGCTGACAATGCAATTTTGAACACGAGGCACACATGTCAAGGTATATTCTAAAAATAATTTCAGGATGTCTAGAACTGCATTTCAGTAAGCCCGCATCCGAGGATGCTTTGCTTGATATTCGCCTCTGACCTGCTTAATCACCAATTCAGAGTCGCCATATACTGTAATCCTCTTAGCATTTAGCTTTCTTATAATTTTAAGGCCAGCAATCAAAGCTTCATACTCAGCTTCATTGTTCGAACAATCAAAGGCTAATTTGTAAGAACATACCCGCACATTACTAGGCACTTTGTTCGGGGTGGAAAAAGGACTGCATACCCAAATACCAATTCCAGCACCATCATTTCCCACTGCACCGTCAAAATCCATGGTCCACAAACCTTCTTCCTCTTTTTCCAGGTGCTGAAATTCTGTTGGCTCTGTTTTTCCTGCTTGCTGTCCATTACCTTCAGCTAATTTCTCAATGGCGTTTTTCTGTTCTTGTCCTTGTTTCTTCAAAACTTCTCTGAAATTTGCTGCTATTTCTGGAATATCATCCACTACAACTAATTGACTATCATTATCATGAAAACTATCTGAATACAAAAGAAACGACTCTAGTTCTGTATGTACATAATTAATCGGATGATTACTTGGTTTCTCCTTGCTTGCAATCATGTATTTCATTTTTTGTTCACTATACAGTTTTCTCATTTGGCCAAACACCAGAATCGTTGCATAGGAGAAATCTAGATGCAGTGTCCCTTTCAATTTTGCTGCCCAAGACCTGGAAAGAAGCATACCGAATCGGGGAGGGATGTCAGCCACAACAATATCCATCAAAACATTCTTCATTGGGATTTGATCCAGACTTACGACCAAGTCTTTGATGAGACCGATACATCTTACTTTGCTAGAATCAAATGAATAGAGATCATGGTAATTCCTGGTGATGTCCAAACCCATCTTATCCATGATCACCTTTGGCATAAGATTGTGTGAAGCTCTAGAATCGAACATGGCGTTATGTAACACAAAATCATGCAATCTTAAACTAATATAAAAAGGTGGAACATTGCTCTCTGGAGACTCACCATTCAATACTGGTCCAAAAATCATTTCAGGCTGATCATCTTCGACATTCACCATATCAGACATGGGATCAAAATTCAAAATTTTAGAAACTTGCCCTCTATAACTGCTGTTCTTCATTATTTCAGTCAAGGGAATGGATACCTTCAGTTTAGAAATTTCATTCTCTAAACTAAAGGCTGAAGTATTTTCTACCTCTTTGGTTGGGACATCTTTCTTCTCCTTCTCTTTCGATACACCTTGCTGATTCGATTCTTCTGCTGATGGTGATTTGCTGCTAACAAGATCAACTGCCTCCTTTCCTTTCTTTTGTGCAACTGATGAATCATTCTTTGATGCTGAAACTTCCTTCCTCTTCTGAATTGGGTTAGCTGGCACATCTTTATTTCTAAGTGAATATCGCTGCTGCTAAGTGGATAGAGCATTCATATAGCTTCTTTGATACTCATTTGGTTCTTCTTACAAAACCGTGTCATTTACTAGAATGAAATCTGCATCTTTGTGCGCAGCTGAACTTTCTGCATACTCCTCCTTTTCAATGATATAAGTAGGCAAATCATCAGGAGTAAAAAAGTGGTTTTCTGACCCTATTATGTTCCCTTCCTCATCTAACTCCGGTTCGTTCACAAAATTTTTCTGCAAAGGTGGCTGTACTGGCTGTTGTGCTATTTGATCTTGGGCTCACTGCTCTCTCTGTCTTATTCTATATTGTGGCTGTTGCTGGCCACGGAAGTTAGGATTTCTAACTTGTGGCTCAGGTTTGTCAAGTTTCACCTTTTCAAGCATCTGCTCTACCTTCTTGAGTAATTGATCCATCAAGGAAGACTCTTCCTTTACTGTGACCTTATTTTCTACATTTTCTTTAGCCCTCTTGGTCAGCAGATTTTCTTCAACGCTGACCATGATCTTCTGCATGTCTTCCATTGTGGCTGGATCTCTCTCTCTTAGTTGATAAGCCATATTAGCATCAAAACCATCCGGAAATTTCATCATGGCTAGCCCCACAAGTGGCCTTAGATGATCAGGAATTTCATTATAAACGGAATTGAATCTAATGCAGTAGTCTTGGACCGACTCACCAGTGTTTCGTTTGATTTGCTCATATTCAGCCAGAATTTGAAGAGGATTCTTTTTCAGTTCCTAGCGGTCTAAAAATTGCCTTTGCAGCTCAGCCAAGGTAGCGATACTTGCAGCCGGCAAAGCTCTGAACCATTTCCTAACTTCACCTGCAAATGTCTGTACAAAGAGTCTCATTGCCACATTTTCTGCATCGATCTCATGAAGGTCATAGAAATCTGCCATTCTATCTACATGTTGCTGAGTGGTAATGCTATGAGGAGCGCCATCAAACAAAGGGATTTTTCTTTGATAATCTGTGGGCATGTCATCTAATACCTGAGGCATCACAAGAGGTGCAAAATGAGCAGCCATCACTCTTGGTGGATTTGGCCTTGGAGGTGTTGGAGGAGTGTGTGCAGAATGTATAGAATTAACAATTGGAGTTTGAAGCTGTGTCACAATATAATCGTCAATTGACCGGTTAGCCCTTTCAGTTTCGAGGTCTTCAAGAAACTGTGGATTGGGGACAGTAGAGTCAACAACCCTTTTGGATTTGGTCTCGAACAATGATATTTCAAACTTCTCATCAAAATCTAGCTCTTCAAGGTACTAAAAAATGTCAGGACATGAATGGGATTTGAACACGGGAGATATAGAGCTCTCTTGAAGAAGAAGTCTTGGAATCAAATTGGAATTTTTCGTAGATATGAGGAGGGTCTGGATCTGGATTAGCTCTGATATATCTTCTAGAAGCCAGCGTGCTATTTTCAAATGATCAAAAGGACTTAAACAACTTACTCAGCCTATCAAATCCTAAACTTATCATCCGGAAGCTTAGAATTATAGGAAGTACTGGGGTGCTTATAGGTTTATGCAAGGAGAAGATTAACAAACACAGAATTTCGTTGTCCCCAGCGGAGTCACCACTATGTTAGTTGCCTAAATCTGCCTTAGGTTGAAGGAAGGAAAAATTCAGGGTAACCACAAGCCACGCTCAGCCTCGTAGCTAGCCCTACGAGGATAGGAGAGGGCTCTCTCCGGGTCACGCTCAGTTAAAAATAAATGAATAGGGTCTGAGGATGAATTTCAAAATGGATACTAATTTTAGGCTAGGTAAACAAATATGATGGAGGTATTTTGAAGAATGTCTGAGTTTTCTGGGATGTGTGGGGCCAAGGAACAGCATGAGCAGAGAATTTAACTCAAAGCCGCAGATTATTTCATGAGGCAAGACAGGCGGAAAGTCTAGCAATTAGATTCGAAATAATATGAAGTGGAGAGATTGTTTAATAGGGTGAAAAGGGCATAAATACATGAATCCTTTTCAACAGAAGAAAACATAGAACGTGAAAACTTTCCCAAAGCAGAGCAGTACACTGAATTCTACCTTTTTTACTCAGAAAGATTTCATTGGAAATGAATATGAATGAAAATATGAAACATAACGAAATACATATGAAACATAAAGCAGATACATTTGCTAAACTCACGCCACAAGAATATCATGAACCAGCGCTACAATCTTTCATTAATTCTCTGTCAAAATGTACAGTGAGTGATTGGGTTTATCTCCCATAGTTTCCCAAAAATTCCAACCTTTTACAAAATGACTCTCAATACAATAAATAAGCTTTGCCATGAGAAGTCAATCAACCCAGGAAATGAAGAGCCAACCATCAGCAGTTACATTTAATTTTCTATGAGGAACAAATAAAACAAAATAAACATGAGCACAGATTTTTGGGTGGCTGTTCGCCTACATTTTGCCATTTGGATAAAAGCCAACCTTTAGTGAAAATGTTTCTTATACTTTGCCTTTGATGCCAAGAAAAATATATTATAAATGAGCAGGCCCACTTGGAGAAAATTGCGAATCAAAATTTCGTGGAGTGGGAGTGATTTTGGCCTTTGGGTGTTTGTGCACCGTGCCAAAAACTGTATGTGTCGCGCTACTTTGGAGCTAGTTTTGAGGCACCGTCTGAAGTCCAAATTGAGCCCAAGTGTGCTTGTTGGAAAGCCCTGCTTGTCTACTTTTCATCCCAAGTAAAATTTATGAATTTGGTGCCCATTTCCCCCTCCAAAAATGCAATCTCCCAAGACTGCTTCCTGTGTGTCAAAATAGGGGCAGAGAGGTCACTTTTTGGGTGTTTTTGACCTCCTGAGGACTCAAAATTGGCTCAAACTTCTTGGCCATGCACCAACAGTCATGATTTTCAATGGAAAATGCAAAACTATAAACTTTTTTGCATTTGGAGCCTCCTATTGTAAGCGCGCGCCACGTGGCACGGCGCACAGGGAGAAAAACCCTGTTTTTTGCACAAAAATTTACAAAAATACCAAAAATGCCCAAAATTTCTTGAAATTTGGGCTAGAGCTTCCTTATCAAGTGTTATGCTGGGCTAAAGAGGCTTCGGCCAATATCTGAAGTTGATCAAGCTCCCTTTGCCTCTTTTTCTTCTTCATTGCCTTCCTCAATTTTGCCTTTAAACTCCTTATTCGTGCCTCGCAAACATTGTTCCGCATCATGTAGTGGAAAGCCATGTGCCTTAGCAATGCATTTTCTCTGTCGACCTTATTTAGCATTCTATCTAGGTGTATGTTAACTCTCTCGAGATTAGACTCTCGATGATTATTAATCTGTTGCTCTAATGAAGTGAATTCAATCCTCCCTTGTGCAGCTTGGCGATGTTCACGAATGTTTTGCAGTTCCATGATCGCTTTCTAATATTCAAGTTGTTTGTTCCTCTGCTCCAGATATTTCATGTTCCATTTGGCTCTTTCCAGATCAAGGGACAAGGCTTGAATCTCTGTCTGCTGCTCCTGAATGATCTCTTCAAGCTGTGAACTTTGCGGATTTGTATTTGTCTCATCATCATGAAGGAGAACAAATTCGGTCTCTCGTTCACCTGATGGCTCACCTGAAGGCCCCTCCTCCTGCATTGGCTCCTTTCCTTTGTCCTGTTCCTGTGATGCTGATGGAGGAAGCGAGACCCCTTCCACCTCTGGTGGAGATAACACTCGATTTGCCGCTGCAAACAAACGTCTAGTGCCTTTCTGATATGTGATGAAAACCAGCAAACTAGCAATCTCATGGTGCTCATACTAATGAGAAGGTTCACCCTCATGCTTAACCTCTGATACTCCCCATGAAGCCCTGAAGAAATCACGCGAGATGAAATCATCCCAAATGATGCCCTGCAATCCAAGCTGATGAACCACCAGAATCTTAATAAGAGCAAAATGATAGACATTGTTAAGTTGCTGCTGAGGTCTTTTGCGCTGTATAAAGGTGGTCATCCTCTCTATGTTCTAGAAAATGAAATACAGAATGTTCATCATCTGTACTGTGGTGAAATGCATGAGCAACCTGATGTGGTAAGCATAAAGACGAGACAATCATCCCTCACAGCTGAAATATCTCATGATCAGTCTCATTAGTGGAGCATATTCATCCTTCAGGTATCGGAACGGGAACACTCCCTTGAGCTGCCTTAAGAAACTAGTTTTGATGTATGGCTCATAATGCTGCCGGTCAACCTTCTATTTCTTGTGCCATGGTTCACCAATGTTCGGTATATCGGTTGCTAATGAGACAGATTCTGGTGTAAGTGTGAAGGTGACACCAGCCAAGATAGCTTGATCTCCGTGCAAGTGCAGCACAAAAAGACGAGCCAACTCATGATGAAATTGAACACTAGCCACCTTTTGACAAAACTCATAGCATGACTGATGCTGAAAACATGACATAGCAAGAGGGCAGGCCTGCAATTCTGTAAGGGTGGTCAGTTCTTCTCTAACATGTCTGCCACTTTTATGAGGCCTCTGGGGTGCCTGTTCTTCCAAGGGAGAGTCACTTTGGGTTTCCACCTCATAGTCCGATGAATGCTCGGATGCCATGACTGCTATACACAATACCTTGAAGAGAACATGATTTTTATGTAAGAACTGTGCTTGAACTGCTCTTTTTGGTGTTGTATTTCAATTTCTGCCACCAAGGGAAAAAACAAATGCAACAGGGACTGTTAGGGATTGTTAGGAAGGGGAAACCATATTGAGGAATGAGAATTATTGGGATAATTTTGTTTAGGGAGAGGAGGGGGATTTTATATATGGGAATAAGGTTTAGGGCTTAGGATTAGTCATATAGGGTTGAGGAGATTTTAATAAGGGCTAGGGTTTTGGGATGTTTAGTGTAATGTAGGATTGATAAACTTGGTGGGGGGGTAGGAAATGAGGAAATAATGGAGAATGGGGAAGGAGGAGAGTCCTTGGTGACAAAACTGTGAGCTTTGAAAACCCTGGCAGCAAATTTGTTTGTGTTGGGTATGAATTTTTTGTTTCAACCTTTATCACCCTTACACCACCATCTCTTATCATAAAATCTGAAGCAATGTCAAAATAGAAGGCCCTACCTGACAACTCCAAGCAAGGGATGAGCAATTTGAAAAGATTTGACACAATTTAGGGCTCTGAACTGTGTGCGTCGCGCCAAGAACTCAGTGTGTCGCACTCTCTATATGCGTCGCGCCCGTTCAAATTAACACTGGGCAGACATCACGAGTGCGCCGCACTCTCTATATGCGTCGCGCCACTCCACCTGTGCACTGCGCTCCAACCTTTGACACGGTCACGGCCTTTCACACCATAGTTTGTTCTTCAACCTCCAAATTCGACTTTTGCTATAATATTTCATGAATGTAACTTGATGCAAATGATTTATACACTTGGAGAAATATCTTGTAAGAGTTGGATTTGATTTTTTCTTTCTCCAAAACCGATTTTGTAATGTTTTCACTTTGGCACTTTTTCACAATTAATACAACTCTGCTTTTCACACTTCCTTTTGATTTTCTTTGACCAAAATGATGAAATTTTTGGCAATTTTTTTGCAGGGGTAGCCGACATGGATTTTGGCTAAGGAGACTAGGGCTGCGATTGGAGAAATCCACTAAGAAACTTTTGAAAATTATTACAAATGACGAACTGTTGAGTTTTCTTCAAAACATAGTTTTGAAGAACAGTCGTAATCTATCAATATGATGATGAAAATATTTGAATCACAGCTTTATAAGAGCCTCCCTCTATCCTTGCTGGATTTGTTAGACATTGTTTGAAGACCAAATGACTAATCCCTAGACTTGATGACCGAAATGACTCTTGTCCATTAAAAGATCGAACATTGACCGTTATGGACTTTAATACATATTGATGAAAAGACCTGAGCCAGCAGGTACAAGACATGAGGGGAATGAATGATAAGGCCCTTCCATCAGATCATGCCATGCCCCTAGAGGAATGCAGCTTAGTGAATGTAGCGAGACACCTAAAAATGAAATGCAGAAAGAGTTTTGATCTCTGACGGAGGACTGACAAGACCAACTCTAACACCAGCCACAGACTATTATTCCTCAACAAAGGATTTTGGCAGGCTTCATAAGCCTCCTTGAAATCCACATCTGTCTGATATAAGTCTGTCAGGTGCTCGAAACCCAACACTTGTATTGTGCTCTCCTGTAAGAGAAAAGCTCTTCTGCTTAATGCATTTGCTACCTTGGTGGCCTATCCACTGATATGATTCAAGACAAATGTGAAACTCTGCAAGTACTCAACCCATTTTCCATGCTTGTTGTTAAAATTATGCTGCTACATAACATACTGTAATGCAGAATTATCAGAAAACAAAACAAATTCGTTCCCCAGCAAATAGTGTCTCCAATACTTCAATGCTTGGACAACAACATAAAACTCCTTGTCATAAGATGAGTACTTCTGCCTGCTTTCGTTCAGTTTTTCGCTGAAATAAGCAACAGGTTTGTCTTCCTAGCTGAGTACAGCCCCAATGGCTATACCACTGGCATCACAACGAACCTGGAAAAGCTTGTTAAAATCTGGCAATCTCAGGATTGGTCTTTCGGTGATCTTTTTCTTCAGCATTTGAAAGCTTTTCTCTGCTGCCTCAGTCCAATAGAAAGGCCGACTTTCCTTTTTTATGGTATCCAACATAGGTGCACAAATGTCACTAAAATTTCTTATAAACTTATGATAAAAACTTTCCAACCCATGAAAACTACATACCTCAAACAGACTTTTTGGGGATGGCCAGCTAATGATTGTTGCAATTTTCTTTGGGTCCATCTTCAGCTCATTTTCTGCAATCACAAAACCCAAATAGACTAATTCCCTTTGAAAAAAGAACATTTTTTCAGATTTATCAGCAACTTGTTTTGCTGTAACTTCTCCAGCACACTTCGAACGTGTTGAAAATGTTCTCCTCTAGTCTTACTAAAAATCAGTATATCATCAAGATATACAATCACGAACTTTCCAATGAATTATTTTAACATCTCATTCATTAAGCGCATAAAGCTACTAGGGGAATTGCTTAACCTAAATGGCATCATATAAACCTTCATCGGTCTTAAAGGCTGTCTTCCATTCTTCCCCTTCCCTGATTTGAATCTGGTGGTATCCACTCTTTAGATCGATTTTCGAGAAATATGCTGCCCCGCTCAAGCAGTCCATCATGTCATCCATCCACGGTAGCGGGAACCTGTACCTAATGGTAATCTTATTGATGGCTCTCGAATCGGTGCACATTCGCCACTCTCCTCCTTTTTTTGGAGCTAAAACTGTTGGAACTACACAGGGACTTAAACTCTTCCTTATCAACCCTTTATCCAGCAATTCCTGTACCTATTTCCTAATCTCCTCGTTGTCCTTAGGACTCATTCGATACGCTGCCTTGTTTGGTAGACTAGCTCCGGGTATAAAGTCTATGTAATGACTGATGCTTCTCTTAGGAGGCAGTTTATCCGACAAATTGTCCACTACAATGTCACTAAACTCCTGCAACATGTTCTGAATTTCTTCAGGCAAATCTGCAATTTCGGTGTGCAATAACACAATTTTTGGCCTCCTCACAAGAACATATTTTATCTCACTGTCTTCGATCTATTTCAAAAATTCCTTTCCTCCCACCAACAACACTTCTGCTAGTTTCTGCTACTTCCTCCTCCTTGATGGGTACAAGCATGTGCTTAATCCCATCCTTGACAAACTTGTAACAGTTTGTCTTTCCATCATGAACTACCTTCCTGTCATACTGCCATGGCCTTCCTAGTAGTATATGACATACGTCCATAGGCATAATATAACAAATAACCTTGTCCTTATACCTACCAATATGGAACTCAACTTCACATTGTTCGTCAACCAACAGCTGATGGCCTTTCTACAACCACGACACCTTATAGGGAGTGGGGTGCTTTAGCCACTTCAAACCCAACTTCTCCACCATCTCTGTGGCAACCAGATTATCCATACTCCCACTGTCGATAATCAACTTGCAGCATTTTCCGTGTGACTTACAAACTGTCTAGAATAATGCCTTCCTTTGAGTTTGTTTAGCTGTCTCCTTTGCTGGCTTCAGTAGTACTTTATTCAAAATTAAGGCTTCCCCTATTTCTGGCACATTCTCTACTTCTTGGGGTGGTGCCTCTGCCTCATCGGGCTGTGCAACATATGCTCCTCTGGGACCAGCTTGTTCTCCTTTAGGACACTCAAAAGACCTGTTCCCCCACTTGTGACACTTGTAGCACTGGTAAGCAGCTTCTCTACCTATGCCATTTCCCCTTCCTCTCTGATATGGCCTTCCTCCTCTAGTGCTATCTCATTTTTCTACTGTCCCTGAAGTCTTGGAATTGCTACCCTCTTCACTATTGTTGGCAGTTCGTCCTCTACCATAGGATTGTCCCTTTCCCCTACCAGTTCCTCGTCCTCTCATAGCATTTTGTTTTCTTGTGATCTTCTCCTCTGCCTTTATGGCACTCTGGTATGCTTCTTCAATGTTCCTTGCGGAGAGAATGCTTATCTCATCCAATATTTCCAGCCTTACGCCATTCACATAGCTTGCTATCTTTTCCGGGGTGTCTTCCATGTACCCAACTCTCAAATTCACCAGGTAGAATTCTTCAGTATATTATTTCACTGTCATTCCTCTTTGCTTCAAATTCTGCACTTGTCGATGCAGGGCAATCTGGTAATCTTTGGGAAAAAATCTTCCCTTCATCTTGGCCACAATTCTCGGCCATTTCTTAATTGGCAACTTATTCATCCTCCTTCTTTCTGCTTGGATACTGTCCCATCACAAGGTTGCGTGTCCTTTCAGCTTGGTTGCAGCAAATTTAACTCTTCAATCTTCGCTGACCTCTTCACATTTGAAATATTTGTCCAACTCGTTGATCCAGTCCAACAGAACTTTTGTGGAAAAGCTTCCATCGTAATTTGGAATCTCTAGCTTTGGATTACTACTTGCCAACAAGACTAACCTCAACAACCTGATTTCAGGTCTTTCCTCATTCGATCCATCTGTCGCCACTATAGCTTCTTCTTCACTGTCATCTCCTACCTCTGGATCCCTTCTCCTTCCTGCATCTACTGCTGCCAAACATGCATTAAGGATCCTGATCTCTTCCCGTAATCCTTCCTTTGCTACTCTCTAAACACCTCTCCCATGACCTCGTCTTCCAACCTCCATTTCTTAGGAAAACTCAAAACCTAGCTCTGATACCACAATATGATGGGACCAACCCCTTTAGCTTGCGGATTAACAATAATTTAAAACTGTGATTAGCACTAAGACAAGGTTAGCGCAAACATGATTAACATTATAACAATAATCAACACAAATATTTTTGTTTTTTCGTTTTGATGGCGCAGTTAATTGGTGAGTACGGAGTAGGTGTGAGGGGACACCTGTCCCTGCCTCGAACTTCACCCTCCCACCCTTCGACTATGCTCTAACCCTCGTCACTTGTCACTTTGGTACTTTGGCTCTTCTTTGCTTGCAGTGAGGGTTTATCGTTACTCTGTTTGTGACTGTGTCAAGTATTGCAATGGTGCTCTGTCCGCACCTGGTTATGGACTCCTCCACCTGGTGGCTTGGTAACTCCACCCGCACTTCCTCTTTTGCTACCCGGTGGGTCTCACCTGGGCACTGTATTGATGGCTTCGTCGGCTTCGTGAGAGAGTTTTCTTCATTCCTCTGTTGGCTTATTGTTCTTCTTCGTGGACGCTGCTATTTCTACTGTTATCTTAACTCTCTCTATATATATTCTCTAGTTGAATTTCTGGTTACCCGCTTGATTATTTCTCCAGTTGATCTGTTGGTAATTCCTAGATCACCTCTGGCTCAAGCGCGCTTAACTGTGGAGTTTTCCCCACAATCAAGCCCACTTAGCTTTCTCTCCCGGGAAGTCCTGGTTACCAGGTGCAAGCCCCAGAAGTGATGATTGATGCTATGTGATTTATTTCACTGGTTTCAATCCCACTTCTTCACCCCTGTGAGCATCACCTGATGCAATGAGTGCTAAGTGGATTATTCAAAAATCATGAGATATTAGTCAGTTACGACTACCTCTCATGGAAATGGTCATAGATGACTGACTTACTTAACGCAGTTGAATCCAAAAAAATGATATCTAATATAATGCACTGTGAAAACCCCCAGTACTTAGTGAAGATATTTATTTATTTCTAAATTTGAAATATGTATAAAGAATTTAATAAATATATATTAGGAAATAAAAAATGAATTAATATATTTTGATAATAATTTTATTAGTTTTATTCATATTTAATTTATGATGATCTTAAGGTTTGTTAGGTTTCAAAGTGAATTTAATAAAATCTCAATTAATATTAAATTTCAAAATAAACTTAATAAAATCTTGGTTAATATTAGGTTTCAAAATGAAATCAATAAAATCTTGATTAATATTATTCCTGAATGTTGCTGCTTCTAAACGATACAACCCAAACTAACAAAGTCATACATAATTGCTTTGATAGAACTAACATGAAACCCCATCTAATTTAGATGGCTTTTAGTTAACTATCTTCATTAATATTGTTGTTAACTCATTTAAATTTTAGATGGCTTTTGGTTGACCATCTTCATCAATATTGTTATAAACTCAAAAATATTCAATGCAAGTTCACATGCTCTCATGTATTCATCCCAAAGATGTCATCAATTAGATATGCTCTACCTTGATCTTTTTAGATATTGATTAGTGATAAATTAACTAAAAAATTATATATATAATTTTAAAATCACAAAACCAATTTGTAATAATTAGCCAACTTTTTTTGACAATGTCTTAACAAACCATTATTTTAAACTAAACCATTTTTCCTTAACATTTAAAAAAATCTTAATACTTTAAAAACAAATATTTGAATTATTTTTTAAATCATATTCAAATTTTATAATAATAATTTATTTAATTGTACACAACTGTCTAAATTTCATTTCTTTTTAACATTAAATTAAACGCATTTTCACCCAAATAAGATATCAAAATAAAATATATTAACTTAATTCAAAACATAAATATAAAAATTAATTTTAAATAAATATTAATATAATATTTTATATTTTTAAATTAAAAAATTTAATTTAGATAAACATTAATACAATATTTTATACTTGGAAATAATTAAAAAGAAAATTTTCCTCAGTAGATCTCATATTATTCTGATAACAAAAAATAGTGACCAATCTTGAAAGTGATTGGCAAAGACTATTCTATAAGATGGTTTCTGACCATTCATTGCGTTTGTACAAGGAAATAAAAACCTCCACAGTTTCTCACACAAAAACACATTATGATAATGATAATATAAATTCTAATTTAATAAAGTCACCGCTGACCACCCGAGCTTTCTTGCAACGTTTTATTAATGTTTATTATGACCGTCTCGCTGGATATGGATGTCGGTCGCTTGGAAGTATTTCGAAATCCGCTTTCACTGGATTTCCAATGGATTTGATTCTTTCTCGCCTTTGATTTCATTGTTTTTCTTTGGTTTATTATTCATTATTTCCTGGGAAGTTGATAGTATTTGAAATTTTTTAAAGTTAGGATGAGTTATAGTCAAAGATTTTAGTTTGATTGGTTTGATGAATAATCTGTATCTTAGTGATGCGGGATTGATGTGGGATTAGTGTTTAGAGATAGGTTAAGAAAATGATTGAATTGTAAAAATCTAAAACATGGAAACATTGGTTTTATAGATTATTTTTAGTCCAATAGATTTTAAAATATTGTTTCAATTATTGTAATTTATATATTAGTATACAAGCAATAAGAATGTAAGTCTCACCACTAACTCTAGCTTTTAGAATTTTGGTGTTTGGAATCGATTTACAAGTAATTCTACCTGTATTCAAATCTCTAGAAACTTCGTCTATATACTCATAGTGTAAAAAATACAAAGAATAAATGGAGTCCACCAACCAAGGAATTCGCCTTGGAGGAAATCCTAGTCCCTTCTCCTCTTGGGGAGATGTTGGTGCACCCCATATGGCCACATTGTCGCTTCCAGGACTGACAATTGGTTTGCCTGTATGGCTCTTCTCAACCTCTGTCGTTCAAAACACCACTATTCCTGAACAATCGAATCAGCAATTAGACGGGTCCAGAGTTACCCACCAACCTTCTACTTCCTCTAATTCTTCCTCTCCTCCTTCCTCTTCGCTTGATGGGGCTGGTAAAGCCAAAAGTCAAATTTCTAAGGAGAAGAAGGAAAAGAAGAAGAAAGAGAAGAAGAAGAAGGAGCCAAAAGCGAATGGGGGCAAACGAGTGTCGTCTAATGAAAATCCACACACTGTACCGACCAGGCCTAAATCGCCATGTGTCATTTGCAAGGGAGACCACTATCACAGAGATTTTCCTTGCATCCCTCGGATCTTAAGGGACTGGTCTCCTCGTTTGCACAACCCGGTGTCATCAACCTCTGATGATCATGTTGAAAACACACCATCAACTAGTGAAAGTGAAGCCCCAGGACAAAAAGGAAAATATAGATTTCCTTGTAAACTGTGCGAAGGCGATCACGCCATCCACCGTTGTCCCTTCTTAGACGAGGCTAAAAGAGTTTTGGACGATCGTCCGGTTTCACCGTTACGACTTCCTCCTGGATATAAAAAACTCTTGCTGAGTCCATCACCAGTTGAAAATCCGGCTGGCCCGCTCAGGTGGTCGGCTGAAACATCTATCATTGAAGATAAACCATCTGAATCCATACCAGACGAAAGTCAAAAGGTCGAGGCGGCAGTTGACCCGGTTTTTCCTTCAGAGGTTCCATCTTCAGATGATACAATCACTGAAGAGAACAAGGATGACACCGTCCAAATTCTTTTCATAAGCACAGACTCCAACGAACATGGGGGCAATTTACCCGTTCCTTTACTGCAGGAAGGAAGTTCGTCAAAGTCGTACCCGGCCGTCTATTCGGTCCCACCTCCAAGCAACCTAGTTGTCTCCTTCGACTGGAATCAACTAGGCAGACCCCACTTACCAGCTAGTGTACCATTCCAAATTATTGTTCAAATATATATAATGGTTATGGCTGGTACCATCATAGATGAGGGGGCTTCTGTGAGTATCATTTCCTCAACTACTTGGAAAGCGCTTGGTTCGCCATCGCTTTTGCCTGAGATGAGAAATCTGACAGGCTTTCATAAAGGAACCAGTCGACCGTTAGGGATCCTTCCCAATGTGCCCATAACATTGAGAGGGAAAATCGTTCACATGAACGTGATGGTAGTTCAAGGACCCCTGGATTACAATCTACTCCTTGGACGAGACTATATTTATTGCATGAGAGCCATTGTCTCATCACTCTTTAGAGTGATGTGTTTTCCGCATGAAGGAAGAGTGGTCAAGCTCGTAGACCAGCTTTCATTTCCTGGATCACGCATAGCAAATAGTCATATACCATCCCTAAATGGTATTTTCACGCAAGAAATGTCTCAATCTCCAGTCCGTCCACCCGATGAGCGCGAGTGATTCGGGGGGACATGACTGAAACCCAGGGGGCATGCACCCTGGTCTGCTTCAGCAGGAAAACTTCGGGTATAAGGTAGGTTTCCCCGAGAGAATATGATTAGTCTATACCCCCGTCCATGATTGGAAGAGGGGGTTATTCTGGAACAAGATTCTCTTGTCAAAGTTATGTGAGTTGGCGGGCATCGCCGCTCACCTTTGTTTGTTTCGATAGACATCGCCGAAGAAGTGTTTTGTTTGCGCTGTGAATAGAGAAATCTTTGGGTAACCTGTAAGAGGTAGGCCTCTCTCGGTAAAACAAATGTTTTAACAGACTAAAGAAGGGGTAACCTTGAAACTCTGTTTTATACCTGGGGCCATGCAAACCTTTTGGAGTGCAAGCGAAGAGCGGCTATTTATTTTTTAAATTTATAGGACCTCTAACCCTTTAAACTCATAGGATTGGTCGTTTCCTAACTTGCATAAAGAAAGGATGTGGGGCAAATCTCTAAAAGTTGTCGTTTTTATATGAGACATTCTTATCACACGACTGGATTAATCGAGCAGTTTTAGCACATAGTTCAAGCTCGTTAAAAAATAAACATAAGACATGAGCAAATGTTTCCACCCGCATTTAAGCTCATTAAAAAATGAACTATTCCCCAGTAAATAACCATCGTGAATGTAGTACTTCAGCCATTAAAGCCTTGGCCGTGTTTGCACCGTCACCTCCACTTTTTCATTTTCCGATCATTCACCTCTATTTGATTGTTTACCCATTTTGAGGAACAACTACGAAGAGTGATTTCACTAGCCATCCTTGTGACACTGCCGTGATTGGAAAATTCCAAACCTTACCTGGAATCAACTGCTACCCGTTTTATCACTCGTTCCTCAAAAGACGAGTCTCCTTTAAGCTCTTTTCAACTGACTCGTAAAATATGAAAAGATTGTTGAGCCATTGGCCTTTCGAGCTCGTTAAAGGGACAGGAAGTTCTATCCCTCCTCTAGATTTTAATCTTTTTGGACCCGAGGGATTATTACAAAAAAGGATCGAGTGCTTATTTTGTTCGGCTCGTTAAAAGTATCGAAAATTCATCCCTTCTGTATTGTTTTATACTTTTTCGGACTTAAGGGATTAGATGACAAAAAAGGAATTTTGGAGTTACCTTTACGTTCCTTTTCAGACTCTCTAAAATTGAAAAGGACCGAGTTATCTTTGTCGTTAAACTCGTTAAAAAGATTAATAGCGACAAACTTGTCTATAGACGAGAACGAGTTTCACTATTGCTAGGCTCGTTAAAACATAGCGATGGGTTTGCCCGAAGCCGGAAAATTATTGAACAAGCATATGTTATCCTCCTCAAGCTTGACAAAAATAAAGAGGTACTGGTCAGCAATGACTGGGGAAAAATTGGGAAGAAAACTCAAAGAAACTTTGTTGGTAGCAAGTCGCTCTTGAACATGACACTTCCACTCCGTGTCCGAGTCAGGTTGGGTTGTTTCATTCACCGGTCACATCACCATGGTCACGCCATACCATCCACATTTGGGGTTAATGCTACCAATCCTTCACATCAGTGTCGCCGGTATGTTCAAGAGAAGTCATTCAGTGAATTCACCTGTGTCTCACCCACTACCATATATTATACTCCATTCTTTCATGACTGCCACTCTGAACCTTATATCACCAGATCGTTTTCACCTCCATTAAAATCATTTGCTCCGTTCCGTGTCATTGATGTGGGATTCATTAAGGCCCTCTTGTGACGGATCACTTCTTGTCGACATCAGCTCATTATCTAAGAAGTTGATCTAGGAACACCCCATTCAGTACTTTGAAGCTTGCATGCCTCAATGGCAAGTCTCTCACTTCTGGCGACAGGTTTACATCAATGGCCTTCGACCGAAAGATTTTGCGTGGTGTTCAACGCCAACTCCTTTATTCACACCACGTGAATTGTACTGCAGTACCTTGAGGGTCATTATCATTATCTGTGATTCCTCTCACGCTTGTTAACAGTTTACATCATTGACTAGTAATCAAGCGATGTCTTTCCATGTTCGACTTCAAAACATTTCTCACATGGATCGACTTGTACTTCGAGTGAAGATTAGACGAGATTGAAGACCCTGGATCTAGTTTCATCCATCCGGGCTGCGATATATATTCAGGGAAATAAAAATATTAAGTGTACATCATTGCAGCACAGATAATTATCCTACCAAAAGGATGATGGCTCTATCAGAATCATCAGTCTACACTCAGACGATTGTCTGTCCTATGTACATGAAAATGAATTTATAAAGTTGAGCATGGGAATGCCCGCCTCAGCTAGATCATGAAAATATTATGAAGATGATGTATTGTATTGTATCTTATTACAAGTCTCCTCCCAGCATTGAAAGAACTTCGGATCCTCATAATAAAGCATTTCACCCGACACCAAAAGGTTAACGGCCTCATACTTTAGGGGACAACTGTTATAGACATTTTTGTACCCTACAACCCCAAGCATGAAATGTCCATAAACCAAGGGCTCCTAAGTCCCTAAAAGTGTTGTTCTAACCCCTAAAGGAACAAGGTCAACAGATTACAGCTTCTCCCAGAAGTTCTCCATGAGAAACTACTTAGAATTGGTCAAAACAGGATCATTACAGTTGCTCCACTGGCTAAGTGCGTTGCATCTCACCTAGATACACTGTGAGGGTGCGTTGAATTTCAAAAGTCCCTTCTGTGGGGTGCGATGGGTGAGAAATGACAAATGGCAGTGTCATTCCGCGAGGTGGAGAGGCAATGGAAGCTTCCAGAATCTTCTCCTGTGACACTTGCCTCACTGAATTCGACCAAGGATGAGTAAGAGGCCCTCAGTCTCCAAGTGGAAGCAAGAACTATCAGAGAGAAGACACTAATCAAATCACAAGCTGACTCATCCCCCTTACAGATATCTATATATGGATCCCTCATCCCAGAGATCCGAAGGCTGGAATTTTGCATATTGTAAGGAATTGTTGTTGGTTTCTAGAGACAAACATCAGATTGTTGGGTGATCTATGCTTTTGTTTGAGGTGAAGAGGGGCTTCTTTGCTGGGAGGTTGATGCTGAGTCAGAACAACTGGTTGTAACTCCTCCTGGATCTTTTCTTGTTTATCAATAAAAGCTATTTGAGTTTTCCTCCATGCTTTTGTATCATTGATGCTTGTTACATTTGTATGGTCAATTTACATCTGATCCTAGATTGTTTATGATTATAGATCCATGTCTTTGTATAGTGCTATGCTTCTGTGATCTTACAGGTACTTTGTGAAGCTGGGCGTGCAAGGGAGTAGGCAGCTGAGGACTATCAAATAAGAGAGGGATCGAATCAAAGGATTATCGCAAGACAAAGGTTGGTATTTCTGTTCCTCTCTATCTATAATTCATAAAGGAAAAACAAAAGTAGCTTTTCTCTGTTTGTTTCTAAGGCAGCTGTCACACCTTAGTGGGATAGAGCAGTTCTATATAGACACTTTTCCCTGTAACAGGGAAGTTCGTTATTGTGTATTTAGATGATATCCTTATTTTTAGTAAGACTAGGGAAGAACATTTCTGACACGTTAGGTGTGTCTTGGAAAAATTATAGTAGAATAAATATTAAATTTG
Source organism: Pinus tabuliformis (assembly GCA_031772625.1). NCBI lineage: Eukaryota > Viridiplantae > Streptophyta > Pinopsida > Pinales > Pinaceae > Pinus > Pinus tabuliformis. The sequence goes on from CM062813.1 coordinate 1,175,219,133, forward strand.
AAGAAATGTACGTTTTTTAAGGAGTTGGTTTATTTGGGATTCGTGATTTCAGAGAATGAGTTAAAGATGGATCCGGAAAAGGTTGCAGCCATAGTTAGCTAGTCGTCCCCAAAAATTTTATTTGAAGTACGGAGTTTACATGGGCTAGCAAATTTTTACTGGAAGTTTATAAAAAAATTTAGTGGGATTTGTGCACCCATGGTGGACACCGTCAAAAAAGAAAATCAACCTTTATATTGGACTGAGTCAGCTGAAAAGAGCTTTCAACTGCTGTAAAAGAAGATCATCGAAAGACCCATTTTGAGGTTACCAGATTTCAACAAACTTTTTCAAGTTCGTTGCGATGCCAATGGGACAGCCATTGGAGCAGTACTGAGTCAAGAGGATAAACCGGTGGCCTATTTCAGTGAGAAATTAAATGAGAGTATATAGAAATATATGTCCTATGACAAGGAATTCTATGCAATGGTGCAAGCGCTGAAACATTGGAGACACTACTTGTTGGGAAATGAATTTGTTCTATTTTCGGACAATTTTGCTTTGCAATATGTCATGCAACAACATAAGCTGAATCATAAACATGTGAAGTGGGTGGAATATCTCCAGAGTTTCACGTTTGTGTTGAAACACATCAGTGGACAAGCCAACAAAGTGGCATATGTGTTAAGTAGAAGAAGTTTGATTTTACAGGAAAGTAGAGTGCACGTGTTGGGCTTTGAACATCTCAAAGATTTGTATGAGACAGATGTAGATTTTCGAGAAGCATATGAAGCTTGCTAGAATCCACTGTTGAGAGACAATAGTTTGTGGTTAGATTATAACATACAGGAAGGATTGATGTTCAAGGGAGGAAAATTGTGTATTCCAGAATGTTTAATGAGGGAGAACTTAATTCAAGAGAAACATAGTGGTGGTCTAGCTGGACATTTTCTCATAGACAAGACTTTGGACCAGGTAAGTCATTTCTATTATTGGCCAAATATGCTGCGAGACGTACAACGGTATGTGGCTAGATGTAATATGTGTCAGTTGGCAAAGGGACATAGTCAAAATATGGGATTGTATACGCCCCTACCTATTCCGGACAGGCCATGGGACTCAATAAATTTAGAATTTGTCCTGGGTTTGCCGAGGAAACAGAAAGGATACGATTCAATCATGGTAGTAGTGGATTGCTTTACTAAGATGGAACATTTTATTCCTTCTAAAAATACCAGTGATGCCATGCATGTAGCCCATTTATTCTTCACCGAAATTGTCATACTGCATGGCTTACCAAAGTTTATTATTTTGGATAGGGACAAGAAGTTTACGAGCCATTTCTGGCAGACTTTGTGGAAGAAATTAGATATTAAACTGAACTTCAGCTTAGCTTATCATCCACAGACTGACGGGCAAACTGAGATATTAAACCGAATTCTAGGAATCTACTACTTAGTCTAGTTGGAGAGAATTCACAACAGTGGGATCGCGTACTCACACAAGTGGAGTTCACTTATAACGATTCACCCAATAGGAGTACAGGTAGAAGCCCTTTCCAGATCCTATACGGCATGCACCCCCATGGAGTACACAAGTTACGAGATTTGGGTCGGTTGGAACAGAGCAGTGATGATGGAGAAGATTTCGCCAAAATGATTAACGATATTCACAAACAGGTGAAAGCTAAATCGCAGAAAAACAACCAAAGATATAAGGAGAAGGAAAATTTAAAATGACGAGAAGTGAAATTTATTGTAGGAGACCTGGTACAGGCACACCTACAAAAAGAGAGGTTTCCTAGAGGAGAATATAACAAGCTCAAATTGAAAAATATAGGGCCTTTCCGGATATTACGGAGATTCTCTGCCAATGCATATGAACTTCAATTACCCTCAGGTATTGGGATCTTGCCCATTTTCAATGTAGCAAACCTATACCCTTATATTTCTGCTAATATGGAGGACACTTCAACAGGACACATATGGGACACCCAGGGAGACAAAGAGATAGGGACATGGATCAGACAAATACCCCCAGCTAAGCCTTTGGAGATTGACCAAATACTGGATACTCAGGTAGCTAGGCGGATATGCCGAAAGGAATACTTGCAGTACTTGGTTGAGTGGAAGGGCCGTCCAATTGAGGACAGTTCCTGGTTGGATGTCGGACAGATTCAATGCACTGGGTATTCGATAAAATAGCTCATGGACAGGAGCCATGAGTTTCACTCACCCCGGGAGCCTGATGCAGGAGCATCCAATTAGGGAGGCGACAGCTGGACATGCTGTTTTAAGAATTTTTTTAAATTTACTTCTCAGTTTAGTTTTATTGTTATTTATACTTGAATAACAACAAAAGGGAATGTAACTACAAATTTCAATTGCAGGTAGTTCCTCAACTAAATGAGGATACCAACAACTTAAATACACAATCAAAATATGAACAAAGGGTTGCTGCCAACGAAGGAGAATAGAAACCAGAGAATGTAAACTCTGACAGAATATTTTAAAACAGTAAAGAGAAGCATTTTAGGTACCAAACAATTGTTATTATGAATGACTATAATCTGGTACTATGCACAAAATTAACTACATGATTGAGGGAGTGTTAACGAGATTGTGCATCACATCGAAGAAACTAAACACTACAAGAGAATTCATTCAGGTACTTCACGAAAGCAAATCATTGAAATTATTACAAGTAGAAGATTTATCTTTTCTATAAATATATATACATACATTGCATAAATATTTGTTATAGTTCAAAGATAGCATCATGTAACCCAACACAGGTTCAGAGCATAAGGCATAGTTCCTTCTAGAAAAAATATACAATTGCCAATTAGTCCTCAGATATTTTCATTATAGACCAAGAAGGGTCCCTGTGATGCAGGACCAACTAAAAAAATAGAGACAAGACCACACTCAACAACCAAAGCCGAACTGTACAAAAATTGCATTCAAATTCACAACCAAAATCTCCGCAGAGCCACGGTCACCAACGACCAACTAATGACCCAGAACTTTTGATGGACAGACAGAACTAAGGACCAAAAAAAACGAGACTTTGTCTCTACAAAAACAACCTACAGGACTGTATTAGATAAACAGGAAGGACCCTACCTAGTTCAAGTGGAGACTGCAATGGAAGAGTGAAGCAATAGTAACTGTCAAGGACCAAACCCTTGCCACCACCACAGAGGAGCAAATTACCTGCACAGTCAAGAGACAACGATTAGAGAGGCAACATAACCAGTTATATGGAGAATAAACAAAGAGAAGGGTAAATATGAGTACCCTAAAGGTTACCTAAAGTGGAGAGCAGGCTCCATAGTCAAATCTAGGACCAACATCACACCAAACAGTGATGGCCCTTAAGGTGAAACGAACCACTAGAAACTACAACCCACAACTAGAGGACCAACAACGAGGGTTGGTCACAAGAGAACATAACCCAGGGCTAGAGGGCCAACCACCACCAAGACCAACAACATTCGAGCCATGGCCACAGAGCCACAAAACCCCATCTACTCACAAGGAGTGGAATTGTTAGCAGAAGAAAAGCAAAGAGGGAGCCTGAAATCGAAGCAGAGAGGTTACCTTGTGTTAGAGCCAAACTATCGCTAGGGAAGTTGAGCTGAGGACCTGATAATAATTCGCACCATAAACATAGTCAAACGCACCAGAGACAAACCAGAAGTGCAGCAAACCAACTAATATTACAGAGAAATCACCGCATACCCAGGACAGCCACAAAGCCAAGCATTATTTCGAAAAACCACGTAAGAAGCAGCCACCAAACTTGTTGATACAACATCTTAACATTACCTAGTAACATAGAACTAGAGTCGAGGCCGAAACCAGTAGATAGTGGGAGGCAGAGAGCCATTACCATCAGGCAGAAGGAACCAGGTAAGGACACAGAGGAGCAAAGCGAAACCGGCAGCAACAATAACCCAAGCTACAACCAAAACCCGTGCCATAGAACCATAACAAGGGGAACAAGACAACCTCGAAAAGGCATTAGAGTTAACGCTCCATTAAAACCTCACCAAAAACCCCAGTTGCATAAAAGCGCAGGACGGGATCACATGGCCCAGTTTCCATGAAGGCACCCACCTCAGCTTTTGGGATGAGTCATCATAAACCAACCTAGATTCATCTTAATTCCAAATCAATCTCTCTTAAGGTGAAAACCTCGTTTGGGGTGAAAATCAAAATGGTATAATTTTCATATTTAACTATATGATATATAAAAAAATTATTATATAGAAAAATATAAAATATCACTCACTAAAACACAAAACAATACTTACAAATTTTGATTTTTCACCCACATTTACATGGGGTCTTTCACCCTTTAAATAGACTATATTCCACATGAATACATGTGAGTACATAATCTTTTACAATATGGTTGTCATACTGGGTTGTGGAGTCTTTCACCTTTTAAATATACTATATTCCACATGAATACATGTGAGTACATAATCTTTGTGAGTACATAATTTTTACAATATGGCTGTCATACTGGGTTGTAGAATGCCTCTCAGCACAATAAGTTTAAAAATTAAAAACATATGTCTGTTTTAAAAAAATATTTTTATTTTTATTTATTTTTTAATCAAGAGAATTGTTAGACCTACTACTTATCATAGAGGAGATCTTGGATGAGTGAGACTGCTAGTATACTCCTTAACTTAACCCAACTACTAATGAGACTCATTATATAGGTAAACCAACATTTGAGTGAGGCTTTAAATTGGTTGGTAAACACCTTTTGGTGCAAGATGTCCACTATTATGTCTAGCTCTATGGTTTTTTTTTCTAATTATAAGTTCCAATGTAATGGAGATAGAGCATCTACACCTCTACAAGCTCAATCAATCAAATCCCTTAATAAAGAAGATTCCTTGTTTATAAGATAGGTGATATTCTTATTAGAAGTAATTTGATTATTAAATGTGCTTAAGGTTTTTAAATATACATTGTTGAAAAAATTTAAAATAAAAAAATTAGTTTAAAAAATCTAGAACTTCAATTAAACATAACTTTTATTATCTAAAATGTTTAGAGACATTTTAAACTCTACACATATTTAATAAGAGTGAGTATATTATTAATAGTGAGTGTAAATTATTTTTTTTTGGAGGAATCATATATCAATTTTAATTTGAATGTGTTTGGAACCACTTACTATGGTTCATCATCACGACATATATGGATAACTTGAGACAAAGAATTAATAAACAAGCATATATCCATCTTAAATATGGATCTAATATGAGCCAAGAGGGATCCAATTTCTTCACGTGCAAATTTTTTTATGAGCTGACATTATTTAAATGTTTTGTACAATTATTTAATTTTATTTTTTTTTAGATTTTTTTTTTGAAAAAGATGAATGAAATTTCAACTTTCATGACAGACAAACAATGTTACACATCATAGTGGGCTGTAGAATGAGTCTCTAGGCTCAATTACCCTCTCACCTCAATAATAGAGATGCAACCATGAAACAACATTAAAATTGATATGTGATTTCTTCGATTTTTTTTTTTTTTAATGATGATTAACGTCCATTGAGGCCAAACTTTGGTCTATCGGACCTAAAGAAATGAATTATTTTGTTTGATTTAAGATTCTATTCCTATGATCAAAAAGTTTGGAGAGAAGCCTTTGAGCTCACTATAATTTTGACATCATAAAAGGCTAGGAAGGTCAGTATAGCAACAAAGATTATGAAACTGAGATTTAATGTGGATGTACGGGGGCACTCTAAGAGGAAGTTGAGGAAGTGATTTTCATCTTCGATGTTCATATTCTCACAGAGATAGTAGATCCTTTCCATCCATGGTGTTTTAGGAACTGTCCAATGACCCGTTTCATTATGGAGCTCATGAGAGTTCATTAGAATCTTGACTATATTAATTTTCTTCTTTGAGCTAGTTAAAATATAGAGATACTTTTGATCTTATAGGGTGGGTTGATGACCTCCTTATAATATCTTTATTTTCTTTTAGCTGCTAAATCTTTCTCACACCACATTTTTTCTTTGAACTTAGAAGTAACAATATTTTTAATGATATTAATGTTTTGCAATGCAACATTCTCGTTGATCTCCCAAAGGTTTAACCATGTACCAACCTCGTTTGGGCCTTACGTGGTTTTGGCTAGAATTTAAAGCTACTTAGGAAGTCAATGGTCTCCTATGTTATTGAGCTTGTGCTTGTACAACAGAAGCCTAGTCATAGCTAGGCTCTTGATAGGGAAAATACCCATTTCTATAAGGAGAATAAGATAGGGTGTATTCTTTTATATATATATATATATATATATATATATATATATATATATATATATATATATATATATATATAATTTTAAAATTATAATGTGAGATTTTAAATACTTGCATGCTTTTTTAGTAAACCAAAGTTTAAGCATGTTTTAGTAAACCCAAGGCTTAAAAAATAAATGGAGGAAAAAATATGATGGCAAAATGAGTATAAATAGTGAGATTAAACACACACACACACACACACACACACATATATTAAAAATGTAATAAAGGAAAAATATAAAAATGTTATTATAAAAAAGATCTTGAATAGTGAAAATATTTGATATCATTCTTTGGGATTCAACTACGTTAAGTAAGTCATTCATCCATGACCATTTCCATGAGAGGTAGTCGTAACTGACTAATATCTTATGATTTTTTAATAATCCACTTAACACTCATCATCCATGACCATTTCCATGAGAGGTAGTCGTAACTGACTAATATCTTATGATTTTTTAATAGTCCACTTAACACTCATGGCATCAGGTGATGCTCACAAGGGTGAAGAAGTGGGATTGAAACTCGTGAAATAAATCACATAGTGTCAATCATCACTTTCGGGGCTTGCACCCATTAACCAGGACTTCTAGCTCAAGCGCGCTTAATTGTGGAGTTTTCCCCACAATCAAGCCCACTTAGCTTTCTCTCCCGGGAAGTCCTGGTTACCAGGTGCAAGGCCCAGAAGTGATGATTGATGATTGATGCTATGTGATTTATTTCACTGGTTTCAATCCCACTTCTTCACCCCTGCGAGCATCACCTGATGCAATGAATGCTAAGTGGATTATTCAAAAATCATGAGATATTAGTCAATTACGATTACCTCTCATGGAAATGGTCATAGATGACTGAATTACTTAACGCAGTTGAATGCCAAAAAATGATATCTAATATAATGCACTGCGAAAACCCCGAGTACTTGAGTGAAAATATTTATTTATTTTAAAATTTGAAATATGTATAAAGAATTTAATAAATATATATTAGGAAATTAAAAATGAATTAATATATTTTGATAGAAATTTTATTAGTTTTATTCATATTTAATTTATGATGATCTCAAGGTTTGTTAGGTTTCAAAGTGAATTTAATAAAATCTTAATTAATATTAAATTTCAAAATAAACTTAATAAAATCTTGATTAGTATTAGGTTTCAAAATGAACTCAATAAAATCTTGATTAATATTATTCCTGAATGTTGCTACTTCTAAATGATACAACCCAAACTAACAAAGTCATACATAATTGCTTTGATAGAAGTAACATGAAACCCCATCTAATTTAGATGGCTTTTAGTTAACTATCTTCATTAATATTGTTGTTAACTCATTTAAATTCTAGATGGCTTTTGGTTGACCATCTTCATCAATATTGTTATTAACTCAAAAATATTCAATGCAAGTTCACATGCCCTCATGTATTCACCCAAGAGATGGCATCAATTAGATATGCTCCACCTTGATCTTTTTATATATTGATTAGTGAAAAATTAAGTAAAAAATTATTTAGTTGAGTTATATATATATATATATATATATATATATTAAATCACAAAACCAATTTGTAATAGTCAGCAAACTTTTGTTTGACAATGTCTTAACAAACCATTATTTTAAATTAAAACATTTTTTCTTAACATTTAAAAAAATCTTAATAATTAAAAAATAAATATTTGAATTATTTTTTAAATCATATTCAAATTTTATATATTCATCCCAGAGATGTCATCAATTAGATATGCTCCACCTTGATTTTTTTATATATTGATTAGTGAGAAATTAACTAAAAAATTATTTAGTTTAGAAAGTAATATATATATATATATATATATATAATTTTAAAATCACAAAACCAATTTGTAATAGTCAGTAAACATTTCTTTGAAAATGTCTTAACAAACCCTTATTTTAAATTAAAACCTTTTTTCTTAACATTTAAAAAAATCTTAATAATTTAAAAACAAATATTTAAATTATTTTTTAAATCATATTCAAATTTTATAATAATAATCTATTTAATTGTACACAACTGTCTAAATTTGATTTTTTTTAACATTAAATTAAACGCATTTTCACCCAAATAAGATATCAAAATAAAATATATTAATTTAATTCAAAACATAAATATAAAAATTAATTTTAAATAAATATTAATATAATATTTTATATTTTTAAATTAAAAAAATTAATTTGATAAACATTAATACAATATTTTATACTTGGAGATAATTAAAAAGAAAATTTTCCTCGGTAGATCTCATATTATTCTGATAAAAAAACAATAGTGACCAATCTTGAAAGTGATTGGCAAAGACTATTCTATAAGATGGTTTCTGACCATTTATTGCATTTGTACAAGGAAATAAAAACCTCCCCAGTTTCTCACACAAAAAAATATTATGATAATAATAATATAAACTCTAATTTAATAAAGTCACCGCTGACCACCCGAACTTTCATGCAACGTTTTATTAATTTTTATTATGACCGTCTCGCTGGATATGGATGTCAGTCGCTTGGAAGTATTTCGAAATCCGCTTTCACTGGATTTCCAATGGATTTGATTCTTTCTCGCCTTTGATTTCATTGTTTTTCTTTGGTTTATTATTCATTATTTCCTGGGAAGTTGATAGTATTTGAAATTTTTTAAAGTTAGGATGAGTTATAGTCAAAGATTTTAGTTTGATTGGTTTGATGAATAATCTGTATCTTAGTGATGTGGGATTAGTGTTTAGAGATATGTTAAGAAAATTATTGAATTATAAAAATCTAAAAATATGGAAACATTGGTTTTATAGACTATTTTTAGTCTAACAGATTTTAAAATATCGTTTCAATTATTGTAACAAGTCTCACCACCAATTCTAACTTTTAAAATTTTGGTGTTTGGAATCGATTTACAAATAATTCTACTTGTATTCAAATCTCTCTAAAAACTTCGCCTATAAACTCATAGCGAAAAAAAATACGAACCATAAAAGACAAAATCACATCACCACCACGATCTCTTACCCCTTCTCAAAAAAAACTCATATGCATACCAAGATCATCTTTTTGAATTAGTAAGAGACCTGGCATCTCCACTAGAAAACACATTTTCTTACGTATTAAATCAGGCCGGAAAAATTATAAATAACAAGATAACTTGCCATTTAAAACGTTTTATTATATTCATTTGAATTATTCAATTTTTTGTTTTTTCGGTGACGGTGAAGATAGGAAATCGATAGCAGCTCCATCTCTGACATTTTCCTTCACTGCTCTGTTTCCTGCTATAAATTTGAGAGCTCTGAGAGTCCGGACCTGACTGGCATTAGCATTGATAATGGCCTCACGAAATATGAGGGCAGAGATGCATTGTGCTTTCAGTGTTATATCGCTCCTGATGGGTCTTTATTTTGGCCATGCGAGAGCTCAACTGAGCGAGACTTTCTACGACCAGACGTGCCCAAATCTGCAAACCATAGTTACGAAAACAGTCACAGCTCAATTTCAGTCGAATTTTGCTACGGGCCCTGCAACTCTGAGGCTCCTCTTTCATGATTGCTTTGTTCGGGTAAACAAAAATGGAGTTCATATAAAGAGTATACGTGAAATGCTTCCTGGGAATTATTTAATTTTATGGTTTTGTTGTCATGTTTGCAGGGATGTGATGCATCGGTTCTTATTGACAGTACTTCCACCAACACAGCTGAGAAAGATGCCACGGAGAACTTGACGCTCAACCCGGCTGGAACTAACACTGTTGTCGCCGCAAAGGCCGCTGTGGAGGCAGTCTGTCCCAACCTGGTCTCTTGTGCAGATATTTTAGCATTGGCTACCAGAGATGTTGTTGGGTTGGTAAGTTTAATGTCAGCCATTTTTATAGGCAGATATTTTAGCGTTGGGTACTAGAAAATGTTATTGTGTTGGTAAGTTTAATATTAGTTGCAGATTTTGAAAATATTTTGGAATCTAGTTATATTAATTAGTTAAATATTTCACAATATTTTCAAAATCTGCAATTCAATAATAATCATCTATATTCAATAAAAGATCAATTTTTTTAAAATGTAAATTGAATGTAAAATTCCGAAAAGAAATTGTGCAAGTTGAAAGATTTAATTAAATTAAAAAATTTAAATTTTAGTAAATAAATCTATGCTGATTTTTAATAATATTATGTGTTAACTTTCACATATATTTATATAGAAATATTTTTATTAAAATCATAATATCTTTTTTTTTAAATCATATACATATAGATAACCATATATTTAATTTAGAAAAAAAAAAATTATAAATATTGAAATTTGATAAGTTTATTATCTAAATTTATATATATATATATATATATATATGATATGATATGATGATAATTAAAAAAAAAAATTATATTTTTAATTAAAATTATTGGGTTTTTTATATATTTATTAATTATGTTGATAAGTTTTTTTTGTTATTTGTAGATTCAAATTAAGATAGATGTTTTGAAAAATAATATATTATTTTATAATTGGAAAGTTTTTTTTTTATAATAATTATATGTTTATGAATTAAACTTTAAAATTTTATATGTTATGAAATATGAATAATTATAAATCATTATTATTTAATTGTGATTAATATATTATGATTAAAGAAAATGTTTATAATTTTATTAATAAAGAAATTGTAATATAATAAAATGAATTTAATTGATTTATAATTTTTATTTTTTTAATTTGACTTTGTATATTATGGTGCAGTGAAATAGGAAAAACATTTCATTTTGGAATGTGATGTATTCAAAGATATGAGCGAAAGTTATGGAAATATGTTAGCATGAGTTTCATGGCATTCTCTTTTCAGCTAGAGGATTGTTGGAAGGTTGGGTCAACTTATCATCAATTTGAATAAGAAAATGATTGATTGAATTGCAAAAGGCTAAAAACAAGAAACTACTAGTCTTATAAATTATTTTAACTTAATGGACATTAAAATATCATTTTGTTTTTTTCATTTTATTATATATTTATACTCATTTACAACCACCCCAACTTATCTCAATATATTTCAATATTTACACTCATTTAAAATACTACTATAGATATGATATTAAACTATTAAAAATCTATGTTACATAAAATAAATAAACATGGAATTCAACCCAACTTAATTTTTATATTAAATCTATTTCAATATATTTCAATATTTACACTCATTTAAAATACTACTATACATATGGTATTAAACTATTAAAAGCCTGTGTTACATACCATGAATAAACATGGAATTCAACCCAACTTAATTTTTATATATTAAATCAATATGAGCGCTTCTTGGTGCAGAAAATGAATCAGATTCAACGACACTTAATTTTTATATATATTGAATAGTATAGTTTTTTTTGTTGTTGCAGACAGGAGGTCCTTCATATAGCGTGGAGTTGGGCCGTAGAGATGGATTAGTATCTCTAGCCTCTGAAGTGGCGGCCAATATACCTCCACCGACCTTCGATTTGGACCAGTTGAATGCTTTCTTTTCTGTAAAGGGCCTCTCACAAATAGACATGATTGCTCTTTCAGGTAACAATTTTGAATTATACCTATCTTATAGGAGGTTCATAAGTACGTAGTTTTCAGTTTTCAGTGTGAGGTTCATGGGAATGTCACATTAAGTTTCTTTATGAGTTTATTTCAATGAAGTTTTTCTATGAGCTTATTCCAATAGCAGATTTTGGAAATATGATGAATGGGAAAAGGTCAATAGTTTTTCCAATTTTTATTTGTATTTTGAAATTTTTAAAAGTTAAGTTCAATAAGTAGATATAATGTTAATGTTATTTTTGTTAACATTAAAATTATATTGGTTTATTAAAATATTGTTTATGGAGCAATATTTCACTGTTTTTTTTATCCGTTATTTTTTCAAAAATATTTCAAAATTTATTATTAATTTTATTGGAAAAGTAAAAAGGAGAAACACAAAAATTAACACACACAAAACACACTAGACTCTTCTCTATTGATCACACAAATTTGATTATTTAACTTTTTTTAAACTTTAACTTAACTAAAACTCACTCTAGTTGACTCAGTTAACTAACTCTCTAAATTTAACTAATTCTAACATGCCCAAATAATTACAATTTCTAACCAACCTAATAAATCTAAATTACACTTCAAAAATATTTCAAAATCTACCATCAACCTAATAAATCTAAATGCAGATAGTTAACCTTTACATGCTAATAGTTGCTTTGTTTGTCTTGTGAAGGAGCTCATACTATAGGAGTTAGTCACTGCAGCGGATTTTCCAACAGACTATATAACTTTTCATCCTCAAATCAAGTTGATCCCACGCTGGATCCTTCTTATGCCACGCAACTGCAACAGGAATGTCCCGTGAACGCAAATTCTGGCATCTTCGTAAGCATGGATCCACAAACGCCCACACAGTTTGATAATGTTTACTACCAACTTCTACAATCTTCTGAAGGTCTGTTCAGTTCTGATGAAATCCTGTTCACTGATTCGCGTTCTTCAAGTACTGTGAATAGTTTTGCAGCGAGTGCGGATTCTTTTCAAACTGCTTTTGTGACTGCCATAACGAATATGGGTCGAGTAGGAGTTAAGACGGGCAGCGATGGCGAAATAAGGGTGGATTGCACTGCCTTCAATTCATAGTTTGATGTTCTCTGGATTTCCCGTTTCATAGTGATTTCATATTTCAAGTTTGCTGAGGCTTAAATAAGATTTTTTTTATGTGAATAAGAAATTTTACATAATCACAACAAAGTCCAGGGAGAGATATATGTCCACCCTTATCTTTATTGGAGATTGTGTCAATTTTAATTACGGTTTTTCAAATTTATTTCGCAAATAGTTTGTGTGAAATTGTAATAAAGTTCGGGAGACATATATGTCCACCCTTATTTTTATTGTAGATTGTGTCAATTTTAATTAAGATTTTTCAAATTCATTTCACAAATAGTTTGTGTGAAATTGTAATAAAGTTGTGTAATTTGAAATTTGATATCAGTGAAAATGTTATTATGTGTTTATAAGAGTGGTTTTTGAAATTATTATATTTTTTGTTTTTATTTTCATATTTGTGAACATTTATATAAAAATAATATATTAGAGTCGTTGTAGTTAAAAGAAATCTGGTTTTCTAATCAATGTTTATTCATCAAGTTAGCAGGAGCACTTCAAACATCTTTCAAATATCTCAAATCATACCAACATCCATCCTAGGGTAGTAATAGCACTGGTTATCCTCCTCCATACTGCCCATCTACATACATCTACTCTTCAGAAAGCAATGTTAGCCCAATTCTTTAGAAATAAGGGAAAGGTGTTGTTTAACCATAATAAGTTAGTCAATCTTTAATATTGAAAACCAATAACAATACCTAAAACCACTACCAATAGCAGTTCATGAGGCAGTGGCCTAACCACTAATAATCTATGCCATGCTAGGAATGCGTTGGGAATAGTTGCATTCCTACTTGCTCAATCACATCCGCTCCAAGATAATATGTATACCATTTGTGTGCCTTACTGTATCCATCAGCCACTTGTCAGTATGACTCTATTTTGTTTGGCCTAGGAGAGCACTGCTAAGGGGATGGGTCATTCCTTGACCCCCATGAGAGAGGCAACTATTAAGGTAAATCATTTAGGGAATAAAAAAGTCTCCCTTAAGCAGAGGGTAACTCTAGAAAAAAAATCTTAAAGTACAGCTAATAGCTAGGGTTGAGTACCTTTCTTATGGCCTCTCCCCAAGTACTTATTTGGTAAAGGGAGTGGGCCAAATTTTTATGTGGTGGTGAGCCTATATCCATTATCTAAGGAAAGAGTTTGATTTATTAATCTGCCTAAAGAGATTTATTATGTCCTCCCAATTCCCCACAAACGAGGCTAGCTTCAAGATAGGCGATTGCAGGCCAGCCTTCCCTTAACTCTCTATTCAACCCTAAAGGTTGGCCCTTTCTTTCTGACTATTATATATGCATGCACAGATACATTATTTTTCGTGTCAATGTGATTCATTTTTTGTTAAGCCATTGAGTGAGATGCTTGGTGGGTGTGTGTAGATTGATTTCATTATCGAAATTGTTAGGCATTGATTGATTGTTTCAACAAATTGATCGGGTGGGTGGGTGTTGGTTATTGTTCAGCGTGATTGATTGTTTCAACAAATTGGTTCAAGTGGTTACAATTGAAGGATGTATTTTATAGGTATGATGGCCAATCCCGCTATACCGGTATGTAACAAAGCAGATATGGCTCAAACCGTTCTACCCTTATTTGCTAGGCTCCAAACTAAATAACTATTCAAAAACTCCCCCAACCCCCTATGAGTAAGAAACAAGGGAAGAAACGAGCCACAGCTGAAATCCAATCCTAGATAAGACTGGATATATGCCCGAATGTGTTTGATAATGAGTTTGATGGTGGGTAGGCCTTGATATTGTGTGAAGGAAAGAGGAGTAATTAGCCCGTTTGTCCTGCAAATCCTATCATGCTAATACATTCAGGGTAAAACATGACAAATATGGATAGTTGGGTGAGTTCCAGTAAGTAAATTGCCCATCCTAATAATAGAACCTACTTATTGCAAATTGTGAAGGTCAATCAAACTAGTGGCACAAAACCCACCCGACACCTCGGATTTGATACGAGTAAGCATTGAACAAACTGTGTTTCGATCCTGCTCCACCTAAATGAAATGAATTGAGATTCTAACTCCAAACGGACACACAATATGTTTATGTTTGTTTTAAGCCTACAACACACTTACTTTTTGTGTGGGGTGAAACTTCTTGCTACACGGGCTCGGCTCGAAAACACCTCTATCTATTGCACCAGACCACACCACATTATGTATTCGTATGCTCGCACCACTTATAGATAGATATAGGTGTTGATCTGGAAAGGCTCATAGATCTTGTATCTTATGCCATAATTGAGGATATATATTATTTATGGTATGCACGTATCTTCCTTCTTTTAAGAATGAAACGAGGAGGAAGGTAGCAACAACCAGCAGCAAGAGCCCTGGGGCTGTAGCCATTAGCTGAATATACTCATCAACTGACGGCATACAATTTGTATGTATTTTGGTGGAATGGTTGGAGGGAAGGAATGTATTGATTGATTTTCCATCCATAAATTTTCTATCACACACCGAGCGAAAAGACTAACCATTCCACTGATGTCATGCATCCGATCCCTATGGGTGGAAACCATGAAAAATTCTGGGGCAAGGTGATTTATTGAATAGTTTTTTTACAGAAAGAAGGATTCCTTTCTCGACAATAAGAGGAAGGAAGGCCACCATTAGGTGGGAGCGTGATAGTGTTTCCCCATCATCGATTGATTCAACCCAACCTATTGATTCCAAAACGAGAAAAACCAACCCCGATCGATGGAAGAATGGGTTGAACACAAAAATCAATATTGTTTCCCTAGTCCAATTCTCACATATTGGTATGGTAGCTTGGGTTGCCCAGCTTTCTTCATCATCTTAGTAGTGAGCGGGTCTTCATCCAGGTAGTTTCTCAATATGAGCAACTATGTCTCGATTAGTAATAGAGTTACTAGTTTTTTTATGGACATGGTAAAGGCTGATTCAAATCAGTTAATTCGGGGATTACTAGTCTAGTCTAAAGATGGCAGGGGAAATCAAATTTGTGACAACTCGGGAGGGGAGAGATTCACTTACTCTGAGTTTATCATCAGTGGGGTGAGGTTTTCAATGTGGGGTAGTAACCTAAGACCTGCTAGACCATTCAATATATGTATGAATGTGATATGCCAAACACATATATAAAAAATAGAGTCGTTTGGGTTGTATCGTGAAAGAAGTGTCCAATATAGATTCGGCAGTAAGGTCCCATCTAGGAAATTTCCCAGTGATAAGTAGATCAATATGTATGTGGATAGTAGAACCAATGTGATATGTATTGGGGCATGGATCAATACACTCACACGAGGAAAGAAACCAACCCTTCATTTACCTATGTTCAGTATTCAAAACAAGAGCAAGTACAAGTTACCTATGCTAAGTAGAAGAGATTAGGATGATCTGGATTTAAACAGGAACGCAACAAATTACAGAGATAACCATATACACAAAGATGCAGCGGAAATAATACTTCATTTCATTAATGGAAAATACTGAAATATGCTTACAACCAGAAATGGAAATAAACCAGCTAGGGCGATGGTAGCTTATCTCTGAGAAGAGATGTGATGGCTACATGCCTCTGAACTGTGTTACAATGAGGCTCGAAGGCCTATTTATTGTTGAGAAACAATGGAAAAACCCTTAACATTCCAAAACCTAACCCTAGGAGATGAAACGCCAAACTGTGGGCCCCGTTTGGGGTAAATTGGTACATCAACTTCCCGGGGTCGTAACTTTGGCATATGATCTTCGTTTGACGCATACAATAGCTCATTAGAAAGATCTATCCGAGCACTATCATTTTTGGAACGGGCAACATCGGTACATTCCATGGACCCATGTTGCCCCCGGATTCCCCAAAAAACGTCGTTTAGGGCCTCAAAACGGCTCCGGAAGTTCAGGACCCGAAAAACTGCTAAAAATAGTAAGTTGTGCTACAATTAAGGAAACTGAAAATGCTGAGAAAGAAAATGGTGGGGGTCCAGGTGGACTTGGCAAGTGGCCACCAATATCCACCTGGATCATTCCTCCCCCCTTAGGAAGCAATGGTCCCCATTGCGTTGAGCTCCTCCATGAGATGAGGAAACTTCTGCTGAACTTGTTCCCTGGTGAGCCACTTGCCCTGCTGAAGGAGATGGCCTGATTTGACAACTCGATACAGTTGGATATTCTGTTGGCGAGTGTTCTTGATCTGTGTGTCCATGATTCGATCAGTTGTAGCTTGTTCCATGCAATTTGGATTTAATTCTGTGGATTTGAGCTGTTCTGCAATGTCGGATGTGTCTAGCAATGGTGGAAAGTATGGCCGAAGGCGGTCCACATTGAACACTAGGTGCAGGCCAAGGAATGGGGGAATGCTGAGCTCAAATGCATTGTCTCCCATAGCCTTAGTAATGGTGTAAGGACCATATTGGAGTGGTCTCAATTTCCGATAGGCTCCAGTAAGGCGTTCCTTTTGCAAATGCAACCAGACTTTGTCGCCCACTTGAAACTTGTGTGGCACCCGATGTTGATCATGTCGCTGCTTGTACTTGGTATTTGATTTCTCAAGAATGTCATGGACCTGCTGGCGAATATGTTGGATGTGCTCAATGAAGCTGGTGGCCTTATCTGTTTCGGACTGGACATGAGCTGAATTCATGTGAGTAGCTGCAAGTGGCATGGCCACATCAATGGGGCATAGTGGCTGGAATCCCAAACCCACCTGAAAAGGGCTATGGCCAGTGGAGCTGTGAAGAGCTCGGTTGTAGTTGTGCTAAACATAGGGGAGGCTCTCGTCCCATGTGCGTGGATGCTTTGAGTTATACATGCGCAGAATGTGCACAATCATCCTATTGACAACCTCTGTCTGGCCATCAGTTTGAGGATGGAAGGCTGTGGACTTCGTGAGTTTGGTGTCCAGCATTGACCAGAGACTGGACCAAAATGTGCTGAGAAACCGACTGTCCCGATCTGAGATGATAGACTGTGGGATCCAAAAGTGCACCCACACTCGTTCAAAGAAGAGTTTAGCAGTGGCTTCTGCTGTGATATTCTTCTTATAGGCCACCATAATGGCCATCTTCGAGAACCTGTCGACGACCACAAAAACACAGTCATTTCCATGCTTAGTGGAAGGAAGGCCTGACATGTAATCCATGGAGATGGATTCCCAAGGTCGACTAGGGGTAGGCAACGGGGTATAGAGGCCTTGCTTCTTAATGGTCGGTTTGGCAATGGCACATGCAGTACATGATCGGATGTACTTCCCAACATCCTGTCGAAGATTCGGCCAATAGAAATAATTTTGCAGTACTGCCACTGTTTTCTCGACCCCGAAATGCCCAACAGCCCGACTGTAGTGTGCTTCCCAAATCATCTTGGCACGCTCGCTTGAAGGAACACAAAGGTGACCGAGGTGGCATAATAGGGCATCCTGGAGGTGAAAATCTGCAACATGCCGACCCTCCAAGAGTGTCTGGTATGTGTGGCCGAATTCTAGGTCGCTTTTGTAGAGAAGTGGCCAATCAGAAGTCTCGTGCCCACAAGAGTTGAGCACGGTGGTCAGCGCCATGATCGGTGGTCGACTGAGGCAATCTGCAACATTATTGGTGCTGCCCTTTTTATACTTGATATTCAAGTGAAACTGTTGCAGGTATGTAGACCACTTCTGATGGCGATCATTCTGCAATTTCCCTTGGGTCTGTATGAACTGCAGGGGTCGATGGTCTGTGTGGATGACCGTTTCCTTCCCCAAAATGTAATGCTTCCATTGTCGGCAGGCCTGTACAATGGAATACATCTCTTTATCATAAGTGGGGTTACTTCCGGACTGTGTCTGAAAGTGTTTCACTGTGATATGCCACTGGATGTCCATGTTGAGTAAGGACTGCCCCAATAGCATAGTCAGAGGCATCTGTCTCGACCTCAAATGGTTGTTGTAAATCTGGTAACGCAAGCACTGGTGCCGTGCAGAGGCGATCCTTCAACTCCCTGAATGCCTTCTGTTGAGATTCAGACCAAAAGAATTTTGCTTTCGCCCCTCCCTTGGTGACTTGACTCAAGGGCCAAGAAATATGAGAAAACCCCAGCACAAACCTGCGGTAGAAGTTGGCAAGACCTAGAAAGTTGCGGAGCTCTATTAGAGTGGTTGGAGAGGGCCAATCCCGAATGACTTGGACCTTGGATGGATCGACATGCACCCCCTGTTCATCAATGATGTATCCCAGATACTGAACCTCGGTCATGCCAAAAGTGCATTTCTCCAAATTGGCACATAGCTTGTGTTGCCGCAGTGTTTGGAGAACCTGTCGGATGTGGTGGAGGTGCTCTTCCCAACTCTGGCTGAAGATCAGAATGTCATCCAAGTATACTACTACAAAGGAGTTGGTGAATGGCCGCAAGATGTCATCCATTAACCTCATAAAGGTTGCAGGAGCATTCGTCAATTCGAAAGGCATGACCAACCATTCGAAGAGGCCCTCCTTGGATTTGAAGGAATTCTTCCACACATCTGAGGGTTCGATTGGTACCTGGTGATATCCTGACTTTAGATCGATCTTGCTGAAATATTTCGCCCCATTTAGTTGGTCTAGGAGGTCATCAATCCACGGGATCGGGTACCTATTACGGACAGTGATCTTGTTCAGCGCCCGATAGTCAATACAGAGTCTCCACGTCCCATCCTTCTTCTGTACCAACACGATCGGGCTCCCACAGGGCGATGAACTCGGACGGATGTGACCTTTCTGCAGGAGATCCTGAATCTTCCTCTTGATTTCATTGTTCTCCAGAACGGAGCGCCGATAAATTGGTCCATTGGGTAGCGGCGCACCTGGGGTCAGATCGATGGAGTGCTTGACTTGACAGTGCAGAGGAACCCCTGCCAGGGAGGTGAAGATGTCTTCGTACTCCTCCACAATCTTGTCCATTTGTAGCTGTCGTGCAGAGGGACCCCGTTTGGAGGCCGCAGCCACTGTCTTCTTCTTCCCTTGAGGGCGTATCATCAGGAAAACAAATTTCCTGGTTTTGGAATTGATCTTACTGCATTGTTTTGCAGTAATCAAAGAGATGGCGGCAGGTGGTGCTACCTCTGGTATCCTGAACAACTTATTTCCCAATGTAATAATAACAGCACGGGGCCTTGATTCATACACAGCATGTCGCTTCCACAAGTATGGTTGTCCTAGTAATACATCACAAACTTCAAGGGGAGCAATGTCACACAATACCTCATCCGTGAAGGGCTTGATGTTGTATGGAAGGCGACACTGCTGGCTCACGCGAAGATCTTGCCCTTGGTGAAGCCACCCAATGGTGTATGGTTGTGGATGTGCTGTGGTCGGTAAGCCCAACCACTTCACGACCTCTGACGAAATGAGGTTCTTTTGACTCCCGCTATCAACAATGAACTGTATCGGGGAGCCCTTTACCCACATCTGGGAGTGGAAGAGACGCTCCTCCTCCTCCTCTGGATCTTCGGGTTCATTTTTCTGGATCTTTGCGGTAGCAACAGTGGCGTTAGGATCCGCATCGATGATCTGCTTCCCTTTTTCATACCCCTTCTCGGGTTCTAACTCAGAGTCGGAACATGCATCTAATTCTAAAACCTTTAGCTCAGCCACTAGTGACTGCTTGGCCCGACACTCACTTGTGTTGTGAGTGGAGCTCTTATGGAACTCGCACCATTTTCCAGTGTCCTTTCTCGGCTTCGCGGCGTTGTTCTTTGCTTGCAGCTTCGGCTAGTTGTCTTGGGCTGTCCCGCCTTGGCTCTGTCCTTTGTTTTGTGGTTTAGGGGCACCTTTCCCCTGCTTTGGATTCGCAGATCCAAAGTCTCGCTTCTTTTGTTTAAACTTCTGCTCGACCTTGACGGCATATCGGTATGCTGCGCCGAGCGAGGGGATGTTTAGGAATTGTATTTCTTCCTGGATGTACTTGTGCAGGCAGCCACGGTATTTGAGTATCAAATGTTGCTCCGAATCCTTGATACCCAACTTTGTGCGAAGGGTATGGAAAAGATTGGTGAACTCCGGCACGTCTTGGTCCCTTCCCTGCCGCAGCGTGGTCCACTTTATGTATTCATCCTCATAGCTTCCGACAGGGTAGTATTGCTCCTTTATGGCATCTCGGAACGAATCCCAGGTGGGTGCGGATGAAAATAGTGAGCCAGTACTTTCATCCTTCTACTCACAGTAGGTTTCCCACCAATCCTCGACGTGGGGGGCTGCTTTGAGAAGAGCAAAAACAATCTTTTCCCGACTCAAAAATTCATGAACAGAAAAATAACCCTCTAGCAGATTTAACCATTTATCTACGGCATCGGCTTCTATCTGACCCTCGAATATGGGGATTTCAAAATTAACTTGTACCTTAAAGGGTGTGGCGTTTCCAGAGGAGCTGCTGGAAGCCGATGCGCCGCTTCTGGGTAGCCGCTGAAGGATCTGGGCAAAGCTGTCCATCATCGCGTTCTGTTGTCGCTCGAGGGCTTCTTCGAGCAAGATTTTGATGGGATCTCCTGCCCCCTCGTCTTTCTTCTCGTCCGCCATGGAAGGCCGTCGGGATTTGCGAGGCTGGTCTTGCAAAGGTTCAACCAGTTCAAGCCCTAACTCCTTATATCTTGACCTTGTTGGGGACATGCAAAGAAAAACAGAGAAAAAGCAGACCGCTCTGATACCACTGATCCGGATTTAAGCAAAAACGCAACAAATTACAGAGATAACCATATACACAAAGATGCAATGGAAATAATACTTCATTTCATTAATGGAAAATACTGAAATATGCTTACAACCAGAAATGGAAATAAACCAGCTAGGGCGATGGTAGCTTATCTCTGAGAAGAGATGTGATGGCTACATGCCTCTGAACTATGTTACAATGAGGCTCGAAGGCCTATTTATTGTTTAGAAACAATGGAAAAACCCTTAACATTCCAAAACCTAACCCTAGGAGATGAAACGCCAAACTGTGGGCCCCGTTTGGGGTAAATTGGTACATCAACTTCTCGGGGTCGTAACTTTGGCATATGATCTCCGTTTGACGCGTACAATAGCTCATTAGAAAGATCTATCTGAGCAATATCATTGTTGGAACGGGCAACATCGGTCCATTCCATGGACCCATGTTGCCCCCGGATTCCCCAAAAAAACGTCGTTTAGGGCCTCAAAACGGCTTCGGAAGTTCAGGACCCGAAAAACTGCTAAAAATAGTAAGTTGTGCTACAATTAAGGAAACTGAAAATGCTGAGAAAGACAATGGTGGGGGTCCAGGTGGACTTGGCAGGTGGCCACCAATATCCACCTGGATCATAGGACGAGTTATAAGGTTGAGTAAAGTATGAATCTTGGTAGATTTCCCATTTTAAGTTGATCAAGTTAGGTATGTATGAAGAACCAGGTGCTAGTTTATATGTTCACTAGAAAAAACCAAGTGATGCAAGTTGTACAACGTTGGGTATTAAGAAGAGATGATAAACCAGTCGTATATTGTTAGGTATTTAACCCACAGCACCAGGTGGGTTTTCCTCCTTCTAGGGTCTTTAATCTCAACTACAATCCAAAGAGAAGAGGACCATGATCTTGACTATTCAAATTCCCATGATAGTTACTCTTCAAATTTTGCATTCAGGTTACAGGGTGTTTTATATATAATAACATTTATTCCTTCCCCTCCTCACAAGCTTGGATGTATAGGTGTGAAAAACAACTGTGACGGGCTTGATGACCCAAGTATAAATTTTGCATCATGTACAGGAATAGGATATGTAAGGGTTATTCAAACTAGTTGCATCTATTCCAATTCTATCTTTAATCGCTATGTTAAATGCTAGCTTCTATTTACTAACAATGCAAGGTGTTCCCTCATCTTAGCTCATAATGATAGTTGATTAGTTTGGATTGAGACATGGATGCAAACTTAGCCAACTCGATATTGATACATCTTGATGTTGACGAACCACAACCTAATTTTATGGATCTAATGAACCAACCTCTTTTCAGTGGGGATCTAAAATGGAGATTATTATTACTAAACTATACCCTTTCATGACATTTCCCCTTGGCTTTGAGGTTGTTTAGCGAGATGGACCCGCTCTAACCTTTGGCAGGAGGAAGGAGGATAAAAGAGCTGATAGGAGACCCACATAATATCTACATGGTGATATCACATATCTACTCAGGTTCTCAATGTTAAAATCTCATTTCTCTACCCTACCTTGGGAGGAACTAAGTAAGGCTAATAAAATACTAAGGTTCTCGTCTCTTTCTTACCCTACCAAAGAGGAATTATAAAATCTCATCAGGTTCCTACAAATGGGAGATTGTTGATACATCAAAGGTAAACCCATGCAAAAAAATAAATGGAAATAGAGTAATCAAAGTAAACCCATGCAATGGGAAATAGATATTACCCTAGATGGAACACAGTTCCCCTTACCCTACAGAGTGCATAAGCACCTGCTAACAGAGACAGCTAGATCACAAGCCTTCAAAGCAACATATTTACACACACACACACACACATATTTTTATGCGCTAGACAACTAGCTCACAGGACTTCAAAGCAACATATTTACACACACACACACACACACATATTTTTATGCGCTATGAATAAAATGCATTATTTAGAAACGATAAAAGGTGTGAAGGTACATTTGCTCACTTCTTTTAATTGTGTTTACATGGAACTCAATACATTGGTTGATAAATTATCAAAAAATGTACTCTAACATTTAGGACTTCATGCTATATTATTTTTCTTGAGTTTAGAAATGGTTTTTTTTTTCAACATTATTTCTAAGTCAACATTTTTTTCTAGGATTACTTTATATGTATTATATGAAATAGTTTTGTATTATATGTAACACTTTCGTCCACATTTTTTTCTTGGATTAGTTTATATGTATTAGATGTATTATATGTAATATGTTGAGACATCGCATATACGTTCCCCAAATGCAGGCCATGACAGTGTGAAGGGTTATGTTATACGTGGTTGGGCTTGTGATAGATGATGTAACCCACCGAGAGTTCATGTTCTACTCATAGATCCTACCTCCGATGCCAGTCAGAGTGTTATAGGCACTGTTTCTGACTCTGTTGATGATCATGCTACCTCTAGTGGACGTCTTTACCTATTTCAGGTACACCTTTTGTATTTTTAAATCCTCTATAAACTTTATGTGTTTATGTCTAGAAATTGTCTTTAATTTTTAATTTATCTTTAACTGATGTGTTTGAATTTAATGTATGCATTATTATGCTTCTATTTTGTTAATTATATATGTTAAATTATGTTTATGATTTGCAGGCCCTCATCAGGTCGAAGCTGAGGATTAGAGTGCAACATCGATCCCTATGTGGGGTGATGCTACAACTCATATGACATTGGAGGATGTTACGACCTATCATACGTGGATCACATAATAGATACGTAACATCCTTTCCAGTTCACCAACTCATCGTAGTTTATCTTTGATGTTGGAGAACATCAATAGGTTAATCAAGAAATACTAGAGATCGGGCCCACAAAGAAACCTCCTACAGTCTATACATAGGATTAAGAGGCATGAGGTTAGAGGCCCATATACTTGGGAGGTGGTGAAAGAGGCCACCAAGGACATTGATGTTCATGGGCAGTTGTTCGACATCCCTTCAGATCACCTTTCTAGACATAACAATTCCAATGAAATATTTTAGGAATGTTGATGCAACCCCTTTTATGTATGATAAATTCATTGGAGCTTGGGGCCAATTCCCCCACCATAACTAGGTCGCCATTTATTATTCCAAACATTTATATGCAAATTTTGTGTTACATATGAGGTCGAATTACACTGATATTGGATCTCGTTATTATGGACCCAAATTGGGATGTACCAATGAGTGCTATGGCGCTCTTAGGGACCCTAAGCATGTACCACCACCTCCGAGATTCTTTCCGCTACCATCTTATAGCTTGGTATTACCGACAGAGCTAGAGGAGTTATCACAACTTAGTGGTGAGACCAAGGAGACTATTGCAGACAACATACAAATGTCATTGTCCAATGCACATATTTCATTGGATGGAGAGATTAGGAGACCACCTCCATTACCTTGTGACCCGCTAGTGCCCTTATATGATAATGCATTTCATGCAAGTTTACCCTTTGACCAACTTTTGACATATACATGTATGTATCATGATGTCATTCATGAGATTTGGAGGGTGCACAACTTGTGTGAAACTAGACCTTAGGCATGTACCACCACCTCCAAGATTCTTGCCACTACCATCTCAGAGCTTGATATTACCGATAGAGCTAGAGGAGCTATCACTACTCAGTGGTGAGACTAGGGAGACTATTGCAGACAACATGAAAATGTCATTGTCCAGTGCACGTATTGCACTGGATGGAGAGATTAGGAGACCACCATATGATGATGCATTTCTTGCAAGTTTACCCTTTGACCAACTTTTGACATATACATGTGTGTATCATGATGTCATTCGTGAGACTCAGAGGGTGCACGACCTGCATGAAACAGACAAAACTTTTGACTCGTACTATCAAATTATGCATAATTATTTATATTAATATCTAGTTCGTATTAAATTTAATTTATATTGATAAGTTCATGATAACATGTAGACACAACCTAGCTACATGGATGAGATTATGAGGTCATCCGAGGGGGCAGTTGATCAGCAAGGCCATCCTTAACCAGAGCATGTTTCCATGGATTCTCCTCCACCTCCACTTCCACCTCATATGCTCACTAATGTGGAGGAGAGTCAGTATGTACAACCACATGGACCAAAAATTGAGGTAAACATTTTTATTCCTAAGATCAACATTTGTTTTAATTTACACACATATGCTAATTTATTTGTAATCTAATTATAATTTGTCTTTGCCATTGTGTACACAGACCCATATGCAGAGTGTCGTTGATGCCACTACTATGTGGAAACATGAGTGGAATGTTGGGTTTAGACAGACTAATAATGTGGGTCCATCGATGCAAGCCCCAATCATTGAACCACAGGCAGGGGAGCACCAAACCCAGATTCATCAGACCCCCATCCTATCTAATTTTCATTTGGACTCTACTAAGGTTAGTAGATTCATGTATGTAATTAAAAACGTGGTTCAAAATAATTTATTTCCATATTTTTTATTTTGTACAAATAATGATTTAATGAGTTTGATTTTGAATGTATTATATTGCAATACCAACTTATGAACACTTACTTTGTGCGACGAAACTCAAATAAGAGTTCTGGTGGTACTTAGAGTGGATAGTTTGTATATTTTCAGGCTAATTTCATAGGGAACATTCACATGTGATACATACTTTGTATATTTTCATACATGGATAGTTTATGGATGTACATGGACATTATTTTAGTTTATGGATGCTTATTATTTTAGTTTATGGATGTTCATGTGATATTTGTAATTTGTATATATTTTTATATGGATAGTTTATTGATACATTTTATTCACTATTTCAGTTTATGGATTTGTATTAATCTTTTATATGAATTCTCATTAATTTTTGAATTTTATGGATCTGTTAAAAATATTTCACTAATTTAATTTTTTTCTCTATACTATAACTTTTATTAGTAGAATATAACACTTTTGATTTCTAGTTTCATAGACTATAAAAATAAGTAGAGTTTTAAGTTATGATGCAAGCTACTTTGATACGTAAAATGAACTAAAATATAACATGTATCAATTTAATATTGAACATGGAAAGAATTACAATCATGCTTCATATTGGCTTGTAGAAAGTGTCTTTTAGTGCAATCAACATGTGTGTTATTACAATTCAATTTTAAAAATAAATTATTTGAATTATAAAGTCATCCATATAATATATATATATATATAATTTTTTGTAACCCACCCATATACCATTGCTTGGACAACATTTTTAAGTATTTCAACCAATTCACTATCTCAAATTTCAATTAAAAAACACAAATAGGATTGAGATAGGTTTTATTCAATTTTAAAAGATGTCATGTAAACAACAAATAGGTTTTATTCAACACTATTTCTTTTGATTTTATTTACAAGAGCTTAGTCATATCATGATATAAGTCAATCATATTGAAATTTAATATATAGGTTAAAAAACAATATATGACAACATTTCTATAATTTTATATAATGTTATCAACTTTTCTAAATTTACAAATAGTTATCCAAGTATTTCAATCAATTCTTTATGATTGAAATAAGTTTTATTCAATTTTTAAAAACTCAAATATGATTGAAATAATTTATATTCAATTTTAAAAGATGTGGAGATGTAAAAGTTACAAATACAAGTTTTATTCGATTTTATTTTGTTTGAGGTTATCTACAAAAGCTTAGTCATAATGCATGTCATCAATAAATTTTTTTTACTTACACTGAAATAAATGCATGATGTTAAACTAATTATCTTGAAATTAATGTACACCATATATCTAGTTACATCAAATCAGAAATCAACATCTTCACTGAAATCAATGCATCTAATGCAAGTAATCAAATAGGATGAGGAATCAACATCTACATTAAAATTAATGCATCTAATGTAAACAATCAAATGGGTTTCGAAATCAACATCTACACTGAAACTAATGCATCTAATGCTGCAAGAAGTCAAATAGGATTAGAAATCAACATCTACACTAAAATCAATGCATCTAGTGCTAGTCATCAAATGGGATTAAGAATCAACATCTACACTAAAATCAATGCATCTAGTGCAAGCTCAATCAAACAAGATTATAAATTAACATCTTTAATGAAATTAATGCATCTAATGGAAACAATGAAATAGAATTAGAAATCAACATCTACACAGAAATCAATGCATCTAATGCAAGAAATCAAATAGGATTAGAAATCAACATTTGTACACTGAAATCAATGCATCTAGTGCAAGCAATTTTCTTCCCTTTCTCTCCCCCTCCATCTATATCGATATCTCCCTCCATATCTCCTTCTTTGTCTATCTATCTCATCCCCTAAACACACACACTCTCTCTCTTCATATCTATCTATATGTCCCTCCCTCCCTCTATCTCTCTCTTCTTCCCTCTCTCCCCCTTCCATCTTCATCTCTATATCACTCCATAGACATACACATTGTTTCTCCATATCTATATATATCTCCCTCCCTCTCCCTCTCCCCCTTCCCCTTCTCCCCCTATGTCTCCCCTTCTATCTCTCTTCCCCCTTACTCACCTCTCTCCCTCTCTCTTCATCTCCCCTCCCTCCCTCCCTCTCTCTCTCTCTCTCTCTCTCTCTCTCTCTCTCTCTCTCTCTCCACCTTTCTCTCTCTATATGTCTTTCTTCATACCTCCCTCTCTCTCCCCCTCCAACCCCATCTCTCTCTCTCCCCCTCCAACTCCATCTCTCTCTCTCCATACCTCTCAAGTCCTTTATCTCTTTCTTTCTCTTCCACCTTTCTCTCTCTCTCTCTCTCTCTCTCTCTCTCTCTCTTGTGCTTCGTTTTGCAACTCTATTGACTATCTCCCTCCCTCTCTCATTCTCCCCTTCTCTCCATCTCTATTTCTTTGTATTTCTATTTCAACCCAAAACATACACACTCTCTCTCCATCTCTTCCTTGTCACTCCCTGTCTCTCTCTCCACCTTTATCTCTCTATATGTCTTGAACTTCTTCCTTCCCTATATTTTCCTCCAACTCCATCTCTCAAGCTCCCTCTCTTTCTCAGAGACTCTCTCCTCCTCTCCCTCTCTCCATCTTTATGTCGCCCCCACCCTCTTACCCTTCTCTCCCACTCTCTCTCCTTTATATTTCAAAAAAATTAAAATACTTTGACAATTAAAATATTATGTTTAAATCAATTTTTTTATTTTGATGTTGTACAACAATTTATTTATTTTTTGTATATAATACATATTTAAAATGCAAGATTTCAAATGTGTGTTGTACATTCACCTGGACAAAAAATGATAATTTTCCATTAGAGATACATAGAGCACTTCATGTGTTCCAATTGAAATTGTTTAGGTTTTATATCTTTAGATAGCTTTAGGTTATGATTACTTCAAGATTTTAAAAATATTATATATTTTATTATGTTAGATTTAAAAAAAAATAGGTCAAATAAAATTAACATATTGAGTCAACTTGTATGACTATTTTTGTGTTGATGACTCTTTTGCTTACGTACGATATCAACCACATTTATTAATGTGGTTGTGCCAATATATATTATAATATAAAAGATTTAATATTTAATTAAAGTTAATAATATTATATTAATTCAAAATTAATAAACTTAATATTAACATTAAAATATATTTATATTAATACCAAATTTCATAATTTAATTTAATAATAATAATAATAATTTTTTATTATTAATATTAAATCTAATAAGGATCTACATGACATGATTACAAAATTTATAATAATATTTGGTATTCTACAATGTGGTAAAAACTTAAATTTTAGATAAATTATGGGATTCATTTTTTTTTATAAAGGCTCGATTAAGCTATATAGCTCGATCGAGCCCATGTTAACCAGGTATATGGCTCAATTGAGGGTTTACAAAACCCTCGATACAACTATTTGAATTTGAAATTTAAACACTTAAGCACTCTATCGAGCCTTTCAAGCACCCCTTCTACAGAATTTCCCGCAACACCATTTTGCACCCCAGAAGACTTAGGGAAAAAAATTTCCTTAGGTGGTGGAGTTGCTCATGTTGGATTCATGAAAGAATTCTCTATCCAATGGCATATAAGTTTGACATTTTCAAATTCATATGATATTTTTCATCTATTTTTTTTTTAAACATAATGCTTGAAACTTTTTTGAACAATTTTAAAAAGGTTGAATAAAAAATCAATATCATAAAATATACACAACTAGTTTTTTTCAAAAATTACCACTATCTTCATTTACAAGTCCTCTTCAGAAGGGTACTCTTAGTTTTTCAATTTATTTAAATAGTTAAAAAAACCTTACGTGAACACGTGTCTGCAAAATGCAATTGAAATATTACTTTGCCAACTTCAAAAAATGATAAAAAAATATATATGTAATTTTGCATAAAACAATAAATTTGTAATATGAAAAACTTAGCTCTCTCCATGTATATCATCCTTATATACATATTTTTTTAAATTACACCTTTTAGAATAATTTATGCTACATGAACTCCCGCAATCGAGGTGTAACACAAGGAAGGAAAAGGGACTGGGGAGATGGGATCGGGAAAGGGAAGGAAGAGTCTAAGTGTGCAAAAGGACAGGCGAGGGAAATGGAGTGAGAGGATGGGGTGAAGGCAAGTGGACGGGCAAGGCAGAAAGGAACAGCCCCCGAGAGAAGGAGGGTGGAGACGGATAAGGAGGACAACGAAGATGGCAGGGGGGTGTTTCCGGGAAAACTAGTGTCTTTTCGATCTGCTAGTCCCACTAAGATGGGTAGCTATCTTAGAAACAAACAATCAAAGTAACTTGTGATTTCCTTTATGTATGATAGATAAGAGAGAAGCAGAGAGCACCAACATGAATCTTCCGCTTGGCTCCTTGCTTGTTTCCTCTCTCCCTTGATAGAGCTTGCCACTTCTTTCCTACTTGTCCCACTTTAGAGAATACCTGTAAAGGCAAAGCAACAAAACACCATCAAAGCATAGAGATCTATAATACCATAAACAATGCAGAATCATAAATATATTAACCGTATAATTTCATTCACAAATAACAAGATTCACAAATACACAAGTATATGGAGGAAAACTCAAATAACTTTATTTATAGTAGAAGATAGGATTACAACCCAATTGTCTAATCCAGCATCATCCTCCCAGCATGAAAGCCCTCTTCACCTCATGAAAAGAAAGATCACCCAACAAAACAATGTCTCAAGGAGAAAGCAACAACACTTCCTTACAAATTACAAAATTCCAGCCGCTAGATATCTCAGATGAGGGATCCGTTTATAGATATTTGTAGAGGAGTGAGTCAGCTTCTGGGTTTTTGATTAGTGTCATTTCACTAGTAGTTCTTGTTGGAAATAATACTGAGAGGGGGGTGAATCAGTATTATATAATACTTTTAATAAATCTTCTTTATTTGTTCTTTGAATTATCTTTGCATGTCAGTACCATAAAATAATGAGCATGAACAAAAGAAAACAGATAGTCACACCAAAGAACACAAGACGTAAGGTGGAAACCCAATGTGGGTGAAAACCACCTGCTGCAATATGTCTCTATCTTCTTTCAAATTAGAAACTCCTTTTACAATGGTTTTGTACTGGTGCAGTCCTTTACCAGTACGCAGGCTGCAACCTGCAGAGAGCTACAACTCTCTCTCCTTTCCCAGTCTCTCCTGGAAGGGAGCTACAACCCCCTACTTCTTTTCTTACAAGGACCACTTTTCATAAATTTTCAAACTGGATCCATAAGCATCAATTGATCATCAAGTATGAGAGAATCACCCAATCAACTGTAGTAACCAGATCAACAGTAATAGGGCCAAACCCAGAACACAACAATGATAAACAAAGATTTTAAGAGAAGGAAGCACCCTGCTCCACTGCTTACCTGCTTCCCAGACTCACCCTGCTCAACTGCTAGCCTGCGTCCCGGACTCACCCTGCTCAACTGCTAGCCTGCGTCCCGGACGCACCCTGCTCAACTGCTAGCCTGCGTCCCTCGCTCTGAGTCTGTTGAACTGCCTGTGTCCCGGCGCACCTGAACCCTTCTGCGCCTGCGTCCCGGCGCACCTGAACCCTTCTACGCCTGCGTCCCGACGCACCTGAACCCTTACTGCACCTGCGTCTCCGGGCTTTCAAGACTTCAGAAGTGACCAAGATAGTCAGATCTACAGATCTGAACATGCGCCGAAGAGATCTCGGTCCATCAGTAGATTCGCCTTGTTTAGATCTAGACCAGATCTAGCCCTCATAAGATATTCAACCAAAAACCATGCTTAAGCCAAATGATCTCCTTTGCTTTATATAGGCACGCTCCTCCTAAAATCATGGAACAATACCACGAGCCGACACCATAATAACCCAATACCGTCGGCTAAATACCAAGAGTAAAACATAAGAAACCCCATGTGTGCTTTTCTCTGCCTTGAAATGTGTGCACTGGGGGGGACGCACCTCCTGAACGGCTGCCCTGCGTACCTGGACGTAGTCCCTGCATGGTGTACCTGCGAGTACGCACCTTCTGAACTGCTTTCCTGCGTCCCTCTTAATTTTCAACAAATTGAGAGCCTTGCCACGGGAGTTGCCATCAAGTACAACATCTGTAACATATAGCTATACCAGAAACATAATGCCAACAATCTCCCCCTTTGGACTTGATGGCAACCTCACAAACTTCAGCTTCATTCTCCCCCTTTGACATCAAGGGCAAAGGGGTATGCTCCCCCTAAGATCATGCTCCTCCTGAAAATGAACCAGATCTACAACAAAGAATCATAATCCACCATGAAAGAGATAGAGACATATTGTAGCTATTTCCAAGATCTCCTTCTGACCATCCTCCATAATGCCAACAATGCATTATATGCTCCCCCTGAACCTGTGCCATCAATCAGAAAAAGTTCAACAATAAGATGATGCATCAACAACCCCCAGCTTTTGCCTGAGGTATTCAAAATTGTCCCTGGGCAATGGTTTGGTGAAAATATCAGCAACTTGTTCCTTAGAAGGAACATACTCCAACTTGACCTTCTGTTCAAGTACTTGTTCCCGGAGAAAATGGTACTTGATTGGTATGTGCTTGGTTTTTGAATGCATAACAAGATTCTTTGAGATGTTGATTGCACTTGTGTTGTCACATAAGATGGGGATTGGTGGTGTACAAGTGATTTGAAAATCCTGCAAAGTCTGCATCATCCAAAGGAGTTGGGTGCAACAAGATGCAGCAGCAACATATTCTGCTTCAGCTGTAGACAAGGCAATTGAACTCTGTTTCTTGCTGAACCAAGATACCAGTCTGGAACCCATAAAGAACGCGCCACCACTTGTGCTTTTCCTGTCATCCACGCTTCCGGCCCAATCTGCATCTGTATAAGCATGAAGTGTAAGATCTGTATCTCTAGGATACCATAAGCCATAATTTTGAGTCCCTTGAAGATATTTGAAAATTCTCTTCACTGCCTGAAGATGAGTCTCTTTTGGATTTGCCTGAAATCTTCCAACTATTCCAACTGCATGCATGATGTCTGGTCAGGTACCTGTCAAATAAAGTAAACTTCCAATCATAGATCTGTAGGTTGGTTGATGTACTGCTGCAGATTCATCATTTGCACTGAGGCTACATCTTGTGACCATGGGTGTACATACTGGTTTTGCATCTTCCATACCATATTTCTTCAAAATCTGTTTGAGATACTTGGTTTGAGATAAAAAGATTCCTCCTTCTTTTTGTTGGATTTGCAAACCAAGGAAATATGTCAGTTCTCCTAGCAGGGACATTTCAAATTCTTTCTGCATGACAGAGGCAAAGTTTTGACTCATAGCTTCTTCATTGCTCCCAAAAATAATGTCATCTACATATACAACAAGTATTAGCAATTTGTCATTTTCAAATTTTATATAAAGATTGCTATCTGCTGATCCTTTTGAAAAGCCTTGTTGATGAAGATATTTGTCCAAACGGTAGTACCAAGCCCTTGGAGCTTGTTTGAGACCATAGAGAGCCTTTTTCAATCTGCATACAAGATTTGGATCATTTCCAAGAATGAACCCATCTGGTTGTTCAATGTACACTTCTTCTTCCAAGTCTCCATTCAGAAAGGCTGATTTCACGTCCATTTGAAATACTTTGAAGTTTTGAAAACTTGAGAGAGAAAGGAACATTCGGATGGCCTCAAGTCTTGCAATATGAGCAAAGGCTTCTTCAAAGTCTATTCCTTCTTGCTGCACATACCCTTTACAAACAAGTCTGGCTTTGTTTCTAATTACTTCTCCATTTTCATTCAATTTATTTTTGAAGACCCATTTTGTTCCGATAACATTCTTATCTTTTGGTCTAGGAACCAGCTCCCAAGTGTTGTTCTTTTCGATCTGCTCAAGTTCTTCATCCATTACTTTCACCCAACATTCATCTTTACATGCCTCTTTCACATTTTGTGGTTCAGTAGAGGAGAGTAATGCCAAATAGCTTGAAGCTTCTGCAACTGTTCTTCTTGTTTGTACACCTGCTTCTTTCTGCCCCACAATCTGAGATTCTGGATGATTCTTCTGAACATATCTGGATGGAGTCTTTTCTTCTATTCTTGTTTGCTCCTCTGGTTCTTCTTCTTGAGGTTCTTCTTGAGGTTCTTCTTCTTCATCATTTTGTCATTGGGGGTAGCCTTCATCTTCTTCGATGTCTTCATGATGTACTTGCCTAGGAATGTATCCCTTTTCATCAACCACTACATCAATGCTGTCAACAATTCTGCCAAGTCTTTTATTGTAGCATTTGTATGATTTTCTATGTGGAGAGTAACCAAGAAGAATGCCTTCATCTGCTCTAGGTTCAAGTTTGCCAAGCTGCTCATCTGTATTCTTGATATAGCATTTGCTCCCAAAGATTTTGAAGTGCTTTACCGAAGGAGTCCTACCACTCCAGAGCTCATGAGGAGTTTGAGTGTTGTTCACCCGAACATTTGTTTTGTTGAGAATAACAACCGCAGCATGTGCAGCTTCACCCCAGAAGGTTGCGGGAGTCCCTGACTCATCAAGCATACCACGGGCCATTTGTTGGATTGTTCTGTTCATCCTTTCCACAACTCCATTTTGCTGAGGAGTTCTTGCTGTAGAGAATTCTCTTCTTATCCCATGTTCTTCACAAAAATCGAAGAATTCATTTGAAGTAAATTCCCCACCTCTATCAAATCTGAGGCACTTAATTTTGTGACCTGATTGATTTTCAACCAAGGCTTTGAAGGATTTGAATTTTTCGAATGCTTCATCTTTGTGCTTCATAAGTCCTAACCAGAAAAACCTGGAGAAATCGTCAATGAATAATATCAAGTATTCTTCTCCTCAAGGTGTTCTTTTCCTAAAAGGACCGCATGTATCTGTATGTACTAGCTCAAGAGGCATGCTAGCTGATCCTTCTTTCTCTGGAAAGTTAGTTCTGGTTTGTTTTCCAAACTGACATGATTTGCATATGGTGTTGTCAAGAATTTTGATATCTGGAAGATCACGAATTGCCTGATATTTGCATGCTTTCCTTATTTGTGAAAAGCTTAGATGTCCCAACCTTCGATGCCATAACCAGTGCTCATCATCCTTGCTCAGATAGCATTGTTGTTGTCCTTCTTCAAATATGTACAGATTATTTGGAGTTCTTTTACCTTTGATCATTGTTTTACCTGTATCAAGATCACGAACAAGACATCCATTTGATCTGAATATAACCTTGGTTCTTTGATCACACATCTGGCTGAAACTTAGAAGATTATGCTTCAATCCATCAACATACAAAACATTTCCAGCCTTGACCTTTTCTTTTAACTGAGCAATGCCCTTTCCTTTTATAGTTGCAGGAGTATCATTTCCAAAAGAGACTTTCTTTCCCTTTTCTAGAGCAGAATAAGACTCGAGTTTTTCTTTATCACCTGTCATATGCTTCGAACATCCACTGTTAATGTACCATAGATTTTCCTGTCCCTCTGCATAAAATGATATCCCACATCTTTCTGTTTGAGGTTCCTTTATTCTCCATGTTTTGGTGCTTGAGGCTTGTTACTTTTTCTGCTGAAACCTGCTCCTGCATTCAGAGTCTTCATGACCAAAGTTATTGCAAATAGAACATTCAACTTCATTTTTAAGAACTGAAAAGTTGTTATAGGTCCTCTTTGTAATCCCTGTCATACTTCTTTGCTTTTGAGCTTCTCTAGTCATGATCGTTTTATATGCAACACATTGAGCTACTTTGTGACCAAAGTTATGGCAAGAAAAACATTGTCCATTGAAGAAATTTCTGCGGTTATTGAATCTACCAGCCAACTGATTGTAGTTTCTATTTTCATCTATTCTTGAACCAATTTGAGAAGATTTTGCCTGTGGCTGGTTGTAGCTTTTGTTCACCCTTAAGATGGATTTCCCTTGATAGTTTCTGTTTGTAATTCGTTCCTGCTTTACCTGTTGATCTTCATTGTTCTTTTGCTCATTTCTTCTTGCTGCATCAAGATAACTTTTTGAGGTGGATGCTTGAGAAGTTTCTCCATTATAGCCCAGACCTGTCTTGTTTAGAGGAGACCGCTACACATTGATAATCTCATCCAAAGTTTCAGATCCTTTGACAAACTTGAGATTAATAGCTTTTGTTTTCTCAATCTCTTTTCTAAGACCAACAATTTCACCTTCTAATTTTTCAAGATGTTTTTCCTTTTCATCAATTTGAAATTGTAGAGTATCAATGGTCATATTCTTTTCTTCTATACATCTCTTGAGTCTAGTAATTTCATCATAAAGGTTATCCACATCTACAGAATCCATATAATCATCATCTTCAAATGCCATTAACAACTTATATTCATTACCTTGTTCATCTTCATCACTGTTTGATAGACCATCACTATCTTCATGAGTGTTGTAGCTTTTCTTATTTGCGTTCTGTTTCTTGTTCCATCTAGCAGGTTCTTTTCCTTTATCTTTATAAGGACATTTTGCAGCATAATGACCTACTCTTCCACAGGCAAAGCATTTAAATGGTAAATTACCTCTAAACCTTCCAGAACCCCTTTGAAGATTTCTGACAAAATTTGATTCTTCTTCCTCTTCTTCTGGGACGTGGCTTGCTTCATAATAATCTCCTTTGCCTGATGCCTTGAAAGCAGCTTCTCTTCTGTCTGATGGACCTCCCTTTCTCATTTCATAAGCAGTTATAATTCCATGTAGCTGAGACATAGTAAGAATTCGTAGATTTTCCTTTTCTTCTATTGCAGATACTTTAGATTCAAACTTGGGGGACAATGATCTTAGAACCTTTTCAACCACAATAGCCTCTTTTATTTCTTCACCCAAATTTTTCATACAATTAACAACCTCATCTACCCGAAGAAAATAGTTAGCCACACTTTCATCATTATACATTTTGAGAGTCTCATACTGAATTCTGAGAGTTTGAAGTTTAGCACGCTTTACCTGTTCATCTCCCTCATAGCTTGTGACAATTTTGTCCCATATCTCTTTTGCATATTTATAGTGCATTACCTTCATGAATTCTGATTGAGATATACATCCTAATAGAGTACTGACTGCTTTTGCATTTGTTTCATACTTATTTTTCTCGGCTGCATCTGTAGGAGTAGCTGAAGGAAAAGCGTAGCCTGTCTCTACGATGTCCCAAACTTCTGTACCAAGAGATTGAAGATAGGCAGTAACTCTTACCTTCCAATAATTGAAGTTTGTCCCATCAAAAACTGGTGGCCTGATTGATGCTTCTCTCTCGTAGTTGCTCATGATGAACGATCTACCTTCAAGCGATCAAGCTTCTCTGAAGGACCTGCTCTGATACCAATTGTTGGAAATAATACTGAGAGGGGGGTGAATCAGTATTATATAATACTTTTAATAAATCTTCTTTATTTGTTCTTTGAATTATCTTTGCATGTCAGTACCATAAAATAATGAGCATGAACAAAAGAAAACAGATAGTCACACCAAAGAACACAAGATGTAAGGTGGAAACCCAATGTGGGTGAAAACCACCTGCTGCAATATGTCTCTATCTTCTTTCAAATTAGAAACTCCTTTTACAATGGTTTTGTACTGGTGT
Source organism: Pinus tabuliformis (assembly GCA_031772625.1). Classification (NCBI taxonomy): domain Eukaryota; kingdom Viridiplantae; phylum Streptophyta; class Pinopsida; order Pinales; family Pinaceae; genus Pinus; species Pinus tabuliformis. The sequence goes on from CM062813.1 coordinate 1,175,256,856, forward strand.
AGTCCTTTACTAGTACGCAGGCTGTAACCTGCAGAGAGCTACAACTCTCTCTCGTTTCCCAGTCTCTCCTAGAAGGGAGCTACAACCCCCTACTTATTTTCTTACAAGGACCACTTTTCATAAATTTTCAAACTGGATCCATAAGCATCAATTGATCATCAAGTATGAGAGAATCACCCAATCAACTGTAGTAACCAGATCAACAGTAATAGGACCAAACCTAGAACACAACAATGATAAACAAAGATTTTAAGAGAAGGAAGCACCCTGCTCCACTGCTTGCCTGCTTCCCGGACTCACCCTGCTCAACTGCTAGCCTGCGTCCCGGACTCACCCTGCTCAACTGCTAGCCTGCGTCTCGAACGCACCCTGCTCAACTGCTAGCCTGCGTCCCTCGCTCTGATTCTATTGAACTGCCTGCGTCCCGACGCACCTGAACCCTTCTGCGCCTGCGTCTCGGCGCACCTGAACCCTTCTGCACCTGCGTCCCGGCGCACCTGAACCCTTACTACACCTGTGTCTCCGGGCTTTCAAGACTTCAGAAGTGACCTAGATAGTCAGATCTACAGATATGAACATGCGCCGAAGAGATCTCGGTCCATCAGTAGATTCGCCTTGTTTAGATCTAGACCAGATCTAGCCCTCATAAGATATTCAACCAAAAACCATGCTTAAGCCAAATGATCTCCTTTGCTTTATATAGGCACGCTCCTCCTAAAATCATGGAACAATACCACGAGCTGACACCATAATAACCCAATACCGTCGGCTAAATACCAAGAGTAAAACATAAGAAACCCCATGTGTGCTTTTCTCTGCCTTGAAATGTGTGCACTGGGGGGACGCACCTCCTGAACGGCTGCCCTGCGTACCTGGACGCAGTCCCTGCATGGTGTACCTGCGGGTACGCACCTTCTGAACTGCTTTCCTGCGTCCTTCTTAATTTTCAACAAATTGAGAGCCTTGCCACGGGAGTTGCCATCAAGTACAACATCTGTAACATATAGCTATACCAGAAACATAATGCCAACAGTTCTTGGCTCCACTTGGAGATTTCATGATCTCTTACTCATCCCTAGGCGAATTCAGAGAGGAAAGTGTCATATGAGAAGTTTCTAGAAGATTCTTTGGGTTTCCACTTGGCAAATTGTCTCTACCCTTTGTCTATTCTCATCCATCGCACCCCACAGAAGGCTCTTTCAGTATGCATCACACCTGGCTAGTGTAGCAGCCAGTATGCATTGCACCCTAAGCATGGAGCAGTCTATATGGTCCAGTTTTGGCCAGTTTTGAGTAATTTTTCAAGTGGAATTTCTGGGAAATGATGTAATCAATTGACCATGATCCTTTAGGGTGTGAAACAACACTTTTAGGGGTTTAAGAGCCCTTGGTTTATCAACATATGTGATTGGGGTTTCAGTGCCCAAATATGTCTATAACAGTTGCCCCCTAAAGCATGAGGTCGTAAATCCTCTGATGTTGGGTGAAATGCTTTATCATGAGGATCCGAGGTCTTTGAACTGGAAGGTGACCTGTATAAAATACAATACAATAGATTATCTTCATATTATTTTCATGATCTAGCTAAGGCATGCATTCCCATGCTCAGCTTTATAAATTCATTTTCATGTACATAGGACAGACAATCGTCCGCTGTTGCAAACTGGTGATTCTTATAGAGCCATCATCCCTTAGCTTGGATGATCATCTGTGTAGCTATGGTGTACATTTGATGTCTTTATTTTCTTGAATATATCGCAGCCTGGATGGATGAAACTAGATCTGGGGTCTTCAAACGTGTTCAATCTTCACCCGATGTACAAGTCGATCCATGTGAAAAGATGTTCTGAAGTCGAACATGGAAAGACATCGCCTGATTACCGACCAATGATGTAAGTTGTTAACAGGCGCGAGAGGAATCACCAATAATGATAATGACCCTCAAGGTAATACAGTACAATTCACATGGTCTAAATATATGAGTCGATGTCGAACACCACACAAAATCTTTCGGTTGAAGGCCATTGATGTAAACCTGTCGCCGGAAGTGAGAAACGTTTCGTTGAGGCATGCAAGCTTCAAAGTACTGAAAGGGTTGTTCCTAAGTCAACTTCTTGGATAATGAGCTGATGTCGAGAAGAAGTGACCCGTCATAGGAGGGCCTTAATGAATCCCACATCTACGACACGAAATGAAGCAAATGATTTTCTGGAGGTGAAAACAATCTGATGATACAAGGTTCAAGAATGGCAGTCATGAAAAATGGAGAGTGAAGGTATTGCAGTGGATGAGGCGTTAGCTAGGTGACGAATTCTCTAAATGACTTCTCTTGAACATATCGGTGACACTGAGATGGATTGGTAGCATTAACCCCAAAAATGGATGGTACGGAGGACCAATGGTGATGTGACCAGTGAATGGAATAACCCAACCCAACTCAATCATGGTGATGGAGTGAAAGTGTCATGTTCAAGAGTGACCTGCTACCAATGAAGTTCTTCAAGTTTTCTTCCCTCTTTCCCCAGTCATTGCTGACCAGTACCTCTTTATTTTTGTCAATCTTGAGGAGGATAACATATCTTGTTATATAATTTTCCCTTTGTGCAAACTTGTCGCTATGTTTTAGCGAGCCTAGTGACAGTGAAACTCGCTCTTGTCCGGATGGACAAGTTTGTCGCTATTGTTTTAATGAGTTTAACGACAAAGATAACTCGGTCCTTTTCATGTTTAGAGAGTTTGAAAAGGGATGGAAAGGAAACTCCAACAGTCCTTTTTCGTGGCATAATCCCTTAAGTCCGAAAAAGTATAAAATAATACGAAAGGGATGACTTTTCGATTGCTTTAGCGAGCCGAATAAGACAAGCACTTGATATTTTTGTGGAATGATCCCTCAGGTCCAAAAAGATTAAAATGTAGAGGAGGGATGGCGCTTCCCCTTACTTTAACAAGCTGGAAAGGCCAGTAGCTCAACAATCTTTTCATATTTTACGAGTCTAAAAAGAGCTTAAAAGAGACTCGTTTTTTAGGAATGAGTGATGTTTTCGGGTAACAACTGGTTCCAGGTAAGTTTGGAACTTCTCAAACACGACAGTGTAAAGAGGGTGGCTAACAGAATCACTCATCACAACTGTTCCTCAAAAGGGTAAACAATCAAGTGGAAGCATATGATCAGCGAAAAGAATGGAGGTGATGGTAAGAAAAAAACCAAGGCTCAAAAGGCTAATAGCAAGGCAATCACGAAGGTTATTTACCGAGGGTGGATTCAATTTTTAATGAGCTTGAATCGAAAGAAACTATGCTTAGTGGCAGGTTTATTTTTTAACGAGCTTGAACCCTGCAGTAACATTGCTCATGCCAACCGTCTTTAAAGATGTCTCTTATTAGTAGGTTCATTTTTTAGTGAGCTTGCCCCATGCCAAACTTTGCTCATGATAATAGTCAAAGATGTTCAATTTAGCATTAACACTATATTCTTTCGACAGTCGTATAACCTGTTCAATCACTCCATCAAATTGATTAGAAATACAAATACATGCCTAAAAAATGATTTAAAAAACCCACATTTTACTTGAATTACGTGAATAGTAACATAAAAGCATTTTTACCTCTCATTTTTAACATTTCATTCAAATTTGGGATTGTTGGAGCTCTGGAGGTGTTTTCCCCATCGAATTTCATCAGCTGATTTTGAGAGATCCTTTGGAATATTCTCTGCATCGTCATGACCAGGTAGGAGCTAACCCTGAGCTCTTCAATTGCATTCCATCCCTTTCTAATTTAGAGCAAGCTTTCCTTTTCTTCTGGGCCCCAAGGGTTTGAAGAGTTCGTTCTCTCCCCATCGCACCTAGTCTGCATCAAAAAGTGTGATGCATACTGAGTTGGTCATTGGCCAGTCAGTATGCATCTCACCTTGTACACAGCTAGGGTGTGATGGGTGCAGAAGGGAAAGTTTGTGCAGTGTTTTTCATGAAATTTTTGCCTGTTTTTGCCCAAATCAGGATCCTAATTCATCTTTTTCTTGTGTTTCAGAGATTCATTGGATCAAGATGGTCATTACATGGTGCGAACACGAGCATGAAGAAGAGGACATGATTTCCTTACATGATCCAGGTACGGTTACTGCATTGCGAAACTATGGCTTGCTCAAATTCTTCCACATATCCAGCATGAGGCAACAAATCAATTTGTTGCAATATCTTCTCAATGCATGGGATCCAATCAACTAGGTGTTCCAGATTAGAGGCAAATCCATTCCTTTGACAGTTGAGGATATCTACTTTTTTACTGGGTTAACAAGGTGTAGTGCCCCTCTCTCACTATCATGATCCGCTCGTGGGGGTGAACCTGTGAGGGATTATATTCGCCAATTTTGTAGAGATGGATCTAAGTCGAGGAGGGATGGCAAGATTAGTATTCGAGATATCACTGATCGGTCTTTGAGGACCATTTTGTTCACCTTTTCTAGGTTGGCTGGTAGCGTGGCTCTTCGTTTGGCCAACAAATCATATATGCAGTATGCCCTGGAATGCCTGGAACCAAAGGTATTCAACTGGTGTGACATAGTACTTCCTGTTATAAAAGAATAGCTTTCCAAGGTGAAGAATGGAAGATCCAAGAACTTTGGTTATGGTTCCATTCTGACTACTTTCACCTTGGAGAGGATTCAACTGATGCAACCACAATACATCTCACTAGGATTGCCAGCACCGAGGGAACCACAGATGCAGAGATGGGTTGATCTCATGGCCAGACATGCTGGTCAGTCACAGATTTCATTCTCTGATGCCTTCTTTGAGTGGTTTGACCGTCAGGAGATGGTCTTCGCAGAGTATCCATACGTTGGGATGGATTTTCGAGGCAACCCGGATTTGGCATTACCGACTAGCGAGCAGTGGAGTGTTATGGGTAAAATGATCTGACCATATCTTTGTTTATTGCTTTTATAATGTTCTTGTGTTTTTTAAATGTTATCAAGACTAATCAAACTCATATATGTGTGCAGATGTTGGGCCAGTGCGACCAGCAGCACGCCCAAGGGTAGCAGCTGTCGTTCCAGTAGGAGAGGCTATAGGGAGGGTTGTCCTTCGCGATCTGGACATAGCGGAGACCCTTGCAGTATTGTAGGATCAAATCAAGGATCTCACCCTTGGTATTCAAGATGTGAGGACCAACGAGTTACCTCTGAGATTACAGCGCCATACCACTGGCGTGCCGACTCGATGGGCTAGGCTCTTACTTATGATCGCATAGGCGGTGACTTGCTATCACCAGCACCATTAGTCTAGGGTGCTTTTCTGCATTTTTTAGTTTTTGGGTCGTATGACCGATTTTATCTTGGACATAGAACATTTTGTAAAAACTATAAATAGTTATATATTTTTTATTTTCGAAGTTTTATTGCGATTAAGTTATGTGATCCTGATGCAAATGTTAATTGAAATGCTTTTTCCTTTATAAATGTTGCAAATGTCTATCTAACACATAATTTTCTAATGAATCAGTTAATGTGTTTAAGTTTCTGGAAATGTGTTGATATTGAATAGAATCAAACTGCCTTTCCAAAATCCTAACCCTTAGGAACATACGATAGATAGCAAGATTCTGAACAGAATAGACACCAGTAAGTTGTAGGATGACGAGTTGTGAATCTAGCCTGACAACAAGTTGGTGTATGCCACATGTGATGGCATCAGAGAGAAGCTCCATCAAAGCATTGTAGTAAGCGATGTTGTTCATTGATCAACCAATACATATCCATCTGAAACTCACTAACTCGCCACTTGGATAAAAAATGGCCCAGGCTGCAGAAGATAGATTCTGCGTACTACGACTAGCTATGTCGGCGTATCCTATGAATGATTCCAACAGGTCCGAAATCTGCAACAAATGCAAAGTGGATTACCTAACCAAAATGATAACTCTTGACAAAAACAAAAATGTAACAAAAGTATATTTGTAAAGAGATTACTACACTTAATCAAGCATAGTAACACTTAAGATACAACCCATTCCAGGGTTACGACAGTGGAATTCCATCGTAATCTACCAGCTCATAGGCTCCTTTTGCTAATACCCGTTTAACAATATAGGGGCCCATCCATAATGATTCGAACTTACCTGCTCCTAATTTATCAGAGTCCTGATCGTAAATTAAGACCAAGTCACCTTCTGAGAAAACATGAGACTTGACATTTTTGTCAAATTGCGCTTTCACATGTTTCTTATGTGCTTCGTTAGCCAACGCGATGTCACGACGGGTTTCATCCAAGTGGATTAGTTCCAAGAAATGAGCCTCTTCCTCCAAAGTTTCGGGAAGTAGATCGACTGCGAGCTTGAGAGATGAAATTTCACACTGAATCGGTAATACTGCTTCCAAGCCATACACCAACTAAAAGGGTGTAAATCCGGTTGCATTTCTCACCGATGTCCTATATGCCCACAAGGCTGAGTACAGGATTAAGTGCCAATTCCGTTTGTGGACTCCAATCATCCTTTGTAGCATGCACTCCAGGACTTTGTTGATGGCCTCAACTTGTCCGTTAGTTTGCAGATAATACGGAGTAGAACTGTCGTGGGACAATCCTAATTTGGTAGCGAATTCAACCATCATGTGATTGCGAAAACATGATCCATGATCTGTGACTATAGTTTGTGGAACACCAAATCTAGAGACTACATGATTGAAAAATAAAATAGCAACCGTTTCGCCGCTGTCATTTCATGTAGGCATCACCTCGGCCCATTTTGTAAAATAGTCAACTATGACTATGATATACCCATGCCCCCCAGCCGAGGTGGGGTTACATGTCATGAAATCTATGCCCCATTTGGCGAATGGTCCAACATCAACTACTGGATGCAGCGGTGCAGGTGGTAGTCTGGTTTTGTGGTCGAAGATCTGACAAGCATGGCAACTTTTGACTGTGATTATGCAATCTTTGAATATAGTAGGCCAGAAGTAACCTACTCGTAAGATCTTTTGTGCCATAGCATAACCAGATTGATGTCCCCCACACGCGCCTGAATGACAGTCATTCAGGACTTTTTCAGCCACCTCATGCGTGAGGCACCTTCTCATAACTGTATCGACACCATGACAGTAAAGTGTATCACCGACGAGCATGTAGTCTTTTTCTTGGTATCAAATGCGTCGTTGTTCGAAGTGAGAGGTATTATGCCTAAAGGTTTGGGTTTGGAGATAGATCAGTATATCTCCATACCATGGATCACTTCATGATATCAGAAATAGAGATTCATCCATGATTGATGCTTTAGATGTTGAATCGTTGGACGACGATGGGAGGTCGCATAGTAACTCCGTGAAAACTAGAGATTTTTTTGATTTGGTTTTTGTGAATTCCAAATCAAACTCTTGCAAAATGGCTATCCATTTTGAATATTTTCCCCCTAGTCATTGACGTGACAGAATGTAAGTCATAGGGTTGCAATCTGACAAAATGGTAGTTTTGCAAAAGTGGATATAATGTCAAAATCTCTGTACTGCTTGAGCAGCTGCTAGAGCCAACTTTTCAACATAGGATTACTTTCTTTCTGTATCATTTAAGTTTTGACTTAAATAATAGATAGGATGTTCAATTCCATTGTCTTCTTGTACTAAAACCATTGCGATGGTTGTATCTGTTGAAGCTAGATATACGTTAAAGTCTTTTTGATAGTCAGGAGCATACATTAATGATGCTTTTATTAGGGAATCCTTTAAAGCATCAAAGGAAGTTTGTGCAACCTAATCCCAATTGAAGGGCACTTATTTTTTCAAAAGATGTGTATAACCTTTAGCAAGTTTGACGTAATTTGGAATGAACCTCCTTAGAAAGTTTGCTTTCCTTTGGAGTTTCTGAATCTGAAGCAAATTTGAAGGTGGAGGCATGTCGATGATTGCCTGAACCTTACATGGGTCGAGTCAAATCCCGTCCTTAGAAACTAAGAAACCAAGTAAACGGCCAGAGCCGACACAAAACACACACTTGTGTGGATTGAGTCGTATCTTGTAGTGTCAGCAATGTAAAAATATAGCTATCAAATGTTGCGGATGATTAGTCTGCTTTTGCGAATGAGCCAGTAGATCATCGAGATATGGTTGAACGATGTGTTTGATTTCATGGAAGGTGTAGTTCATTGCCCTCTGAAAATTTGCCCCTACGTTCTTTAAATTGAAAGGTAGTTTATGGTATGTGAATGTGCCCCACGGACATATAAATGCAGTCTTCGACTAGTCCTGTGGGCGGATGTTTATTTGATTGTATCTGGAAAATCCATACATGAATGAAAAGATTTCACATCTGGCGCATTCATCAATTATCTGGTCGATGAAGGGTGTAGGGTAGTCATCCTTTGGACAAGCTTGATTTGCATCCCTATATTCACCGCACACTCTAATCGTTCCTTTCTTTTTCATGATAGGAACAATATTCAATACCTAATTAGTTAGAGGAACAGGGTAAATGAAACCAGCATGTAAAAGTTTTTCAACTTCTGCCTTGATGGCAGCGGCTTTCTTCAGGTGAACCTGTCGAAGTCGTTGTCATACTGGTTTGACATCTGGATACATCTTGATTTCATGTTCAACGATGCTCGAGTCCATGCCTGGCATTTCTTCATATGACCATGCAAAGACATCTCTGAATTCATGAAAGAGAGCAAAGTATGTTTCCAGTTCTGAAGAAGAACAATATTTGCTGACATGAATATTCTCTACAACATTAGGTTTGGTCGAGATATTTATGGCAATATTTTCTTCAATATTGGATAGATTTCACTCGGAATCCACCGTATTTATAGTATTTGATAGAAAATCAAAAATTGAAGGATGATTAAGCTCGCTGGAATAATCTTCGTCGTTACCTTGAAGATGGGAGTGATGGTGGTAATCTTCCCATGGTGCCTCTCCTATCATCATTGACTGAATGATTCCTATCTATCCAAACACTTGATGAGTGTTGATTTGGGTTTGCCGCCTAGGCCAAGAAAATTGATTGCTACAAAATTTCTATGGGGCTTGGAGGCAATACCTAGCGATGATCCATGCTAACAAAATGTTCGGAAATATTCTTAATCTTTGCTGATGTAGAAGATACCATATTATAGGTTTCCACCATGGCCACTTCCGCCAGATTACTGGGAGGTGGGAGGGAAAAAGTACCCATTAAGGTAGGGTCTTTTAGGAGGCCTACTCCGACATTTTGAAGCGATTGAGAGCTTCCATGGATCATTGGAATGCTTCCCGTAGCTTGTGAACTGTTGGGGAAAAAGGTTAGTTGGTCAATGATTGTAATTCCGCCTTGGAAGGGAAATGCAATATTTCTAAAATATGTTGACACAACAGCAGCCATAGCATAAATCCAGGGCCTTCCCATTAGGATATTGTAATCAAGGTTTCCATCGATAAATTTGACTTCAATTTCTACTGTCTTGCCCCTCAGTTCAACTTGCAAGTTACTTAATATCCCATACGGCGTGTATGTTCTTACATCGAATGCATTTAATGTCGTTGATGATCGCGACAAGGATGGTGAGCCTAAATTTTTCCAGCAACTCATTGACATAATACAGGTAGATGCCCCCCATCAATGATTGTTCTATGAACAGTTTTGTTGAGGGATTTTACCTGTATAAGTAAATCGAGTTGCGTCAATAACTGAGGTTCATATCCTTTGTGGTTAAATGCTATAAGATTGGAATCTGTTGGGTCAATCCCACCTATTGCTGATAATAAAGCTTTCTTTTGGGAGAGGCAATTCTGCAGCACTTCAAGTGTCGACATAGCGGATGGCAATTGAGCCAGATCCTCTACTATATTATAATTATGTGTTGCTTGAGCACAAGGATTAAATGTTGATTTATGTACTACTCCCTTTGGCGGCTTTATAGTTAATTCAGGAATGATGGGTGGCACAACTTCTGACGAAGTTGTTGTCGAACTACTGGGCTGATCTGTAGCCTTGTTTTTCGACATCTGTGGATTTCCATAATATTTATTCCTTGTCGATATCAAAGCATCATTTTTTTGTTTCGAAATGGAAAACATAAGCACTTGGGATGGGGAAGCATGATCGATAGAAACGATATTGGTTTCTGGGTTTGGAAACGGATCAGTCAATACCACCGAGGTGCTTGAAGTCTTCAAGAACTTTGTGACCTCAGCTCGATGTGGAACATTTTTTGTATAATGGTCCTCATTACATATGAAGAAGATTTCTTAGGAGTCAAATCTTCCTATTTCTTCTTTTTTTTTCCCTTTCTTCTTATCCTCTGGTTTCTTTGGTTCTTTTCCCTTGTTAGATGACACGGCATTAACCTCTAAGGCAAGAAGTTTATCATTTGCTCTGTCACGCGGAATGAGTCGATCTTGCAGACAAGATAGACCTTCCTAGAATCTAAAGAGACCTAGTGACAAGCAAGCCAATCACAAACTATCTTTCTCTAAATATGCATTTATAAACAAAGGCAAACAAGTGTTTTAGGCCTACCTTGGGTCCAATGCAAGTTTGTGGAAGCCTCGCTCCTTCGATCAAAATGAGCTCCCTTGTTGTGAAACTACAAACACAAACAAGCAAACAAATTAAATAGCACCTGAAAAGCCAATATCATAAAACATATTTAACATGAAAGTCAAGGAATTCATGAAACAAATGACATAAGACAATTTTTTGAGAAAAATGAATCTGATTGTATTAATTCAAATCAAAAGAAGAACTTTACAACCTGTGCCTTGACGCTGTACAAGCTCCTCCCAGGGTCCAACAAGAAGTCTCCTCTACTTTGACAAGTTTCACTCTCTTCCCAATGAATCCAAAAAGGTATGTGATCTCTCCTCTCAAGCTTAAATAGGAAGTCTTAATTCCACCAGCATTTACCCTCAAAAATGTTCAACTTCTAACCTCTCTAGCAACCAGCCCAATGCCTTAATTTATAGTGCAATGGAGGGAAGTTACTAGGTCCTCGTTCAAAGGGATAAAGCCCTCCTTCAAAGGGATAGCTCCTCTCATCAAGGGATTAGCTCCTTCTCTTTTGGGATGCATGAACCACCTAAGAGCGGCCAATCCACGTCAAAATTCCTTCTAGAATCATCTAGAATTAACCCAAAGTGAGTTTTTTAGAATAAACTTGTGCCTTTTTTACTTTCACAGGGGTCTACACCCACTCCTTTAGGGACAGAGCGGGCAGGTCCGCAGTTTTTGTAAACAGGAGGTGCAGGACTGCAGGAAACAGTGAGAGAAAGTGCGGAACTAAAGCTTTATTGATTTTCAATGTCTTTCTCTCATTTTCAAAGCTTGACTTGAAGAGCTGAGGTCTGAGACTTGCTTAGGAGGACAGTACAAGTGATGATAGACCCATACTGACTGCAAATAATCATGGTGACGATATTTTTGTGTAATAGATTGCCCCCTAAAGTGCGAAGTCTGTAGTAGACGAGGATTTCATTTATCATTTAGGAAGAGTGAAGTACTTTATCATTTAGAGGATCATCTTGTGGAGAGCCCGATTGGAACCTGTAAAAACATTCAATGCAATATATATATATATATATATATATATGAGATCATATCGTCACTGAGGTAGGCATTCCCATACTCAGATCAAAACTAACTTAGAAAACTAACTACTGCTCTGATATAGGAATGATCTTGTAATACATCACAAGTATAGACTCATGTGGACACAGTATGGACGCAGCCACCTATTTATGAATAGTCCATCATATAATGAATACAAAATTCCTCGCAACCTGGATTGCAGAAACTAGATCTAGGGTCTTCATTTCTACTTCTCGAAACAATACGATTCTATCCATGCGAATGAATGTGTTGATGTCGAACATCGTAGAAACCAATTGATTACCAGTCAATAATGTAAACTGTTAACAAGTGTGAGAGAAACCACCAGTGATGTCAATGGCTCTCAAAGTACCCAGTACAATCCATGAGATGTGAATAAATGTGTTGATGCCGAACATGTCACGGAATCATTTGATTGAAGGTCAATGATGCAACCTGTCGTCAAAGGCGAGAAACCTGCCATTGAGGCATGCAGATCCCAAGGTACCGACGATTTCTAGATCATCTTTCTAGATAATGAGCTAAAGTCGATAGAAAGCGATCCGTCGTAGGCAAGCCCACAACACGAAATCATAGATCAAGTTGAAGAAATTTAGTTACAAGGACTGACTCAGGGATGGTCAAGATGGATGACAGATGTTTTGCAAATGAATGGCTTATTGGCAGTGACCTCTTGAACACATAACGACACAACAGATGGTTTGGTGACAATTGACCCAAAGTTAATACCCAGAAACTGGCTGAATACTTTCAATGTGGTTTGATCAACTGTTAGGCAAAGGATTTCCCAACCCAGGTGAATAAAAGTGTCGTGTTCAAGAGTGATTACAAAGTATGACAAACAGGCTCATTTTTCTCTCTTTTCCCCCACCATTTCTGGCAAGTGCCTCTTTATTTTTGACAAGCTTGAGGAGGATAACATTTGCTTGATTATAAGCTCATCCTTCGGATGAGTCCAACTTAGTCTAAATTTGAACCCTAAGAAGGAGTGGTTCATTCTTGTTTGTAATTGAATAGGTCCTTTACTGTGAAATTTTAACGGGTCCAACATAGGAGAAACTCGGCGTTTTTCAATTTTAGAGAGTCTAAAAAAAACTTAAGAAGACTCCAGGGTTGACCTTTTTCGTAAATTTGTGTCTCCCAAGCCCGAAAAAGTATAAAATAATACTTGAGAGAACCACTTGATCTTTACAACCAAGGAGTACTTTTCGTAATTAATTCCCCTGATCCGAAAAAGTAAAAAAGCGATCAACGACATGTCGTTTTATAACCAATATCGAATTTGAAACGACAAAAATCCGACAATCTTTTCGTGTTTTTACGGTCAGAAAAGAGCTATAAGTGGATCGTCTTTTTAGTTCCGTTTTAACGAGTTTAAAAAGAAAAACTCGGCGATCTTTTCATGTTTTAGGAGTCAGAAAAGAGCTTAAAGGTGACTCTAAATGTTTTTCCATTGAAAATGATAGATTTTGCCTAAATAATCTGTTATCCTGAACAAAAATGCAAACATTAGTCATACCTATTTGAAATGGATAAAAATGTTGCAAAAATTACCTTTCCAAAGTGAAACATAAACAAATTTGAATTTTATTTACTCAAAAAACTTATAAAAAGGGCTTTCGTCAATTCATTTTTACCGTTTGAGATTTGGGTGAGAAAATAGTGCTTTTGTTCAGAAAACTTCCCGTGAAGATTGCGGAAAATCCAACGGTCGGAATCGAACGCCGTCTTCTCCAGGTAATCCACATCATCCTACTCTTCATTTTTAACCGTTACATTTTTTGTTTTAGGCTTTTATTTCATTTTTTGGAGGGTTTTTATGCTAAAAACCCGCGCGCGGGGGCCCACAGGCATAACACTGGCAGTCCGCGGACCCCGACTTTTTCTCAATGGGGAAAAAGTCAAGGGTCCGCACCTTCCATGTAGGTAAGGTGTAGACCCACGCACTGCCTCTAACACAAAGGGTGCGGTCCCCGCAGCAAGGGTTTTTAATCCAAAAATTCTCAAATTTGACCCAAACAATTTAATTTCTAGCATTCTAATTTGTCTTTTTATTGGATGTAGAGGGTACATCGTGCTAGATTGGCGTGAACGAGAGCATGAGGATGTGGATCTTGCCGCATTGAATCACCAACCTTCGATCGATGCATTGAAGGCATGCGGCTTGTACAAATTCTGGGCCATACCTGGCATGAGGGTCCAGGTGGATTTCTTACAGTGGCTGGTTGACAGATGGAGCATACAGGACCAGTGCTTCTTCATTGGTGGCCACCAGCTTGAAATCGAGCCGGCAGACATATATTTCTTGACCGGTTTGCCTAAGAGAGGCGAAGACTTGACCCTACTCGGGACTAGGCTAGAGACAAAGGGATAGACATTAAAACCATATCCCTTCCTAAACTCATGGTGATCGCATTTACTATCACCAGACTTTGCGGGAGTGCTGCATTACATATTTCCACCGGATCCCAGATGTGAATGGCACTTGACTGCTTCCGAGGCACCATCTTCAACTGGTGCGATGCTGTGTTGGCCAATGTAAAAGGCCAGCTGACCAGAGCCAAGAACGGACAACTGAAGACCTTTGGTTATGGGGCTTTGGTTGTGAGTTTTGATCTAGAGAGGGTTCCGATGTTGATCCCGCAACACCTTACTGTTGGAGCTGGGCTTCCTCGAGAGCCCAAACTGATGCGATGGGTTGCAGTTATGGCCCGTCATCCAGACGAGGGGACAGAGGTTGTTTGATTCAAACCTGAGTATTTCCAATGGTTGGAAAACCAGGTTTTTTCTATTCATGACTTCCCTTACGCTGGGGTAGATTTTTGTGGTGACCCAGACATGGCTCTTCCACTAGGAGAGCAATGGGATGACTCAGGTAAAATCACTTTCAACATTTTCCTATTTTAATTTTTTTTATTATTTTTCTATCGTCCCAAAACTGATAGTAAAAGTTTCAAATTCAGATGTGGATCCACAGCGACCAGCCGCTCTCTGGCCTTACGAGAGGAAACAACCAGTTGCAGCCGCGCCAGCCCCACAGGACGAATCAGCAGAGGTTTTGGCCAAGTTGGAGAGTCATTTAGAGCGCTTGATAGGAGATATTCTGGAGACCAGCATAGATGACATTTCTCGTCGACTTCAACGCTGTGTGATTGGGGTCCCATGACCTTTTAGGAGGTTCCTTTGCAAGGTGGCCCGTGTAGTGGTTTCTTATCGAGATCATCACCAATGATAGGATGATCGACTATTGTGGGGACATATAACATTTTTGCTTTTTGTACTTATCATTTTTGCCGATCATAAGGTGTTTTTCAACCTATGATCGAGGACGATGTATTTTTTGACACACTCCTATATATATATATATATATATATATATATATATATATATATATATATATATATATATATCTCACTATTACCGGCTTATCTTGTAAATCATGTTATGGAATGGTTTCAAATTTACATGTATGATTATTGCAAATGTCTACTTAACATTTGAGAAGCAATTGCATCTGCTTATGTAATTAAATATCTTGGAATATGCTGATATTCAATATAATCAAATTCACGTTCCAAGAGATGCACTCTTAAAAATAAACTCAATAACACTGGATTTCTAATGGCATGCACTCTATTAAGCTGTAATACAACAAGTTCATAATCTAACCTCACTATCAAACTCTGAATCCCAAATGAAATAGATTCAGATAATAACTCAATCACTGCACTATACTCGGCAATGTTGTTCGTTGTTTGACCGAGGCTTACCCCATGCATAGATACCAACTCGTCAGAGGGCGAATAGATAACCCAAGCTGCGGAAGAAATATTCTGTGTATTACGACAAGCACCATCAGCGAAACCAATGTATGTTTGGAGAGGCATCGACACCTGCAATACCAAGAGTAAAACCACGATAAGAAGGAATGATGACGAAAAACACTCTCTAAGCTAAGCACACTTTTTAAACTAAAACACACCAGCCAGAAAGAAAAACTATCCTAACTAAAAATCTCCATACCCATTCTTTAAGCATAATACATCTTCAGGTAAAAACCATTTCTGGGTTTACCCAAAGGGTCCCCGTCAAATTCTACCAATTCATAGGCCCCTTTTGCTAGCTTTCGCTTGACAACATAGGGACCATGCCACATAGGAATGAATTTTCCAGCGCCTAATTTATCATTAGCTTGATCGTAAACTAAGACTAGATCTCCTTCCTAAAAATTTCGAGGGGTCACATTTCGATCATATTGAGCTTTCATATGTTTTGTGTGAGTTTCGATCGCCAATGCAGCATCACGTCGATTCTCATCTAATTGAGCCAAGTATAACAAATGTTTTTCCTCTTCAGAAGTGGCTGGAAGTAATTCGATGGCCATTTGCAATGACGGGATTTCGCATTCAATGGGTAACACAGCTTCCAGACCATAAACTAGTTGGAAAGGAGTGAACCCCGTTGATGTTTTTACTGAGGTACAATATGCCCAAAGCGCTGAAAATAGCATGTTATGCCAATTCAACCGATGAATCCCAATGATTCGTCAGATCATGATGACTAAAACTTTGTTGATGGATTCAACCAGACCATTAGCTTGTGGATAATAAGGAGTTGAACTATCGTGACGCAAACCAAGTTGGCTTGTAAGTTCGGTCATCATAACGTTTCGAAAATGATGCCCATGATCAGTGATAATCGCTTGTGGGACACCAAACCTAGAAATTATATGATTGAACACGAAAATTGTAGCTGTCTTACCATCTGCCTAAAATGTAGGCATCGCCTCAGCCCACTTGGTAAAATAATCTACCGCAAGGATGATATACGCATGCCCCCCGGCCGAGTGAGGGTTACATGTAATAAAATCGATACCCGATTTGGCAAAAGGACCAACGGAAATTATAGGGTGAAAAGGAGTAGGTGGAGCGCACATCTTTCGATCAAAAATTTGGCAGTTGTGGCATTTTCGAACCGCGTTAATACAATCTTTAAACAAAGATGGCCAGAAGTAGCCAGCGCACAATATCTTTTGGGTTGTGGCATACCCAGACATATGACCGCCACATGCTACAGAGTGATAGTCATTGAGAACCCTTTCAGCTTCATCATGAGTTAAAAAACGTCGAAAAACAGAGTCCGCCCCACGGCGATAAAGAGTATCTCCAATAATCTTGAATTGTTGGGACTGGAATCATATTTTCCGACGTTCTGACCTTGAAATTTCTGGCCGAAAGGATTGTGACTGGAGATAAACGATGATATGCCCATACCATAGATCTAAAGTGCTTATTAGAAACAAGGGTTCGTCCGCAATGGGCTCTTCCGCCACAGTTTCTGTGTCAACACGCGGGAAATCACACATTAACTCCGCAAAAACTAAAGATTTCTTAGACAGATTTTTCAAATTCCAAGTCGAACTCCTGCAGGATAACAATCCATTTAGAGTACTTGACCCCTAGCAATTGCTTGGTCAAAATGTAGATCATAGGGTTGCAATCATAAATTACTGTAGTTTTACGTAGTAAAATGTAGTGACGAAAACGTTGGACAGCTTGAACAGCTGCCAATGCCAATTTCTCCACATGTGAGTATTTTAGCTCAATTGGATTTAAAGTTCAACTAAGGTAATATATCACATGTTCAGTACCGAATTCATCTTCCTGAACTAAGACCATTCCAATGGTGGAATGAGAGGCGGCGAGATACAAGAAGTAATCCTGGTTGTAGTTGGGAGGATGCAATAACGGTGCATGGGTCAACGTGTGTTTTAGTGCATCAAAATATTTTTGAGCTATCTCATCCCAATAGAATGGAGTATTCTGTTTCAACAACCGGGTAAAACCCTTTGTAACCTCGGCGTAGTTAGGAATGAATCGTCGTAAAAATTTTGCTTTCCCTTGCAAACTCTGGAGTTGGCGAAGACTCGAAGGAGGAGGCAATTTGAAAATAGCTTCGACCTTCAAGGGATCGATGCAAATGTTGGCTTTCGAAACAACAAACCCTAACAATCGACCCGTTTCTATACAGAAAACACACTTGTGTGGATTCAACCGAATCCAATAATGCCTACACCTCATAAAGATTGCTCGTAAATGGATGAGATGATCAGCTCGATGTAATGAATGAGCAGGCAAATCATCGAGATAGGGTTGCACAATGTGCTTGATGTCATGAAACGCATAAGACATGGCCCTTTGAAAAGTTGCTCTAGAATTCTTGAGCCCAAAAGGTAATTTGCAATAAGAAAATGTCCCCCATGGACAAATGAAAGTCGTTTTTGGTTGATCGGCAGGTAGAATATTGATTTGATTGTATCCGGAAAAACAATCCATGAAGGAGAATATTTCGCTGCTGGCACAATCATCAATGATTTGATCAATACAGGGAGTTGGGTAATTGTCCTTTGGACAGGCTTGATTAATGTCCCTATAATCGATACATATTCTTATTGTCCCTTGCTTTTTGTTAACCAGAAGAAGATTCGATACCCAATCCGTTAACAGGATCGGATAAATGAAACCTGCTTTGAGTAATTTTTCAACTTCTGCTTTAATAGTAGCAGCTTTTCTTGGGTTAATCTGACGAAAACTTTGCCGGACGGGTTTAGCGTCCGAGTAAGTCTTGATTTCATGGACAACAATCGCAGGATCAATTCCTGGCATTTCCTCATAGGACCAGGCAAACACATCGTGGAATTCTTGAAATAGGGCCTTATATATTTGAATTTCGTCTTCTGTACATGAGGCACCTATATGAATGTTCTCAACAATTCCAGGCTTAACCGAAATGTCAATAGGAATAGTTCGAGAGATGTTTCCCAAATTTAACTCTGAATCAGGATGTTTCATTGGATTCCGAGGTTCCTTGACATATTTAGTCATAAAAATTGATGAAAAATCATTTTCAAAATGATCATTCTCGGGTAAGAACGAAGATCTGTGATGGAGATCTTCCCATGGTAAATCATCTACACATAGGATTTCACGAATTTTCTCATCAGAGTGAACAAGTTCAGAAAACATGATTGAATCCGAGCTTGATGTGAAAAGTGATTCCTCACAGACCACATTCATTAAGTCAATTTTGGTTGAAGATGGGTCAGTAAACGACTGCACGGCCTCATACGCAATTTCATATGGACTCAAAGGCATAACATCACCAAACGAGTCTGTCTCAGATTCAGAAGGAACGATCCAAGGATCATCATAAACAATGGTGTCTAACGAAATCATATGAATGGTTGCAAATGAAGATGATGCGTTGATCGGAGGAAAAGGAAAAGTTCCCAGTAAACCGGCATCTTTAACTAGTCCTACTCCAACATCCTTATACGGGATAGTCGTTTTACCGACATGCTGAATACTTTCAGAAGAGGCTAGGTCAGATGAAAAGTAAGCCAGCTGGTCTATTGTTACGATCTTTCCATTATGAGGAAACTTTATAACCCGAAAGACCGATGAAACGACAGATGTCATAGCATAAGACCAACTACGACCCAAGAGAAGGTTGTAATCTAGAGGGGCATCAACCACCTCCACATCTAGATTAACGATTTTTCCTTCAACCCCTATAGGTAAATCCTGTAGAATGCCAAAAGGATGAAACCCACGACCATCAAAGGCCTTTAGAATCGTCAGGGATTGATTTAGTGAAGGAGAACCAAGCGATCTCCAACACTGTATCGATATAATACACGTTGAGGCTCCCTCATCAATCACAGTCCGATGAATAGGCCTGTTTTTTACTATCACTAGAATCTGGAAAGCCATTTGATGAGGTAAGCGCACTGTACTACTTTCTAGATCGAAAATTATTAGGTTTGAGTCCTGAACATCAACAGCTCTTATAGCCGACAAAAGTAATTTACGTTGTGCTGGACATGATTGTAGCACTTCCAAAGCCGACATTGTTGAGGGTGAAATAGCTAAATCCTCGACAATGTTATAGTTCTGAGTCGCTCTCGCATATGAATTGAAAGCTGACTTTTGAAGTATACCCTTGGTAGGTGGTTTGATTACCAAGTCTGGATTAGATTTCTCGATCTGTAGTGGATCGGAACCAGGAGCTGAGGTTGATGGGTTAGAATGAGAAGATTCTGCTTCTTTACCATCAACAGAACTTTTACTACCATAATCATGTGATCGAGTCGCAATCCTAACATGAGACATCATCAGTATGGGTTCTTCATTGGCACTCGAGGAAGAACCTATCATCTTACTGTCTTGACTTGGAAAAGGATCCTTCAAAACAGCAGGCGTTTGGGAACCTTTGACAATCTTCGCAACCTCTGCACGATGAGGGCAGTCTCTTGTAAAATGTTCTTCGTCACAAATGAGACAAGGATAACGAGGTTTGCGTTTTTCATCATTGGATTCCGATTTTTCAGGTTTCTCTTTTGAATTTTTGTCCGTTTTATTCTTCTTCTTCCCTTTCTTCTTGCCACTGGATTTTGATTTGGCTGTAGATGACTCTACAACGTGAATATTGGCGAAAATCTCCGCGGAAGAATATCCTGTCGGGGAATCAGGCAAGGTTATGATAGGAGAAGAATTATTGGAAGACTTCTTCTTACTTTTAGTGTTAACCATACCAATCATACCATCGGCGGCATGAGACCCTGAAGGAGCTGCAGCGATTTGATTTTGCTTGGGAAGATCGGGGATTTTCTCGTGTAAAGTACCTGATTGAGTATAGACCAAGTCAAGGCACTGTGCTTGAGAAATTACTTGCTTCTCAGTAACAACTCCGGCCTTAGATACATCTTCAGTGATCTTTGGCAACAAAGATTTTACAAACCATTCAGCCAAGATCTGATCCGGAATAAAAACCTTCACTAAACGCCGTCGACATCTCCATTCATGAATGTGATCTGAAATGTAAGTGGACGTCGATTGCTTTAACGAAGTTAGTAATTCCGCGCCATTGTCATATCTGACTGGAAACTGAAAATGAGTTAAAAACGAGGTAGCTAACTAACTAAAATTATAAAAAGTGCCTCATGGTAACTCAATGTACCACTTGGCCGCGAGACCAATTAGAGTGCACCGGAAAAGCCTTAGATGGATTGAATCATCTAAAATGGAGTTAGACGCACACCAGAGGTGATAAGTCATCACATGGTTCGACGGGTCCTCTCCTGATTTGCCTTCGAACTTAGGAATATCACTAAGCAACTTATTCGGCATTAGCGGCCAAAACGGAAGATAATTAATGGGATCGTTCATTAGGCGTGACAAGTCAGGCAAGTCCAAAGTTGCGATAAACGGTAACTGACGATCAGGGTCCCTTAAACTCTGGGTCATGAGACCAGCCCCAGGAGGAGGATATCCAGGATAACTAGGAATAGCAATTGCATTTGGGATATTGTATCCTCCCGGAAAACCAAGATTAACTGGACCGTACTGGGGTTGTTGAGGTTGTTGATATGTATACCCAAGGTACGGTTGATACTGATAGACTAGCTGTTGCATAGCAGGACCAAATTGGTACTGTCCCTGGTACGATTGATAAGTAAATTGTGGTTGACTTGTGACAATCGTACTTGAACCAGGTTGTCCTATAGGCATTTGAACCGAAGTTTGAATCGTGGATCCAGATGGAGGTAAATATGTCTGAGGAGTAGATACAGGAACAGTATAAACCAGAGTTGTCGATACTCCAGAAGTAGGTGGGGTAGATTGAACAGATGTTGCGGCAGTTGCAGCAGACGTTTGAGGCGGAGTACGAGGCATACTAGGCCCAGGCTGAGAAACTACCGAAGGTACAGAAGTTTGAATAGAAGACTGGACAGGTTGCTGGGGTGTGCCAGAAACTAAGAGTTGTCCAGTTTGAGATGACAACTGTACATTCGATCGCAAGACCTGTTGAGTTTGCGATGGATCCCACACTAAATTCATTCTGGGGTATGGACCCATAACAGGTTGAGAATATTGAGGACCATAACCGGGTTGAGGATAGGATTGATAATTCAAAGGTACATTTCCCGTTCCTTGAACATATGACTGACCAGAGGGTGGTTGGAAACCTTGGTTCGAGTACTGACCTTGGGGTTGATACCCTTGAGGCACATACTAATACTGGGGTTGACCTTGAGGTACATATTGATACTGGGGTTGACCTTGGGGTGCATATTGAGTCTGGGGTTGACCTTGAGGAACGTACTATCCAGTAGGTATGTACTTTCCTTGAGGTTTCCCCCCAGGCACAAATTGGGTACCTTGAGGTTGCCCCCCAGGCGATAATTCAGGATTTTGAGGCTGCCCCCAAGGTGGTAACTGGCCACCTTGAGGTTGAGGATTAGGAATAGTACCTGACATCATGATAATATCTTCTACGCTCAATGGCTTAGTACCATTGCTTCCAGTTAATAACCCTTGTTCAATGGGTTGAGGAGATGCTCCCGAAAAAGTACCAGAAAGTGACTAATACCTAGAGGGAACAGAAGGACCGCCGTACAAAAAGGACTCGGGTAATTGCGTAAACATGGACGACTGTCTTGACATATTTAACGGAGGATAGTAACCTCTAGGTGTTGGGTGATAAGGAACACGAGGTGGTGAAAAACTTAACCTTGGGTTTTCTAAGAAATTAGTTAAAGAAAGATACCAAGCACTGCTCCTAGGTGGACTGTAAAAAATTGATTCACTCTCCCTTAGTTCAATAGCAGGTTGATTTTCAGGGATAGGGATGCCTACTTCTTCCTCCGGAGTGGCATGTTCTTCGATAGCTATAAGTCCAGAAGAAAGATTTTGGGTAGTTATTCTTTCTACCCTAGGTGAACCAGGACCACTAGAAGCCGGAGAAGCAAACCCTGATGTCAGAGTAGCAGCAAATTCACTTTCAAGTTTGGATAATTCAGGTTCCTCACCTATATCACTAGTAGATGAAAAGCTACCAGTAACTTCGGAAACAGACACTGATTGTGGATTATAATCTGCTACTAAAGCTTCAAAATCAAGATGTACCACCAAAGAGGACTCTCCTTCTTCAGGTGACCCAACTCTACTATCTCTAGGAGTTACGAGGACTCTCAACCCTTCAGGCCGGCTCGGTGAAAACTCAGGAGGTTGGCCCCGAAGTCTACGGGACTTCCTCGTTAATTCAGCCACGATTAAAAAATTTTAACTACTTCACACGCAAACAAAGTAAAATCTCAATGAAAACCACCTAAAGCCTTTAAAGAACCAAACAAATTTGAATCACATGCCTAAAGAATCTAGGAGATCAAACACACACAAACAGTAACTTTCCGTACTGAAAACACTAGTTGGTGATGAAATCCAACGTCGCAGAGTTCAATACAGAAATGGCGGTTGGAACAGTTACCCCGACAACTTGCTTAATGAATAGACTGGCACAAGTTCCTCCACTTAACCATCTCGAGTGAAGAGAACCCCCCAGAAAATCCAAGTGAGTCTAGCCGACGTCTGCTCCAGGTACAGTAGGATCTTCCCACCACTGTCACCTTAGGAAGAATCCTAAAGAATATGGTCACTAAGGTTACCAACTGAAACAAATATACCTGGGGGAACAGTCTACGATCCAATACGCACGCAAAGGCAGAGTAGAAAGCTCAATCTCCTTGAAGGTTCCTTTACATAATCCAAGGTTTACCAACAAGTGACCCCAGGCTCCTCGACAATGGTTAATCCAAGGTTTACCGTTTTTAATACGTGAATATCTGGCATCGTTCCCAATGAGGAAGGATTGATTCCCACACTGGTTCGGACACGATCTCGTGCTTCTCCTTTAAGAGGAGCTTTCGCAGAGCATAAATGCAACAATTGGATTTCTTCCCTACCACAAGATGCAGCTACTTGTTTGTTTTTACTGTCTTGGAGATTTAATTACTCTCCTACTCCAAGACACTAGCCTAAGCTATGTTGGTGTATCAGAGCCCTAGAAATAAAAATATTACTAGATGAATTTTACTTTAAGCGTTATTTTTATTGGTTTTTGTTTAAGTCAAGAGGTGCGGAGATGAAACTCGTGGTATGAAGACTCGACTCAAAATCACTAAAAATGCACTTAAGATGATTAAACAATCTTTTCCCTTCAATGAACTTCTAGCTAGGAAAGAGTTTGAGAATGAAAATACTTGTAAACACAAATCTTTCTTAACAAACAAATTAAAAGAAGAGCTTTTTTCCTTTCCAATGCACTCAAAACGAGACAACTAGTTATTTTCACAAAAATTTCCCTTTTCTTTTCAAAACACTCAACCACTACAAAAACAAACTTTTTCCAAAAGAGATTTTTTTTTATTTTTTATAAAACACTCAAAACTATGAAAACAACTAACTTTGAGATCTACAAATTATAAAAACCTATTTGAAGACAAAGCTTACAAGATGTCTTTTTTAAGGATGTTTTACTTAGCTAGATGTAAACTAAGGACCAATTTATGCAGAATCACAAATCAGTCAAAAACAACCAATTTTGTTTTCTTCTTTAAAAATGAAATCCAAACTTTTAAACACAAGCTTTTCGTAGTTTTGTAAGAGAAAACACAAGGTGGATTCCTCAACAAAGGTATATTTCAAAAATGGTCAAACTCATAAGAAGGCTGGTAGAAACCAAGGTGATCTGAGGTTCCTACAGCTTCTAAGCTCAGAGCTACTACAAGACCAAAATGAAAAACAAACCCAACAAGCAAAACTTCTAGGAATTTCACTTAAAACCCTAACACTAATGAAATCAACCTAAGGAAAGCTTCTGACGGGTTATATGCAGGTCTGGGCAGTGGATAATAACTTCTAAACAAAAACTAAGCTGACTAACAGAGAAAATCTTAGGTTTTCCAAAATTTTGTCAGGGTCCGCAGGCCCACAGTTAACACAGGTCTGGTACCGCTCTGTGCTAAAAGCAAAAGTGCGGATAAGTACACACTGTGTCAAAAGCCTAGGGTGCGGTCCTCTCCCAAAGTTATGAAAAACAAAAAATAACCCTGGATCTACTAATTCTACCCAATTCCACACACAACAAGCCAAAAACACAAACAAAAACACAATTTCTTAGGTCAAAGTAAAAACAAGGATAAAATCAAGTCCCCAGTGGAGTCGCCATTTTGTCACACGGAATGAGTCAATCTTGCGGACAAGATAGACCTTCCTAGAATCTAAAGAGACCTAGTGACAAGCAAGTCAATAACAAACTATCTTTCTCTAAATATGAATTTATAAACAAAGGCAAACAAGTGTTTTAGGCCTACCTTGGGTCCAATGCAAGTTTGTGGAAGCCTCGCTCCTTCGATCCAAATGAGCTCCCTTGTTGCGAATCTGCAAACACAAACAAGAAAACAAATTAAATAGCACCTGAAAATCCAATATCATAAAACATATTTAACATGAAAGTCAAGGAATTCATGAAACAAATGACATAAGACAATTTGTTGAGAAAAATGAATATGATTGTATTAATTCAAATCAAAAGAAGAACTTTACAACCTGTGTCTTGACGTTGTACAAGCTCCTCCCAGGGTCCAACAAGAAGTCTCCTCTACTTTGACAAGTTTCACTCTCTTCCCAATAAAGCCAAAAAGGTATGTGATCTCTCCTCTCAAGGTTAACTAGGAAGTCTTAATTCCACCAGCATTTACCCTCAAAAATGTTCAGCTTCTAACCTCTCTAGCAACCAGCCCAATGCCTTAATTTATAGTGCAATGGAGGGAAGTTACTAGGTCCTCCTTCAAAGGGATAGCTCCTCTCATCAAGGGATTATCTCCTTCTCTTTTGGGATGCATGAACCACCTAAGAGCGGCCAATCCACGTCAAAATTCCTTCTAGAATCATCTAGAATTAACCCAAAGTGAGTTTTTTAGAATAAACTTACGCCTTTTTGACTTTCACAGGGGTCCGCACCCACTCCTTTAGGGACAGAGCGGGCAGGTCCGCAGTTTTTGTAAACAGGAGGTGCGGGACCGCAGGCAACAGTGAGAGAAAGTGTGGAACCAGAGATTTATTGATTTTCAATGTCTTTCTCTCATTTTCAAAGCTTGACTTGAAGAGCTGAGGTCTGAGACTTGCTTAGGAGGACAGTACAAGTGATGATAGACCCATAGTGACTGCAAATAATTATGGTGACGATATTTTTGTGTAACATGCTTTTTTACTAGAAACTGCAAGGGTCTTACCAGATGGAGCCTTTGTGGTTTGCGTACTTGAGGTGCCAATCACGCCATCGCTGGCATGAGTGTCCCTCTTTGATTTAGGAGGGGGAGGAATGAAAATTTCTAGTCTAGGAGCATCAGGAATTTTGTCATAGAACGTGCCAGACTGAGTATAGATCAAGTCTAGATATTTTGCACGAGCAATGACTTTCTCTTCAGTGACAACTCCTCCCTTGGCCACATCTTCTGTAATAGAAGGTAATAACGACTTAATAAACCACTCAACTAGAAGCTGATCAGGAATATATGTCTTTACCATTCTATTGAAGCCCCGAAAATCGGGTCTACAACAAGGGGGATACCCACCCGGTCCGGACCTTGGTTAGCAGCTCCTTTTCCGTTTGGTATAGTGGGTCTGACTGGGGATATGGGACCAGTTTCCCAATATATGTGTGTGTGTGTGTTGAGAATTGATATTTCCTTTCTAATAGTTCCAAAGTAAAATGATTGTATTTTAAATCTAATCTAACAACATGCAATTGTATTCTAATAAACAGAAATATCTAATTCTAAACTAACCTAGGATGTAATATTTTGTTATGCGATCTAAAATGATTTCAAATAACAATTGGTAATAAAGATCATTCAACTGCTATGAAAAAAGAATTCAATAAAGATAAACCATTTCGTTTAAAAATTTAGACGAAACAATGGTGAAAAACATATCACATAATAAGCTACTCATATATTAAACATAAATAAATAGCTATCACCGTACAAAAGTGCCAAATGATAACTCAAGCATTCACGCATTCATATATAAATAATTGAACATGAATATCACTTTAACACATAGGCAGATTTAGTTAAGAGATAAAAGTACCATTTATAACTAGTTCTACTCATGAGCTTCAAGAAATAATGGTTTATCTATTCTTAATCCAACATCCACTAAGAGGACAAAAGTGCAACATCAGTAGTAGATATTAAACGCAGATATCAATAAATCTTGTTCCATTCATTCATCAAAACCTCCTCGGAGGGTGCAAAAGTGTATGTTCTAAGGACAAGTTTTTGATAAATTTCAAGACCCTTCTCTAAATGCATGAGAAGGGTTTAAATACTACTAGCTAAATCTAAAAATAATTTATTACAAAAATGTAGGATTCAGTTTAAATGACCGTCCTCATTTTAGGCAAAAATAAATCAAAATTAAAACTAAAACTAAATCTAAAACTAAAACTAACAACTAACTATATGTGTATCTGTTCCTTGTAATCGCAAGCGTTTAGCATTTTCTTGAGGAGAGTTTGCTGGCTGACTTCTGACTTTAGCTGTCCTGCAAAAACGGAATCGGCAAGAGTTGGTGCCATCTTCTCGGCAGAATTAATGATACATTTGAGAGTCATGCACTAGTTGTGTGGTTTTAACAAGTACTCCCAATAAGAATCCCAATTCAACTTGGTTAATCTTTTGATGGATTATGCCTTTTCTTGAGCCTTCTGTCTCCAACCTATTTGTAGATGTTGTACTTTCGGTAGATATCCTGGAGTGGTCTCTGAGATCAGATTTTCCCTGTGTAAATTTTTATTGATGCAGTCAACAACATTATTTGTTGTTGTGGTTGCTTCTTCTGCTGCTTGTTTTGCTTTCCTGATCTGTGCATCCCACTTATTAAAGAGAATTTCTTTGTGAGTGTCATTGATTATTGGTGCACCTGCCTTTTTCCCTTCCTCTGTTTCATGCCAAGCCAAATATTCAGTAACTCTTTTATCAATTAAATCATAATCATGTCGCAAGTCCACGACTTGATTAGTTCTTTTATCGCTTATTTTGCAATAAGAGTTCCACTGTGATATTCTTTGGCACAATGCTTCTTGTTGCTGCAGTAGTTGATCATTTAAGGAAATGGATTCTGTGATGAATTCTGTAAGCTTAGGATCATCCTTGTGCATCTCTTGCATAACTTGTAACTATTTTTCTCTTTCAGCCAAACTATTCTAGTATCCTATCTGCATTTGTTGAAAGTCCTGTTGTAATTTTTCAAGCTATTTCTGTGCTTCGCTGTTGGCGTTGGCTTGTTGTAGCTATTGCTGCAAAACCTGTATTTGATCTTCTTTCTCTTTCAGTAGTTGTTGTACCTCAAATGCATTATCAATGGTCGCAGAGGCATATCCTCCTGCGATTTGAGATAATTTAGTGAGATTTTCAGTGGGATCAGTGGTAGGATCTTGCCATAGGGTGTCTAATTGCTCTGCATCATGAGAGAGCACGCTTTATAATTTCATTTTCTTTCTTTGTCTTCTCACCACAGCCTTATGCTGTGGACTGTAAAATACATCAAGAGGAGGAATTTCCTCTATTTTGAGCATAAGTTCAGAGGATGGGGTAATCGGAATATGTTTGATTTCTGGGACATTGCTAATTGTTCCTATGACTATGTCATTCACTATCCTTACATTACTCTCGGGTGTCTTTGTGCTTTTTCCCTCAATATTGATTAAATCATTGAATGTCTCCCATTCTTTATCCAGCTCAATTCTGACTGATGGTGGGTGGACGATGAGAGGGGGAGGATATAGCTGTGGAGAGGTCAAAACCTATTGCTCTGGGAGCTCCTTCAACTAGGCAGTATCCCTTACTGGCCCTTCGCTTTTATTATGGTCACTCTCGGACTTCTTGGAGTGTTCTGACGTTTCTCTCCCAGACTTAGATTTAGACCTATCTGTGCCTGAACTTCCAGTGAGACTGATACTGGGAGTTGGTTCCCTTACGAGTTCCAAGCATAATTTATCCAAAGGGATATTAGCTAACCTCCTTTCTCTGTATATTTTGAACTTTTGAAATTCTACTGGAGGAAATCACATTTGGGCCAAATGCAAAACTTCTTTAAGTGTACTTTTTTGTTGGAACATATCATCAAAAAGATCATCTTCTTTAGAAAACACCTTTATTTTGACTGCAGTAGTGAAATTCTTAACAATATCAGAAGGGTTGAACGGTCTTCCTGGAAATTTGAACAATTGTAGACAGGTCATGTTGTTTACTTCTTTGAATGCATGGCCTACATCAAATAGTGAAAGGGATCCACAGGCCACAGGAAATTGTGGCCAAATGGCCTTCTTCTTGTCCTTCAAATCTTTAGTCATACCTCCTTCTCCACAGGTCTGATAAGAAATCTCTCGTACTAGTAGTTTATCATGAACATATAAAGGTAAGACATGAGGGGAAGCAAGACTTCCGAATACCCTGACATATGTGAAAAGTTCTTCTCTGAATCATCTCGCGAGAGGGAGCATATCGACCTCCGCTTCAGGAGAAAATATTGGAGTGTCTTTATCATACAGCATTTTGTACAGAGGTAACATGATTCCATGAAAAATCTTGTAGAAATACAGAGTGAACTTGGAATTCCACAATTCTTTATGATAAATATGAATGGGTAAGGGATCTTGAGTAGTCCATTTCCAAACCATTAGAGGAAACTCGGAAATATAACAGATTGCATCCATCACATATGCAGATAAGTAGAAAGGGGGATAAATTCTCTGAGAAGTAGTTCTTTTAGACCGGTAATTCAAAATGGTTGTGGCTAAATTGTAGCATTAGTGGCGGCATCCAATAATGGTAGCCATTCAGATGAAAATTTGTTAATGTCTGGCATTCCAAAAAGTCTACAAAGCATAGCAACAGCAAAGCAATACGGGGAGGTAAGAGAATCAGTACTATACATACCATGCTTATCCTTTTTCAGTGGTTCGTCCCTTCTTGACCAGTCCTTGGTGCATTCTGCAAAATCTTCATTTTCTTTAGCGAACTTCTCCATGAACTGTTTTTTATAAGTCACCTGTGGCTCTGGTAGATGATACATGAGTCTCAAATCTTGTGGAGTGAATGAGCCAATGAGTCCTTGAACTTGAGTCTTAAATTGTCTGTTTGTGACATCAGCGCTATCCAGTACCCATTTAACCATGTCCATGTATTGAATAATCTTGGGCCTCGCCGCTATCCAGTGCAAGAAAGAACATGCTAATCTATAATAGACGCCTCAGAAGACCCATGTGAGCCTACAATAGTTGTAACCTCCATCATTTTGGGATTTTCTTCCTCGAGTAGACTGTACATGCCTTCCCAAGTAGTAATACTGGCATCTTTGTTGCAGGTGGTGTCCGTGTATAACGGCGTCATTTCTTTGTCTTCAGAACTTGGAGCTTTACTCTTCTTTCCCATGATATTCTAAACACTGCTATGTATACTTCTTTTCTCTTCGCTCCTAAAGTTTGCAAATGAGGCAAGAGTAATGATAAGAAAAAGGTGACAGGAAAGCTTTAAATGCCGAAAACATATAAAATATACCACCTTACGTGAAATGGCTATTCGATCAGATCAAAACCATATTTCATTAATGATTGAAAACTAACTCATTGATTAACATTAACGTGCATAATCAGGCCTCGATTTATGGAAAAAAAGTTTTCGAACGGCGAGCCCTATAGATCTGCGATGGGGTGATTTTGCGATTTGCTTCGCAATATCACAGATCGCAGTATCGTAGATTGCAATATCGTGGAATCACAATATCGCTAGTTCGTTGAATATGACAATCATCCATTAATGTGTTTTCTATGAAATGCGATTTACGATATGCACCATCGCATATCGGCAATTTGAAGTATTTCAGCTTTAAGTGATATTCGAGAGATGCGATGCGATGAATGTTTTTAGTGCATAGTTTCGCATCGCGATTTCGCAACTTATAATTCCGCTCGTAGGAAGGCATCCATTACCATTTTTTGCGATGCGACGTGCTTTAAGGAGTGATTTTATTCTAACTTATCATAAAACTTAAGTCTTCTGATTTTTCAAGAGTATTCTCCTAAGTTTATGATAGTAAGTTTTATTGAAAAGAGGAAATACAAGCATTAATCAATTTTTTAAAGTTTTGAATAAGGGTCCCCACTTATTTAGTATTAGTGATAAAACTAAATAAGAAGGGGGGTTGTTGCTGGCCACAACAATTGGCGATTCACTTGGAAGAGCCAGTCATCTCTGCTTTTCTTTTGAATTTTCTAAACTTCCAAAACAGAAAACTTTCTAGAAAATCAAACTTTATTATAGAAAGATAAAGTACATCATGCTTTTAGCTGTCAATGATAGTTTGTTTCTTCTATGTTAACTTTGGTTATTTACTTCCTAAAGCTAGTCATTGTATCTACATCAGTCACTACTTGGTTTATAAAGATAAAAACAAAGCCTTCTCTGTAAATCAGTTTTAAATATGCTCATTTGTCGTAGGTAGAGCCTTTGCTACTAGCAGGCGTTTATAGCCTCGACAGGGTTACCTGTTACCCAACAATGATCATGTATCCCACTTGGAAAAATATACAATTTTCAAAGAGAAATCCATATCCACACTTATTGCTTTCATTTTCTTTTAACCCTTAAAGAACAATGCCTTCGTTTGGTAGCCAAATTATGACAGTGCCACTCACTTGATTTATAACTTTGTTGAACAAGCTGGCTCGTGATGAGACCCCTTGTCTTTTGATTACAACAATCTTGAGTCATTGCCCTGTTGTGGTATGCAGTTTTGGCAAATTCAGCAAGCTATAATATCTATGATCATGATAAGTCGACTCGTGATGAGACCTCTTATTCTTTAAGCTAAAGTGTATCGCTAGATTATTCCTTGAAGCTCATAATTTCCTAGGTGGGGAGGAAGTCATTGTTTCCTTAAGAATAGCTCTCGATGACAATGGTAGAGTTTTTGGAAAGAACTTTTCTACAGAGAATCTTTGTTTTGTTATTGATACCTTTCATTTGACTGATATAAAACAAATTCCCACGAAAGGTCGCTTTTTATCAAAATTTACAAGGTTGAAACTAGTATCATACTCAGGCTTATAGCCTTTGACTATATCTTTGAATAACAATGACCACTTTTCTAAATCATTTCTATTTATACAAGCGAAAAAACAAAATCTAAAAGAAATACTTGTCTTTTTCGTGAATTCCAAATGTAACCATTTACAATCGGTTTTACTATGAAAATAGAGGAAAAACTAATCTACAAAAATAGAATAATGATCTCCTATAGAAAGTATTTTTTGAGGATCTTCCCGTTAACAAGTAAAAAGTCTCGTGTTCCTATTAAATCCTGTAACATAAAAGTAGATGGGCCTATGATTTCTGCAATTTGGAAAGGGTCAAGCCACATTCGTTGAAATTTCGTATGTTTTCCTTTTTCCTCATGAGCCTTTTCCAATTTTAAACTAGATCTCCTATCTGAAAGTCCTTTCTGGATATCATGTTTGAATCAAAAGAAGCTTTTACTAATGCTTGGTGATGAGCATGAGTTCTTTTAGCCTGTTCTCGTTGCTATTCTAGCTTAAGTATTTCTAGCTGCCTTAGTTGTAAGGAAGAAGTTGGTGCTTCATCAATATATGGAACTAAGGCCAAAGAGGGAATTGCTAGATGAGATGGAAGAACCACTTCTTTCCCATAAACTAAATTAAAGGGAGAAGTGCAAATTGAGACTTTCTGCATTATTTGGTCTACCCATAAAGCATATATTAAAAACTTGTGCCAATTTTTGTGAGTTTGATCAATGGTTTGCTTAATGATTCTGATTAAGTTTTTATTCATAGATTTAGCTAACCCATTCCCCTGTGGGTAATAATTGGCAGATTATTTAAGCTTAAAACCTCTTTTGAGTGAAAATTCAATCATAGCATTGCCAGAAAAATACGATGCATTATCAAACATTAAAGCAGAAGATAAACCACACCTGGTGATTATGAACTGATCTATGAAATCAATGATGTGTTCGGCATTAGCTGTCTTGAGAGAAACTGCTTCTACCCATTTAGTAAAATAATTTGTAGCTGTAAGGATATACCTATGTTGTTTAGAAGAGTGTGGAATGATCTCACATATTATATCCAATCCCCATTGATCAAAAAGTTGCTCAATGTTGACTGGTTGCAAAGGCAACATGGTTTCTTTTGTCTTCCTGCAGCAGTTTGACAAAATTGACATTTCCTTACGTAGCTATGTGCGTCCTTGAATAGTGTGGGCCAATAACAACCTGCGCATAGGATTTTATGTGCTGTAGCATCTCCAGCATAGTTTCCACCCACTGATCCATCATGGAGTTCCTGCAACACCTTTTCGGCTTCAGATTTCTCAAGACATATAAGGAGAACAGAATCATAATTTATCCTAAAAAGTACATCGTTCACGAGCTGATATTGCTTAGCCTTCAACCTTAGAGCTCTTTTCTTTGTATAATCAAGGTTTGAAGGAGCATATCCATTCTTTAGATAAAATATGATATCAGCGTATAATGATTCAACATCATTTAGGCTTACCTCGTACATTTGTATCTCTGCAAATGGTATTTTGGAAATAAGCGATGCTCCAGCCAGCATTTTGCAAAAGCCTTGACCTTTTACAATATTTGCTGGTTTGATTTTTACGTTGTATTCTTGTAAGGCAGTAACCTAATTGGCTCTTTTCTCACCCACGTCTTTCTGTACTAAGATATTTCTTACTGTTGGAAACGGTACTATGATTCTTGTATGGTTTTAAGCAGAAAGGGTCTAAAATATTTTATCGCTTTGAAAACAGCATAAGCTTGTTTCTCTACGTCTGAATAGTTTAACTCAGCCCCTTGTAGATTTGAACTGAAAGAAGAAATTGGGGCTTTTGCCTTGTCTTGATTTGTTTGAGTGAGTATCGCAGCATATGATCTATCAGAGGCAAATGTATATAAAATGAAAGGATCGGAAAAATTTGGAGTTGCTAAATATGGAGCGTTAACAATTACGTGTTTGATCAGATTGAATGCTTCATATTCGTCTTGGCCCCATTTGAAGATTGAGTTCTTTTTAATCATTGCTTGTAAAGGAGATATGATTCTTGAAAAATCTGGAACAAATATCCTTACAAAGTTAATCTGGCCAAGGAAAGATTGCATAGCTTTCTTGTTGTGAGGTAGGGGTATTTCGGAAATCTCCTTGATTCTATAAAGATCAATATGGATTCCAAATTTTGACACTATGAATCCAAGAATTTTTCCTTCACTTAATGCAAAAAAGGACTTTTTTGGGTTAAATGAAATTCCATACCTTTGACAACGTTGGAAGATCTATTTTAAATCTCTAAGATGATTGCCTCGCTTCTTGGAATATACAGTTATATCATCCAAGTAGATTACTACTGATTTGTTTACTAATTCCTTAAATGCGATGTCCATGGCCCTTTGGAATGTGGCACAAACGTTAATCAGACCAAAAGGCATCTTTTGATATGCATAAGTACCCCATTTGGTTCTGAACGTGGTCTTTAATTGATCATCAGGATGGACCAACACTTGGTTGTAGCCAGAGAAACCATCCAAGAAGGACATTAATTCTGATCCTGCAACTGCTTGTAATATTTGCTCCATGGGAGGCAAAGGAAAATTATCTTTTTGGCAGGCTTTGTTAAGATTTTGAAAGTCAATGCAAATTCTAATGTCTCCATTCTTCTTTCTAACGGGAACCATGTTGGAAACCCATTTAGAATGTTGAACGGGAAAAATGATTTTGGCTTTCAATAACTTATTGAGCTCAGATTTGATCTAGTTTTCTAGATTAGGATGGATCTTTCTCATCTTTTGCTGGACAGGTTTTTCATCATTTATCATTGGGATAGTATGTTGGATGATAGAAGTGTCGTAAGTCTTAAGTTCATTGTAGTTCCAAGCAAAGACACTTTTGTATTGTTTCAAGAGACGAACATACGCTAATTTTTCTTCAGGAGCTAGGCTAAGGCCTATGTTGATATTCTGTGGCTTCATATCAGTTCCTAGATTTACTAATTCATAGTTCAGAGTTGAACTTTGAAGTTTTGAATTGGTAGATCTCTTGAATCGATCTTTCAAATCATATAGGTCTTCTAATTTGACTACTGACTTTGGCATAGCATTATTAGTGCTATCTTGTTGCAATTGTCTATCATGTTGGTCCTCATCAATTATCTGATTGATGTAAGATCCCTCAGATGTGAGGAAGTTTACAATATCAGGATCATCGTTGGAAATTCTCCTATTGGTAATGTTATCAAGAATCGAGGGTCTAAAGATTAATTCGATTGAAAATCTATCAGGGCTATAGTCTTCTGAGGGAAAGAGCTTGGAAGCTACGTTTGCTAAGAGGTCAGCACTAGCATTCTGGAGTCTGAGAATTGATGAAATATTGAATGCTATAAAATGTTCAGTCAGATCTTGAACTAAAGATTGGTAATGCTTGAAATGACCTAATAGACAATGTATAGTATTCCGTACCTGTCTTATAACAATTTCAGAATCTCCGAAGACTTGTAGATATTTGATGTCTAATCCGATTGCTTTGTATAATCCTTGGACTAAAGCCTCGTATTCTGTAGTATTATTGGTGCAATCGAACTCAAGTCTACAAGTTAGCATATTTTTGTTTCCCTCTGGACTGATTAATACGCATCCTGCTCCTGCTCCTTCGTTAGACTTGGAACCGTCAAAAAATAACTTCCAAAATAAAGATTTATTTACAAGACTATCTATAAAATTAATACATTTATAACTATCTGTTTGAGAAAAAATTTCTACTTGAGATAAAACAGAATGTTCTAAGTAAAGTGAAGTATAAGCATTAAAATTTCCTAAGAGAGAATCAACAGAATAGTTGCCAATAATATTGTTGTTGTATGCTACCAGTTCATTTTCTCCTTATAATTATGTTACTATGTATTTCTGATGTCTTTCTCGCTCAACCTTTATCTGATTTGGTTTACCATTATAAGGGAGCCACATGTGCGACCAATCGGTTGCAAAGTATCCATGTATTTTTTCAGACGAATCTCGGCTAAGAATTAATCCATAAAATTCTGGAATATCTGCAACTAAAATGTCGATAACATGACGTACCTTTGGATTAGATGACAGCCTTATGGTAACCTAATTTAATTCACCGATCACTTCAACTTGCGACCGATCCAGCTGAACTATGCGCACAACAGATTTTTGAGGTTGAACGTTCAACTTTGCACATATTGATTTTGGTAAGATATTAGACGAAGCTCCAGAATCCACTAAACAATTATGCAAATTTTTGTTTAAAACTTCATAAGTAAGAAAATGGGGGAGTATGAGATCTCAACCTTCCTCCAATTAAAGCGATATCGTTTGGATAAACTTTATTAATCACATTAGTTGGAGGTCTTCCCATCTCATGGGAAGCTTGAGAGATTACAGCGGCGGGCAGAGGTGAAACTGGTACATCATGTAATTCTTTCAAAAGTACCTTTTGATGATGTTTTAACTTTCTCAATTCATAAAAAGTGATGTTAGCCCTAGTCTTCTTCATGTCTTCTATGATATTATACTCCATTTCATCCGAAACAATCAATGTTTTAGATGGAGTTGGTGAATCTGCTTGGATTGGGCTTGTTTGAGTCTCTTTGGGTGTCGTTTTCTTGGCTGCGACTTTATCCTTAGGCATTGAGCTTGCGCTCTTTGGCTTAGGAGTAGGTTGAGAAGGATCAAATTGATTTCTACTTTGAGTACTAACCAGCGATGCCTCTTAATCCTCTTCATCTGGGAGGATGAAATCCCACATACCTTGTACCTCTACAACTTCTTCTTCATCGGTAGGCTCTTCAATAGCAATTTCCTCTTCTTCTTCTTCTGATTCAGCACTTGTGATAGAATTGGGAGGCTTTAAATCAGTCGAAGGATTTCTTCTATAAGGCTTGTATGGATTTTTAGAAGAAGTCTCTGCTACTTGTTTCTTAATCTCAACCATTTCGTTAGACATAGTTTTCAAAACTTTCTGCAATCCTTCTAAATCGAATGGATCTTTCAATTATTTTTTCTTAGAATCTTCCTTAAAAGTAACCTTCTTAGATTTTCGTTCATCTACAGCATTTTTCTTTTCTAAGGCTATGATACGTTTCTCTACCACTATTGTTTCCTTCATAATGTCAGCTAAAGTTGTTTTATTAGCCCTATCAACGAAGATTTCTATGTTTGACGGTAAAGCCGAGATGTACCATTCACTTCGCACTTCTTCACTAGGCTTGGAAGCAGTAGGAATTTTACTCAACAATTTATTGAAGTGTGAATTAAAATCTTTGATAGGTTATTTTGATTCAGCCCTAAGGTTAGACAAGTCATTGATCAGTGTTACCGTAGACTTGTCATCACCGAACTTAGTCAAGAATTGTTCTTAGAACATATCCCAACTAGTGATAGATCCAGACGGTAATGAGAAATACCATGATCCAACTGCTCCTTGAAAAGTGTAAGGAAATAGTCGGAAAACAATGTCTTCATTATTAACTCCGTTGATATTTATAGATAACATAAAGTTGTTTATATGTTCTTCCGCTAGCATGCCTGCTTCAAGATTAAACTTAGGCAGCCATTTTTCAGGATGGGTCGGTATTTGACTAAAGGGCACAGACATTAAGACTGCCCCTGCGTTATTCCATGGAGATTGGGCCATCGTTGAACTACTAACAGAGGAAAGCACAGAGGATGATCCCTGTAGTTGGGAGGATGAGGATATTACAATTCCAGATGATTGAGAAGGAGATGTGGAAGCTCCAGTGGACTGGTGGACAATAATATGAAGTGGAGGGGTGGATGGTTGACTTCGCGGTGGAGAGGTTGAGATGGATGATGATGACGAAAGAGTCTCGCTATCAGACCCTTTAGGTGATTTCCTTGCTCTCTTCCTTGTAGGTAGAGGTAACTCAGTTGGCTCAATACCAAACTTTTCGCTCTTTAATCTGGTGAGAGGATGATCAAGGTTATATTGTGAAGTCACACTGCCTTGAGATTTATCACATCTTTGAGGTGATATAGAAAATCGCTCATGTTATGGATCAAAGATTCAAATTCAGGAGGTTCAATAGTAGATTTCTCTGAAATGTTAGGGTTTGTGGCAGTGGTTGTTGTTTTTTGGACTTCTTGCTCAAGATTTAAATATTCTAAGTGCGATGGACAAGTCGGGGGAGATGGTGAGGGCGATTTACTCTCATAATGGTATTTAGATTTATACTTACTTGCCATTCACAGTTTGGGCCCTCCTTCTAGCGCAAAATATGTTGAAGCCCCGAAAATCGGGTCTACAACAAGGGGGATACCCACCCGGTCCAGACCTCGGTTAGCATCTATTTTTCTGCTTGGTATAGTGGGTCCGATGGGGGATATGGGACCAGTTTCCCAATATATGTGTGTGTGTGTGTGTTGAGAATTGATATTTCCTTTCTAATAGTTCCTAAGTAAAATGCTTTTATTCTAAATCTAATCTAACGACATGCAATTGTATTCTAATAAATAGAAATATATAATTCTAAACTAACCTAGGATGTAATCTTTCTGTTATGCGATCTAAAATGATTTCAAATAACAATTGGTAATAAAGATCATTCAATTTCTATGAGAAAAGAATTCAATAAAGATAAACCATTTCGTGTAAAAAGTTAGACAAAACAATTGTGAAAAACATATCGCATAATAAGCTACTCATATATTAAACATAAATAAATAGTTATCATCGTACAAAAGTTCCAAATGATAACTCAAGCATTCATGCATTCATATATAAATAACTGAACATGAATACCACTTTAACACATAGGCAAAAATAGTTAAGAGATAAAAGTACCATTTATAACTAGTTCTACTCATGAGCTTCAAGCAATAATGATTTATCTCTTCTTAATCCAACATCCACTAAGAGTACAAAAGTGCAACATCAATAGTAGATATTAAACATAGATATCAATAAATCTTGTTCCATTCATTCATCAAAACCTCCTGGGAGGGTGCAAAAATGCATGTTCTGAGGACAAGTTTTTCATAAATTTCAGGACCCTTCTCTAAATGCAAGAGAAGGGTTTAAATACTACTAGCTAAATCTAAAAATAATTTATTACAAAAATGTAGGATTCGGTTTAAATGACCATCCTCATTTCAGGCAAAAATAAAGAAAAATTAAAACTAAAACTAAATATAAAACTAAAACTAACAACTAACTATCTGTGTATCTGTTCCTTGTAATTGCAAGCATTTAGCATTTGCTTGAGGAGAGTTGGTTGGCCGACTTCTGACTTTAGTTGTCCTACGGAAATGGAATCGACAAGATCTGGCACCATCTTCTCGGCAGAATTAATGATACATTTGAGATTCATGCACTGGCTGTGTGGTTTTACCAAGTATGCCCAGTAAGAATCCCAATTCAACTTGGCTAATCTTTTATGGATTTTGCCTTTGCTTGAGCCTTCTATCTCCAACCTGTCTGTAGATGTTGTACTTTTGGTAGATATCCTGGGGTGGTCTCTGAGATCAGATTTTCCCTGTGTAAATTTCCATTGATGCAGTCAATGACATTATTTGTTGTTGTGGTTGCTTCTTCTGCCGCTTGTTCTGCTTTCCTGATCTGTGCATCCCACTTATTAAAGAGAATTTCTTTGTGAGTGTCATTGATTATTGGTGCGCCTACCTTTTTCCCTTCCTCTTTTTCCTACCAAGCCAAATATTCAATAACTCTTTTATCAATTAAATCATAATCATGTCGCAAGTCCACGACTTGATTAGTTATTTTATCGTTTTTTTCGCAATAATAGTTCCACTATGATATTCTTTGGCACAATGCTTCTTATTGCTGTAGCAGTTGATCATTTAAGGAAATGGATTCTGTGACGAATTTTGTAAGCTTAGGATCATCCTTGTGCATATCTTGCATAACCTGTAATTTTTTTTCTCTTTCGGCCAAACTATTCTGGTATCCTATCTGCATTTGTTGAAAGTCTTGTTGTAATTTTTCAAGCTATTTCTGTGCTTCGTTGTTGGCGTTGGCTTGTTGTAGCTTTGCTACAAAACCTATATTTGATCTTCTTTCTCTTTTAGTAGTTGTTGTACCTTAAATGCTTTATCAATGGTCACAGAGGCATATTCTCCTACAATTTGAGATAATTTAGTGAGATTTTCAGTGGGATCGGTGGTAGGATCTTTCCATAGGATGTCTAATTGCTCTGCATCATGAGAGAGCACGCTTTCCAATTTCCTTTTCTTTCTTTGTCTTCTCATCACAGCCTTATGTCGTGGACTGTAAAATACATCAAGAGGAGGAATTTCGTCTATTTTGAGCATAAGTTCAGAGGATGGGGTAATGGGAATATGTTCGATTTCTGGGACATTGCTAATTGTTCCTGTGACTATATCATTCACTGTCTGTACATTACTCTCAGGTGTCTTTGTGCTTTGTCCCTCAATATTGATTAAATCATTGAATGTCTCCCATTCTTTATCCAGCTCATTTCAGACTGATGGTGGCTGGACGATGAGAGGGGGAGGATATAGTTGTGGAGAGGTCAAAACCTGTTGCTTTGGGAGCCCCTTCGACTGGGCAGTATCCCTTACTGACCCTTCACTTTTATTATGGTCACTCTCGGACTTCTTGGAGTGTTTTGAGGTTTCTCTA
This sequence comes from Pinus tabuliformis, assembly GCA_031772625.1. NCBI lineage: Eukaryota > Viridiplantae > Streptophyta > Pinopsida > Pinales > Pinaceae > Pinus > Pinus tabuliformis. The sequence goes on from CM062813.1 coordinate 1,175,297,053, forward strand.
GTAGATGATACATGAGCCTCAAATCTTGTGGAGTGAACGAGCCAATGAGTCCTTGACCTTAAGTCTTAAATTGTCTGTTTGTGACATCGGCGCTATCCAGTACCCATTTAACCATGTCCGTGTATGGAAGAATTTTGGGCCTTGCCACTATCCGGTGCAAGAACGAACATGCTAATTTTGTAATAGTTGCCTTATAATACCCATGTGAGCCTGAAGTAGTTGTAACCTCCATCATTTTTGTATTTTCTTCCTCGAGTAGACTATACATGCCTTCCCAAGTAGTAATACCGGCATCTTTGTTACAGGTGGTGTCCGTGTATAACGACGTCATTTCTTTGTCTTCAGAACTCGAAGCTTTACTCTTCTTTCCCATGATATTTTGAATACTGCTATGTATACTTCTTTGCTCTTCGCTCCTACAGTTTACAAATGAGGCAAGAGTAATGATAAGAAAAAGGTGACGGGAAAGCTTTAAATGTCGAAAACATATAAAATATACCACCTTATGTGAAATAGCTCTTCGATCAGATCAAAACCATATTTCATTAATGATTGCCAACTAACTCATTGATTAACATTAACACACATAAACAGGCCTCGGTTTATGGAAAAAGCTTTTTCGAACAGCGAGCCCTATAGATCTGCGATGGGGTGATTTTGTGATTTTCTTCGCAATATCGCAGATCACAGTATCGCAGATTGCAATATCGTGGAATCAAAATATTGCTAGTTCACAGCTTATGACAATCATCCATTAATGTATTTTCTACGAAATGCGATTTGTGATATGCGCCATCGCATATCGACGGTTTGAAGTATTTTAGCTTTAAGTGATATTCGAGGGATGCGATGCGATGAATGTTTTTAGTGTGTAGTTTCGCATCGCGATTTCGCAACTTAGAACTCCGCTTGTAGGAAGGCATCCATTACCCTTTTTTGCGATGTGACGCACTTTAAGGATTGATTTTTTTCTAACTTATCATAAAACTTAAGTCTTTTAGATTTTTCAAGAGTATTCTCCTAAGTTTATGATAGTAAGTTTTACTGAAATAAGGAAATACAAGCATTAATCGATTTTTTAAATTTTTTAATAAGGGTCCCCACTTATTTACTATTAGTGATAAAACTAAATAAGAAGGGGGGTTGTTGCTGGCCACAACACATTCGACGATGACGTGGCCACTCATGAATATGATTAGATATGTGAATGGTTGTTGTCTGTTTAAAATTGGTAAGGAGCTTCGTTCCTGTTTTGTACCTTATGGGTAACTGAAAGTGGGTTAAAAAAGTAGTAGTGAGGGTGCTGAAGTTGTCAAACGAAGCTCCAGGAAATTCAATGTACCATTTTGTTGTTGGACTAGTTAAAATTCACTGAAAAAGGTGAAGCCTAATCAAATCATCGTTGAGGGTGTTAGATGAACACCACAAATGAAAAGTCATTACGTGATTCGATGGGCCTTCACCCGAATTTCCATTAAATTTAGGAATATCAGAGGGAATTTTATGAGGAATCACTGGCCACCAAGGGGCATAAGAAATTGGATCATTTGTCAACCAGTTCAGATCTGGTAATTCTAAAGTTGCTACGAAAGGCAACTGTTGATTCAAGTTTGGCAAAGCATACCCAAGATAAGATGGGATTTCCTAAGCAGTAGGTCTTTGCATACTAGCATAATGTATCTAATGCTAATAACTTTGATAAGGTTGATGGGAATAACCATTATAATATGATTGTTGGTAACCGTTTTGAAAATACGGTTGCCCATTACCTGCAAAGCTTTGTTGCTCAGGTCCTCAATAAGCTTGTTGGAATTGTGGTTGTTGATATTGTACCAGCCATGGTTGTTGGACCATTTGTTGTTGTCCAATACTGGATGTTTGACCAAGATGAGGGGTGATAGTACCCGTTTGAGCCTGAGTCGCTCCAGTTAAGGAGTCACTAATCTGAGGTTGTGATTGAGCCGTGGAGACAAGAGGTTGTTGTATTACGACCTGAGAGACTTGAGGTTGACATACAATAGGCAGCGCTTGTACTTGTGACACAGTCACAATAGCAGGTGTAGTGGGAATGTTCGACACAAGTTGATTTGGTTGCATTGAATATAAAAATCTTGGTTGTTGAGGCATTATTGGTACCCAACCACTGGTTGCAATTCCAGTTCGACTCGAATTTTGTTGTGAACTCTCATATGGTTGTTCTCCCGGAGGGAACAATGAAAAATCATACTGCCCCCCATATGGTGGCAATCCAGTGTGAAAAGGATAAATTGGTCTTTGGAGACTGGACTTACCAAATTGACACTGATGTGAAGGATCAATTTGTTGAGTCTCAACATAAGAAATGCCAGATAGGGTCTCGGAAGAACAAATAGGAACAGACCATGTTGTTGAAATAGTCCCTGGGTGGACTCCATCTAGTGGTCGAGAACTAGTTGGGACAGATGGCATACCAGCGAACATTGTCAGAGTAGCAGCAGGAGGCTCCACTGCTGCTGTATCAGATGACATAGTCCTAGATGTTGATGGTTGTTCAGACATATTTAGTCTATCCAAAATATTTCCTAGCGATTCGACAGGAACTTGTGATGAAGGGTGATTAAAAGAACTAACCTCTGTAGTAGAAGGATATAGGTGGATCCCAATTCCAAAATGCAATGGGGTACTGGATGGAATATCCTCTACAATATCTTCTATAGCAATCAGTGCAGGTGGAAGAGGTAGACCATCAGGTCCGTAAAATATTTCCAGTGTTGAAGAAGGTATAGTTTCTGTAGTGACAAATACTGGAGGGGTGACACCTTATGAATTCTGGAGCTCAAATCCCAAATGTTCAGGTGAGTGAACTTCAATTTCTGGATCAACTCTAGGTGGCGCTGCTTCAGTTATAGAGGCATCTACCATTACACTAGGACCAGTTCTAATGTCCTCTTGTAACTATGAAACTTCTTCTGTAAAGGAAGGTGTACTAGAAATAATTGGAGTAACTGGAGTCTCTAATGATGTTGAAACACAAGTTCCAAATAGACTAGGAGAATTCGACTCAATTAAACGAGACTGTTTTTCCTGGAATGGTTTCATTTCCAGAGTCAAAGATGGTTGACTCACTAGTCTCCATGAACGACGAGGTTTTGATTGACTTTCTTCCACGATTACGGATTACTTGATCAACTCAAAAATTAAAGGGAAAAAGTTATTTCGAATTAAATAAATTTTATGACACTTTGACACAACTTGCTTTTTCAATTTTTAAGAGTCGAGAAAAAGCTAAAGGTGACTCTAGTCGCCTTCGATTTTTAATGAGCCTGAAGTGACAAGTGCTCAGATGGACCTTTTCTTTTAAGGAGTTGAAAAGGAACGAATGTGACTACTCTGGAAATCTAGGCATAGGGATTACCAAACCAATCGCAAAACTACAATATACACCTTGGTGGTAAATTAAAGAGAAATTACCAAGGACTTTACATATGGCAGTCAATCTTCCCGAATGTTGTGTTCAGTGCATTGCGATCGATAGGGTGTCAGACATGGCTTCCTAAGGATAAAGGATATCAGCCTATTGTGGTCTCCCAATATATACTCGACGTTTCGGGGAGCACAAGTTCGTATTTTCACTTGTCCTATCAAAGAGGAGGAATCACCCAACCTTCGATGAAAACGATAGTTACCAGGTTTTACGACTTCGGAATACGTCTCTAGCCTAGAGTTCTAGATGTTGTGTGTTAGATTCCAAAGCATTTTATGTTCATTTAGGTTTATTTTAGAGTTGATCTTTTTTAGAAGTTTGTCTTTCAAGGTTCACCACGTGATGTAGATGTAAAATTCCTAAATATGCAATCTAAAATGATAAACAGTCATTTGTTTTCTTTTAGCAATGAAAATCCTAGCTACTAAGGAAAGAAACGTATGATTCTTTCAATGGAGAGCAGAGAGCACACACTAAATGCACTTTTCCTAAATCATTTTTTGCATGCAGTCTAAACGTAAATGCACATGCATGTATTTGTTTTTTCATTTCCTTAATGTGAGAATGCCAAAAAGGAAAACTAAGTAGAGATCTGAACTATTTTCTTCAAAGCAACACTTTAACAATTTCTTTTCAAAATGAAAGGAAGACTAAAATGACACTTTTGATTTTGAATGGAAAACTGTTTTCAACACCTCAAATATTGACAATTCAAGTCAAATACAATGACAAAAGTACAATCAACTATCTAAAAGAGGAAGTCTTTACGACACTCTTTTTCTTGACTCAAAATGACAATTACGACACTTTTGAATCGAAAGACAACAGTTCGATTAAGCTACTCTTGACAAAGGAGGACAGTAAATGGTGAAAAATACATAAAAAAACATTCACAAATCCTGATCGATGGAGGCCAAATAATGTAAAGGAAGAAGGCTTCAACAATGATATACTGATCATAAGCAGCAAAACTACTTAATAGAGCTGAAAACAAGGAGAAAAAACCAATTTCCTAGGAGGAAAAACAGTATCATTCAATCATCGCACCTGTCCTTAAGGGAAACAGGGATGCATCTCACCTGCAACACACGGGAGGTGCGATGCATATAGGCTGCCAGTTACAGACAGTGTGATGGGCCAGGGAACAAAACTAATCTTGGTTTTCACTCTAAATTTGCAGCTAATTTCAGTGATTTAGGCTGAGCTATGATGGACAGTAACAACAAAGTACAAGGGTATGATCTTATGAGGTTATTGAGCTACCACAAGGGTGCTTAGGATGTTTTCAAGTCAGATGTTCAGTTCATAAACCAACCCGGAGATTGACTAAAGCAGTGTTGATCTACTTTGCACTTGCATAGCAAGTGCAGTTCAAAGGCTAGCTGGCTTAACTTTAGGCTCTGTCTGTAGCTTATAAAGCAAACAACAATAACAAACTAACTAACTAATCGCTCCCCAAAACAGTCGCCATTTTGTTTCTGGGAAAACTAGTGTCTTTTCAATCTGCTAGTCCCACTAAGACAGGTAGCTATCTTAGAAACAAACAATCAAAGTAACTTGTGATTTCCTTTATGTATGATAGATAAGAGAGAAGCAGAGAGCACCAACCTGAATCTTTCGCTTGGCTCCTTGCTTGTTTCCTCTCTCCCTTGATAGAGCTTGCCACTCCTTTCCTACTTGTCCCGCTTTATAGAATACCTATAGAGGCAAAGCAAGAAAACACCATCAAAGCATATAGATCTATAATAACATAAACAATGTAGAATCAGAAATACATTAACCATATAATTGCATTCACAAATAGCAAGATTCACAAATACACAAGTATATGGAGGAAAACTCAAATAACTTTATTGATAGTAGAAAAGAGGATTACAACTAGCTGTCTGATCCAACATCATCCTCCCAGCATGAAAGTCCTCTTCACCTCATGAAAAGAAAGATTTCCCAACAATACAATGTCTCAAGGAGAAACCAATAACACTTCCTTACAAATTACAAAACTCCAGCCTCTAGATCTCTCAGATGAAGGATCCATTTATAGATATTTGCAAAGGGGTGAGTCAGCTTCTGGGTTTTTGATTAGTGTCATTTCACTGGTAGTTCTTAGTTCCACTTGGAGCTTTCATGATCTCTTACTCATCCTTGGGTGAATTCAGAGAGGCAAGTGTCATATGAGAAGTTTCTAGAAGATTCTCTAGGTTTCCACTTAGAAAATTGTCTCTGCCATTTGTCTACTCTCACCCATCGCACCCCACAGAAGGCTCTTTTAGTATGCATCGCACCTAGCTAGTGTAGCGCCCAGTATGCATCGTACCCTAAGCATGGAGCAGTCTGTATGGTCTAGTTTTGGCCAGTTTTGAGTAGTTTTTCAGGTGGAACTTCTGGGAAATGATGTAATCAGTTGACCATGATCCTTTACAATGTGAAACAACACTTTTATGGGTTTAAGAGCCCTTGGTTTATCGACATATGTGATTGGGGTTGTAGTGCCCAAATATGTCTATAACAGGGGGTCAGTAGAAGGGCGGGCAGAAGGATGCCAACAAGTGGTAGGGTGAGGGACGTGATCATACGGCAAGAGCATCCGGGAGTAAGTGAGGGTTAATGCGAGGAGGTGGTAGTCAGGATGGAGGGTCACCATTCCAAGGTGACGACATAGGGATTAGTGCAGGGAATGATGATAGACAGGTGGTAGCAAACAGAAATGACAGGAAGGGGAGGGGAATAAATCATAAGGGAGATCAGGCCATAGACAAACGCATGCAAAGGAAGGAGACGAGAACTGGAGAGAGGAAAGGTGGCCAAAGAATGACATTGCAGCCTGCAGATAGAAGCTGATCTAGGTGGATCAAAGTGGCCACCCACCAATTCCACTTGGACCCCCACCATTGCTTCTTGCAGTTTTTCAGTTTCCTTAATTGTAGCACATTTTACTATTTTTAGCAGTTTTTCGGGTCCTAAACTTCCAGAGCCATTTTGAGGCCCTAAACGAAGTTTTTTTGGAAATCTACCGCTAGCGATTTGTTATCTAAAATTGTCTTTTATGTCGTAGTCCTCATAGATATCTTTCTAATGGGCTATCATGCGCATCAACCAGAGATAAAATGACCAAGTCACGACCCCGGGAAGTTGCCTATCCAACTCACCCCAACGGGGCCCATAAACTCTCAGTGTTACTAGGGTTAGGGTTTTGGTTGTTTATGGTTTGTTCTTATTGTTCAATAATAAAAGGCCCTTGAGCCTCATGTTTAGGGTTTGTTCTTATTGTTCAATAATAAAAAGGCCCTTGAGCCTCATTGTAGTTGAGTTCAGACGCATGTAGCTGCCACATCTCTTTTCAGAGATAAGCTACCATCGCCCTAGCTGGTGTATTTCCATTTCTGTTTGTATACATATTTCAGTATTTTACATTAATGAAATGAAGTATTATTTCCACTACATCTCTGTGTTTATGGTTATCTCTATAATTTGTTACGTTCCTATTTAAATTTGGATTAGTGGTATCAGAGCGGTCTGCTTTTTTTCTCTGTTTTTATTTGCATGTCCCCAACGAGGTCGGGATATAAGGAGTTAGGGCTTGAACTGGTTGAACCTTTGCAAGACCAACCTTGCAAATCCTGACGACCTGCCACAACGAATGAAAAGAAAGATGAGGGGGCAGGAGATCCTATCAAAATCTTGCTCGAAGAAGCCCTCGAGCGACAAAGGAATGCGATGATGGACATCCTTGCCCAGATCCTTCAGCAACTACCCACGGGTGGTGCATCGGCTTCCAATAGCTACTCTGGAAACGTTGCACCGTTTAAGGTACAAGTTAATTTTGAAATCCCCATATTTGAGGGTCAGATAGACGTAGATGCCGTTGATAAATGGTTAAATCTGCTAGAGGGTTATTTTTCTGTTCATGATTTTTCCAGTCGAGAAAAGATTATTTTCACTCTTCTCAAAGCAGCCCCCCATGTCAAGGACTGGTGGGAACCTACTGCGAGCAGAAGGATGAAAGTACAGGCTCACTATTTTCAGTTTCACCCACTTGGATTTCATTCCGAGATGCCATCAAGGAGCATTACTACCCTGTCGGAAGCTATGAGGATCAATACATAAGGTGGACCACACTACGGCAGGGAAGGGACCAAGACGTGTTGGAGTTTACCAATATTTTCCATACCCTTCGCACAAAGCTGGTTATCAAGGATTCGGAGCAGCATTTGGGACTAAAATATCACAGCTGCTTGCACAAGTACATCCAGGAAGAAATAGAATTCCTGAACATATCCTTGCTTGGCACGGCATACCGATATGCTGTCAAGGTCAAGAAAAAGTTTAAACAGAAGAAGCGAGACTTTGGATCTATGAATCCAAAGCAAGGGAAAGGTGACCCCAAACCACGGAACAAAGGAAAAATCCAAGGCGGGGTGGCCCAAGACAACTTGCCAAAGCAGCAAGCAAATAACAGCGCCACGAAGCCAAAAAAGGACATGAGAAAGTGGTGTGAGTTCCATAAGAGCTCCACTCACAACACAAGTGAGTTTTGGGCCAAGCAGTCACTAGTGGCCGAGCTAAAGGTTTCAGAATCAGATGCATATTTCGACTCTGAGTCAGAAGCCGGCAAGGGGAATGACAAAGGGAAGCAGATTATTGATGCGGAGCCCAACGCCACTGTTGCCACCATGAATATCTAGAAGGAGTGTCTCTTCCACTCCCAGATGTCAGTAAAGGGCTCCCCGCTAGAGTTCAGTGTCCACAGCAAGAGCCAAAAGAACCTCATTTCGACAGAGTTTGTGAAGCAAATGGGCTTACCTACCACAGCACATCCACAATCGTACACCATCGGGTGGCTTCACCAAGGACGGGATCTTCGTGTGAGCCAGCAGTGTCGCCTTCCATACAAAATCAAGCCCTTCACTGATGAGGTATTGTGTGACATTGATCCCCTTGAAGTTTGTGATGCATTATTAGGACAACCATACTTGTGGAAGCGACATGTTTTGTATGAATCAAGGCCCCGTGCTGTTGTTGTTACTTTGGGAAATAAGTTGTACAGGATACCAGAGGTAACACCACATACCGCCATCTCTTTGGTTACTACAAAACAATGCAGTAAGCTCATTTCCAAAACCAGGAAATTTGTTTTCCTAATGATACGCCCTCAAGGAAAGAAGAAGACGGTGGCCACGACCTCCAGACAGGGCCCCCCCACACGACAACTATAGATGGATGAGGTCTTGGAGGAGTACGAGGACATCTTCACCTCCCCCACAGGGGTTCCTCTGCACTATTAGGTTAAGCACTCCATCGATATGACCCTAGGTGCACCGTTGCCCAATGGACTAATCTATCAGCGCTCCATTCTGGAGAACAATGAAATCAAGAGGCAGATTCAGGAGCTGTTGCAGAAAGGTCACATCCGTCCAAGTTCATCACCTTATGGGAGCCCAATCATGTTGGTACAGAAGAAGGATGGGACTTGGAGACTTTGTATTGACTATCGGGTGCTGAACAAGATCATTTTCCATAGTAGGTACCCGATCCTATGGATTGATGACCTCCTGGACCAACTGAAGGGGAAAAATATTTCAACAAGATCGATTTGAAGTCAGGATATCAACAGGCACCAATCGAACCCTTCGATGTGTGGAAGACTACCTTCAAAGCCAAGGAGGGCCTTTTCAAATGGCTGGTTATGCCTTTTGGATTAACGAATGCTCCTACAACCTTCATGAGGCTAATGGATGACATCTTGCGGCCATTCACCAACTCATTTGTAGTGGTATACTTGGATGACATCCTGATCTTCAATGAGAGTTGGGAAGAGCACCTCCACCACATCCAACAGGTTATCCAAACACTGGCGCAACACAAGTTATGTGCCAATTTGGCGAAATGAACTTTTGGCATTACCCAGGTTCAGTATCTGGGATACATTATTGATGAACGGGGGTGCATGTGGATCCAGCCAAGATCCAAGTCATTCGAGATTGGCCATCTCCAACCACTTTGACAGAGCTCCGCATATTTCTAGGTCTTGCCAACTTCTACCGCAAGTTCGTGTTGGGATTTTCTCATATCACTTGGCCCTTGAGTCAAGTCACCAAGGGAGGAGCAAAAGCAAAAATATTTTGGTTTGAATCTCAACAGAAGGCATTCACATAGTTGAAATATCACCTCTGCTCGGCACAAGTGCTTGCATTACCAAACTTGCAACAATAATTTGAGGTCGAGACAGATGCCTCTGACTATGCTATTGGGGTAGTCCTTACTCAACACGGGCATCTAGTGGCATATCACAGTGAGACACTTTCAGACACATTCCAGAAGTATCCCACTTATGAAAAAGAGGTGTATTCCATTGTGCAGACCTGCCAACAATGGAAGCATTACATTTTGGGGAAGGAAAAACAGTCATCCACATAGACCACCGACCCTTGCAGTTCATACGTACCCAAGGGAAATTGCAGAATGATCGCCATCAGAAGTGGTCCATATACCTGCAATAGTTCCATTTGAATATCAATTATAAGAAGGGAAACACCAATAATGTTGTAGATTGCGTCAGTCGACCACCAATCATGGCGTTAACCACCGTGCTCAACTCTAGTGGGCACAAGGCTTTTGATTGGCCACTTCTCTACAAAAGAGACCTAGAATTCGGCCACACATACCAAACACTCTTGGAGGGTCAACATGTTCTAGGTTTTCACCTCAAGGATGCCCTGTTATGCCACCTAGGTCACCTTTGTGTTCCTTCAAGCGAGTGTGCCAAGATGATTTGGGAAGCACACTACAGTCGGTATGTTGAGCATTTCGGGGTTGAGAAAACAGTGGCAGTACTACAAAAGTATTTCTATTGGCTAAATCTTCGACAAGATGTTGGGAAGTACATCAGATCATGCACTTCCTGTGCCATTGCCAAACCAACCATCAAGAAGCAAGGCCTCTATACCCCGTTGCCTGCCCCTAGTCGACCTTGGGAATCCATCTCCATGGATTACATGTCAAGCCTTCCTTCCACTAAGCATGGAAACGACTGTGTTTTTATGGTTTTCAACGGGTTCTTGAAGATGGCCATTATGGCGGCCTGCAAGAAGAATATCACAGTCAAAGCCACTGCTAAACTCTTCTTTGAACGAGTGTGGGTACACTTTGGAATCCCACAGTCTGTCATCTTAGATCAGGATAGCAAGTTCCTCAATAAATTTTGGTCCAGTCTCTCGTTGATGTTGTACACCAAACTCACTAAGTCCACAGCCTTCCATCCTCAAACTGATGGCCAGACAGAGGTTGTCAATAGGATTATCATACACATTATGCACATGTACAACTCAAAGCATCCACGCACATGGACGAGAGCCTCCCCTATGTTCAGCACGGCTACAACTAGGCTCTCCACAACTCGACTGGCCACAACCCTTTTTAGGTGGGCTTGGGATTCCAGCCACTATGTCCCATTGATGTGGCCATGCCATTTGAAGCTACTCATGCAGATTCGGTCATGTATAGTTTGAAAAAAATAAGGAAACCAGCTTCATTGAGCACATCCAGCATACTCGCCAGCAGGTCCATGACATTCTCAAGAAATAAAATTCCAAGTACAAGCAATGACATGATCAACATCGGGTGCCACACAAGTTTCAGGTGGGTGACAAATTCTGGTTGCATTTGCAAAAGGAACGCCTTACCGGAGCCTATAGGAAACTCAGACCACTCCGATATGGTCCTTACACTACTACCAAGGTTATGGGAAATAATGCATATGAGCTCAACATTCCCCCATTCCTTGGCCTGCACCCAGCATTTAATGTGGACCGCCTTCAGCCATACTTTCCACCATTACTAGACACATCCGACATTGCAGAACAGCTCACACCCACAGAGTTAAATCTAGATTGCGTGGAACAAGTTGCAACTGATTGGATCACGGACACACAGATGAAGCACACTCTCCAGTAGAATATCCAACTGTATCGATTTGTCAAAGCAGGCCAACTCCTTCGCCAGGGCAAGTGGCTCACCAAGGACCAAGTTCAGCAGAAGTTTCCTCATCTCATGGAGGAACTCAATGCAATGGGAACCATTGCTTCATAAGGGGGTAGGAATGATCTAGGTGGATATTGGTGGCCAACCGCCAATTCCACTTGGACCCCCACCATTTCTTCTTTCAATTTTTCAGTTTCCTTAATTGTAGCACAGTTTACTATTTTTAGCAGTTTTTCGGGTCCTAAACGTTCGGAGCCGTTTTGAGGCCCTAAACAATTTTTTTTTGGAAATCTACCGCTAATGATTTTTTGTCTAAAATTGTCTTTTCCATCGTAGTCCTCGAAGAGATCTTTCCAACATGCTATCATGTGTGTCAAACGGAGATAATATGACCAAGTCACGACCCCGGGAAATTGGTTGTCTAACTCACCCCAACAGGACCCATAAACTCTTGGTGTTACATCTCCTCGGGTTATGGTTTTGGTTGTTTAGGGTTTGCTCTTATTGTTCAATAATAAAAAGGCCCTTGAGCCTCATTGTAGTTGAGTTCATAGGCATGTACGCGCCACATCTGTTCTTAGAGATAAGTTATCATCACCCTAGATGATGTATTTCCATTTCTATTTGTATGCATATTTCAGTATTTTACATTAATGAAATGAAGTATTATTTCTGCTACATCTCTGTGTTTATGGTTATCTTTGTAATTTGGTGTGTTCCTATTTAAATCTAGATCAGAGGCAGAGCTAGTCCTGTAAGTTGGTATGTTTATCCTCTGGCCCCTATCTTCATAAGGCATAGGATGAATCTCTGCATTAATATAGGAAATTTGTTCAAGAGAAGGTATGAGTCTGGCAAGGAGGTACCCAGGAACTCCTGGGATCCTGGTTGGCCAAAAACTGTAGAATGAACATTGAAAATCCTAGGGAGTAAGCTAGGAAGGGAGGGAATAGATTCCAAGAAGGGAAAGGTTTCCACCACGACAAATTCTCGAAACAAAACAAGGAAGAGCGAGACTATATTGATTCCTGTTGGAAACTCTGATGGGACTAGCCCTCGTCCTTTGTCCAAACACAAGATTTGCTTAATTCAAATTATTAATAAAATTATTTTGTAACTTTCAATGGTACTTGGATATTTTTCTGTGGTTAATGTATTTGTTACAGGTCTGCTGTGAGGGAGACACCTGTCTCTACCTCGGGCTCCGTTCTCCTGCCTTCACTGTGCTTGTAACCCTAGCTCCTCACTTGGTCTATCATTTCGACTGTCTTTCCATTTGCACCGAGAGGTCTGCTCTCTGGTTTCCACTTGAGGGTTTCGTTGGTTTTGCTCCGGTGGTGCTCTACTTGGCTTCTTCGGCCACGGCTTTGTACAGTAGCAGAACTCTGCTGGTGTTCTGTCAATGTTAATGGCTACTTGTATTTATTTGTTGGTCTGCCTAAGGGTTCTGGGCTTGTCTCTTAGCGTTCTGCGACTTTGTTCGAAGGTTTCTATGGCACGATGAAATTTTACTTCCTCTTGACTGTAACTGGCATCACTGTGTTTGTATTTCACTTGGTTACTGGTTCGATGGCTCTGTTATTTAACTTGTCTCTGGTCACTTGTGCATCCAGGTTGCGGCCACGAGGTGACCCAATTCTCATCCTTGGCACGCACTATTCAAGGTATGATTTCTTTCATTGTTTTAGTGTATGCTACACCTTTCCTTCTGGTTCTAATAGTGGATGCTCCTTGTGAGCAGGGTGCCTGGTCAGTTCATGGCCTGTTGAGGCCTCTCCTCCCACAATGTGTCAGCCCTTTTTCTGGTAATTGTTAAACCCTTACCCTACTTTCTTTGCTCGGCTGAGATTTGTTTTATCTCCACTCTTAACTCTCTGTAAGTGGTGGTTGCAGGTGAATGGCGAACGAGCAACTGTGGCTTCGGCTCTGCTTGCAAGTCACTAGACGAAGTAGGGTCTTTCCATGCTTCTCGTGCTTGTCTCCTGTTGATGTTGCTTTGTCATGGTCTCAGGCTTCGGCCTCTCTATCAGTTACTTAGTCCATGTGTCGGTCTTGTAGAATATGGGTAGGTCGCTTAGTTTACTTGTAACTTGGGGTTTTCAAAGTAAATGTATTTTCAGGGTTTCGAACCTAGGTTCTCGGTCTACTTGTAATACGAACTGTTTTAACTTAGTCTGTAAATTAATTTTCAAGGACTCCTATAACTTATCTTTCAAACTATATTTACAATGAAAAGTTTGGCGTATTAAATCATGTGGTACCTGGTCTTTGATGTTGTCTTCGTGCGGGTAATTCTAGTGATGTTTAATGTGAAACCCTCTGCTTGTTTGCTTTTTTGTACACTCGATACTCCTCGGAACATTAGGTAGTTGTTTGTGAGACTTAATGGTTCTTCGATGGTTTCCTCTCCATATGACTGCAACAACACTTTCCACGTTCTCAGTCTCGCTGTCTTTGTTTGCCTCAATGTCTACTAAAACTTTTCAATTGCCAATACTTGCTTTTGTTTGGAAATGCACTCAATACATTTTTGGAACAGCAAAGAATTTAACTAATTTCAAATGGAATTCAGATGACTGCAAAAATTATTTGTATATTCTCTATTGCTCTTCTGTTATGATGGAAATCAACCCCACAATGTTTTGTTCTTTTGGATTTTATATGATTTGTTGAACAATTTTGAAAACTATCAACAGTTATGTTATCACAAAACCTAGCCCTGACAGGCTGTTGATCAGGTATACCTTGAGTAACTATTTCAAACCAACTTTTGGCTGAGGCTTAGCCTCCTCAACCTGAGAGGGCTCTCTCACTAGGTTAAAGATTTTGATAATGAATTAGATGGATAACTCTATCAAACAAGTGAAGAAATATGAATATTTGAACACAATTAGTAAACATCCATTGGGCTTATGGAGTCAAGAAATGCTTCAGTATGACAATAAAATTAGCATTACATGGAAGTCAGGGCATCTAGAATTCAACATATGGAGAGTACATCAGTAGCATAAAGGAAAACATAGTCTACAAATGTATGAAGGAAGTTAGAGCATAACCAATGAATTCTAGATAATCATACACTCATACCACTGTAAGTAATGAGAAGATAAGAACCATAAGACATTTTGAACATTGAATTCCTTCTGAATCTTGAGAAGCAAAGCCAAATGTTGTATTACCTAAAACAGAGTCCTACACAAAAGCACCATATGAGAGTTCTTTACAAAAAATTCCAACCCTTTGTGCATTACATCTTCTCCAATATATAGAGTTCATTACATGACTTAGATTCCTCCTCCAGCATGAGGGGAATTCGAATTCATCCTACTATGACACCTATTGATACTTAAAACTAACTATTAAATGCAAATGACAGCTAACTAGCAGTCCTAGAGACCTAATACAACTAGGAGTGTAACTCCTTATTATGATTACAACAACCTTATCTAAACATTTAAAGCATTCTTTGACAACTGCAACCTCATGAAGTCGAATTTGATGAAGCCTCCCACGTTGTCACCTGACTGCTGATGACAAACCCTAGAAATTAGGGAACATGTTTCCCTGTTTTTAGGTTTAGGATCCTTGAAAATGGCACGTGGGACAGAGCCTTTATCTTCTCATCCATGACGTATTTTACGAAACTGAAGGAGGTTTTTGTAGTCCATGATGTCTAGAACAAAAACCTCTCTTTGTTTTTTAAAACACTACTCCAGCTGTCCAGAATTTGTCCTTGAAAAACACATGTAAAACAGGAAAAGTCTGTTTGTGAAAAACTGCACCTACAACAGTTTCGTAGCGCACGTTTAACCATAAATTTCTCCCACCTCATAACAAATTTGAAGAAATTGAAAGATTTTTTTGTATTTCAGTATGTTAGGAAGAAAATCCTCTTTCAGTTTTCCAAATTGAGTTCTTAACTGCTCAAGAACCCTTCTAGAATTTGACTAGGAAAAGCAGAAAACAAAGTCTTTTATGCAGGCTTTTTCAGTGGTTTCGTAGCGCGCTACGAAAACACTGATTTTGTAGCGCAAAACAGGATTTTTACACTATCTGCGCTATGAAAACGTGGATTCATAGTTAATTTAAAAATATCTCCAAAAATATGTGAGATATGACCTCTAAACACATGGTGAGGCTTATAGGACATGGAATGAGGCTTTCAAACTTTATTTGGAAAAGAGATATGGCCTTAAAAGACTTATAACCTTATGACCTAACCTTTAAAGCATGAAATGACCTAGAGACCCTTTAACACCATGACTAGAAGAAGGGTTTGTAAATGAGAATGACACTATTGAGACTCTAATCCTATAAGACTATGACTAGAAACAAAGAAAACTTTGCAAAGTTTAGAAAAAAGAATTTTAGGGTGATAACAGTGGCTCCACTAGGGATAGTTTGCCCTTGTGGTATACTAAGAAGTTGTAGTTCCAGTGCCACTATCCATCCTCTAGGATAAAACTCTGAACTTATGCACAATCTGTTCCTCAAGCGTTTAATAATTTCTGAAATAAGAATTCAAACTGCACCTACTGAAACAGTTGCTTAGTCAACCTACCCTGAGCTTATTTTCACATTCCTACCTACCCTATCAGCTGCAATCTCCACTTGTAGCTCAAGGAACATGAAACTTCCAATGAATCCAATCATCGATCTGATCTGACACTTGAATCTCTTGACTGTGCATGAAGCAAAAATAAACCAGATACTGAAATAACCAAGGCAGCATGAGGTGTAACTGTTCTTCAAGATGAAAATATAACTGGAAGCCGGAACAGTAAATATTTTCCATGTAGTCAGCTATAGGGTCCCAGAATACATGATCAGCTTGATGATCCTCATAACATCCTGTTACTTCTAACAACTGATCTTTAGTCACACAACATTTATTTGATATGCTATCCAACTGCTTTTCTGAATGATTCCCACAAACAATGTAATTTTCTTCATTATAAAGATCATTCTTTGATGCAAGCTGCTGCAAGGAATTACAAAAATGAACAACCTTTTCCTCTGCCTGATGGTTATAAAAAATTTCTGCTAGTATTTCGCTTGGTGTTTGTAATCATTTTCATCTTCATTATGATCTGAAGACTGACAATTCTGCTGCATCTCTACATCAATCTCAGAGGATATAATATGATTTTCATAAGTAAACCCCTATTGATCTTCATGCTACATTTCATAGGATGTTATCCTTTCTTCTTCTTGTTGAAATGTATTGTTATGAAGAGCCTCTAAAATTTCTTCATCCATAAATTCATCATCATCATAACAATCCTCCAAATATGGAATAAAACTCATAGAATGTTTACAACAATCTTTGACCAGCAATAAGGAGGGATGACACTCTTTATACATGTCATAGAATACATCATGGAAATCAGCAAGAGAATATAATGAACCATTTTCCAAGTTTTTATACCAAGACCATGCTTTTCCCTCTAAAGTGGTCATAAACATCCTCATGAGACAATCTTCAAGGAACTGAACCTTAAGACTGCGTACATGCATATGGAACCTAACCAAATGAAGAGTAGCATTGTCTTTCTTTCCATCTTTGAATATTGGAAGATCATCTAACCAATAAACCTTTGGCATATGATTTGGAAAACCAGGGATATGAGACCAATTCATAGGGGCATACCTGGCATTCATTCTTGCAATGGAACTCATCTTGAAACTTCATCAAGCTACTGATCTTCTAGTATTGGATTCACCTTCCAATTTTTTATTCGATGTGTGGTGTCACCAAGGTAGTTGCAGCCTCAAAAATTTTCTAAACTCCTGCTACCTTCAGAATTTCAGCTCCTTGATTTTGGGAATGAATAATCTTCAGGTTCCCAGCAACGGAACTAGAATGTTATCACAAAACCTAGCCCTGACAGGTTGCTGATCAGGTAGACCTTGAGTAACTATTTCAAACCAACTTTTGGCTGAGGCTTAGCCTCCTCAACCTGAGAGGGCTCTCTCACTAGGTTAAAGATTTTGATAATGAATTAGATGGCTAACTCTATGAAACAAGTGAAGAAATATGAATGGTTGAACACAATCAGTAAACATCCATTGGGCTTATGGAGTCAAGAAATGCTTCAGTATGACAATAAAATTAGCTTTACATGGAAGTCAGGGCATCTAGAATTCAACATATGGAGAGTACATCAGTAGCATAAAGGAAAACATAGTCTACAAATGTATGAAGGAAGTTAGAGCATAACCAATGAATTCTATATAATCATACATTCATACCACTGTAAGTAATGAGAAGACAAGAACCATAAGACATTTTGAACATTGAATTCCTTCTGAATCCTGAGAAGCAAAGCCAAATATTGTATTACTTACAACAGAGTCTTACACAAAAGCACCATATGAGAGTTCTTTCCAAAAAATTCCAACCCTTTGTGCATTACATCTTCTCCAATATATAGATTCATTGCATGACTTAGATCCCTCCTCCAGCATGAGGGGAATTCGAATTCATCCTACTATGACACCTATTGATACTTAAAACTAACTATTAAATGCAAATGACAGCGAACTAGTAGTCCTAGAGACCTAATACAACTAGGAGTGTAACTCCTTATTATGATTACAACAACCTTATCTAAACATTTAAAGCATTCTTTGACAACTGCAACCTCATGAAGTCAAATTTGACGAAGCCTCCCACGTTGTCACCTGACTGCTGATGACAAACCCTAGAAATTAGGGAATATGTTTCCCTGTTTTTAGGTTTAGGATCCTGGAAAATGGCACGTGGGACAGAGCCTTTATCTTCTCATCGATGACGCATTTTACGAAATCGAAGGAGGTTTCTTTAGTCCATGATGTCTAGAACAAAAAAATCTCTCTTTTTTTTAAAACACTGCTCCGGCTATCCAGAACCTATCCTTAAAAAACACATGTAAAACAGGAAAAGTCTATTTGTGAAAAACTGCACCTACAACAGTTTCATAGTGCAATTTTAACCATAACTTTCTCCCACCTCATAACGAATTTGAAGAAATTGAAAGAGGGTTTTTTATTTCAATATGTTAGGAAGAAAATCCTCTTCCAGTTTTCCAAATTGAGTTCTCAACTGCTCAATAACCCTTTTGGACGTTGACTAGGAAAAGTAGAAAACAGAGTCTTTTATGCAGGCTTTTTCAGTGTTTCGTAGCGTGCTACGAAATCACTGATTTCGTAACGCAAAATAGGATTTTTACACTGTCTGCACTATGAAAACGTGGATTTGTAGCTAATTTATAAATTTCTCCAAAAATATGTGAGATATGACCTCTAAACACATGGTGAGGCTTCTAGGACATGGAATGAGGCTGTCAAACCTTATTTGGAAAAGAGATATGACCTTAAAAGACATCTAACCTTATGACCTAACCTTTAAAGCATGAAATGACCTAGAGACCCTTTAACACCATTGTTATAGACATTTTTGTGCCTTACAGCATTGAGCATGAAATGTCCATAATCTAAGGGATCCAAAGTCCCTAAACATGTTGTTCCTACCTCTAGAGGAACAAGGCTAACAAACCACAGCAATTCACAGAAGTTCTCCACCAGAAACTGCTCAAAAACAAGTCAATTCAGGATCATTTCAATGGCTACACTAGCTGTTTGCGCTGAATGTCAAAGCCAACACTGGCTACCTGCGTTGAATATCAAAGGGAACACTGGCTACCTGCGCTGAACGAGAGTGGACATGTGGCAAGTTCATTTCTCAAGGTGTCAAAACCCAGGAAGATTCCAAAATGACACTTGCCTCAGGGAATTCGACTGGTGATGAGTAAGAGGTTCCAAATCTCCAAGTGGAAGCAAGAACCTCCAAGTGGAATCAAGAACTGACAGAGGGAGAGGACACTAGTCAGATCTCAAGCTGACTCATCCTCTCTCCAAACATCTATATATGGATCTCTCCTCCATGAGATCTAGAGGCTGGAATTTTGTTATTGCAAAGAATTGTTGTTGGTTTGAGATTGGAATCATTGGGTGCTTAATGCTTTGAAGGGGGTGAAGATAGGAATTCCATTTGTTGGGAAGGAGATGCTGGATTGGAGCCCTCTGGGTTGTATCTCTCCTGAACCTTGTTATTCATCAATAAAGCTATCTTGGTTTCTCCTATATACTGATGTATCTTTGATGTATGATTGCATTAGTATGTTTAGTTTATTTCTAATCCTGAACTAGTTATGAATATGAATCCATGTCTTGTGTAGTGTTCTCTTCTTGTGATCTTGCATAAACCTCTTGAAGCTGGGCGAGCGAGAAGACAAGTAGCTGGGAACTCACAAAGAGAAGAGAAACCGGATCAAGGGACAAACGGAAGACACCGGTTAGTCCATCCATCTCTCTTCATTCTTAATTCATAAAGGAAGAATACTAGAATAGTTGTCTCTGTTTGTTGCTAAGGCACTGTCACACCTTAGGTGGATAGGATCGTCCTGCATAGGCATTTTTCCCCACAACAAATTGGCGACTCCACTGGGGAAATCTGTTTAGTCATTTTATTTGTGTTTCTATCATTGTTGTTTCATAGACTTGACATCAACAATCGAACTGCATCTGCTATTCCCAGATGCAAAGTAGACAGTTGTTGCTTTGATCCAATCACTAGACTTGTCTATGATCTGAACAATGGATCCACAAATGATTTGATGATCCTTTGTGATAGATCTTAGTACTCTCTCAAATCATCCCTTTGATTGTACCTTGCTTGTTTCTTTTATTTGGCCTGAAACAATAGATTAAATAGCAATCTGTGACCCATAACCCAGTGAGAAATGAGAGTTTCTCCTTCAGCACGACAGCTGTGAAGAGGTTCTGCATTTCAATGTAGGTCCCGTGAAGGCTACCTGCGCTGAATGTCAAAACCCCTGTGTTGAGGTTGCGCTGAACCAGTTTGGCCTTGTGCAGCTGGGGTTCTCTGCTCTGTTTTGCCCTGTTTTGATCTCTGATTTTTGCAGCCTGTAACCAGCATAGGTACCAGTCTGATAACTCCTTTTCTCTGCTTAAATTCCGCCTCCTTTTGTACAAAAATACTGTGAGTGTTTTTATGTGTTTGTGGCATCATTTACAGTTTTCCTTTGCATGAGTGAAATAATCATCCTGTAGCCCTTGATTCAGATCTGTTGATTGTGATCTTAGGAGAGAGTTCATTGGTTGTTTACAGTTGATTATACATTTACTCTTGCTTATTGGTTTGAGTTTGTCTCTTTTAAGTGTCGAAACAAGTATTCATTTCGAAAATCGTTAAGTGTTGTAATCTCTTCTACCCTCTCTGATTTCGAAAAAGTAAACTTGCTTGTATTGGTCATTTAAAAGCAAATTCAAAGTTGTACAAAAAGCTTTCTTTGTAGGCATAAATACTAAGAAAGCGGAAAACAAACACCTGCATTGTGCATTTGCATCTTGATAGTTTGCATGTTTGATTTAGGAAAAGTGCATTAGAGTGTGTTGATTTCTCTTTGAGAAAAGATGGTGTCTTTCTTTTCCCTTAGTAGCTAGGATTTTCAAAGTTGAAAAGATATAAAGCTTGCTTATCATCTTTAGACTGCATTTAGGAATTGTATCATACATCTCGTGGTGAACCTTGAAAGGCAAACTTCTAAAAAGATCAACCTAAAATAAATTGAATGAACTTAACAACGCTTCGCAACATAACGCACAACATAGAGGTCTAGGCTAGAGACGTGTTCCGGCGTCGTAAAGCCTGGTGACTGTCGATCTCGTGGATGGTGGGTGATTCCTCCTGAGGGACGATAGCGCCAGTACGGATTGTGCTCCCACGTACCGTCGCGTATATATTGGGAGACCCCTATAGGCATAAAACCTTTATCCTTAGGAAGCCGTGTCGGCCGCCCTACTGATCGCAATGCACTGAACACAGCATTCAGGAAGATCGACCGCCCGTACCCTAAAAAGTATTCTGCGGTTTTGCGAAAAGTTTGGCACACCCTCTGCCTAGAACTCTAGAGCAGTTCCTTTTGGCCTTTTTCAGACTCTATAACGGAAAAATTCCATCCGAGCATTTGTCACTTTGGGCTCGTTAAAACATCGAAGGAGACTAGAGTCATCTTTAGCTTTTTCTCGACTCTTTAAAATTGAAAAAGAAAGTTGTGTCTAAAGCGTCGTTAAAATTTATTTTAAACGGAACAATCACCCTTTATTCCTGCGTTGATCTTTAGGTTGAAAAAATGGAGCACACCAACCAAGGAATTCCCCTTGGTGGAAATCCTAGTCCCTGCTCCTCTTGGGGAGATGTTGGTGCGCCCCATATGGCCACATTGTCACTTCCAGGACTAACAATTGGCCTGTCGGTCTGGCTCTTTTCAACCAATGTCGTTCAGAACACCACCATTCCTGAACAGTCGAGTCAACAGTTAGACCAGACCAGAGTTACCCACCAGCCTTCTACTTCATCCAATTCTTCCTCTCCTCCTTCCTCTTCGCTCGATGGAACTGGTAAAACAAAAAACCAAGTTCCTAAGGAGAAGAAGGAAAAGAAGAAGAAAGAGAAGAAGAAGAAGGAGCCAAAAGCGACTGGGGGCAAACAAGTTTCGTCTGACAAAAATCCACACACAGCACTGACCAGGCCTAAATCGCCATGTGTCATATGCAAGGGAGACCACTTCCACAGAGATTGTCCCTGCATCCCTCAGATACTAAGGGACTAGTCTCCCCGTTTGCACAATTCGGTAGCGTCAACCTTTGATAGCCATGTTGACTGCTCACCGTCAACTAGTGAAAGTGAAGTCACAGGACAGAGAGGGAAAGCTAGATTTCCCTGCAAACTGTGTGAAGGTGACCATGCCATCCACTATTGTCCCTTCTTAGACGAGGCTAAAAGAGTTCTGGAAGATCGCCCGATTTTACGAGCGCAACTTCCTCCTGGATATCAAAAACTCCTGCCAAGTCCTTCACTAGTTGAGAACCCGGCTGGAGCGTCGAGGTGGTCAGCCGAAGCACCTATCATTGAAGATGAACCGTTTGGATACATGCCTGACGAAAGTCAAAAGGTTGAGACGGCAGTTGACCTGGTTTTGCCTTCAGAGGCTCTATCTTTGAATGATACCGTCACAGAGGAGAATAAAGACGACACCGTCCAAATTCTCTTCATCAACACAGACTCCGACGAACAAGGGAGAAATTTGCCCATTCCTTTATCGTAGGAAGGAACTTCGTCAGAGTCATATTTGGCCGTCTATTCGGTCCCACCACCAAGCAACCTAGTTGTCTCGTTCGACTGGAACCAACTAGGCAGACCCCGGTTGCCAGCAAGCATACCATTCAGAATTATCGTTCAAATATACAGAATGGTAATGGCTGGCACTATCATTGATGAGGGGGCATCTGTGAGTATCCTTTCCTCTATTGCTTGGAAAGTGCTTGGTTCGCCAGCGCTTTTGCCTGAAATGAGAAATCTATCAGGCTTTGATAAAGGAACCAGTCGACCTTTAGGGATCCTCCCCAATGTGCCCATAACATTGAAAGGGAAGACCGTTCAAATGAACGTGATGGTCGTTCAAGGACCCTTGGATTATAACCTACTCCTTGGACGAGACTATATATATTGCATGGGGGCCCTCGTCTCCTCACTCTTTAGAGTAATGTGTTTTCCGCACGAAGGAAGAGTGGTCAAGCTCGTGGACCAACTTTCATTTCCCGGATCACGCATCGCAAATAGTCATGTACCATCCCTAAATGGTCTATTCACGCAAGAAGTGTCTCAACCCACGGTCCGTCCTCCTGATGAGCGCGAGTAATCCGGGAGGATATGACTGGAACCCAGGGGGCATGCATCCTGCTCTGCTTCGGCAGGAAAACTTTGGGTATAAGGTAGGTTTCCGCGGGAGAATATGACTAGTCTGTACCCCGCCCTTGCTGGAGAGGGGTTATTCTAGAATAAGATTCTTTTGTCAAAGTTATGTGAGTTGACAGACGGAGTCTCTCACCTTTGTCTATTTCGGTAGATATCTCCGGAGAAGTGTTTTGTTTGAAAGATTAACGAGACAATCTTTGGGTAACCTGAAAGAGGTAGGCCTCTCCCGGTAAAACAAATGTTTTATTGGACTAAGAAGGGGTAACCTTGAAATCGTACTTTATGCCAGGGGGCATGCAAACCTTTTTTAGTGCAAGCAAGGGGCGGCTATTTATTTTTTAAATTTTTAGGTCCTCCCTTTAAACCTGTAGGTCTAACCCTTTAAACTCGTAGGATTAGTCGTTTCTGAACTTGCATAACGAAAGGATGCGGGGTATAGCTTTGGTAAGGCGCAAGCTCCATAAAAAATGGAATCTTACATGAGACACTCTTATCATATGACTGGGTATTCGAGTAGTTTTAGCACACAGTTCATGCTCGTTAAAAAATAAACGCAAGATCCGAGCAGTTTTAGCACATAAGATCAAGCAAATGTTTCCGCCCGCGTTTAAGCTCGTTAAAAAATGAACTATCCTGGTAAATAACCACTGTAAATGTAATATCATCAGCCATTAAAGCCTTGGTCGTGTTTGCACCATCACCTCCACTTTTCATTTGGCCGATCGTTCACCTCCATATGATTGTTTACCCATTTTGAGGAACAGCTGCGAAGAGTGATTTCACCTAGCCATCCTTGTGACACTGCCGTGATTGGAAAATTCCAACCTGTACCTGGAATCAGCTGCTAACCCTGTTTATCACTCGTTCCTCAAAAGACGAGTCTTCTTTAAGCTCTTTTCATCTGACTTGTAAAATATGAAAAGATTGCCGAGTCCTTGGCCTTCCAGCTCGTTAAAGGGATAGGAAGTGCTATCCCTCCTCTAGATTTTAATCTTTTTGGACCTGAGGGATTATTGCACAAAAAGATCGAGCGCTTGTTTTATTCGGCTCGTTAAAACTATCGAAAACTCATCCCTTTTGTATTGTTTTATACTTTTTCGGACTTAAGGGATTAGATGATGAAAAAGGACTTTTGGAGTTAACTTTATGTACCTTTTCAGACTCTCTAAAAATGAAAAGGATCGAGTTATCCTTCTCGTTAGACTCGTTAAAATCACTAAATAGCGACAAACTTCTCTTTAGACGAGAACGAGTTTCACTATCGCTAAGCTCGTTAAAACATAGCGATGGGCTTGCCCGAAGGGCAGGTTATAGAACAAGCATATGTTATCCTCCTCAAGCTTGACAAAAATAAAGAGGTACTGGTCAGCAATGACTAGGGAAAAATTGGGAGAAACTAAAGAAAACTTTGATGGTAGCAAGTCGCTCTTGAACATGACACTTTTCCTCCGTACCACAATCGGGTTGGGTTGTTTCATTCACCGATCACATCCATGGTCTTGCCATACCATCCATATTTGGGGTAATGCTACCGATCCATCGCATCAGTGTCGCCATATGTTCAAGAGAAGTCGTTCAGAAAAGTCAATCGTGTCCCATCCACTGCCATACATTATCCTTCATCCTTTCATGACCGCCACCCTGAATCATATGTCACAGATCGTTTTCGCCTCCATTAAAATCATTAGCTCCGTTCCGTGTCACTGATGTGGGATTCATTAAGGCCCTCCTTTGACGGATCGCTTCTTGTTGACATCAGCTCATTATCCAAGAAGTTGATCTAGGAACAACCCCTTCAGTACTTTGAAGCTTGCATGCCTCAATGGCAAGTTTCTCACTTCCGGCGACAGGTATACATCAATGACCTTCGACCGAAAGATTTTGCGTGGTGTTCGACGCCAAGTCCTTTATTCACACCACGTGAATTGTACTGCAGTACCTTGAGGGTCATCATCATTATCGGTGATTCCTCTCGCGCTTGTTAACGGTTTACATCATCGACCGGTAATCAAGCGATGTCTTTCCATGTTCGACTTCAGAACATTTCTCACATGGATCGACTTGTACTTAGAGTGAAGATCGAACGAGTTTGAAGACCCCGGATCTAGTTTCATCCATCTAGGCTGTGATATATATTCAGGAAAGATAAAGACATTGACATGTACATCATTGCAGCAGATAATCATCCTACTCAAAGGATGATAATTTCATCAAAATTATCAGTCTACCATCAGACGATTGTCTATTCTATGTACAGAAAAATGAATTTATAGAGCTGAGCATGGGAATGCCCGCCTCAGCTAGATCATGAAAGCAGTATGAAAAATAATGTATTGTATTGTATCTTATTACAGGTCTCCTCCCAGCATTGGATGAACTTCGGATCCCCCTAATAAAGCATTTCACCCGATAAAAAGCCTCATGCTTTAGGGGGCAACTGTTATAGACATTTTTGTGCCTTACAACATTGAGCATGAAATGTCCATAATCTAAGGGATCCAAAGTCTCTAAACATGTTGTTCCTACCCCTAGAGGAACAAGGCTAACAAACCACAGCAATTCATAGAAGTTCTCCACCAGAAACTGCTCAAAAACAAGTCAATTCAGGATCATTTCAGTGGCTACACTACCTGTTTGCGCTGAATGTCAAAGACAACACTGGCTACCTGCGTTGAATGTCAAAGGGAACACTGGCTACCTGTGCTGAACGAGATTGGACATGTGGCAAGTTCATTTCTCAAGGTGTCAAAACCCAGGAAGCTTCCAAAATTACACTTGCCTCAGGGAATTCGACTGGTGATGAGTAAGAGGTTCCAAATCTCCAAGTGGAAGCAAGAACCTCCAAGTGGAATCAAGAACTGATAGAGGGAGAGGACACTAGTCAGATCTCAAGCTGACTCATCCTCTCTCCAAACATCTATATATGGATCTCTCCTCCATGATATCTAGAGGCTGGAATTTTGTTATTGCAAAGAATTGTTGTTGGTTTGAGATTGGAATCATTGGGTGCTTAATGCTTTGAAGGGGGTGAAGATAGGAATTCCATTTGCTGGGAAGGAGATGTTGGATTGGAGCCCTCTGGATTGTATCTCTTCCTGAACCTTGTTATTCATCAATAAAGCTATCTTGGTTTCTCCTATATACTGATGTATCTTTGATGTATGACTGCATTAATATGTTTAGTTTATTTCTAATCCTGAACTAGTTATGAATATGAATCCATGTCTTGTGTAGTGTTCTCTTCTTGTGATCTTGCAGAAACCTCTTGAAGCTGGGCGAGCGAGAAGACAAGTAGCTGGGAACTCACAAAGAGAAGAGAAACCGGATCGAGGGACAAACAGAAGACACCAGTTAGTCCATCCATCTCTCTTCATTCTTAATTCATAAAGGAAGAATACTAGAATAGCTGTCTCTGTTTGTTGCTAAGGCACTGTCACACCTTAGGTGGATAGGATCGTCCTGCATAGGCATTTTTCCCCACAACAACCATGACTAGAAGAAGTGTTTGTAAATGAGAATGACATTATTGAGACTCTAATCCTATAAGACTATGAGTAGAAACAAGGCAAACTTTCCAAAGTTTAGAAATAAGACTTTTAGGGTGATAACAAGTTACATGCAATTACCATGAAGAGCTGTTAATTTCCTATTTGTCTAAATTCTAGGATTAATTTAAAAGAAACAGAGTTTTTCTTTTTCTTTTCTTAAAAAAAAAAAAAAAAAACATCTTAACAGAAAAATGAAACAGAATCTGTTGTCGTGTCCCAACTGCTGATAACTAAGGAAATAAAATAAAATAAATAAAAAAACAACTCAGGTACAATGACCTGTGAACCTGTTTAGCTTGCGAGACAAACACTCCCTCTTGTTCACCCCTAGTTGGATGCTCCTGCATCAGGCTCCTGGGGTAACAAAAATTCATGGCTCCAGTCCATGAGCTCCTCGATAGAATACCCTGCACGTTGTATCTGCCCCGCATCAAGCCACAAACTGTCCTCTATAGGGTGGTTCCTCCACTTGACGAGGTATTGTAGGTACTCCTTCTTCCGTGTCCGCCTGGCCACTTGTGTGTCGAGGATTCCCTCGATTTCGAGCGGCTGAGCTGAAGGCATTTGTCTCATCCACGAACTACTCTCCTCCTGGGTGTCCCGTTTTGGCTGTGCCGAACTGTCCTCTTCCAAATTGGTAGTGTATGGGAATAAATCTGCCACATTAAAAATGGGTGATATTCCTATACCTGGAGGTAATTGCAGTTCATAGGCATTTGCAGAAAACTTGCACAGAATCTTACAAGGTCCAATTTTTTTGAATTTCAACTTATTGTATTCACCCCTAGGAAATCGTTCCTTGCACAAATGCACTAGGACCTGATCCCCCACATTAAATTGTACCTCACGTCATTTCAAATCAGCTTTCTGTTTGTACCTCTGACTGTTGTCCTGTAATTTCATCTTCACCTGCTCATGTAGGTCGTTAATTTCTCTTGCAAAGTCTTCCCCGTCAGCACTTCTTTTCTCTAGCTGTCCCAAATCCCGCAGTTCATGCACTCCTCGGGGATGCATTCTATACACAATCTGAAAAGGACTGCTTCTTGTGCTTCGATTTGGTGAATCGTTGTAAGCGAATTCTGCTTGAGCAAGCACACGATCCCACATATGCGAATTTTCTCCCACTAGACTCCTTAGCAGGTTTCCTAGACTTTTGTTCACCACCTTCGTTTGTCCATCCATCTGTGGGTGATAAGCAGAGCTGAAGTTCAACTGTGTGTCCAACTTCTTCCACAAGGTGTGCCAAAAATGTCCTGTAAATTTCACATCTCTGTCAGAGACAATGGACTTAGGCAAGCCATGCAACCTAACAATCTCTGTGAAAAACAAGTGTGCTACGTGAGTGGCATCACTGGTTTTCCTGCAAGGAATGAAATGCGCCATTTTTGAGAACCAGTCCACTACCACCATCATAGAGTCATGAACATGTTGTTTTCTTAGCAAACCCAAGAAAAATTCCAAGCTGACTGAGTCCCACAGTCTACCTGGAATAAGGAGTGGTGTGTAGAGTCCCGTATTCTGACTATGTCCTTTTGCCAATTGACACACTTTACACCTGATTACAAATCGCTGCACATCCCTTCGCATCCTTGGCCAATAATAAAAGTGACTGAGCTAATCTAAGGTCTTATCAATGCCGAAATGTCCGGCAAGACCTCCACTATGTTTCTCCCGGATGATGTTCTCCCTCATCGAACAATCAGGAATACATAGTTGTCCTCCCTTAAATAGCAGCTTCTCCTGTAGGTTATAGTCTAGCCATGGACTATTATTCCTCATCAAAGGGTTTTGGCAGGCTTCATAAGCCTCCTTAAAATCTACATCCATCTGATACAAGTCTTTCAGGTGTTCAAAACCCAGCACTTGTATCGTGCTCTCCTACAAGAGAAAAACCCTTCTGCTCAATGCATCTGCTACCTTGTTGGCCTGTCCACTAATATTTTTCAACACAAACCTATAACTCTGCAAGTATTCAACCCACTTTGCATGCTTGTGGTTCAATTTGTGCTGTTGCATAACGTACTGCAAGGCAGAATTATCAGAAAACAAAACAAACTCATTACCCAACAAATAGTGTCTCCAATGCTTCAATGCTTGGACGACAGCATAGAACTCCTTGTCATAAGACAAGTATTTCTGCCTACTTTCATTCAACTTTTCACTGAAATAAGCAACAAGTTTGTCTTCTTGGCTGAGTATGGCCCCAATGGCTGTACCACTGGCATCACAACGAACCTGAAAAAGTTTGTTGAAGTTAGGTAGCCTCAAAATTGGCCTCTCAGTGATCTTCTTTTTCAGCATCTGGAAGCTCTTTTCTGCAGCTTCAGTCCACTGAAAAGGTTGACTTGTCTTCTTGATTGTATCCAACATAGGTGCATAGATTCCACTAAAGTCCCTTATAAACTTACGATAAAAACTTTCCAACCCGTGAAAACTTCAAACATCGAATAGACTCTTAGGGAATGGCCAGCTAATTATAGCTGCAACTTTTTCTAGGTCCATTTTCAGCTCATTCTCTGCAATCATGAAACCCAAATAGACCAACTCCTTCTAAAAGAAAGTGCATTTCTTCAGATTTATCAGCAACTTGTTTTGCTGCAATTTCTCTAAAACATATCGAACATGTCGAAAATGCTCCTCCCTGGTTTTGTTTAAAATCAATATATCATCAGGATATGCAATTACAAATTTCCCAATGAACTCCTTCAACATTTCATTCATCAGGCACATAAAATTACTAGGTGCATTACTTAACCCAAATGGCATCACCAGCCATTCATACAGCCCTTCATTAGTCTTGAAAGTTGTTTTCCATTCATCCCCTTCCCGGATTCTAATCTGGTGGTATCCACTCTTTAAATCTATCTTCGAAAAATATGCTTCCCCGCTCAAACAGTCCATCATATCATGTATTCGTGGCAATGGAAACCTGCACCTGATTGTAATCTTGTTTATTGCTCGTGAATCTATTCACGTCCGCCATTCGCCTCCTTTCTTGGGAGCAAGCACTGTCGGAACTACACATGGGCTCAAGCTCTCCCGAATCAGTCCCTTATCCAGCAACTCCTGTACCTGTTTTCTAATCTCCTTGTTGTCTTTGGGGCTCATCCGATAAGTAGCTTTATTCAGTAGACTAGTTTCAGGGATGAAATATATGTGATGACTGATATTCCGCTTTGGTGGTAATTTATCAGGTAAATCGTCCACCACAATGTCGCTGAATTCCTGCAACATTTCCTGGATTTCTGCAGGTAAATCAGAAATTTCTGTGTGCAACAACACTGTTCTTGGTCTTCTCACAACAGCATATTTCACTTCGTCATCTTCAATATGCTTTAAAAATTGTTTTCCACCCACCAATAACACTTTTGTTCCACTATTTTTTGTTGTTTCCTCCTCCTTGATGGGCACTAATGTATGCTTAATTCCATCCTTAACAAACTTGTAACAATTTGTCTTCCCATCATGAACAACTTTCTGGTCATACTGCCACGGTCTTCCTAGCAGAATATGACACACATCCATGGGCATGATGTCACAAATAACTTTGTCCTTATATCTGCCAATATGGAATTCCACCTCACACTTCTCATCAACCAGCAGTTAGTGACCCTTCTTAACCACGACACATTATAGGGGGTTGGATGCTTCAGTCGTTTCAGACCCAATTTTTCCACCATCTCTATTGCAACCAGATTATCAATGCTTCCACTGTCTATAATCAACTTGCAGCATTTGCCATGTGACTTGCACACAGTCCGAAATAATGCCTTCCTTTAGGTTTATTCAGTTGTTTCCTTCGCTGGTTTCAAAAATACCTTATTCAAGACTAAGGCCTCTCCTGTCTCTGGTGCATTTTCTACCTCCTGAGGCGGTGCCTCCACTTCTTCTGTCTGAGAAACATATGCTCCTCTTTGACCAGCCTGTTCTCCTTCAGGACATTCAAAGGATCTGTGCCCCCACTTGTGGCACTTGTAGCACTGGTAGGCAGCTCCTCTGCCTCTGCCATTTCCCCTGCCTCTCTAGTATGGCCTTCCTCCTCTAGTGCTGCCCTCCTTTTCTGTTGTCCCTGAAGTTTTAGCACTGTTACCCTCTTCACTGTTATTACCAGTCCTTCCCCTACCAAAGTATTGTCCTTTTCCTCTGCCTGTTGCTCGTCCCATCCTAGCATTCTTCTTCCTTATGATTTTTTCTTCTGCCTTTAAGGCACTCTGGTATGCTTCTTCTATGTTCCTCGGAGAGAGAATACTTATTTCGTCCAATATTTCTAGCCTTAGGCCATTCACAAACCTTGTTGTCTTTTCCAGGGTGTCTTCCATGTAACCAACTCTCAAATTCACCTGGTAGAATTCTTCAGTATATTCTTTCACCGTCATTCCTCTCTGCTTCAAATTCTGTACCTGTCGATGTAGAGCAATCTGGTAATCTTTGGGCAGAAACCTGCCCTTCATCTTGGCGACCATTCTGGTCCACTTTTTAATTGGTAACTTGTTCAATCTTCTCCTTTTTGCCTAGACACTGTCCCACCATAAGGTTGCATGTCCTTTCAGCTTGGTAGTAGTGAATTTAACTCTCCTATCTTCATTGACCTCCTCACATTCAAAATACTTATCCAACTCACTAATCCAGTCCAACAGCACCTCTGTGGACAAACTTCCATCATAGTTCAAAATTTCAAGTTTTGGCTTACTGCTAGCCAACAAAACTGACCTTAATAATTTAATCTCAGGTCCTTCTTCATCTGACCCATCTGTTGTAACTACAACCTCTTCCTCACTGTCATCTCCTACTTTCAAATCCCTTCTCCTTCCTACTTCTACTGTTGCCAAATGGGCATTCAGGATCCTAATCTCTTCTCTCAACCCCTCATCTACTACTCTTCGAATAGCTCTGCCACGACCTCTTCTCCCAGCTTCCATTTCAGTCAACTAAACTTAGCTCTGATACCAAAATTGATGGGACCAACCCTCGTCCTTTTTCCGGACACAAGATTTGCTTAATTCGAATTATCAATAAAATTATTTTGCAACTTCCAATGGTACTTGGATATTTTGTTGTGGTTAATGTATTTGTTATGGGTCTTCTGTGAGGAATACACTTGTCTCTCCCTCGAGCTCCGTTCTCCCGCCTTCACTGTGCTTGTAACCCTAGCTCCTCACTTGGTCCGTCATTTCGACTGTCTTTCCATTTGCACCGAGAGTTCTTCTCTATGGTTTCCACTTGAGGGTTTCATTGGTTTTGCTCTGGTGGTCCTCTACTTGGCTTCTTTGGCCATGGTTTTGTGCAGTAGCAGAACTCTGCTGGTTTTCTGTCAATGTTAATGGCTACTTGTATTTATTTGTTGGTCTACCTGAGGGTTCTGGGATTGTCTCTTGGTGTTCCACGATTTTGTTCAAAGGTTTTTGTGGCACAGTAAAAGTTTACTTCCTCTTGACTGTAATTGGCATCATTGTGTTTGTATTTCACTTGGTTACTGGTTCGATGGCTCTGCTATTTAACTTGTCTCTCGTCACTTGTGCATCTAGGTTGCAGCCACGAGGTGACCCAGTTCTCGTCCTTGGCACACATCTATTCCAGGTATGCTTTCTTTCGTTGTTTTAGTGTATGCTACACCTTTCCTTCTGGTTCTGATAGTGGATGCTCCTTGTGAGCAGGGTCCCTGGTCGGTTCGCGGCCTGTTGAGGCCTCTCCTCTTGTAATGCGTCAACCCTTTTCCTGGTAAATGATAAACCCTCACCCTGCTTTCTTTGCTCGGTTGAGATTTGTTTTATCTTTTCTCTTATCTTTCTATATGCAGTGGTTTCAAGTGAATGGAGAATGAGAAACTGTGGCTTCGACTTTGCTTGCAAGTCGCTAGACCAGGTAGAGTCTTCCCATGCTTCTCGTGCTTGTCTCCTATTGGTGCTGTTGTCTCTTGGTCTCAGGCTTTGGCGTCTCTATCAGTTACTTAGTCCATGTGTCGATCTTGTAGAATATGGGTAGGTCGCTTAGTTCGCTTGTAACTTAGGGTTTTCAAAGAAAATGTATTTTCGGGGTTTTGAACCCAGGTTCTTGTTCTACTTGTAATACGAACTGTTTTAACTTAGTCTGTAAATTAATTTTCAAGGACTCCTGTAACTTATCTTTCAAACTATATTTACAATGAAAAGTTTGGCGTATTAAATCATTTGGTATCTGGTCTTTGATGTTGTCTTCGTGCTAGTAATTTTGGTGATGTTTAATGTGAAACCCTCCACTTGTTTACTTTGTTGTACACTTGATACTCCTCAAAACTGTAGGTAGTTGTTTGTGTAATTTTTTGGTTCTTCGATGGTTTCCTCTCCGTATGACTCCAACAGCGCTTCCATGCTCTCGATCTTGTTGTCTTTGTTTGCTTCAAAGTCTTCTCAAAGATTTCAATTGCCAATACTTGCTTTTGTTTGGAAATGCACTCAATACATTTTTGGAATAGGAAAGAATTTAACTAGTTGCAAATGGAATTCAGATGACTGCGAAAATTATTTTTATATTCTCTATTGCTCTTCTACTATGATGGAAATCAACCCCACAAAGTTTTGTTCTTTTGGCTTTTATATGATTTGTTGAACAGTTTTGAAAACTGTCAATGGTTACATGCAGTTACCATCAGGAACTGTTAATTTCCTATTTGTCTAAAATCTAGGATTAATTTAAAAGAAACAAAGTTTTTTTTTTCTTTAAAAAAAAAACATCTTAACAGAAAAATGAAACAGAATCTGTTGTCATGTCCCAACTACTGATAACTAAGGAAGTAAAAAAAAAAAAAAAAAAACAACAACAACAACTCAGATACAATGACCTGTGAACCTATTTAGCTTGTGGGACAAACACTCCCTCTTGTTCACCCCTAGTTGGATGCTCCTACATCAAACTCTAAGAGAAAACCAGAAGAAAAAAAGGAAAAACCTCAGAGAGCAAGTAGAACCGAGAAAACAGGGAACCAGGGAAACAAAAGACCTCTAGGGGAGGAAAAACATAGGGTCAGCATTCTGAGGGAAAACATATCCATAACCAAGGGTCCCTGCGAAGTGAGAAATAGCAAACCAACCTACCCTGGTGGCAAACCTATGCGGATGGCCCAGATAGGCAGTTTGCACGAAGTTTGCTGCCGAGAGGGAAAAACTTCAAGAGCAGTAAGAATGGAAAGAACCCATAGTTTTGAGAGGATTAGGGAAATTCTAAAATAAATCTCGAGGAGCAAAAATTATGGCACTAGAAGGGATAAAAAAAGGGACACAGGTAAAAGGGAAATTGTTTTGTTTTATTATTATCAAACTGAAAATCGTAATGGTTATGTGATAGGTCTCACCTCACACCATGCCCAGCCCAGTGAGGAAGACAGCGAACAAAAAGAAGCGGTCAACAACAAGCACACAGATAACATGGCGACCAAGAAGGGCAAGAGAGACAAAAATATGGTAGAGGGAACGAGCGGCTCGAAAAAAGAACAAAGGAAAAAAGGGAGAAAGTTAGGTTGTGAACATATGAAAACCCTCATTGACACCTACATGGCAGGGAACCCGCAGGACATCAGAGCCCAAATTGTTGGATGGGAGCGAGAACTAAACGACAATATAAAGAACCAAGACATCCCCATGGAGGAGTGGGAAAGTATGGTTCCAGATCCAGGGAACTATCGAGGCCGGAACTCCCTCTTCAGAAAAATAATACAACAGTATTGGATCATGAAGAACGTGGTGGCAAAGGAGAACACCAAGGAAAAGGATCTTGTCAGGGCAGAACTCCTCAGGGAAATTACAACAGTCCATATACAAACTTATAGAAACAACTTGGCTTTAGGAAGAATTGAGCAAACATTACAAGACATGAAGAGGATCGAGATGCTTGGCTCCAGTTCCAAAGTGCCAACCCTAGTAATATCCTTGGACGAGGATTGAAGCAGAGGTCCAATAAATTTCTGATAAAATTTTGTTGAAAATCTTTTACTTGTTTAATTTGAACAGTAGTATAGATAGTAAAGACAATGTTGCTATATGGATAGAGAAAGACCTTTTCAAATTTTGGATAGGGTTTAATGTAGGCAGGTGGCTATCTGGTTTCCTTCGGTCAGGTAAGCCACCTGGAGCAAATGGAAGTTCTAATTGTGAACAGCTAATATAAATTGAGGAAGCACCACCAAGTTACAAAAATATAGTTATGCTACATGAACACATGCATACCTCTTAAGATGTGTGAAAATTTGCAAGGACAATCATTCCATTGAATGGAAAATTGACATATTATACGACTTCAAATATTTTTACAAAAAATATCATTAGGACAACAACATAATTCTCCACAATTTTTCATTTTACTCCAAATCAAATTTCACAATGCTTATATGAATTTTGAGAGCTTAGATTCGATAAAAGAGAAAAAAACTTGAAATTTCATCACCACATTTGGTCCAAAATTGTAACACATCTTCACGCATTCACCCTTTTGGTCAATCATCTCCATCAACAATATTTTCTTCTCGTTTAAATTTAATGAATAATCACACTCTCATATATTCATCTGAGAAATGTCGCTAATTACCTTATACAAACACAACTCTTGTTAGGGTCCAACCCTTAGCCCCCTTATTTATGTAATAGGGTCAAGTCATAGTTATATTTAGTTAAAGAGTGAATAAATGTTATTTTAATAATTGTAAGTGGTTGACCTGCATTTAAAGAAAGAGACCACAATTAGTTGCAAAGGGGACATGGTATTAGATAGATGGTATTAAGATAACCATGGTATTAACCCATGGTATTGCATGTATGAACCCTATATAAAGGATAGAGACTCTCCATTGAGGAGCGTCGTGTCTTATTTTGTAATCGAGCTCTGCTTTGTTGGAGGTTGCCCCCTCGAAGAGGCAAGTGAACATTGCTTTCATCTCTGAATAATAAAATACTTAATGTTTTTCTCATTTTATTCCTTGTTCTAAGTTGTATTTCTTCGTATATTTGGTATGCTGGCATCTTCTCGCAGGACAAGAGCATATATGAATTTATAGTGCTTATATGAATTTTGAGAGCTTTGATTCGATAAAAGAGAAAAACTTGAAATTTCATCACCACATTTGGCCCAAAAATGTAACTCATCTTCACGCATTCACCATTTTGGTCAATCATCTCCATCAACAATATTGTCTTCTCATTTAAATTTAATAAATAATCACACTCTCATATATTCATCTGATAAATGTCACTAATTACCTTATACAACCACAACTCTACAAAATTCCTAATCAAACTCTTTCATATATTCATTTGAGAAATGTCACTAATTACCTTATACAAACACAACTCTACGAAATTCCTCATCAAACTCCTTCAAAATAATTCTGATTACTACTAAGTGGGAGAAAAGTCAAAAAACACAACCCTTTAATGAGGAAGGGCATGCTATCTCATAACCTCGTGTGAAAAATAGAGTCTTAGCTAAAATTTCTTGATTTGAGAAAGATAAAATTGGACATATCTAAGTATTTTTTTCACTGGTAATAAATGTTCCTATAAAAACTTGTAAAATTGAAAATCAATTTGTAGTAGGTAATAAACTCACTTTGTTTATTTCTTTTTTTTTTTTCTGAATTGGTCTAGTCCTATATTGATACAAAATATGCTTACAGCGAGGCAAAGGCCTCGAGATTTCTAGCCCATGAGATGGCATGCTTACAAAAAACATTTGACAAACTGACCAGAGGACCTACATAAAGGACTTGAAATAACTGAAAACCATGACGGAGAACTCAGTACCAGGACAATGACCAAAATTTGACCTGTAAACAACATGAACCAAGACAGTAACCAACAAACAAGGAAATGTCGCCCACGTAGGGGAAACCGACCCGTAAAAAGTTGGAAAAACCTGATTCTGGGAGCTAAAAACATGAGATGACCTTGTATCCTAAGGGGATTGAACATTTGCCTTCAGCATTTGAACAAAACCAAAAGACGCAAACCTGTTCAATCTTCATGCTATGTTGGAGGCTGCTCTTCAACAATGCGGCACCCGAATTGATCTGGTTCTTCAAACTCCGAGGATTGGCCCTCTTTACTTGAAGGACCTTCTCTTGCAGGAGCGCTTGGGCCAGCATGGGTGGTCAAATCCTGAATAGCAGAGCCCCCGGTGTTCTGTTGTAGATCTGATCCAAAGATATTATGATAATAGAAATAAACCCAAGAACAATAAGACAGAAATAGATAGAAATTCTTCTTTATTGATCAACACCCTTAAGGTAGAGCAACACCGTACATTCACTCCTTAAGGAAGGAGAATACTCCACAAGCCATATGCTTGTTCATACAATAATTCTTCACTCCATCTTCATATCTCTCCATGTGGAGTCTCTAGCCTTTATATAGGCCTCATACATACAATACCATGTATCATTACCATGGTTTCCTCATACCATCAACTAATACCATGGGCCCATTACATTATTATTAACTACTTGTGGTCCCTTACATGACATGGGTTAACCACCTTATTTATTACTATGGCCCATCCCATTATTACATTATTACCTTGGGTACCTCCCTTGGTACCCCATATTATCCCCCCTAGGTATATAACATTCCACCCCCCTAAGCATGTTCCGTCCTCGAAACATGGGAAGAACACAAATAATAAGATCTACTCAAAAGAGTAGTCCACTGATACCATGCACGTGCATCTAGCCATCCAAGAGAAAGGTGAACCCTCGATCTCGCTGGTGCCTCGCTCGCTTGAGATGGAAGTTGACCGTGGCAGCTCTTCTGTGTTGATGTGTAGTAGGTGGATCGTCTCTCCTTTCTATCCATCATGTGACTACTTGGTTTCCATGATGGTTGTCTTGTGGGGTGATGTATCCCCCCTAGGTATATAACATGTTCCTTCTCTGAGAAGTCACAATCGGCGAGGAAACTTTCTGGTCTTCCATCCGCTGGTACTGAGGAGCCCCTGGACTGACTCTCCCTGAACCCCCAGCATCCTCACTCAATTCTACAGTGACCGACACAATGAAGGAGGAATTGCCAAGACTACAAGGGAAGCGGAAGCCATCTGTGTACGTACTGGAGTGGTGAGAGCGCACCTCTGACATGAAATGCCCCCTTCCTCTGCCACCACCACTTTTGGTCGCAGGATAGCTGTTAAAGCCGAAATCTGAAGCCTCAGACGAAGGGTCCGAGGTTGTTGAGGACGCCTGGTGGGGGACCCAGCCACGAGAGCTGCCTCTTCTGCAGCCCATCCTTGTGCGCTCTTTGGGCATGTTGAATTGAGCTGGAGAAGCAGAGCAAACAACCAAAGAGGGGATTGCGAAGTGGCGACAGAGGAAGATGTTAAACGGATGAATTGGATCTTGAAAGCACGGATAAGTATTAGCTTCTCGATCCAGAGCCAGACAGTGCTCTGATCTGTCTCGAGAACAAGAAGCTTCAACCTTGCTATGCCAGCATGAGCGAATGGGGAGAACAAAAGTGAGGACCTTGCTGAGCACCATTGCAGTTAAGCTGTCAAACTGACGCGTTGGAGAGAGCTGCGTTAATGCAGCATTAAAGATGATTGTATGAAACAATAACTCCTGCCTCCTGCGCTTCCATCTGGCGGTGGTGAGTAGACACGCGCCCACCCTCCATGCCATCTTCGTACTACGCTCCGAACTACTCACCCACATCCAGGAACTCTCTTTATTTTTTTCACTTTACCTACAACTTCTTTTTTCGTTACTCAGCTAAGCCTAAAAGTAAGAGCATTTTTTGTGAACATTTTGAAAAAATCTAAATAATTTGAACACAACTATGTGAAAGAAGCGTTTACATTATATACAAAATTTATACAATCTTTTCAATCTTCAATTTCGGAATATTATGTCAATTTAATTCCTCTTTCCTCTTTGTAATAATAAAAAGAACACATATTTAATAAAACAAAATATCAAAATAATATATATTAATTTAATTACAAATATATATAATAATCTCAAAATAAAACAAAATAATTGTAATAATATTTTTTAGTTTTATAATCAATTTTTTTTGTAACTTTGATGGAATTTCATCTTTATCATGTCTATTATATCACTCTAATCGAGATGGGGAATTGAACCGGTAACTTCACATCAAAGAGTACCTTAACAGAGCATCGGATCACCATCTATCGAAGACTCCGTGAACGATTTTATAATCAAAATTATTTAAAAAAAAATCATTATTTCCAAACATATATTCACATTTATCTCATAACAATGTAGATGACAAATTAGTCTCCGATAATGAAAGTGATTGCATGAGTTCGAAGAAACACGAATTGCATTTGACCATTATAATAAAATAATATCATAATAAAAAAATAATATAATAAAGTCACCATTGAACACCCAAACGTGTTAAAAACAAGGGTTACATAATAGCTAGTACATGCGGCTTAGCTTAAATATAGCTTAATTAAACAAAAAAATAACAAAAAAAAGATTTCATCACAAAAATAAAACAACTACTAAAATATTGTATTATTGAATGCCATCACCAAAAAATAAGAAATGTGATTATCTAATATGGTTTATATTAACATACATATATTTATGTGTGTGTGTTTTATTTTTATTAATATATATAATTGTTATAATTAAATGTATTGAAATATGTTTTTAATATATTAATAAATCATTTTAAATTGAAAATATTGTAAAAGAATATAATTCATGAAAATAGAAATAGAAATATATATATATATATATATATATATATATATATATATATATATATATATATATATATATCACAAAAACAAAAACAAAAAATTAGTAACTAATAGAAATGGTAGTTACTAAACAATCCATAATAAGACCTCAACCAACCACCTTACAAATAAATAAATTTAAATAAAATAAAATTAACAATATTTAAATTCCTAATGTTAAATTATAGATAAACGTCATAAATTTTTGGTCAAAAACAGACAAAATTGAATACGTTGTACCATATTTACAAGTATAACAAGTGCCCCGCATACAACCACATTAGATCTTAGTGTCATAATCTTTGTTGCAATACTGACCTTCCTAGCCTTTTACGAGGTCAAAATTATAGTGAGCTCGGGAGGCTTCTCTCCAAGCTTTTTGAGCATAGGAATAAAATCTTAAATCAAATTAAATAATTCATTTCTCTAAGTTCAAAAAACCAAAATTTAATCCCACCACCACCACCACCACCACCACCACCACCACCACCACCACCACCACCACCACCACCACCACCACCACCACCACCACCACCACCACCACCACCACCACCACCACCACCACCACCACCACCACCACCACCACCACCACCACCACCACCACCACCACCACCACCACCACCACCACCACCACCACCACCACCACCACCACCACCACCACCACCAATTAATTCCTTAATGTTAAACTATAAATAAATAACAAATCATTAACAAAATTAAATAAGTTATACCATACCTGACCAATATAATGAATATAATAAATAAAATATAAAAGCTCATGCAACTTTCAAACATATATTCACACATCATCTTTGACTAGGTTTTTTTTTTAATGTTTTGATATTAAATTTGAATATATATTTAACACTGAATTATTATTATTATTATTATATAATATTTTATTTTTAAATAATATTAAATTATATTATATAACATTTCCATTTATTTAAATTAATTTATTATTATTATTATTATAAAATATTTTATTTTTAAATAATATTAAATTATATTATATAACATTTCCATTTATTTAAATTAATTTATTTAGTAAATTTATTAAACCTTCCCTAATCCATAAAATTAATAGATAATTAGGAGTGAGCTTTTCAAATCTATTAGATTAAGGATGAATCCCATAATAACGTATTATATTAAGCCGTCCCCATAATAATTTATTCTTTTCTACATGAATTACAGTTGGGTATGAATTCATTATTATGAACCGAACAAAACATATAAAACAAAGCATTATTTATAATCATTTGAATTATTCAAAAGGTGATGGTCAAGATAAGGAAACCAAGATCATCTCCAACTCTGACATACATTTTCCTTCATAATTCATCAAGTTTTTGAGATCCATCTCCTAAATGGTGAGATTGTGATAAGCATGTGACACTATACTAATAAAAAAAACCTATAATCTTGAGAATTGAAAAGGTCAGTATTTATGAAATTTATTATTATTATTCTAATTATTTTAATTTGGAATGGAGTTTGAGATGGTATATAAAAACAATATTTTATAAGTTTTTTTTAAGTCACATAAAATTTGGTTTTTTAATGAGTTTTATCGAGTATGATAAAGATAAATGAATGTAAATGAATGTAAGATGTTTTATATATATGAGATAAAAATATATATTTTATTATTTATTTTTTAAATGTTTTTTAAGTATATTTTAAAAATGGATTGTTTATAAGAAGGTTATTAACTTTACTCTAGAAGATCAAAAGTATCTTTATGTTTTAACTAGTTTAAAGAAGAAAATTAATATAACCAAGATTAGAAAAAACTCTCATGAGCTCCATAGTGAAACGGGTGGTTGGGCAATTCCTAAAACACCATCGATGGAAAGGTTTCTCCATCTCTATGAGAATACGAACATTGAGGATAAAAATCACTTCCTCTTAGAATGCCCCGCGTACAACCACATTAGATCTTAGTTTCAAAATCTTTGTTGCAATACTGATCTTCCTAGCCTTTTACGTTGTCAAAATTACAGTGAGCTCGAGAGGCTTCTCTCCAAGCTTTTTGAGCATAGGAATAAAATCTTAAATCAAACTAAAGAATTCGTTTCTTTAGGTCCGATAGACCAAAGTTTGGTCTCAGTGGACGTTAACCACTATCATCATCATCATCATCAGCATCATCATAATATATATATCATTTTATGAGTAACAAAATTATAATTTTATTAAATACATATAAATATATATCTTTTCAAGATATAAAAAAAACTTAACTATTTTATATTATCAAAATACTGAAGATTAATTGAAAATGGTGCTTTATCCGGAAATGAAAAAATATTTTTGTATTCTTCAAGAATGTCATAATAACAAAGAAGATTGAAGAAAAGATATCTCTTCAAATATGAAGAAAGGATATGTCTTCAAAGACGCTCACAATCTTCTTCAGTTGTATAGCTATGGTCTCAAGACTCAAATTCAAAATATGTGAATTACCTTGCATCCAATTTATGACCAGGGTGGAGTCCCTAAAAACCTGTAGACAATGGACATTCTATGCTTTGAAATTTTTAAGTAATTAAAACAATGTTTTTAATCCTCCCATATAGTTTGTGCCATCCTCCATATTTTCCATACCCACAAGATATCGACTATCAAAGAGGTATAACATAAACCCAAGACCACAATATTGACCCTCCTCTTGACTGGCCCCGTCGAAATATCCTCATGGACAAGATTGATCAAGTATAGTGCCTTTAGAATTTTTTATGGTTGAAGCAATTTTGGAGCTTGTTTGTGGATTCATCCAAGATAAAGCTCAAATTTCCAGCAAAGGAGTTGTGTCCTTGTTGTCAAAAAATCACCTGTTGTGAGCCAACCACATGCCCCAAGCTACTCGATATTTTTTCAATGATAGAATAATAAGCCCTATATAATCCTCATGTTAACCCAAAAATCCCTTATTAAACCATAGATATTAAGTGATTACATTTTTATTGTTATGTAGACTAGAACCTCTCATGGTCTCATTTAATTATAATTGTACCATTTGTCTCCTATATACAAACTAAGGAGACCTAGTCTTAGGATGATAAAATATTGTATTGTACAATTGTATCCATTGTAAAAGGACGTTTTCCCCTTGAAGAGAACTGTAATTATTGGTTTTTTTTCATTTCTAAGGTGTAAAAATCATAACATTTGGTATTAGAGCTCATGGTCTAGGGTTTTGCTGCTTCAAGTAGGTCATCATGGCATTTTCGCTATGACTATCTTTCTAGGAGGCTTCATATGGTGAAATTTAAAGAATATTGAGAAGACATTTCACACAATACCTGGTTTAAATTTTAGATCTTGTTTCGCTATATTTTCAAAGATATGTTATGAGGAATTTAGGGTTTATAAATTCTCTTGAAAACTATCTCAAACAAGTTAGTTTGTCATTTTTACTATAATTTTTTTCTTGTGAGGTTTCAGTCAATGAAACTTGGATCACATTAAGGAGAAATCGTTGTGAATATTTGGATCAAATTTCAAATCTTGTTTCACTAGAATTTTGGATATATGTTCTAAGAAAGTTCAGGTTCTTGTATGCTCCTTAAATTAATTTCTAATAGGGTAGTTTTACATTTTTGCATTTTTTTGTGATATTTCAGCTCGTGAAACTTGGACCATATTAAAGAGAAATCTTAGGGAAAATGTGGTTCAATTTTCATAATTTGGTTTGTTATAACTTCAGAGTTATACCCGACGGAAGTTAGGGTTTGTAAATAGTCCTGAAATAAACTTTAAATGGGTAAGCTTGGTGTTATTGTTATATCTTACTGTCTTTTCAAACGGCAAAATATTTAGATATTTCATAAAACATACATAATTACATCAAGTTCAAATTTTAGAATTATACTTGAATAATTGGACACGTGGCACACTGTACAAGTTTGTTCGTGGGAAGAGGCCAAAAATAAGTAAGTTTTGGGAAAGTTGCCATAAATTTCACTTAACATATCAAATTCAATTCGCACTCCTGGAATGTAGAAAAAACATATCAAAATATTTCAGAACAATTTTTCAAATCTACAAGAGCTTAAATCTAAAAGATATATCAATAAAATTTCAACCATTATGATATTCTCTAAATTAAAGTATGCAACTTAGTAGTGACCTATATCAAATTCAATTCGCACTCGTGATATGTAAAAAAACACATCAAAATATTTTAGAACAATTTTTCAAATCTAAAAGAGCT
This sequence comes from Pinus tabuliformis, assembly GCA_031772625.1. Lineage (NCBI taxonomy): Eukaryota > Viridiplantae > Streptophyta > Pinopsida > Pinales > Pinaceae > Pinus > Pinus tabuliformis. The sequence goes on from CM062813.1 coordinate 1,175,340,816, forward strand.
TAAATCTCAAAGATATATCTAAAAGAGCTTACTTTCTCTTGACTGTAACTGGCATCACTGTGTTTGTATTTCACTTGGTTACTGGTTCGATGGCTCTGTTATTTAACTTGTCTCTGGTCACTTGTGCATCCAGGTTGCGGCCACGAGGTGACCCAGTTCTCGTCCTCGGCACGCAGCTATTCTAGGTATGCTTTCTTTCGTTGTTTTAGTGTATGCTACACCTTTCCTTCTGGTTCTGATAGTGGATGCTCCTTGTGAGCAGGGTCCCTGGTCGATTCGCGGCCCGTTGAGGCCTCTCCTCCTGTAATGCATCGACCCTTTTCTTGGTAAGTGCTAAACCGTTACCCTGCTTTCTTTGCTTAGCTGAGATTTGTTTTATCTCTACTCTTAACTCTCTGTATGCAGTGGTTGCAAGTGAATGGCGAACGAGAAACTGTGGCTTCAGCTCTGCTTGCAAGTCACTAGACCAGGTAGGGTCTTCCCATGCTTCTCGTGCTTGTCTCCTATTGATGTTGTTGTGTCTTGGTCTCAGGCTTTGGCGTCTCTATCATTTACTTAGTCCATGTGTCGGTCTTGTAGAATATGGGCAGGTCACTTAGTTTTCTTGTAACTTGGGGTTTTCAAAGTAAATGTATTTTTGGGGTTTCGAACCCAGGTTCTCGTTCTACTTGTAATACAAACTGTTTTAACTTAGTCTGTAAATTAATTTTCAAGGACTCCTGTAACTTATATTTCAAACTATATTTACAATGAAAAGTTTGGCATATTAAATCATGTGGTACTTGGTCTTTGATGTTGTCTTCATGCTGGTAATTTTGGTGATGTTTAATGTGAAACCCTCCACTTGTTTGCTTTGTTGTACACTTGATACTCCTCAAAACTGTAGGTAGTTGTTTGTGAGATTTTTTGGTTCTTCAATGGTTTCCTCTCCGTATGACTCCAATAGCACTTCCATGCTCTCGGTCTTGTTGTCTTTGTTTGCTTCAATGATGCGGGAGCATGTGACTCAGAGGGGAAGAATCTTCCAAATTAATCCAAAAATCCAAAAAATTTACAGGCAAGGGAGTGGGGTCCTTTAGCCTGCAATTTCTATGTTTTTTTAGTTAAAATTAGAATAAATCTAGCAATAAATCATGCTAATTGTAACAGAGCTTTCAATCTTTAAATCACCTGTAAAGCATGCTTTTCTTGTATTGGATAAGGACGAGAGGGCCTATCCTTAATTATAAATAAAATGGCAGCAAAGCTCTCATCAGACAGAGGAGAGGGGCGAGTGCCTTAGTTTTACTGTGGGAATTTTGTTCTCTCGATGTCTCTAATGTAATGACTCTGTAATTTGCTTGCATAGTTTATTTTATGACGCCTTAATATTTTTGAATGATTCTGATACTGTCTATAAATCAACGAATGTTCCTTTCCTTTCATCCATAAATATACTGCCTTGATTCTTATTTGCGATGGCGCATATATCATTCTTGGTAGGGCAAGAGCGCTTATAGTTTCATTAATTAGCGGAGGCGTTGTTGAGAGTTCATAAACCGAAGGCGCATAACCATATTGGGCAAGACCATATCAGCATCGAAAGGGGTTTATTTCACTATTGGTTGGATTGTATGCAGCTCATAAAGCCTTCCGTCCAAGCAGAGAATTAGTGTGGTCAAGAGCAAGTTCCAGATCTGAGAATGAACCTTATTAACTGTAATTATATATCGTTGAGTCCAATGAATAATAAGTTTGGAGCCGACATGATATAAATTTGAATTGATATATATCGCTGAGTCCACTATCGCGGAGGCAGCAAAGTTGTGATTTACAATGACTAGCGAAAAGCGGAACCAGCGAGGTATAAAACAGTGCTTATAGTTGTATCGGGTCCGGAGGGAGAAGGCTATGTCGAGCGATTGCCGATTTGATCATACACCGGCGACACACAATTTAAGTGCGGAGTATATATAAAGCGATGTGGATTGGTTATGCTTCGGCTTGTCCAACTGAAGTGCGGATATAGGTAAGCGATATATACACGTATACAGACTGAGAATAACATAGAGCGCAGAGTATATATATACATTGTTGTCAATCCGCGATAGGTGAGTCTTTGCCATCGTGATTTCCATTATATATTGTGCGTACATATATATCCGTGGATATATATTGTATATGTAATCCACCAAAGAGATATCGCTTTTAAAGCTATCTCCAAGAGCCAAGATTAATTAGTAACGCATGATATCGGGACTTGGAAATGAAACATTAGTTTAATGACTGATGCGCCCAGTCCAAAGGAAAAGGAAATTGACCAAGGCATAGAGGAACTCGCTGATAGATTGAGTAAGCTGACTCTAACGCCTGCACCCTCGCCATCATTAGTGGTATCAGAGCCCACAACTGACATTGAATTGAATCTCAGGAGCAGAAGAAGGATGGCTTTCAGAGTTGGAAGAGGACGAGGACGTGGTGGAAGAGGACGACCTGCTGCAAATGCTGAACTATTGGAAACAGTGGAAGAGTTGCGAGCTAGAGTGGATGCATTAACTTCAGATAGAAATATAGATGATCGAGATGTTAGTGAGCCTGAAATGGAAGCTGCTAAAGAAGAGGAAGCTATACAGGTTACTCCTGAGATGATATTCTTCCAGTCAGTGTTGAAATCCACTGCCATGCCATGGAACCAATTAGTACCAGTATATCAAGGAGGATTAAATCTAGAAGAATTGATCGAATGGATTAACAGCATGGAGAAATTCTTCGATTACGAGGAAACAAAGGACGAGAAGAAAGTAAAGTTTGTTGTCACCAAATTAAAAGGCCATGCAACACTTTGGTGGGATGGTGTGCAGGCGGAAAGGAAGAGACTTGGTAAGCAGCCAATTAAGAACTGGAGCCGAATGGTAGCAAAGTTAAGAGGTAAGTTCTTTCCAAGTAATTATCAGCAAACATTGTTTAGGCAAATGAAAAATCTTAGACAGAGAGCTTTAAAAGTAAAAGAATATACAGAAGAGTTTTATAAAGTGAGTATAAGAGCTGGAGAAGCCCAAGACACAGATGAGAAGTTGGCTAGGTATATGAATGGCCTCAGAATGGACATTTAGGACGAAATAAGCCTATTGTCTCCTAAAACAGTAGAGGAAGCTTATCAGATAGCGCTGAAAGCGGAGGAAAAGCTCATAAGGAAGCAGTCTGCCAAAGGGAGAGGAACTTTCAGAGGAAAAGGAAGTCAAGGTGGTAGAGGTAGATCTACAGCACCTAGAGATGGAGCTAGCAGTAGCTCAACCCAGCATGCACCCAGAGAAGGTGATGCAAGAGGCAGAGGGAGTTTTTCCAGAGGAAGAGGAGGCAGAGGAAGAGGTAGAGAAATAAGATGTTACAGGTGTAACAAACTGGGACACAAAGCTTTTGAGTGCCCAGAGAATGCTGATACAAAGAAGAGGAATGCAATTGTTGCTCCAGCTGAAGTAGAAGCACCAGCGGCAGCGGTAGTAGAAGAAGAAAACACACTAGAAAGAGGAGAATCTCTGGTGGTAAATAAAGTTTTACTTAAGCCAGTGAAAGAGGTGGTTACTGAACCGCCACAAAGGAAAACTTTGTTCAGGACAGTGTGCAAAGTCCAAGGGAAATGTTGCCAGATGATCATTGATAGTGGCAGCACTGATAATTTGGTCTCTACAGAGGTAGTGGAGAAATTGAAGCTGAAGACAATGAAGCATCCAACACCTTATAAGGTGTCATGGTTACAAAAGGGACATCAACTGTTGGTAAGTGAACAGTGTGAAGTGGAATTTCAAGTGGGCAAGTACAAAGATAAAATTGTTTGTGATGTGATGCCTATGGACGTGTGTCACATATTGCTCGGGAGGCCTTGGCAATATGACAGAGGAGCCATACATGACGGGAAGCGAAACACCTACAAGTTTGGAAAAGATGGTGTTAATCATACATTGTTGCCTTTGCAAGAAGAAGATGTACCGGGACAGAAGACTGATCCAAAAACTCTGTTGCTTGGAGGGAAGGAATACTTGAAGTAGATTGAAGAAAATGAGGTAAATTTTGTTGTGATTTGCAAACCCAAGGTAGTATTGACTTCTACTAAAATTTCTGAATTACCCATTGAAATTCAAGAAATGCTGGAGAATTATTGTGATATTATTGTTGATGATTTTCCTAATGAATTACCGCCAATTCGAAAAATCAATCATCATATAGACTTGATTCCTGGAGCAAGTCTACCTAACAAAGTAGCATATAGAATGACTCCTGCAGAGAATGAAGAAGTTAAGAAATAGGTGCAATAATTGCTTGACAAGGGGTTGATTAAAGAAAGCCTGAGTCCTTGTGCAGTGCCAACAGTGCTGAGCCCGAAGAAAGATGGAGGCTGGAGAATGTGTACAAATTCAAGAGCCATCAATAAGATTACAATCAGGTACAGATTTCCATTACCCAGAATTGAAGATCTACTGGATTGCTTATCTGGCGCAAAATATTTTTCAAAGTTAGATCTTAAGAGTGGTTATCATCAGATAAGGATAAGAGAAGGGGATGAATGGAAAACCGCTTTTAATACCAATGAGGGATTATATGAATGGAGAGTGATGCCTTTTGGGTTGTCCAATGCACCAAGTACATTCATGAGGCTTATGAATGAAGTCCTTAAGGAATTTATTGATAAATTTGTAATAGTATATCTGGATGATGTATTAGTCTATAGCAGATCCAAGGAGGAACACTTGAGGCATTTAAATTATGTTCTACAGAAGCTGCAGCAAGAAAAATTATTGTTGAATCTGAAGAAGTGTTTATTTATGAAAGAAGAGCTGGTGTACTTGGGATTTGTTATCTCGGCTGAAGGATTGAAGATGGATCCAGAAAAGATCAAAGCAATTATGGAGTGGCCTTCACCCAAGAGTATTTTTGAGGTAAGGAGTTTTCATGGTCTTGCTAGTTTTTACAGGAAATTCATTAAGAATTTTAGTAAGATTAATGCACCTATTATTGAGACCATAAAGAAAGATAAACATCCATTTAAGTGGACTGCTGAAGCAGAGAGAAATTTTCAGCTGTTAAAGAGGAAAATAACTGAAAAGCCTATTTTGGTTCTTCCTGATTTTAACAAAACTTTTCAAGTTAAGTGTGATGCCAGCGCAGAAGCAATTGGAGGATTTTTGAGCCAAGAAGATAGACCAATAGCTTACTTCAGTGAAAAGCTAAACGAGGCAAAAAGAAAGTATTCTTCTTATGATAAAGAGTTTTATGCAATTGTGCAGGCACTAAAGAAGTGGAGGCATTATTTAATGTCGAAAGAATTTATTCCTTACTCAGATAATCATGCATTGCAGTTTATAATGCAGCAGCCAAAACTCAGCCAGAGACATGCTAAATGGGTAGAATATCTTCAAGGCTTTCATTTTGTGTTGAAACATATAACCGGACAGTCAAACAAAGCTGCAGATGCCTTCAGTAGGAGGAGTATATTGCTGCAAGAAAGCCAAATCCAAGTGTCGGGTTTTGATTTTCTTAAGGAATTATATAAAACTAATTCAGATTTTAAGGAGGCATATGAGGCTTGTAAGAATTCTGTTTTGGCGGACAGGAGCAAGTGGCTGGATTATTTTATACAAGATGGACTGTTATTCAGAAAAAATCAGTTGTGCATGCCCGGCTGTTCAATGAGAGAAAATTTAATCAAAGAGAAGCATAGTGGAGGACTTGCAGGACATTTTGGTAGAGAGAAGACCTTTGAACAACTCAACAGATTTTACTTCTGGCCGAAAATGAAATCTGAAGTAGAGAAGTATGTAAGGAATTGTAAGGTCTTTCAGTATGCAAAAGGAAGGAGCCAAAACACAGGGTTGTATATTCCACTGCCAATTCCAGATAGGCCTTGGGATATGATAAGTATGGATTTTGTGCTAGGATTGCCAAAGACTCAAAGAGGCTATGATTCAATTTTTGTGGTAGTAGACATATTTTCAAAAATGGCCCACTTTATTCCATGTTATAAAACTAGTGATGCTTCTCATATTGCTAATTTGTTTTTTAAAGAAATTGTAAGGCTACATGGATTGCCCACAAGTATTGTTTCAGACAGAGATTCAAAATTTGTTGGACATTTCTGGAGGACACTATGGAAGAAGCTGGGAACTAAATTAAATTTCAGTTCTGCCTATCATCCACAGACTGATGGACAGACTGAGGTTGTGAATAGAAGTTTAGGCAATCTTTTGAGGAGTTTTACTGCAGAGCATCCAAAGCAATGGGATCAAGTGTTACCACAAGTTGAATATGCATATAATGATTCACCGAACAGGAGCACAGGACAAAGCCCATTCCATATTGTTTATGGAATGCACCCAAGGGGCATATCTGAATTAAGAAATCTGGGAAAAGAAGAAATGAGAAGTGCAGAAGGTGAAGACTTTGCTTCAAGAATGCAGGCGATACATGAACAGGTGAAACAGCAGCTACAGGACAGCAACATCAAATATAAAACCAGAGCAAACATGAGGAGAAGGGAAATGAACTTTGAAGTTAGATACTTGGTCTTAGCACACCTCAGAAAGGAGATATTTCCAAAGGGAGAATATAAAAAATTAAAATCCAAGAAAATTGGACCATGCAGAATACTGAGGAAATTCTCTGCAAATGCTTATGAGATTGAATTACCACCTGGTGTGGGAATATCACCAATTTTTAATGTTGCAGACCTGTACAAGTATGAGAATGAAGTTGCAGATGACACAGCACAGGATCAAGAGACTCCGGAGATTGACTGGGTGAAACAATTACCCACAGCCAAGAATTTACAGCCAGAAAGAATTATGGACAGGAAAATATACAAGAAGACAAGGGCACAGGAGTATTTCCAGTATCTGGTGAAATGGAAGGGACAGCTGATTACTGAAGCTACTTGGGTTACAGAAGACATTCTACAGAAATTGGGCAAATCTGTAGATGAACTCATGGACAGGAGCCCATGAAGAATTTTGTCCTCGGGAGTCTAATGCGGGAGCATGTGACTCATAGGGGAAGAATCTTCCAAATTACTCCAAAAATCCAAAAAATTTACAGGCAAGGGAGTGGGGTCCTTTAGCCTGCAATTTCTATGCTTTTTTAGTTAAAATTAGAATAAATCTAGCAATAAATCATGCTAATGGTAACAGAGCTTTCAAGCTTTAAATCACCTGTAAAGCATGCTTTTCTTGTATTGGATAAGGACGAGAGGGCCTATCCTTAATTATAAATAAAATGGCAGCAAAGCTCTCATTAGATAGAGGAGAGGGGCGAGTGCCTTATTTTTACTGTGGGAATTTTGTTCTCTCGATGTCTCTAATGTAATGACTCTGTAATTTGCTTGCATAGTTTATTTTATGACGCCTTAATATTGTTGAATGATTCTGATACTGTCTATAAATCAACGAATGTTCCTTTCCTTTCATCCATAAATATACTGCCTTGATTCTTATTTGCGATGGCGCATATATCATCCTTGATTCTTATTTGCGATGGCGCATATATCATTCTTGGTAGGGCAAGAGCGCTTGTAGTTTCGTTAATCAGCGGAGGCGTTGTTGAGAGTTCATAAACCGAAGGCGCATAACCATATTGGGCAAGACCATATCAGCATCGAAAGGGGTTTATTTCACTGTTCGTTGGATTGTATGCAGCTCATAAAGCCTTCCATCCGAGCAGAGAATTAGTGTGGTCAAGAGCGAGTTCCGGATCTGAGAATGAACCTTATTAACTGTAATTATATATCGTTGATCCCAATGAATAATAAGTTTGGAGCCGACATGATATAAATTTGAATTGATATATATCGCTGAGTCCACTATCGCGGAGGCAGCAAAGTTGTGATTTACAATGACTAGCGAAAAGCGGAACCAGCGAAGTATAAATCAGTGCTTATAGTTGTATCGGGTCCGGAGGGAGAAGGCTATGTCGAGCGATCGCCGATTTGATTATACACCGGCGACACACAATTTAAGTGCGGAGTATATATAAAGCGATGTGGATTTGGTTATGCTTCGGCTTGTCCAACTGAAGTGCGGATATAGGTAAGCGATATATACACGTATACAGACCGAGAATAGCATAGAGCGCAGAGTATATATATATATTGCTGTCAGTCCACGATAGGTGAGTCTTTGCCATCGTAATTTCCATTATATGTTGTGCGTACATATAGATCCATGGATATATATTGTATATGTAATCCACCAAAGAGATATCGCTTTTAATGTCGTCTCCAAGAGCCAAGATTAATTAGTAACGCATGATATCGGGACTTGGAAATGAAACATTAGTTTAATGACTGCTGCGCCCAGTCCAAAGGAAAAGGAAGTTGATCAAGGCATAGAGTAACTCACTGATAGGTTGAGTACGCTGACTCTAACGCCTGCACCCTCGCCATCATTCAATGTCTTCTAAAAGATTTCAATTGTCAATACTTGCTTTTGTTTGGAAATGCACTCAATACATTTTTGGAATAGGAAAGAATTTAACTAGTTGCAAATGGAATTCAGATGACTGCGAAAATTATTTGTATATTCTCTATTGCTCTTCTGCTATGATGGAAATCAACCTTACAATGTTTTGTTCTTTTGGCTTTTATATGATTTGTTGAACAGTTTTGAAAACTGTCAACAGTTACATGCAGTTACCATCAGGAACTGTTAATTTCCTATTTGTCTAAATTCTAGGATTAATTTAAAAGAAACAAAGTTTTTTTTTTTTCTTTAAAAAAAAAAAACATCTTAACAGAAAAATGAAACAGAATCTATTGTCGTGTCCCAGCTACTGATAACTAAGGAAGTTAAAAAAAAAAAAACAACAACAACAACAACTCAGGTACAATGACCTGTGAACCTATTTAGCTTGCGAGACAAACACTCCCTCTTGTTCACCCCTGGTTGGATGCTCCTACATCAAACTCTAAGAGAAAACTAGAAGAAAAAAAGGAAAAACCTGAGAGAGCAAGTAGAACCGAGAAAAGAGGGAACCAGGGAAACAGAAGACCTCTAGGGGAGGAAAAACATAGGGTCATCATTCTGAGGGAAAACATATCCATAACCAAGGGTCCCTGTGAAGTGAGAAATAGCAAACCAACCTACCCTGGTGGCAAACCTATGCGGATGGCCCAGATAGGCAGCTTGCACGAAGTTTGCTGCCGAGAGGGAAAAACTTCAAGAGCAGTAAGAATGGAAAGAACCCACAGTTTTGAGAGGATTAGGGAAATTCTAAAAGAAATCTCGAGGAGAAAAAATTATGGCACTAGAAGGGATAACAAAAGGGACACAGGTAAAAGGGAAATTGTTTTGTTTTATTATTATCAAACTGATAATCATAATGGTTATGTGATATGTCTCACCTCACACCACGCCCAGCACAGTGAGGAAGACAACGAACAAAAAGAAGCAGTCAGCAACAGGCACACAGATAACATGGTGACCAGGAAGGGCAAGAGAGATAAAAATATGGTAGAGGGAATGAGTAGCTCGAACAAAGAAAAAAGGAAAAAAGGGAGAAAGTCAGGTTGTGAACATATGAAAACCCTCATTGATGCCTACATGGTAGGGAACCCGCCGGACATCAGAGCCCAAATTGCTGGATGGGAGCGAGAACTAAACGACAATATAAAGAACCAAGACATCCCCATGGAGGAGTGGGAAAGTATGGTTCCAGATCCAGGGAACTCTCGAGGCCGGCACTCCCTCTTCAGAAAAACAATACAACAGTATTGGATCATGAAGAACATGGTGGCAAAGGAGAACACCAAGGAAAAGGATCTTGTCAGGGCAGAACTCCTCAGGGAAATTGCAACAGTCCATATACAAACTTATAAAAACAACTTGGCTTTGGGAAGAATTGAGCAAACATTACAAGACATGAAGAGGATTGAGATGCTTGGCTCCAGTTCCAAAGCGCCAGCCCCAGTAATATCCTTGGACGAGGATTGAAGCAGAGGTCCAATACATTTCTGATATAATTTTGATGAAAATATTTTACTTGTTTAATTTGAACAGTAGTATAGATAGTAAAGACAATGTTGCTATATGGATAGAGAAAGACCTTTTCAAATTTTGGATAGGGTTTAATGTAGACAAGTGGCTATCTGGTTTCCTTCAGGCAGGTAAGCCACCTAGAGAAAATGGAAGTTCTAATTTGAACAGCTAATATAAATAGAGGAAGCACCACCAAGTTTACAAAAAAAGAGTTACGCTACATGAACACATGCATACCTCTTAAGATGTGTGAAAATTTACAAGGACAATCATTCCATTTAATGGAAAATTGACATATTATACAACATCAAATATTTTTGCAAAAAATATCATTAGGACAAAAACATAATTCTCCACAATTTTTCATTTTACTCCGAATCAAAATTCACAGTGCTTATATGAATTTTGAGAGCTTTGATTCGATAAAAGAGAAAAAAACTTGAAATTTCATCACCACATTTGGTCCAAAAATGTAACACATCTTCACGCATTCACCCTTTTGGTCAATCATCTCCATCAACAAAATTTTCTTCTCATTTAACTTTAATGAATAATCACACTCTCATATATTCATCTGAGAAATGTCGCTAATTACCTTATACAAACACAACTCTGTTAGGGTCCAACCCTTAGCCCCCTTATTTATGTAATAGGTTCAAGTCATAGTTATATTTAGTTAAAGAGTGAATAAAGCCTATTTTAATAATTGTAAGTGGTTGCCCTACATTTAAAGAAAGAGACCACAGTTAGTTGCAAAGGGGCCATGGTATTAGATAGATGGTATTAAGAGAACCATGGTATTAACCCATGGTATTGCATGTATGAACCCTATATAAAGGATAGAGACTCTCCATTGAGGAGCGTCGTGTCTTATTTTGTAATCGAGCTCTGCTTTGTTGGAGGTTTCCCCCTCGAAGAGGCAAGTGAACATTGCTTTCATCTCTGAATAATAAAATACTTGATGTTTTTCTCATTTTGTTCCTTGCTCTAAGTTGTATTTCTTCGTATATTTGGTATGCTGGCATCTTCTCGCAGGACAAGAGCATATATGAATTTATAGTGCTTATATGAATTTTGAGAGCTTTGATTCGATAAAAGAGAAAAAACTTGAAATTTCATCACCACATTTGGCCCAAAAATGTAACTCATTTTCACGCATTCACCATTTTGGTCAATCATCTCCATCAACAATATTGTCTTCTCATTTAAATTTAATAAATAATCACACTCTCATATATTCATCTGATAAATGTCACTAATTACCTTATACAACCACAACTCTACAAAATTCCTAATCAAACTCTTTCATATATTCATTTGAGAAATGTCACTAATTACCTTATACAAACACAACTCTACGAAATTCCTCATCAAACTCCTTCAAAATAATTCTGATTACTACTAAGTGGGAGAAAAGTCCAAAAGCACAACCCTTTAATGAGGAATGGCATGCTATCTCATAACCTCGTGTGAAAAATAAATTCTTAGCTAAAATTTCTTTGATTTTAGAAAGATAAAATTGGACATATCTAAGTATTTTTTTTCACTGGTAATAAATGTTCCTATAAAAACTTGTAACATTGAAAATCAATTTGTAGTAGGTAATAAACTCTCTTTGTTTTTTTCTTTCTTTTTTTTTTCTTTTTTTTTTTTTTTCTGAATTGGTCTACTCCTATATTGATGCAAAATATTCTTACAGCGAGGCAAAGGCCTCGAGAGTTCTAGCCCACGAGACGGCATGCTTACAAAAAACATTTGACAAACTGACCAGAGGACCTACATAAAGACTTGCTTTAGGACTTGAAATAACTGAAAACCATAACGGAGAACTCAGTACCAGGACAGTGACCAAAATCTGACCTGTAAACAACATGAACCAAGACAGTAACCAACAAATAGGGAAATGCCGCCCACGCAGGGGAAACCGGCCCGTAAAAAGTTGGAAAAACCTAATTCTGGGAGCTAAAAACATGAGATGACCTTGTATCGTGAGGGGATTGAACATCTACCTTCAGCATTTGAACAAAACCAAAAGACGCAAACCTGTTCAGTCTTCATGCTATGTTGGAGGCTGCTCTTCAACAATGTGGCACCCGAATTGATCTGGTTCTTCAAACTCTGAGGATTGGCCCTCTTTACTTGAAGGACCTTCTCTTGCAGGAGCGCTCGGGCCAGCATGGGTGGTCGAATCCTGAATAGCAGAGCCCCCAGTGTCTCTTCTCTGAGAAGTCACAATCGGTGAGGAAACATTCTGGTCTTCCATCCGCTAGTACTGAGGAGCCCATGGACTGACTCTCCCCGAACCCCCAGTATCCTCACTCAATTCTACAGTGACCAACGCAATGAAGGAGGAATTGCCAAGACTACAAGGGAAGCGAAAGCGAGCTGTGTGTGTACTGGAGTGGTGAGAGCACACCTCTGACATGAAATTCCCCCTTCCTCTGCCACCACCACTTCTGGTTGCAGGATAGTTGTTAAAGCCGAAATCTGAAGCCTCAGACGAAGGGTCCGAGGTTGTTGAGGATGCCTGGCAGGGGACCTGGCCATGAGAGCTACCTCTTCTGCAACCCATCCTTGTGCACTCTCTGGGCATGTTGAATTGAGCTGGAGAAGCAGAACAAACAACCAAAGAGGGGATTGCGAAGTGACGACAAAGGAAGATGCTAAACGGATGAATTGGATCTTGAAAGCACGGATAAGTATTAGCTTCTCGATCCAGAGCCAGACAGTGCCCTGATATGTCTCGAGAACAAGAAGCTTCAACCTTGCTATGCCAGCATGAGAGAATGGGGAGAACAAAAGTGAGGACCTTTCCGAGCACCGTTGCAGTTAAGCTGTCAAACTGGCGCGCTGGAGAGAGCTGTGTTAATGCAGCATTAAAGATGATTGTATGAAACAATAACTCCTGCCTCCTGCGCTTGCATCTGGCGGTGGTGAGCAGCCACGCGCCCACCCTCCACGCTATCTTCGTACTACGCTCCAGACTGCTCACCCACATCCAGGAACTCTCTTTGTTTTTTTCACTTTACCTACAACTTCTTTTTTCATTACTCAGCTAAGCCTAAAAGTAAGAGCATTTTTTGTGAACATTTTGAAAAAATCTAAATAATTTGAACACAACTATGTGAAAGAAGCGTTTACATTATATACAAAATTTATATAATCTATTCAATCTTCAATTTCGGAATATTATGTCAATTTAATTCCTCTTTCCTCTTTGTAATAAATAAAAAGAACACATATTTAATAAAACAAAATATCAAAATAATCTATATTAATTTAATTACAAATATATATAATAATCTCAAAATAATTGTAATAATATTTTTTAGTTTTATAATCAATTTTTTTTTGTAACTTTGATGGAATTTCATCTTTATCATGTCTATTATATCACTCTAATTGAGATGGGGAATTGAACCGGTAACTTCACATCAAAGAGTACCTTAACAGAGCATCGGATCACCATCTATCGAAGACTCTGTGAACGATTTTATAATCAAAATTATTTAAAAAAAATCATTATTTTCCAAACATATATTCACATTTATCTCATAACAATGTAGATGACAAATTAGTCTCCGATAATGAAAGTGATTTCATGAGTTCGAAGAAACACAAACTGCATTTGACCATTATAATAGAATAATATCATAATAAAAAATAATATAATAAAGTCACTGTTGAACACCCGAACGTGTTAAAAACAAGGGCTACATAATAGCTAGTACATGCGGCTTAGCTTAAATATAGCTTAATTAAACAAAAAAAATAACAAAAAAAAGATTTCCTCACAAAAATAAAACAACTAATAAAATATTGTATTATTGAATTCCATCACCAAAAAATAAGAAATGTGATTATCTAATATGGTTTATATTAACATACATATATTTATGTGTGTGTGTTTTGTTTTTATTAATATATATAATTTTTATAATTAAATGTATTGAAATATGTTTTTAATATATTAATAAGTCATTTTACATTGAAAATATTGTGAAAGAATATAATTCATGAAAATATATATATATATATATATATATATCACAAAAACAAAAACAAAAAATTAGTAACTAATTGAAATGGTAGTTACTAAACAATCCATAATAAGACCTCAAACAATCACCTTACAAATAAATAAATTTAAATAAAATAAAAATTAACAATATTTAAATTCCTAATGTTAAATTATAGATCAACGTCATAAATTTTTGGTCAAAAACAGACAAAATTGAATACGTTATACCATATTTACAACAAGTATAACAAGTGCTAGGTAGTAGCAGCTCAATTTAAATATAGGGAAATTGAAATTTGGATTGTTGAAAGATGAAACTGTTATGAAACTATATAACTTTATTTAGTGATAGGTTTAAGTTAAGGAATCATTTTTTTATCAACAACTAAATTAATATATCCATTGACCCAATTTTTGGGAAACAATAATTAGCTGAATTTGTTTTGTGCTCACTGTTGTAATTAATAGAAATGGAGAAAAAATCAAAGTCTTTATGAATTTTGTTGAGATTCTAAATTTATTAATTCTCTATCATTTAAAAATAATAATTTAGTAATAGTATTTAAAAAAAAAAAAATAGTAACAATGTGTATTGAATAGTTTATATTTTGATTTTGATTTTTTTTGTTAAGCTTGGCACGACCCTTCATTTTCTATTTATAAACGACAAATTTACACCACATATATGAGCTAGGTGGCCTCAACTTTCCCAATGGGAAATCAAGTCTATTGGCCACCTATCCTCATTATAAGCCATCCAAAAATAGTAAAGTTTCAATCTTTTTAACCAAGCTAAGTATGTCTCAATTTCATAGCAAGACGCTAGATCTCTATCTATCATAAGCATGCATAATGTAAAGTAAATACTACCCACAAAAAAAACAAAAAGAAACCAGCTTAACTAACTATTCATGTTGCTCTTCCGATGTCGATTCCATTGGTGTCAGATACTTGATAGTTTCCCTGGGCATCTCAGTTAATTCAATGATGCATGGGATGTGCCTTTGGATTCTATCCAAATGAAAGTCCTTCTTGTGGAGGTGGAATTGGATTCGCTGCAAATCTTGATTATAGTTGGGCGTGTCTTGGAGGGACAGAGCCATCCCCGCTGATATTTATTTCATGGCCTTCCCCAATAGGCTTTTCATAAGCCAATAGAGATAAATGGTTTGCTTGAATTAGGTTATCCTTCCTCTGGTATTCCTAGGATCTGGGACTAAAGTCCTCCATTTCTCTATATCCTCCTTTGTCTCACTGTTTCACTTAATTTCTTCCTCCCATTCTTCCAACAGAATACCGATTCCTACATTTGTTCCCTCCCAGTATGTCGTAGCTTCTTCACTAATGAGATGTTCAACAAACTTCCTTCCTCTTCACCATTCCGAAGTACTCAGATCTTTGGCCTTTGCAGGCTCCCTCCCACGTCTATCGCAACCCCTTCCTCTCGCTGGATGAGCCATCTCCACTTTGTTCGAAACATGTTCACAGGAAAGAGGTGTTAACCTCTGGCTTTGATTCTTATTTCCGACGTTCTCCTTAATCCTTATCCTAGCCCAATTAATCTCAGAGCAAGTCGCAGGTTGGGTGATAGCCCAGTCAAAGGACGAGGCTAGTCTCCTTATCCTGGTGAGCTTCTACCTTCTCCCTTCCTGATGCCACTCATACCCTAGATGGTTGGCGGTCCCCTATCTCGGCCATGCTAGATTCTCGTGCTAAGGTAAGCCTTCCCCTTCCCCTCTGCCCAGATAGCCTACGTCACTCCTCTGCTCTTCTTATACACATTCATTCCCCCTGGGGTCCTAATAGGTTTCTTTGCATGTCTCCTATTCCCCATTCCCAAAGTCCTACCAAGGTTGCATCTACTGCTCCTCCCAACAACCCCTACTATTAGCTTTGTATCTTGAGCCTCAATTATCGGGTTGTAATCTACCCAACCCCAGTACACAACCTCTCTTGTTTCACCCCAATTAATGCGCGAGGTCCCAATGCAACTCTCAGGAGGGGCTTCTTGACCACTAGCCAAGTCAATACCCAAATGCCTTATAACCAAGATAGAACCAAACAAGAGCCATGCAATGCTTGCGACACTTTCCCCAACAAATCCCCCAATTCCCCTTCCCAGGTTTCTCCTGATCCCTCCAATAAGAAACAAACCATATTGCCATTGCAAGAGGGTTGCAAGGCCAAGATACGTACATGTTCAAGCTCCTCGGATGTTGTCGATGGTGCCAGCACCTTCTTGCTCTAGTGATCCAACGCCAAACTCCACAAACATTTTTTCATTCACCTGTCTTTCCTTAACTGTTGTTCCTCCCTCCTCATCCCTCCTGTGCCTGCCACCTTTCCCATGACCCTTGCATGTACTCATGCGAAGGACCACCACACCCATCACCTTGAGTGTGTGGGGGGCGGTGGGTGGTACCTTTCCTTAACTCTTTATAACTATCTGTCATCCCTTCCATCCTCCGGCACACACCGCTATCGGGGTGAATTAAAATTATTATTATTTAAATAAATCTATTCAATATATTTAAAAATCTCAAATCACAACTTATACAATTTCAACAATTAAAAAATTATTTTAACATTTTATTATTAAGTTTAATTTTATTAAAAATCTTCACATACAATCTTCATATATTCACACTTTAAAAAAAATATTATACTGTGAACTATAAACAAAATATAATGTAATAAGATAATCAAATGTAATTGGGCTAAGATAAATAAAAGATATTTGAATTTAATAAGGCACGTGAATAAAGACTATGTGGAATTATTTCAATCGGATGATTTTTTTTAATATTAGTTAAATATATAAATTTTCAAAAAATTTACAAACTAATTATTCATTGTGAATCTCAAAGGTTTAAGTTGTCTAAAACCAATTTGTATTCCAAATAACAAAACTCTCCTTTAAAATTATCTTTGGTAAAAAAGAAAAAAATACCAATTTGTATTCCAAATAACAAAACTCCCCTTTAAAATTATCCTTCGAAAAAAACAAGGGAAAAAAATTATCTCTGAATTAGAGGCCAAAGAGGGGGGAATTAAGCCGATCCCTAGATCCTTTGATCTTGAACACAACACAGTCACATGCGAGAGAGAAAGGCATCTTTGGCAGTGTTAAAAGTGTCCAGCCAAACTCGAGAGCTTTCACTGGAATGGACGAATCAATAAGTGACAACTCTTCTTTTCCCACGAATTCCCCAAAAAAGAGAGTATTTACATCTATTTGTAGTGCAACAATTAGTACAAGAATAATTTCACATTTTATATATCTCATATTCATCTTTGCAGTTCCTAAATTACGTCAAAGCAATTTATATTGGATTTACAGATAAAATACTCGGGTGTGAATAAGAATGGTGATTTGGTGCAACAACCCCGAAATAACAACACATAATTAATTAAATTAACCAAGCGATTTATAATCAACAAGCAATTTATCAACTAGTTAACATTAAATTACAAAAATATGAGTGGAGAGACAACTTACCTGTGGAACGCTAGTTGAATTCTAGTTGAATTCTGCTACCTGCAACAAAGTCTTGGGGATGACTCTCCACCCAACCGTAGGCTCAGTTGCACAAAATCTTGCTACAACTGGCCACCCCCGAGCCCTCAATCAATGTACTAGTGTCAAGGAATCCTTTGTCTCATAACATTATTCTCCCAAGAGAATGGATGGTGGAATCATGGAATGATGGAATGTCTCTCATCTTCCTCCCCATCTATTAAATAGAGCAAACATTGGAAGGGGAACCACATGCACATACTCCATGTGTCAACATGCAACTTTACTTCTTTCTTGTTTTATTCTTTTGTTTTTATTTTTTGATAGCTTTGCTGATTTTTATTGCTTTCTTGTTTTATTTCTATTTATATTTATTTAGAGCTTTAGTATTTTTATTTATTATTTTATTATTATTTATTATTTATTTACTATTACTATTTTTTTATTTATTGTTTATTATTTATTTTCTTGTATTTTAATATTATATATTATTTATTATTTTTATTATTTATTTTTATTATTATTTATTATTTATTATTAAGGGACATTACATACTCCCCCACTTTAAGGAACTTCGTCCTGAAGTTAAGTGGAATTAATTAACATTTTATTTAGTTAGTTAGTTATTACTTCATGTTTGCCCTACACCCTTTGTTGAACTAGTATAACCAGCATGCATCGAAAGTTTCACAACACCCGGGAAATTCCAAGGAATCTCAGTCCTTTTTCCCACTTTCGGAACCAGGCATAAGCCTCCCGGGTTTGTATCCTAGTCTAAGGCTAGCCCCAAGGCTCGCGCCCGACTCAAACCTCATCTGCCCCAAGGCAGGCATCTGGTACGGTACTCAATGACTTCAGGCATCTCGCAAGGTTGGCCCACTCCCTCCACAACTCACTAAGGCGCACAACCCCAGGCATCGAAGTCGTTACACCCCCACTAGACTTTAGCATCCCAATCCAATAACAGGCACCTAGCCTAGAACATCAGGCACTTGGCCTCCTCTAGATGGTCCCATAGCCCTTCAAGAGCTATCCATCAAGAGCTACACAAGACAAAGGAACCACTGGCATATGTAGTGTTGATTGAGTTTGTCCCCAGCCCATATGGTGTTTATTCTCCCTCGTGCGTATCGGCTCGCACGAATCATCAAATAAACTGGCCCTCTTGGCCCATTTTTGGAGTCATGTCAATTATCACACCTTAACATGCAACCAATGCATTACTATACCATCATAGTATCATAGAAAATAATCTGCATGCCAAGTCTTGCATGTCATCATGAGAACATTCATCATTGTTAATCGCAACATTATGAATAATAATGAACTGCATGCTCATGCATGTCATAAATTTGTATGCAACTATCACATGCTTCACCTTATGAATACCATCATAAGTTATAACATCAACATATTTGCATCAAAGACATATCATGACTTCACATAATAAATGAACCACATGTCAATAAAACTCATATTATAGCATCATAATTCCTATGCCATGTTATGCATATCATATCCATCATGAGTATTCAACATTAAATACCTATCATCACGTAGTAAATGAATATGTCAATATACCTCAACATAACATCATAATGCCTATGCATATCATCATCATCATAAGGATACATCATCACTATAAGAACCACATGTGCATTATTATCCTCCTACCATTATACCACAAAACCTCATGTAACATTATACTCAACATCATAATAGTTAATTAAACTAAACTGAAATCATAGTGTACGATTTAGATGTATCATAAAGTTTAAACAATAAAACATGATTTAGATGCTCCATAAAAATATCTGTTTTAGCTAAGTAAGCACTCCTAATTAGCTCACCACATCTTAATCATCAAGGATTTTTTGTCATCGTTAGAAGATCATATTCAAAGAGTTGTGTTCTTGCAATAATAGACCAGAGAAATGCCAAGAAAACTGCTATCGCTAAAGGACAATGAGAACATCAATCCAACCCAAATAAATAGTGAATAATATGATCAACATTCAAGGAATGTTATCTCTGTGTTTTTAGATCAGATTGAAACCATAAAATAATGACAATGTTTTAGAACAATATCTCATAATGCCAATAGTGTCCTTTCTCTTACTTAAAAAGTTGAGATAAGCAAAGATCTTTTAGTAAAACAAAATTTGGAAAATGGTAAATTAGATGTCAACTTAGATTCACCAATAATTTCTAAATGAAACAGCCCCGAAATAACAACACATAATTAATTAGATTAATCAAGTGATTTATAATCAACAAGCAATTTATCAACTAGTTAACATTAAATTACAAAAATATGAGTGAAGAGAGACAACTTACCTGTGGAACGCTAGTTGAACGCTAGTTGAATTCTACTACCTGCAACAAAGTCTTGGGGATGACTCTCCACCCAACCGTAGGCTCAGTTGCACAAAATCTTGCTACAACTGGCCACCCCCGAGCCCTCAATCAATGTACTACTGTTAGGGAATCCTTTGTCTCACAACACTATTCTCCCAAGAGAATGGATGGTGGAATCATGGAATGATGGAATGCCTCTCATCTTCCTCCCCATCTATTAAATAGAGCAAACATTGGAAGGGAAACCACATGCACACACTCCATGTGTCAACATGCAACTTTACTGCTTTCTTGTTTTATTCTTTTGTTTTTATTTTTTGATAGCTTTGCTGATTTTTATTGCTTTCTTGTTTTATTTCTATTTATATTTATTTAGAGCTTTAGTATTGTTATTTATTATTTTATTATTATTTATTATTTTATTATTATTTATTATTTATCTACTATTACTATTTTTTATTTATTGTTTATTATTTATTTTCTTGTATTTTAATATTATATTATATTATTTTTTATTTTTTATTTTTTATATTTATTTTTATTATTATTTATTATTAAGGGGCATTACATATGAAGGTTACATATGTTTTTAGATAATTCATTAAAAATATAGTAATCTATCCAAATGTTGGCAAAGATCTTATCCAAGGGAGCTAAATCTATAATCTTCAGGTCAATTTGAGTTCTCTTCCACTTCCACTTAGTCTAATATTTCTATTATAAAACTAAAAAAAATAAACAGTAATAATTAGAAAAAATATATATATATATATTTATTCTCATTTATATGAAAGTAATATTAAAATTTCACATCCACCCTTGCATGGATTTTTTTTTTCTATTGATATGGATTTTATATATTATGTTTTAATAGAAAATAAAAAATCAACAATTATCTAATAAAATTTATTAGATCACAAATCATTTATAAAATCAAGATTAATATTGATTTTTTATAAAGCAACTATTAAATTAAGAAGTTATTAAAAAGCTCATAATAAGACCTCAACCAATCAATTTACAAATAAATAAATTTAAATAATAATACAGATGTGAGGTTTGGGGTTGCAACATCTCTAGAGAATCCTGAAAAAAATTGAGCAAAATCCAGAATCATTTTATAACGTGTAACCTCAAAATTAAAAGCAATACGCCCTATCAAATTCTCCTTATAGAAGTGGGTATTTCCCCTATCAAGAGCCTAACTATGACTAGGCTTTTGTTGTAAAAGCACAAACTCAATAACATAGGAGACCATAGACTTCCTAAGCTAGCTTTAAATTCTAGCCAAAACCACCTAAGGCTCAAATGAGGTTGGTATAAAGACACGAGGGTCTGGTTAAACCATTGGGAGATCGACGAGAATGTTGTATTGCAAAACATTAATAACATTAAAAATATTGTTACTTCTAGTTCAAAGAAAAAATGTGGTGTGAGAAAGATTTAGCAGCTAAAAGAAAATTAAGATATTATAAGGAGGTCATCAACCCCACCCTAGAAGTTCAAAAGTATCTCTATGTTTTAACTAGAAAAAATAAGAAAATTAATATAGTCAAGATTAGAACGAACTCTCATGTGCTCCATACTGAAACAAGTGGTTCGGCAGTTCCTAAAACACCATGGATGGAAAGGATTTGCCATCTCTGTGAGAATATGAACATCGAGGATGAAAATCACTTCCTCTTAAGAGTTCCCTGTGTACAACCACATTAGATCTTAGTGTCATAATATTTGTTGCAATACTGACCTTCCTAGCCTTTTACGAGGTCAAAATTATAGTGAGCTCGGGAGGCTTCTCTCCAAGCTTTTTGAGCATAGGAATAAAATCTTAAATCAAATTAAATAATTCGTTTCTGTAAGTTCAATAAACCAAAATTTAGTCTCATTGAACGGTTAACCACCACCACCATCATCATCATTAATAAAAAATAATTCCTTAATGTTAAACTATAAATAAATAACACCCCGGATGCGGGTGATGGCACGTCAGACAGGGACGAGCCACATGCCCAGCATGTGCCACCCCGTGCTAACGATGCAGAGTAATGGCTCACTGCCGCCGAGGTTTAATGTTCAGCCGCCCGAGCTCTTGGCATTCAATGCTGCGCAGGGTGAAGCGATGTGGATGCAGGAAGCAGTTATGGAGGGCTCTTTTCGAGGGAATGTTGCGAGATTTCACAGGGAAGGCGGATCAATGCAGGTGCATTTGCTTGGTAAGGCCTGGGTGGTGCAGGCTCCGAAAGATTCTGGACAGGTGGGCACTCTCCTCCCTCAAAACGCAGCCACTGCAATCCGTCATTGCGAATCTGGTGAATGTCTCAGAAGGGAACAGAACTCCAAGAGCAATTGGAGTGAATTTGAGGCGAAAAGTGAAGTCTCTCGCTCGGGCAAAGTCTGCTCCGGGTTTGCTACTTCTGTGCGTGGTCTTTGGGCAGTTGAGTTCCGCCCTGCATCATTTCGGGTACTGCTATCCTTTGGCAGTCACAGCGGGGACTTCAAGCCCACGAGCTCGGTCCTGGAACAAGTTGAAGAAGATGTGGAGTCTATGGCACGATTGCGGGAAAGACAACCGAGCAGAAGGGGACCGGGGCGAGGTGCTTCTTCACGCCCCCCAGCAGCAGATGTGCACCATCACTGCTGCTGCTGCTACTGCCACAGGAGGGCGAGAGCCACCCCAATTCAGGCCAGTCAGTTCATGGAGGTCGGCAGCTCCAGTGAAGGAGAGCCTGTGCTTCCAGCATTCGGCTCAGTCGTTTTCACCTTGGGCAGCTCGAAGGATAATGCAGGCATCAGTGCACATATCTCAGTTCTCTTTACTAAGGTTCCTGAGGAGAATGAAGATGGAAAGCTACCAGTTTCGGCTGAGCTACTTCCAGAAGGCAATTGTGAGGAAAGTCCAGTGCTGCAGCCATCAATTGAAGAAGGAACTTCTGGGAAAGAGCCCAAGCAAGCCCCTCCCCAACCTCCAGAGCAGGAACCTCTGGCCACTGCAAAGGATCCTATGGCAATGTGGGCAGGCATCCCTGAAGGCCAAGGCTGGTGCTACATCGTTGAGGAAGAGCCTGAAGATTGATCCCCAGAGGCACTCTCCGGCCTTCTCTTCTCTCTCTCGGCTATGGTCTAAGTCAAAGGTCTCGGCGGGTATTTGGATTATGCTACGTTACTGTGTCTGTTTATTTTCAGTTCTTAATTATGTCATGTGTATGGCGGTCATGCGTCTGGGCAAGGTTTCCCGTGAGTTTTTTGATTGGAAGCCCCTGCGTGGGCCATATCGCTACTGTCTGAGCTCAATTCTGTTTCATGTTCTGGTATAGCCGTGTCATTACTGTCTTATGTTTTGGTATGTTCTGGAAGTGTTTTGGTATGTTCTGGAGGTGCTGCCCCTGCGAGGGAGCATTTTGTGTCAAGCTAAGCTATCCAAAGTACCACAGTTGGCCCTGGACAGCCTGTCTCTCTGCATGTAAAGTTTACTTGTAAATATAATATAATAGATTAGCTAGTTTTACCAAAAAAAAAAAAAAAACTATAAATAAATAACAAATCATTAACCAAATTAAATAAGTTATGCCATACCTGACTAGTGTAATGTATATAATAAATAAAATATAAAGCTAATGCAACTTTCAAACATATATTCACTTTATCTCATAACAATATAGATGACAAATTAGTCTCCGTTAATGAAAGTGATTGCATTTCTCACGCTCAAAAATACTATTCTAATAAAATAATGTCATAATAAAAAATAATATAACAAAGTCACCGTCGACCACCTGAACGTATTAAAAATAAATAAAATGTAGGAGCTCATGCGACGTTATCCTCGTGATCATCATCCTTTGAAAAGGCCTCACAATATAGTATATCTCATAATTATTTACACATCATCTTTGACTAGGTTTTTAAGTAATGTTTTGACATTAAATTTGAATATATACCTAACACTGAATAATAATTATTATTATTGTTATTATTATTATTATTATTATTATAAAATATTTTATTTTTAAATAATATTAAATTATATTATATAACATTTCCATTTATTTAAATTTATTTATTTAATAAATTTATTAAACCTTCCCTAATCCATAAAATTAATAGATAACTAGGAGTGAGTTTTCAAATCTATTAGATTAAGGATGAATCCCCATAATAACGTATTATATTAAGCCGTCCCCATAATAATTTATTCTTTTCTACATGAATTACAGTTGGGTATGAATTCATTATTATGAACCGAACAAAACATATAAAACAAAGCATTATTTATAATCATTTGAATTATTCAAAAGGTGATGGTCAAGATAAGGAAACCAAGATCATCTCCAACTCTGACATTTTCCTTCATAATTCATCAAGTTTTTGAGATCCATCTCCTAAATGGTGAGATTGTGATAAGCATGTGACACTATACTAATAAAAAAAACCTATAATCTTGAGAATTGAAAAGGTCGGTATTTATGAAATTTATTATTAGTATTCTAATTATTTTAATTTGGAATGGAGTTTGAGATGGTATATAAAAACAATATTTTATAAGGTTTTTTTTAAGTCACATAAAATTTGGTTTTTTAATGAGTTTTATCGACTATGATATATATATATATATAAAAGATAAAAATATATATTTTATTATTTTTTCCAAAAAATATGTTTTTTTTAGTATATTTCAAAAATGGATTGTTTATAAGAAGGTTATTAACCTTATTTTAGAAGATCAAAAGTATCTTTATGTTTTAACTAGTTTAAAGAAGAAAATTAATATAACCAATATTATAACAAACTCTCATGAGCTCCATAGTGAAACGGGTCGTTGGGCAATTCCTAAAACACCATCGATGGAAAGGTTCCGTCATCTCTATGAGAATACGAACATTGTGGATAAAAATCACTTCCTCTTAGAATGCCTCGCGTACAACCACATTAGATCTTAGTTTCAAAATCTTTGTTGCAATATTGATCTTCCTAGCCTTTTACGTTGTCAAAATTACAGTGAGCTCAAGAGGCTTCTCTCCAAGCTTTTTGAGCATAGGAATAAAATCTTAAATCAAACTAAATAATTCGTTTCTTTAGGTCTGATAGACCAAAGTTTGGTCTCAGTGGACGTTAACCACTATCATCATCATCATCATCAGCATCATCATAATATATATATCATTTTATGAGTAACAAAATTATAATTTTATTAAATACATATAAATATATATCTTTTCAAGATATAAAAAAAACTTAACTATTTTATATTATCAAAATACTGAAGATTAATTGAAAATGGTGCTTTATTCGGAAATGAAAAAATATTTTTCTATTCTTCAAGAATGTTAGAATAACAAAGAAGATTGAAAAAAAGATATATCTTCAAATATGAAGAAAGGATATCTCTTCAAAGGCGCTCACAATCTTCTTCAGTTGTATAGCTATGGGCTCAAGACTCAAATTCAAAATATGTGAATTACCTTGCATCCAATTTATGACTAGGGTGGAGTCCCTAAAAACCTGTAGACAATGGACATTCTATGCTTTGAAATTTTTAAGTAATGAAAACAATGTTTTTAATCCTCCCATATAGTTTGTGCCATCCTCCATATTTTCCATACCCACAATATATCGACTATTAAAGAGGTATAACATAAACCCAAGAGCACAATATTGGCCCTCCTCTTGACTGGCCCCGTCGAAATATCCTCATGGACAAGATTGATCAAGTATAGTGCCTTTAGAATTTTTTATGGTTGAAGCAATTTTGGAGCTTGTTTGTGGATTCATCCAAGATAAAGCTCAAATTTCCAGCAAAGGAGTTGTGTCCTTGTTGTCAAAAAATCACCTGTTGTGAGCCAACCACATGCCCCAAGCCACTCGATATTTTTTCAATGATAGCATAATAAGCCCTATATAATCCCCATGTTAACCCAAAAATCCCTTATTAAGCCATAGATATTAAGTGATTACATTTTTATTGTTATGTAGACTAGAACCTCTTATGGTCTCATTTAATTATAATTGTACCATTTGTCTCCTATATACACACTAAGGAGACCTAGTCTTAGGATGATAAAATATTGTATTGTACAATTGTATTCATTGTAAAAGGATGTTTCCCCCTTGAAGAGAACTGTAATTATTGGTTTTTTTTTCATTTCTAAGGTGTAAAAATCATAACATTTGGTATTAGAGCTCATGGTCCTAGGGTTTTGCTGCTTCAAGTAGGTCATCGTGGCATTTTCGCTATGACTATCTTTCTAGGAGGCTTCATATTGTGAAATTTAAAGAATATTGAGAAGACATTTCACACAATACCTAGTTTAAATTTTAGATCTTGTTTCGCTATATTTTCAAAGATATGTTATGAGGAATTTAGGGTTTCTAAATGCTCTTGAAAACTATCTCAAACAAGTTAGTTTGTCATTTTTACTATAATTTTTTTCTTGTGAGGTTTCAGTCAATGAAACTTGGATCACATTAAGGAGAAATCGTGGTGAATATTTGGATCAAATTTCAAATCGTGTTTCACTAGAATTTTGGATATATGTTCTAAGAAAGTTCAGGTTCTTGTATGCTCCTTAAATTAATTTCTAATAGGGTAGTTTTACATTTTTGCATTTTTTGGTGATATTTCAGCTCGTGAAACTTGGACCATATTAAGGAGAAATCTTAGGGAACATGTGGTTCAATTTTCATAATTTGGTTTGTTATAACTTCAGAGTTATACCCGACGGAAGTTAGGGTTTGTAAATAGTCCTGAAATAAAATTTAAATGGGTAAGCTTGGTGTTATTGTTATATCTTACTGTCTTTTCAAACTGTGAAATATTTAGATATTTCATAAAACATACATAATTACATCAAGTTCAAATTTTAGAATTATACTTGAATAATTGGACACGTGGCACACTGTACAAGTTTGTTCATGGGAAGAGGCCAAAAATAAGTAAGATTTGGGAAAGTTGCCATAAATTTCACTTAACATATCAAATTCAATTCACACTCCTGGAATGTAGAAAAAACATATAAAAATATTTTAGAACAATTTTTCAAATCTACAAGAGCTTAAATCTCAAAGATATATCAATAAAATTTCAACCATTATGATATTCTCTAAATTAAAGTATGCTACTTAGTAGTGACCTATATCAAATTCAATTCGCACTCATGATATGTAAAAAAAACATATCAAAATATTTGAGAACAATTTTTCAAATCTAAAAGAGCTTAAATCTCAAAAATATATCAATAAAACTTCAACCATTACTATATTCTCCAAATTAAAATATACAACTTACTAATGACCTAACTTTTAGTTAAAAAATATTTTTTTTAATAGCTGAAAATTATAATAAAGAAAAATGCTATTATTATTTTCCAAAATACTTTCAAAATAAATTATCACACTAATTATCATATAACATTTAAATTATATAATACAATATTTACATTTATTTAAATTTAACTTAATTAAATTTATAAACCTTAATTAACGCAACCATAGATAGCTTTGGGGGTGAGTCCTCCGAATCTTTTAGATTAAGGATAAATCACCCTCATAACATATTATATTAAGCGATCACCATGACCATTTCTCTTGATATGACTTAACTTGTTTGAAAAGGATTTATAGAGAACCAAGGACTAGGTTTCGAAATAAATTACCGTTTGGGTATGGATTTATTATTATGAACCAAACAAAACATTATTTATAATAATTATTTGAATTATTCAATAGGCGATGGTGAAAGATAGGGAAGCCAAGATCATCTTCATCTACATTTTATTTCATAGTCATGGTTTTCTAAGGCCTAAATAAGATCTTTCAACAAATACATTGAAGGATGATGGTGTGGCCAGCAACTCGAATTAAAAATTTCGCACAACCATGATGAAGTACAAGGAAGCATATATGTTCAATATCAGGTTTTTAAATTCATTTTCTAAATGGTCAGGTTGTGATAAGGATGTATTTTATAACTTTCAAATGGGAATTTTTTATAATAATAATAATAAATTAAATTTAATATAGTTATTTTTATTTTTTTAGTTTTGTATGATAGAGATGTTGTAATATAATGATTTGTTTAATCTGTTTATTTAGTCAAATTACATAAAAATAAAATAATAAAATAAGAATAACAAAGTTTTTTAGTACTTGATGACGGGTGGAGTGTCCACCAAAAACATTGATATATGTAATTAATGGAATTAATGAATCTTGTTTCTAGAAATTAAAAGTTTATTTCAAAAGTATAAATTTCTCTCCAATTCTTACAAAGTAAAACAAACAAAAAATACATTTGGACATACAATCTTCTTTCACACATGAAATAATTCTAGCCCACCAAAAATATAGGGGAAAAAGAAAGATTTCCACCAAATGAGGGAGAGTGTCATTACTAACTTTACACTTATTTTCATATAAATACCATTGCAAATATTTCTACATGGACTATATCAAATTTAATGAATTCTTCCAATTAAATAATTAATGTGAATTTAAACCGAATTTACTACTTTAGACTCTATATTTGTCTTGCATGCATTGAAGTAGCTTCATTTCTCTCCATAGGACCCAAAAATAATTCTATGACTACAGAAATCATATAACCATAATATTTCTTAATTTCTTAACATATCCATAATATGCCTTAACATATCCCAATATATTATGTGTGAGACCAAATCAAGTAAAATAAGACATAAATTATTCTGATCATGCTTCTGAAATATTACGGAAGGACTTTGTGAGATCTGTCTGTGAGGACTTCCCAAAAATTCTCCTTATATCCTTTGCACAATACAAACAAAACATCTCAAAGACCATTTTCCTGTTACATGGTTCTCAATAATTGAGACTTTTACAATTTCAATGGAGAATAACATTGTTCACATACAAAAAATAGTTTCATATCTAAATGTAAGTTCACTTACATTATGCACTTAACAATAATAAAAAACAAGAACTAAACATGATTTTGTTTTTCATGTTTTCACGTTGCACACATTGCTTCTAATTAGTAATATTTTCTTCCTCTCTTTGAGAAGGTTTTCTATTTCATTTCACTAGGAACTGTCACTATGAAATTATAGTTTTATGAAGCAAGGGAAAAAGGAAGAAGAAATTTTACTAGCATATGGATTTTTGTAATCTATTATCTTTAACAATTATGTATAGCTATTAAACACAATTGTTGCACTTGTATAGAGTGCTCTTTTGAAATCATGACTTTCCAAAAACTAGAACTAAAAGCTTTTTGAAACATAATTTCTTACATGTCATATACTTTATACATTTAAAGTTCATGTGAGACACTTTTGTTAAAAAAAATATCATATGAAACAAATGTATATCTATTACTTTGTTGTTCGTCTATGGATCTTCTCTTGTTTACTATTTACTAAGTTACTATTTCACCTTTTTCACTCTTTTTTTTTGGCTCATATCTTTTTATAGTTGTGTAGTGTTAATTTAGTTTAAATATGGTTTTTTATTTTTCATTTTTTGTCTTGATTCTAAATTCTCGAATACCTACTTGCAAGAAATGTAAAAATAGAAAAAATAGCAAGAAAGATATTAACAAAAAAAAATTGGTGTCCAAATTAGTCAGTTAGCTAAATGCAACCACCCATATACTTCATGTTTTTATAGATATCGTTGATTTGCATACATGATATATATTGAAAGCTCATAATTATTTTCCTTATATCTAGTTAGATATGCAATACCATGATTCATTGATAATAAGTCCAACAAGGATTAAGAAAATATAATGCAAGAAAAAAAACATACTTGACTAAGTTAATATGTAGTATTGAACCCTTTGTTTCATATTAAAGTTGGTTATGTGTTTTTTTGTGATTAATAAGTTCATTATGGCTATGGTGTGGCTCGCATTCTTTCTTAGCATCGTACATGCTCATATTACATAACGATAATGATATTGACTTATCATTGTCTAATGGTTTTTTACACCTTATAAATATATGTATATGTATATGTATAGAGAGAGAGAGAGAGAGAGAGAGAGAGAGAGACCTCCTCCAAAATCTATAAATCTAAAAAGGCTTGGCGATCCATAACAACGTGTGACTCAAGGTTTCAGGTTTCAAAAGGGACAACAAAATAACAAGTGTCAACAAACTCTCGTGCTTGTTGTTGTGCACAATTCTGACCTTGGGGACCACGACCACCTCTTCCCCTAGGATTGCGCATACATTGGCCTTGCATATTGTGCAGTGGGTTTGATGGCTACAAAGATAAACAATGGAAGGGAGATAATATAAGGTACAAACCAAAACAAGCCAACAAAATTTATGCGACATACATTCGTCAGAGCGCAAACATTGGCCCACATAGTAGGAAAGAAGAAGGAAGTAGTATTCACTATAGACTATATGTAGCGACAAAATTCTAGTTTTAAACTATCCCCCAGGAACCCTTCGCCACACTAGAGTAGTAAAATTTAAACTACAAAGACCAACCAACTTAATACCATGAAAATTGACACTACAAATATAGAGAAACAAAATTACCTCTTTAGAGTGACCATCGGTGTATCAGAGTTTAATTATTGAAGGAATGGAGGATGTTTCCACCACCCACTGATCGAGAAACCACACCCCTTCCAATAGCCCTCTTTTGGAAAAGTGTCGTCTCTCCACTCCCACTTCAAAACCCCTATTATCCACTATCACAAAACATGTCCTTCACTCCAATGAAATGAGAATGCTACACAACTGAATGCTAATTCACCTATTCTTACACCAGAAAGAAATAGAATGAAGTTTGCCACTGTGAACAATGAAAGTTCTAGTTCTTTCTTAACCATGATAGAAATTCCCTTCGAACTTTCGGTCGTTGCAGGGACTTAATCTTTACCCCCATTCTGGCTCTAAGCCCCTGTCTTCAACCTTGAACCCAAACACAAAATTAACTTTCCATGTACCATGTTAAATGGCTACAAGTGGGTCACATGCTTGTGCATGTAGAGGGTTGGCCACACCACCTCCTTCATTAATGTTCACCTCATCATAGGGGTGGTGGCCTCACCCCCTAAGCCTAATTCTTATTGTATCCTCCACCCCCATTGAGGAGATATAAAATTATTTTATTTAATATGGACATTGAAATATTTTATTTATGGAAGATATTATTTTTTTTGGGTTATATATATATATATATATATATATATATATATATATACAGGGACTTAATCTTTACCCCCATTCTAGCTCTAAGCCCCTATCTTCAACCTTGAACCCAAACACAAAAGTAACTTTCCATGTACCATGTTAAATGGCTACAAGTGGGTCACATGCTTGTGCATGTAGAGGGTTGGCCACACCACCTCCTTCATTAATGTTCACCTCATCATAGGGGTGGTGGCCTCACCCCCTAAGCCTAATTCTTATTGTATCCTCCACCCCCATTGAGGAGATATAAAATTATTTTACTTAATATGGACATTGAAATATTTTATTTATGGAAGATATTATTTTTTTTGGGTTATATATATATAAATATATATATATATATATGGCGGAAACCGGACGGGAGAAGGCACGTGAGGGTTTGGGTTAGGGTTTCAGGAACCCTCTGCAGTTTTCTGAGACCGCGCCGGACTCCGTTTACCCGCTCAGCACAGCTGTCATTTACCTTTCAACCGCCTAGCGCACCACCATCACTACGAACTGGTTGACCTTTCGGGAGAAGGAAGGTTTTTTACTTACCTGCCCAGATCGGTCCGTTTATCCTGAGCACTGTCATTTTCTTCGGTTTTTACTATTATCTGAGGTGTCCACCGTTCCGAGAAGCAGTTGGCGTTATGGAGGATCTCGAAGCTGTTGATTATTCCGAAGACCTGCTGGAGGGGGTATCCATCTGGCGCTCCTCCTTCTCCACATCAGAAGGTATGTATAGTTCTGGCCTCACCGAAAACTACTCTTCGTATTCGCTTGGGGAACAGTCAAGGTCATATCCTGTGGTCCTCCCAGATGTACCTCCTACCTGGCCTGCGCTTTCAACCCCCCCCACTCTCCGGCAACCCTCGGTTTCGTTTCCGGCTGTTTGAACCCTAACCCTGGTCTTGATCCCTCGGCGTCTGGTACCATTTCCCGGCCGTTTTTACCCCCTTCGCTGCCCATTGCCACGGCCGGTTTCACCGGGTCACTTGGTCCTCCGTCGGGAAGCTTCACCACTGTTCCCCCGCTCTCTGGTCCCTCCCCTGTTACCGGCGACATCCAAAACCCTTCCTCCTCGTACCTAAACCCTCCCCCCCGATTGTTACTGGCCCTCCCCTGGGCCGGCCACATAACCTACCTCCCCCTCTGGGCCCTAAAAAGAAGTACAGGTGTTTCAAATCAAAGGCGGACGACATCTTTCTCAGGCTAGAGGAGGACATTCAGTGGGGTGAGACTATGGAATTTGCAGACAGGGTACTGGTTGGGCGCATCAGAGGTCGGAACTACTCGGCAGCACGTTTGAAGACCTGGGCAACTGAAGTTTGGGGACAACATCTGGTGGACATCCCCTTCGTGCAAACATTCGTGAGGGGATGGTTCGCGTTGAGGTTCGCTCGTGCTGATCATACCAATTGGGTCTTGTCCTCTTACTGGCACTTTGAACATGCTCCGGTGCTCCTTAAGCGTTGGACTCCCTTATTCGACCCAGAGACAGAGCAGATTGGCATCGGGCCCATTTGGATTCGACTCCCAGGCCTACCACTCCAGTACTGGTCAGAAGACATCTTCCGGCGGATTGGTAATGCGATTGGCTCCTACATGGACTATGATAAGTCCTACCAACACACTAGCATGATGTCTTATGCCTGGATTCTTTTCAATCTAGATACCAGGGGAGGACTACAAGAGTTCATCACCATTCAATGGAGAGACACGGCACACAAACAAATTATCGACTATGAGGGTATCCCGTATCGTCGTCGTAGATGTCACAAAGTGGGACATCTATACAGGGATTGTCCACTCCTCCGGAAAAGAAGGGAAAACGTTCAGGAAGGGGAGTCCGAGCATCCCTTGGACCATACTCCCATGCATAATTTGGAGAAGAATCAAGAGGAGCAAGCTGATGTCGAAGGAGTTCCCAAGGCCCACCCGATAATGTTGAAGCTGCTAAAGAAACCTCAGCTTCTCTTCCACCATCGCCTGCTCCAGTACACACAGCGACTGCACAGGAGGACATCGCGATGACGGGTATGTTGTTTTCATCCCCCTCTCCTTTGCCTCCTGAATCTTACAAATCTATTGGCATTGCATCTCATCACATCATCTGCACGTCTCCACTATCGGCACATTTGACCTCTGTGGTTTTTCATAAACCCCGGGGCCTACCTCCTCCATCCTCCCTCATTTTCTCCCTCCCGCTCCCTTCTCCCGCGACATCCCCTTGCCTGCCATCTCTGATAACATCCTCCCTCGCAACTCTCCCCATCCCTTCCCCTCCGGCATCTCCCAGGTACTCTCTTCGATCCCGATCGAAGGACAGAGGTGTAGATGCCATTGGTCTGGACTCTGAAGCTGCCCCTGTTGCTCATAAGAACTCTCGAGGCCGACCCTCTCGCATCACCAAAGCTAGACACACTGCTGATGAAGAAGTCGCCCTTGGGCGACAGCAAACTATTTTCAGGGCCCTTAGAGCGAAGAATGGCCCCCTCTTTCACCCTACATGAAGATCATTTCCTATAACTGTAGGGGGTTTGCTAGTTTGGCCAAAAAACTAGCACTCAGGAGACTGCTCATCTCGTCACAGCCGGATATTATATTTCTTCAAGAAACCCTCTATTTAGCTGAACCTCTTATCCTTACTCTCAACTCCTGGCTGCCCAATTGGACCTTTCATGCACTGGATGCGTCCGGGAGATCCGGAGGTTTAGCTATTGGGATTAGTAACAAAGCTATGGAGATCAGGAATATATGGGGAGGCAGAGGATTCATTGGTTTAGACATTTTTGCTTATTCCATCGAGATGGACATCCGCATCATCAATGTCTATGGCCCTTGTGCTGACAGAGCCAATTATTGGAGAACCTTATTGGTATCTGAATTTCTACAGGCAGATAACATCATACTTGGAGGTGACTTAAACTTTTCATTGGGTTACTGTGAATCTTGGGGGCACTTGGCGCAGATAGACTCCTTATCAGACACTATTTCCAATCTACTGGAGGATCATCAGTGGGTGGACATTCCTTCTGCCAGATTACAGTACACCTGGACAAACAACCGCAGTGGAGAACAAAGCTTGGCCAGAAGACTTGATAGGTTCCTTATTAAGGAATCACTTCACAACAGACTTCCCTGCATTCGTCAATGGGTTGGAACTAGTGGCATATCCGACCATCGACCAATCTTTTTGGAAATGATCGAAATTAATCATAAGATCAAGAGCCCCTTCAAATTTAACTCCTCTTGGTTAAAGGACCCTTCATACATACAGTTGGTTACTAACTATTGGCAGACCAACCCTATTATGGAAAATGAGGGTCATACAGAAGGCTTCATCAGGAAATTATCTGAACTTAAGAGGATCTCTAAGAACTGGGCACATCAGAAGCGTATCCGTGATGACAATACTCTGAGGGAGGCTGAAAGGGTCATTGCTTTGCATGAGGACTCATCAGATGGGACCTTCCCCACTCCTGAGAGCAAAGAACAGTACTCCTCCCTCATTGCGAAGCGCTCACATATTCTGAAGGAAAGAGAAGAAAGTTGGAGACTTAGGAGCAGGGCAATTTGGCTCACCGAGGGAGATGATAACACAAAGTTTTATCATAAATTTGCCAATGGGCGCAAATCTATCAATACTATTTGGGAATTGCGGGATGAGCGGGGGCAGACAGTTTCATCTCAGAAGAACCTGGCCAGGCTAGCAACAGAGCACTTCAGAGGCATTTACAAAGCTCCTAGAGATGTAAACATCATGGAGATCATGAGGGTGGCTGAACATTTCCCCAGGTTTGTACTACAAGAAGACTCGGAAGATCTAATGAAGGAAGTAACTATGGAAGAATTGGAGGCAACTATAAAATGGTTTAAAAAAGATAAAAGCCCAGGTCCAGATGGGTGGACCATCGAATTTTACATTGCTTTTTTTGAAATCCTGGGGAATGACCTTCTTAAGATTGTGGAGAACTGCAGAAGGAGTGGCAGAATATCCTCTGCCATCAAATCCACTTTCATTGCACTTATCCCAAAATCGAACAATCCTGTCTCCTTCAATGATTTCCGACCCATATCCCTCTGTAATTGCATATACAAGATCATTGCCAAGATCATAGCCAACCGCCTGAAGCCTATTCTTTCACGTCATATATCTCCTGAACAATTTGCCTTCCTTCATCACAGACAAATTCACGAAGCAATTGCCACAGCTCAAGAACTCATGCATTCATTGCAACTCAAAAAGCAAAAAGGAATGATTCTAAAGGTGGATCTATCCAAGGCATTCGATAGAAAAAACTGGCTCTACATCAGACTTCTGTTGACTCATCTTGGGTTTCCCTATGATTATATCAAATGGATAATGAGTTGTATCACTGATGTGTCCTACAGTGTGCTTCTCAATGGCGAAGCTACTTCTTTTTTCACTTCAGAGAGGGGCCTCAGACAGGGATGCCCTCTCTCGCCCCTGCTATTTTTACTTATAATGGAAGGATTAAGTAGGATTATAACATCTGCTCGAGATAGAAATCAGCTGACTGGCATTAAAATCGCTGAAATTTTTTATCTCACTCATCTATTATTTGTTGATGATATTCTGATATTCTTAAATGGCAGTGTTGGGGACACCACTACTCTTCATAACTTAATCCTTCTTTTCCAACAAGCTACAGGAATGATGATAAATGACAGCAATTCCACAATTACTACAGTCGGATGTACGCAACATGAGTTCACCTTTGCATCTTAGCGCTTCCCTTTCACCTCTTTGAATTTGACCGAAGGTATAAAATATCTGGGATTTAGACTAAAACCACTCGGTTACAGGATCGCTACTGGACTTGGCTCATTGTGAAAGTGGAAAAAGGACTACAGGTATGGTATCACAACTATCTCTCTTGGGCAGGCAGATTGATTCTCATTAAGGCAGTTATTGAAGCCACTCCAGTCTACTGGATGACCTTGGCCTGGATACCTAAAGGTATATTGAGTAGATTACAAAGTATATGTTGTAGATTTCTTTGGAAAGGACACCAACCGGGGAAGCTATTTGCCTGGGTTAAATGGGACACCATTGCAAAACCCAAAAGTTGGGGAGGTTGGGGCATAAAGAGACTTGATTTATTTTCCAGAGCATTAGCGGCCAAGCTCGGGTGGCAACTCCTCACCACAAACAGTCTCTGGACCCGAGTCGCTCAAGTGAAATGCATCAAGCCATTAATTTAATGGACTGGTTCTGTCAACAGCATGAAAAAAGACACAACATATCTAATATATGGAAAGCGGTTATTGGCTCACTACCACTTCTGCGTGAAGGAATTACATGGCGCATCAAGGAAGGTAATGCTATATGTATTGGATTGGACCCTTGGGTCGGCTGTGGCAATGCCCATAGATTATCTGCGGACCTTTTAAGATAT
This sequence comes from Pinus tabuliformis, assembly GCA_031772625.1. Classification (NCBI taxonomy): domain Eukaryota; kingdom Viridiplantae; phylum Streptophyta; class Pinopsida; order Pinales; family Pinaceae; genus Pinus; species Pinus tabuliformis. The sequence continues at coordinate 1,175,377,298 of CM062813.1, forward strand.
CTTCACAGCAGAGGAATCACCCACATCAGGCACATCGACGACAATGGCAATTCTTCCTTTCTCCAGCAGGCATGGATATCTGCACGAGCATTGGAGATACTATTTCAGTGGCATCACAAATGGCAGGATTACACGGATGCCCTTACCCAAGCACATATCAGACTCACAAAAGGACCGGATGAGATAATCTGGGCCTTTGCAAAACACGGAGTATACTCCCCGAGACAAGGTTATATAAGGCTCATGGAATCCTTCAAGCCTCAGGACATCCTCCCAACCTGGAAAGCGCTCTGGAAGCTCAAGGCAGCACCTCGCACACGCTTATTGATGTGGAATATTCTCTTCGACAAGATCCCTACTGGGACCAATCTAATGAAGAGATCATTTTATGGTCCCTTCTGGTGCCATTTATGTCGCAAGGAAGAAGAAAGTACAGAGCATATCTTTTTAAATTGCAATACAGCTAAGGAATTTTGGCAATCTCTCATCTCTCACTATCCAATCTTAAAAAATTGGCAAGGGAGCAATCTCATGGAAGCTTGGAACAATTGGTGTCAGAATCACTAAGGAAAATTCATTAATATGCCACTCCTTGTATGTTGGGCATTATGGATTGCGCGTAACCAAGCCATCTTCAATTTAAAGCCCCCCCATTGGCCTGCCATTTTACACCACACGATCGCCGATTTTGAATTTCTCCCCGAAGTGGAAACCATTGCCCCCCCACGTACCATCAGTCCTGAAATCATAGACAAATCTAAACCATGGGCATATTTTGATGGCTCTGCTCAGGAAGCAGGCTGTGGGGGTGGCGCCATCCTCTACCTCAATGAATCGCACTGCTACAAGATCCAAATTAACCTAGGAAGAGGCACCAATAACTTTGCTGAACTGTGCACAGCAAAACATATCATTCACTTTGCATTACAAAAACAATGCAGACACCTGCAACTATTTGGAGATTCTAAAATTGTTTGCAACTGGCTGAATGATGCATCTCATTGCTATGCATTTTCATTGAGGCATATATTAGATGAAGCTAAAAGACTGATTACATCTTTTGAATCATTTGTCTGTCGTCACATCTACAGGGAACAAAACTCAGACGCAGATCATCTATCCAAAGAGGCAGTGCACAGACAAGGAAATGACTGGTTGATTCAGGAGGAGATAGACAGAACTTTCTACCAGCATTATCATAGACCTTTTGATGATCCTATAGAAAATGGGCTATAAGGCCCACATATTAACAAGCTCTGTTTTTTTGTATTATCATGTATATATATCCACTGTTTGGACATGAGTAACAACTCCGTTTTTTGGTAACGTACAGTTTCTTTTTTTGTTGCTCTCTGCGTAGAGCAGGACTTAAAATTTTGATCATCTTTTAGTTACAACTAGTACAGATGTTGTGGACTCCCTGCGTGGAGACATCCAGACTTTCCTTTAGATCTATAGACTGTGAACTTGTCAGGCTCCTTAGCCTCCATATGAATATGCATCTGGCATCTACAAAATGTAATTTCTTTATATTAATAGAAATTACGACTTTTTCCCAGGGGAAAAAAAAAATATATATATATATATAACATGGAAATTGAACATATAATATATTACACATCATGTGATATCAATAATATTATTTTTACATACCATCTCTCAACTCCATATTAAATAGTGAAGGAATTACATAATTACCTTGTACTAAAAATTAAATTAACTCTTTTACTTTCAATTACTTTATCTCTATAGGGGAGGAGGGGCAAGAGTGGGAGGAGACATTCTTCATCTCGATGAAGAAATAAAGACACAATCCGCTTGGGGACTAGGAAGGTCAACTAATAATCAAGTAGAATTTATAGCTTTATGGAAAGTCTTAGAGATAGAAATAGCAAGGCAGATACAGCATATGGTAGTATATGGTGACTCCATGATTGTCATACAAAAAATTCACAAAATTAAAGAGATATTAGAAAATGAACTCTCTCCGTTGATATTTAGAATCAACGTGCAAATCCAAAAATTTGAAAGGATGGAGTTTTACCATATTAAAAGATAGAACAACTAGGTGGTAGACTCATTGGAAAATCAAGGATTTTCCCTTGAACAAGGTGTGATCATCCAGGACCAAGGGGCCCCAACACTAAATTTTTTTCGACTATCAAAATTCTAAAGAAACCTTGGGTTTTCATACCCCAAATCCTTTGAATATGGAGCTTAATAAATTATGAAGCAAGGTGGGTCAAGTCAATTAATGACCTCTCTAAAGAAAAAATCTTGAGGATAAGATTATGGCATCCTTCATCTAAGGTGAATGATGCTAGTGGATCAAACAAATGGATTTCCAAGGTGAAAATCACCACGCTCCTGGATAGATGGTAGGTTTTCTTCATAATTTTAATATGCAATATTATGGATGAGCGTGATTGCATCCCACTAGTTCAAAGGAGCTTAAATGTGCACAAATTTGACAACAAAGGGGATGATCCAGCCATGGCTTATCTCATCAAGTGTGCGTAGATGCAGGACACAAACATTGAATGTTTACAAGGATATATTGGATGGAGTGACGATGGAACAAGCGACTATATGTGGAAATTCTTTGCAGAGAATTACTCATCGAGTTTCATTGAGTTTCTCTTCAGATTAATGGAGCACCTAGCTACCCTAAAAAGAGTTGGTGAGTTGCAACTGCTGACACAATTGGCCACCAACATGGCCTATATTTCTTTTCTCATTTCCAAACAATATGAATTGGTGGTCATTGAGGTGAGCACACATTTTCCCCTGGTGATTCAAAACCTCAAAATGTTACAGGTTGAGGTTGGTAGGTTGCAGGTTGCAGTGGATAGTTTAAGTGTCAAAATGGAGAGTATCGAATTAAATGTTGAACCAATGACCCTTGGAATTATTAAAGAAGTATTTTGACTAATAGACAACTCACCGGGCTAATTGAGGGCTTGGCAGGGGAGTGTTGGGCTTATGGAGGGAACTATGGATGATGCTTCTCCCTCACAAGTGGAAATTTTCCAGGTTGAACATGCAAGAAGCTCTGAAAATGAAAAGAATGGAACTGGTTATTTTTGTCCAGGTGTCTTAATATATGTTTTGTAAGTACATAGTGTATCTAGGAGACTTCTCGATACTATCAAATAAGTGCAATAAGAGTCATAATTAGTAGATGGAAAGGTAGGAAAGGGTGTCAAGTTTTGCAATCTTGGAACACAACAGTTGAAGATCTTACCCTGAATGTAAACATATTGGCTTGCACACTAGTTGAATTAATATAAAATAGTTGTTATTTAAACAAAATTATCTCTATATAAAATTGTATAAATTTAAGATGGAAATTGAATATTTTATTTATGGATGTTATTGATTTTTTTTGTTGTTACTATTTTTTTATTTGTTAATGTAAATATTATTTTATTATGTTTTAATGTAACATTATATGACAACATTTTCGTTATACATATTTGTAGAGCACCTATTAACCAAACCATAAAAAATTTTAAATTATAATTAATTAATTAATTAATGTTATAAGAAAAAATAAAATTATTCTAATATATTTATAAATGTAAATATTGGAAATATTATATTAATTTATTTGTGCATATTGATATAGATATTTTAGAAGCCAAAAGGGAAGAGAGTGTATAAACAAGCTCAAATATGTTTTTAAGAAGTCAAATTATAATGGTTTTTTGAATATAGAGGAAGGAGAAAACATGATTTAGATTGAAAGATAAAAATGTATAATAGGTTGAGACAAGTGTAATAAAAAAGACATGAAAATGTCATTAAAATTTAAATATCTAGGACATTTAGGTTTTTTTTGGTTTGTTTCTTTTTTTTTCTCAAATATATGTTGGAAAAAGATTAATAAATAATAAATATACGTTGAAAAAAGATTAATAAATGAATATTATGAAATGCAAAGTGAATTAAGAGATACTTTAATATCTTACAAATGAAGATGTTGTGCCATAACTTTATAAAGGTAATTCCCTAAAGTTTTTTGTATGGCCAAAATGAAAGGACATTTTTATTTAATATATAAGCTTTCTCAAAGTTATTTTTAACAAAGGTTTTTTTGTATAGCCAAAGTTAAAGGACATTTTTCTTTAATATATAAGCTTTCTTAAAATTATTTTAAGAAACATGGATGTCAAGGGAACAAAATTCTAGCTTTCCTACATGATAATAACATTTTTTGTTCTGAAATTTGATGAAACATGTATGTTTTGGTAAGAAGTTTTCAAGGTGAAAAATAATAGCATTGGCCATAACCTTATCTAAGAAGAAAAACTATTCATTAGTTTTGAAATGAAATTAATAATAACCTATTTGATACTACTCCTAAAAGCTACGATTTAAGTGTTTCTTTATACAAGTAGAGAAATTAAAGCCAACAAAATCATATGTAATTGCTTCGCTAAAATTTGGAGCATAACCCCTCTCTCTCTCTCTCTCTCTCTCTCTCTCTCTCTCTCTCTCTCTCTCTCTCTCTCTATATATATATATATATATATATATATATATATATATATATATATATATGCATTTTATTCATAGCACTACGTGTTATGCTTGCTACTAAATTGCAGTGGCCAGAACCATCGCAAGACCATCAAGTAAATAATATCTCGTACTTTAAGATGCTAAAGAATTTAGAGCTTTAAAGAAGAGTGTTCACTTCAATAATAGGATGAGTTATATAATAAGGAGAGCCAATAACCCCATAAGAGAGTGATAGGAAACATCGTTATTCATCAAGTCAGCAAGAGCACTTCCAACGTCTTTCAAATATCTCAAAGCAAACCAACATCCATCCCAGGGTAGTAATAGCATTGTTTACCCTCCTCCATACTGCCCATCTATGTACATCTACTCTTCAAAAAGCAAGGTTAGCCCAATTCTTTAGAAATAAGGGAGAGGCTTTGTCTAACCATAATACCTTATTCAAGCTTTAATACTAAAAACCAATCACAGTACCTAAAACCACTACCAATAGAAATTCATGAGGTAGTGGCATAACCACTGATACTCTATGCTAGGCTGGGAATGCATTGGGAATAGTTACATGCCTACCGTCTCAATCTCATACACTCCAAGATGTATACCATTCGTGTGCCTTACTCTATCCATCAGCCGCTTTTCAGTATGACTCTATTCCGTCTGACCTAGGAGAGCACTGTTAAGGGGATGGGCCATTCCTTACCCCCCATGAGAGAGGAAACTATTAAGGTCGGTCATTAAAAGAAACTCTTAAAGTACAACTAATAATTAGGGTTGAGGACCTTCCTTATGGCCTCTCCCCAAGTACTTATTTGGTAAGGGGGGCCGGCCAAACTATTATATGGTGGCGAACCTATATCTATTATCTAAGGAAAGAGTTTGATTTATTAATCTACCTACAGATATTTATTCTGTCCTCCCAATTCCCCACAAATGAGGCTAGCTTCAAGATAGGTGATCCCAGGCAAGCCTTCCCTTAACTCTCTATTCAACCCTACCTAAAGGCTGACCCTTTCTTTCTGACTATTATATATGCATGCACACATACATTAGTTTTGTTTCAATGTGATTCATTGTTTTTTAAGCCATTGAGTGAGATGCGTGATGGGTGGGTGTAAATTTATTTCATTATCGAAATTGACATGGGTTGGTTACTATTCGGTGTGATTCATTGTTTCAACAAATTGATCGAAGTGGTTACAAGTCAAGGATGAATTTTAGAGTTAGATGGCCAAGCCCACTCTACTTGTAGGTAACAAAGGAGATATGGCTCAATCCATTCTACCCTTATTTTCCACGCTTAGAACTAACTAACTATTAAAAAACTCCCCCAACCCCCTATGACTAAGAAACAAGAGAAGAAATGAGCCACAACCGAAATCCAATCCTAGATAAGACTGGATATATGCTCGGTTGTGTTCGGTAATGAGTTTGATGGTGAGTAGGTTTTGAGATTGTGTGAAGGAAATAGGAGTAACCAATCCGTCCGGCCTGCAAATCCTATCATGCCAATACATTCAAGGTAAAACATGATAAATATGGATAGTTGGGTGAGTTCCAGTAAGTAAATTTCCCATTTTAAGAATAGAACCTACTTATTACAAACTGTGGAAGGCCAATCAAACAAGTTGCATGAAACCTGCCCTCCACCTGGGATTTGATACAAGTAAGCATTGAACAGAGTGTGTTCTGATCCTGCTCCACCTAAATGAAATGACTTGATATTTTGACTCCAAACACACACACATATAATATGTTTATGTTTTCTTTAACCCTACAACACACTTACTTTTTGTGTGGGGTGAAACTGCTTGCTATAGGGGCTGGACTCGAAAACACCTCTATCCATTGCACTAGACCACACCACATTATGTATTCATATGCTCGCACCACTTATAGATAGATATAGGCACTGATATGGAAAGGCTCATACATAGTCTGGTTGGATCTTGTCTCTTATTCCATAATTGAGGATAGATATTATGCATGGTATGCATGTATCTTCCTTCATTTAAGAATTGAATGGGGAGGAAGGTAGAAAAAACCAATAGAAAGAGCCTTAGGAGCATAGCTACTAGCTGAATCTACTCATCAACCGACGACATACAATTTGTATGTATGTTGGTGGATTGGTTGGAGGGAAGGAATGCATTAAGTGACTTTCCATCCATACATTTGCTATCACACACCGACCGAAAAGACTAACCATTCCACTGATTCCATGCATCCGATCCCTACAGGTGGAAACCATGAAGGATTTTGAGGCAAGGTGATTTATTGAATAGTTTTTTAACAGAAAGAAGTATTGCTTGCTCGACAATAGGAGGGAAAGGAAGGCCACCATTAGGTGGGAGGGCAATAGTGTTTCCCCGTCATTGATTGATTCAACCCAACCTATTGATTCCAGAACGAAAAAAACCAACCCTCAGCATCAACAGATCAATGGAGGAATAGATTGAGCACAACAATCAATATTGTTGCCCTGGTCCGATTCTCACATATTGGTATGGTAGCCTGGGTTGCCCAGCAGTCTTCATCATCTTAGTAGGGAGCAAGTTTTCATCCAACCAATTTCTCAATATGAGCAACTATGTCTTGAGTAGTAATAGAGTTACTAGTTTTCTGATCGATATGGTAAAGGTTGATTCAAATCAGTTAGTTTGGGGATTACTAGTCCAGTCCAAAACTGGCAGGGGAAATTGAATTTGTGACAGCTCAGGAGGGGGAGATTCACTTACTTTGAGTTGATCATTGGTGGGGTGAGGTTCGCAATGTGGGGTAGTAACCTAAGAATTACTAGACCATTCAATATATGTATGAATGTGATATGCCAACAACGTATATAAAAAACAGATTCGTTTGGGTTGTACCATGAAAGAGGTGTCCAATATATTTTCGGTGTTAAGGTCCTGTATGGGCCATTTCAGAGTGATAAGTAGATCAATATGTATGTGGATAGTAGAACCAATGTGATATGTATGGGGACACGACTCAATACACTCACATGAGAAAAGAAATCAACCCTTCGTTTACCTATGTTCAGTATTCAAAGCAAGAGCAAGTACAAGTTACCTATGTTAAGTAGAAGAGATTAGTGTTGGGTGTAGTTTTTGTACCTATCTTTTATACTTTCTTCCCCATTTTTGAACTGTTCCCTCTAGACCAATAAAACTTTACATGTTAACCACCTTTTTTCCGTATTATGAATATTATATTTTTCCACCATGTTATTTTTCCATTTTTTCTAGATATAATGATGCAATATTCCTTTTTATGGCTAACTGGGGTAAGAATTGGAGAATTATTTTTTATCCTTTCCTCTTTTTCAAGTTTTTCCCACAATAACGAGGTTATTGAATGAGTAGTTGTGCCAATCGATCTAAGAGCGAGATGAAACAGATTGTTTTTACACTGTGTTGTTACAGACCTTGTTGTTACACCACCATGTTGTTACAGCCCTTGCTTTTACACCGCATTGTTGTTACAGATTACTGTTGTTACACCCTGGGTGTCATTACAAGGTTGTTGTTATCCAGTGTTGTTATTACATCCCAAACCGTTACTTTACCGCAGGGTGTTGTTACACCGTAGTTGTCAAAGTCGTGGGTACTATTCCACACAACAGCTATTGGAAGTTACGAATTGTCTATTTAGAAAGTGACGGATCCAAGAAGTAATGATTTTAACCAATGTATTTGAATAGAACTCATATTTAGGAACTGGTTATAACAATTTCTATTTTATTATCAGCATGAGAATCGTGAGATTCTCATGACTGATCTATTCCTAAGTTTTGGGTATGTGATTTCTATAAGAGAAACTTAATCCCTTGGGCATGCGGGATAGCATAGAGAGTACTATTATTTTGATCCTGTAACTTTTAATTATTCTTAATATCAAAGACACTATGGTATTGTTGTTGTTGTTTCCAAGTTGAATTCTTAACTAATCTCGTGTTCAATCCTGCACCCCTGCTAGGGAGGAATGACCTCCTCTTTAGCAAGGATTGTACTGGTAGAGTAGTTTTATATTATTTTTCCCTTATTTTATTATTTGTATGGTTTTCTGTTGTCGTTGTATAATTTGTAGAATATATCTGCTTCAATTCCAGATTTATGATAAGTTATTACAAATATTTGGTCATAAGTATGCTAGTTGACTAGCTGGTGTAGTTATCACTACAGTTTGTGGAACTCCTTTGTTCTGGTAAATGTGAAGTGTGATTCCATTCCTATAGATTGTTTTTTTAATTTATGCATGAATGTTAGTTTCTGAAATTAATTCAACGCATTCTTTACTATTTTCTATTTTCACTCTTGGTTGTAGTGTATCGGCACAGATAATGCAGACTCCATTGAAATAACAACCCACCCTGGGTTCATAATTAAATGGTTGCAGTCTTGGTCAATTAGGATTGATTAATACAACACTACATTTTGGCATCATTGTCGGGGATGGCAGTTGATGATACAATCAGCCAAGATTTTTGTTTGATGATAAAGTGCTCCTAATCCACAGTTTTTGGGTGGTAAGACGAGAGGTAAGAACCTATGAATCTCTCTAATATACCTGGGTGGGCTCACCACTGTGATAACTGGGGCACTTAGGGTGTGGCATTTTGGTATTTTCTTAAAAATTGTCTTCATCTCTTCAGTTGTTGGGCAGTAAGACGAGAGGTAAGAACCTACACATCACTCTAACATATATGGGCGAGCTCACCACTGTCGAAACTGAGACACTTAAGGTGTGAATCAATACACATAGGGTCCATGCGTGCAACTATAGGAATCATAGAAATACCAAAAACACCGCCCCCCTCCTCCCCACTCTAATTAGTCACGGGAAAAACAGATCGTAAAAAGGAAAAGAAGAGTGTATATTTGGGAAGGAAAACATTTATCCATGAACTGATCTCAAGGGTAGAAAAAGAACAGTCAAATTCTCAAAGGGATGCAAGGAAAACAGGGCCAAAAAAATTTAAAGGATTGTAGCCATTGGATTCCTAGTACAACATCAGCGCCACCCATTTGAATGGAAATCATTGGGATACTCAATACATATTCTCCCATGGATAACTTGATATTATGGCACTTTCCTGAGCAATTTATGGTTCCTCCACTTGCAACCATCACTTGACACTCTGGTGCTGGATATAGAAAGCAAATTATGGGTACTTCCTGAATCAATCAACACTATTACCTTTTTCTTCTTGATATGCCCTTCTATCTTAATAGTTTTAGGAGTGGTAATTCCATCCAATGCGTTACAAGATATGGTCGGATTCATTTCTTCTTTTTCTAGGGTTTGTTCCTAGTTTATATCCTCTTCTTTTGACGTTTCTTGTTCCTTTTCTTCCTCCTCTTCACAATCTATGTAAAATAATTTCTTCTCGGCACACTTATCACCTTTAGTGTATTTTCTATCACAACTATAGCAAAGCCCTTTTGCTCTTTTTTCTTCCAATAGTTGTGGTGTCAACCTTGTAGGTTGTGGATGCCTAAGGGCAGCAACACTTCCATATTTATGATTGTGAGTGGTAGGCTTCCTTGTTGCCATAATTTTTCTTTCCATTTTCCTTGCCAACCTGAATTCCTTCTCCAATGAATATGGTTCCCAAAGGAAAACCATATTGGATGTTATCTTTTAAAGTCCCTATGAACACATCAATCCTATGCTCCTCTGGAATATATTTTACCCTTATATTCAATTTTTGGAAGTCCTCAATGTGCTCCATCATTGAACCCTTTTGTTTGAGATTTATCAATTGGCTAAAAAAGGTTTCGCTTTTTGTATCCTCATAATGTGCTATCATTTGGTCCATAAAAATAGCCCAAGTGATAATTTGTTTATGAGAGCAAAGCCATTGATACCATCCAAACTTATTTGGTTCCAAATATAAAGTTGAAATGCGTACCTTTTGTGTGTTTTTCAAATTATGGAGATCAAAAAATTTCTCCATCTATAGTATCCATGTTCCGGGATCCTTGCCATGAAACTTCCTCATATCAATCTTTGGAACATGGTGGTTCTTCAATCTAACGTTAGAGTCTATGAAATCATGATTAACATTTATTTTGTTCTCATCATGAGTTTCCTTTACTACCCTTTCGCCATTAGTAAGCATTTCTTGTAGAAACTTTGTCAAATTTGTCTTTAAATCTGTCTTCAAATCCTCCATGCATTTCTTTAAATCATCCATCTTAGCTTCCACGACATCCATCTTAGCTTCCATGTCGTCCATCGTAGCTTCCACATCATTCATCTTAGCTTCTACACATTTATTTAAACCATCCATGTTAGCTTCCACGCCATACATCTTAGCTTCTATGTCTTTATTTAAACCATCCATCTTAGCTTATGTTACTTTTTGTGCGAGTGAAATGTGTTGCACTTGGTCTCGTAATTTTGATATATCATGTTGCATTTCTTCCTCTTCTTCATGAGTCATGCTAGAGCTTTTAGGTTTTTTACTAGGTGTTTCTATTTTCTTTCTTTGGGACATCAATTACCGATAATAATGCTTCACTATGCCCTTTGAATTCCTTCAAACTAATGTTTCAAACCAATCTTATGCAAAAATTTAAAAGAAACTACACACCTTTTTTCACTTTGTAGGAGCTTGATATTGAATCTGATGTATCTCTACAATTTTGGATCTCCAAGGTCTGAAATTTCTTCCTGAGGTAACCCTCTGAGTAGTCTTCCTAACCCTGCAAGTCTGATCAATATTGGATTCTCCAACGAAGCGTTATGCCAAATCTCCCATGATGACCTAAGTATAGACTAGTTTAGTAGAGCGAACTTGTACGACATGCCGCGGGTCACTGTTTCAACCTTAGATTCTGAACATGATACCCAAAAAACTACAGTCTGTCCTATTTCTATAACTTCTTATGAAAATTCAATCTGATGCTTACATCAAATGTTATGATGATTTTCCCAAGGTGACCTATTTGGAATGTAATTCAGGGTTTACAAAAACCCTAAATTCCTCAGATTATATCTCCAAAAATATAGTGAGATGGGATCTAAAATTTAGATCTGAGGTTCAGACCAATTTCTTCTCAAATGGGTTTTTTTTAGCTTTTGAAACTTCAAAACGAAAGAGTTATAGCGAAAATTACACGATGACCTGTTTTAGATGAAATTCTAGAGATTGCAAAAACCCTAACTTTCTCAGATCATATCTCTAAAAATATAGAGAGACAAGATCTGAAATGCAGACCCAAGGTTCAATGAGATTTCATCTCAAATGGTTTTTTGTTTTAGCTTCTGAAGCGTCATAGAACAAACGTTATAGCGAAAATTCCACGATGACCTGTTTGGAGCAGCGAAACCCTAGAATCCAAAGCTCTTATACCAAATGTTATGAAACCATCTCACAAAAAGATAGAAAAGATAGATCAACACCTTATAATTCAACCTCTTTAAGTGGAAAACCTTCTTTACATTACACAAATTAACAATTCTTGGATGATTCAAATGACAAAACCTCATTTCTATATATAGGAGCATAAGGGGTCACAATATAACCAAAGATGACCTAACAATAATAATATAAAGGCACAAAAATAACAATAGTGGGATTATATGGGGCATAATAATAAAAATATTGGGACAATAGGGGCACAACAATAACAATAAGGGGTACAATGAAAATAGTAATGGGGGGATCACTAATATTATAGGGACCTAATAGATCTCAAAGGGCAGAAAAAGAATAGTCAAATTCTCAGAGAGATGCAAGGAAAACAGGGCCACAAAATTTTTTTAATCCCATAACAAGAACAAAAGCCTATGATTCCTCTGTCTCATGGCCATATCATTCTAAAGTCAGTGAGAACACTCCCAAGACTAAGCATCCAATTCAGGAGCAGCAGGGGGAAGCTAGTAACTAGAACCTTAGGACTGAGGGACAAGGGGAAACTAAGGGGGAGAATAGGAGAACATTTATTGGTTTATCAATATCCAGATTCGGGCAGTGCAATGAAACAATTATCCCTGAAGCAGCTTGAGCTACCAATTTCACCCACAAGACAATCACTAGAATGGTTTAAAGAAAGTTTGCTACATAAAGGATCATAAGGGTCAACAATGAAGGACAAAAATAACAACAACAATAAAATAGATTTTATTGTCACCACCTTTGAGTTCCCAATTGGGGATATTAGAGGCGAGGCTCCCTGAAAACATTCCTTTATCATCTCTACCATATTTTTAAGGAATGACTGTAGAATATCCTGACACCTTCTTGTTTGAATTTGATGTCTTTTGCAGGAGCTATGACTATGTTTGAGACGCTCAAAAACTAAAATTATTTATTGCTACTCTAAAAGGAGCAACCCTGAGATGGTTCATGGGGTTAGGATCTGCTTCTATTTGAACATGGAGCGACATGAATTATCAAAGTATCAACATTATTGTGGAACTAGGGACTTAAGAGAGGAAATATTCAAGATGACACAAAAGGATGACAAGAGCCTAGAGGACTATTTGGAGCGATTTCATTAAAATTTGTACAGATCTAAGCAAAGTGATTTATATCAAGAGATCTTGAAGACCATATTCATAAGGGGAATAAGGGATGACTGCCTTGATACCCTGAATCTCAGGAACCATTCACCAAGATAATAAAGCTCTATCTGAGATGCTCTAGAGGATTTTCGAAGGGAAGAAGCACAATCAGAGATGCCTCTTCCTAAATACACAAATCTACAAGTGGAGGAGTAACCAAAGAAGAGATCGGGAATTTATATAAAAATTTCAAAACCGACCTCTTTAGTACTTTATCTGCCTAGATAATGACGGCACAGATCAAGAAGGCACAAGGGGAAGTTGATACATCTTTAGTTGTGTTCTATCTGAAATGCAAAAAGAAACATACCTTAAGGGATTATGAAATCAACAACATCATCTTGTGCAATATTTGTGAACTGGAACATCCTATAGGTCAATGTCTGGAGCTTCCCAGACTAAAAGAAATGCTTAGAAACTTGAGTGAAGAAGTTCAGTCCTCTTATTTCATCAGGCCCAGGAGACCATGGCAACCACGACCCCTAGGTATGCCCCAAGATTTTTCTTCTTTTAATTCATGGAATAATGCATATAATGCTCATCAATATCCATGGAAATACTTTGTTCCTTCTCCAGCATAGTTTCCTTCACCCTAGAGCCAATGGTCCCCCTCTTAGTCTATTCAGTATCCTCCATCTCAACCGTATCCTTGGAATCAAAATTGGAGGGGGAATGCCCAATGTATAGTTACCTCTGCATTACCAATAAAGTAGTAGCTACAATTTCCCCCTTTCCAAATTCTTATTCCTACACCTCTTGTGTGACCCCAATTACTTGTGCAACCTAACCCTAACCCGAATAATAAAGCAGCCCAGAGCATAGAGGCTCCGACTACCTTCCAGACTTACCTTATCACTTCCATCGGACTTAATGAAATTCAACTACGGTCGGGTAAGGTGATCAAACAAAACTATTTCCCTATCATCACTGAGGAGGAATGTGAGTCTTCTAGAGAAGATACAGTAGATCTTGAGGTAGTTGTTACACCTCTAATAGTCGATACAGAGTGAACTTTTACACCTGTAACAACCAACCTGAGAAGAGTTGTTACTCTTGTAACAACCAACTCGAGTCATGTTGATACACCTGTAGCAACCAATTTGGGTTTTATGACGTAGGATCCTCCATATCCTCAGAGATTAATTGAGACTGGAATGACCTCACAAACTAAATCTAATTTTCTTAGGGAGTTGCAAAACCTGCACGTACAGATTCCTCTATTGCAAGCTCTTAAATAAGTACCTATTTATGCCAAAACAGTACGAGACCTATGCATTAAGAAACCTGGAAGGAAGCCTAAGGACCATAATACTATACACGTGATGGGGAAATTGTCTGAATTAATGACTGCTCAACCTCTTTTAACCAAGTATAATGATCCAGGGAACCCCATGGTTACTATTTATATTTATGGCCAACCCATAACTAATACATTGATTGATCTTGGGGTGGCCATTAATGTAATGACAAAGGACCTGTTTACCACCCTGGGGCTACATGGGTTTAGACATACACCTAATGTACTTGAATTAGCAGATAGATCTTGTGTTAAACCCGAGGGGGTATTAGAAGACGTAGTAGTCACAATAGCTTCTTAAAGGTATCTGATTGACTTTCTTATCTTTCAAACCAAATCCAACCTCGAGGGACATCCTTTGATTTTAGGGAGACCCTGGCTAGCCCTGTTGATGCATTTATAGGGTGCAAATCCGGATCTATAATGATTTCAGATGGCCAAGCTACAAAGAACCTTAACCTTTACTCCCTAGTAAAACCAAATATGGATTTGAACAATCCCTAGTGGGATGAATTTGAACACAAATCAGACCTTTCCCTACTGGTCCTAACTCTTGGAAAAGCCAAGTATTTTAAGGATGAGACAGAGGATGATATCATTAATGGCTTTAATGGTAAGTCACTTTCTGTCACTTCGTTGAAAATTAAAGGGAGGAAGAGGAGTTATATGATGTAAACTTTGAGAAAATGAGAACGACTCCGCATACTGACAGCAGTCTAGTTGAAATAGAACCAAGGAAGTATTTGAATATTAATGCCAACCTGACTGCTGAGAAAAATAAACTATTGTTACATCTGTTATAGAAATACAAAAAGTCATTTGCATTGGACTACACAGATATGAAAGGGACTCGTCCCATCTTGTGCACTCACCACATTTATTTTAAATATGGTTGCAAACAAATTAGACAACTGCAACACCCATGAACCCTACACTGAAGGGGGTAGTGAAAGAAGAATTATAGAAACTCCTAAATGCTAACTTCATTTCTCCGATATCTGAAAATAAATGGGTGTCTCCGCTAGTCATTGTCCCTAAGAAGAATGACAAGTGGAGAGTATATGTGGATTATAGAGAACTCAATAAAGCCACTCAAAAGGACCATTTTCCTTTACCATTTATAGATCACGTCCTTGACACCCTCTCTGGGAAAAAGTTTTTTCATTTTTAGATGGATTTAGCGGCTACAACCAGATACATATTTCCCCAGAGGATCGGGATAAAATGACCTTTACTTCCCCTTGGGGAACTTTCACATATAGAGTACTCCCTTTTGGACTCTACAATGTGCCAGCAACTTTTTAGAGGGCAATACTGGGATATTTTTCTGATTTGGTGAAGCACTGCCTTGAAATCTTCATGGAAGACTTTACACCTTATGGTGATGCTTTTGAAATAGAATTATTTAATTTAGAAAAAGTGTTGGAACGTTGTATACAGACTAATGTTGCTTTGAGCACCGAAAAATGTCACATGATGATGAATGAAGGGATCGTGTTGGGACACTTCATTCCTGCTGATGGAATCAAGGTAGACCCTGCTAAAATAGAGGTAATCATGAAAATTCCAACTCCCAAGACACAAAAAGAGGTATGTAGTTCCTTGGGGCATGCAAGGTATTGCAGAAGGTTTATAGAGAATTTTTCAAAAATTGCATCACCTTTGTTCTCCTTACTTATGAAAGGTGGAATTTGTGTGGATAGGAAAGTGTGAGCAGGCCTTTTTGAAGCTGAAATGTTGTGTATCAGTAGCTCCTTTTTTACGTGGATCCAATTGGGAATTTTCATTTCATGTAGCTACAAATGCATCTGACATTGTCATACGTGTTATTTTGGGCCAGCTAGAGGATAGGAAACCCTACGTTATTTATCACATAAGCAAGAATTTGACTCAGGATGAGCTCAACTACACAATGACTGAGAAAGAATTCCTAACAATAGTCCATGCCATCAACAAGTTTTGATATTATATTACTGGGTATCAAGTATTTGTACACACTGACCACTCTGACATTCATTTTTTAATGAATAATCCAATTACCAATGGTAGAATTACACGTTGGTTATTGTTGTTACAGGAATTTGATATCACAATCTTATATAAACTTGGAAAATATAATGTAGTAGTTGATTTTCTTTCTAGGTTAACTAGTGATGACAATTTCATTCCTACTGAGGATTCTTTTCCTCATGAGTATCTCTTTTCTATTTCTACTCACTCACTATGGTATGCAAACATAGCCAATTATCTTGCTGCAATAAAGTTTCCACAATACTTATCCTCCAAGGAAAAGAGAAAAAGCATACACTAGACTGCTACTTATTCGTGGATAAAGGGGAATCTCTATCACACTGGACCAGATTTTCAGATCAGGCGTTGTGTTAGGGAAGATGAGATCTCGGACATCCGTAAGGCTTTTCACGAGGAACCTTGTGGAGGGCACTTCACAGACAAGCAAACAGGATACAAAGTCCTCTCAATAGGATATTATTGGCCAACAATATTTCAGGATGCTAAGAAGTTCGTGAAAGGGTGTGATAGTTGCCAGAGGATGGGCCAACTACTGCAATCATATGAGATGTCGTTACAGCCTCAAATAGTGTTAGAACCATTTGAGAAATGGGTCTTAGATTTTGTGGGACCAATTAGTCCTTCATCTATATAGAATTCTTACATCTTGGTCTGCACCGACTTTGTCACAAAATGGGTCGAGGGAAAAGCACTAACCAGAGCCACGGAGCAGGTTGTTTCAGACTTCTAGTTTGAAGACATCTTTGTCTGTTTTGGGATACCCAGGGAGATAGTGACAGATGGAAGGCCCCAATTTACATCTCACTTAATTCAAAAGTTGGTTGAAAAATATAAAATCCATCATAGAATCGTGTCACCTTATCACCCACAAGCAAATGGCCAAGTGGAAAGAACCAACAAAGTCATTGAGGGGATTCTTACTAAGACTATGGCTAATCACCAAAGGAATTGGACTAATAAACTTCTAGAAGTGTTGTGGGCATATAGAACTACATGGAGGAATACTATGGGATTTTCACCATACGAAGTTTTGTATGATAAAAATCTTCTATTCCCTATAGAGTTCGAATCAATACATTGAGAATATAATTGCAGGTAAATCTGGATCTGGCTAGAGTACAAAATCAAACGTTGAACCAGCTCAATGAATTGGAGGAGAAACGGTTGGTTGTTATCCAACAAAAATAGATTATCCAACAGCAGAGAGCTAAGTGGCATGACAGGTTTATCAAAAAGAAGAAATTTCAGAAAGGAGATTGGTCTCTCTTATATGATTCGAGATTCAAGGACTTCAAGGGTAAGCTATACACAAGATGGTTAGGTCCCTATGAGGTAGATGCAGTCTTTGACAATGGGACATGGAATTTGGTTACCATTGACAGTACGAGGACACCATTGCTTGTTAACGGGAACTGTCTTCGGTTATATCATAAACCTGCTTCAAGGGATTCATTTTTTAACATTGTCACGAATTCAGACCTTTAGATTACAGGAGTAGGGGAAAACCCCCCCTGTGCTGCCAAAATTCTAATTTTTCAATAAGTGTAACAGCTAAAAACCAACCTTTTTTGGCAATTGTTACACCTTCTATATATATATATATATATATATATATATATATATATATATATATATATATATATATATATATATATATATATATATATATATATATATATATATATATATATATATATATATATATATATATATATATACATATGTATATATATGTATACATATATATACACATATAGATATATATATATATATATACATATGTATATATATGTATACATATATATATACACACACATATATATATATATATGCATATATATGTATATATATATACATATGTATGTATATATATATATATACATATATATGTATACATATGTATGTATGTATGTATATATATATATATATATATATATATATATATATATATATATATATATATATATATATAATGAAAATAATTTGGCTGTAAAAACCTCTTTTTTGGCACACATACAGACAATTTTGTGATAGTTGAAAAACCACTCTTTGGCAGCTGTTACACACTTTCATTGAAACAACATTTTTCATTTCAGGCATATCTTACAATAATGTTGCTACATGTCTTTTTTTAGTTCTTTGTTTTTATCTTTTGTTGAAACTAATAATACATTTCTGAAAAGAAATATGCCAGTCATATTGGCTGTTACATCTGTAACAACCGACGACTTCTAAAAAATGATCCAAATGAATTATCTATCACGATATACATCATGCATCACCATAACTCATAAGCAATTTCCATGACCGTCAGAACTAATTTCACGCACCTCATCACCAATGTCTTCTCTACCCGTCATACCAGGTTTGTCATTAAATGGTAATATCGTTGTACTCTTTTATTTAGAAATTATGGCAATTTAATGTGATATCCTTTTTACAGTTGAGGACGATTGTCACACTTAAGCCGGGGGGAGGACGAATTACATCATGACATGACCTGTGCATGACATGTGAGAATTAAATCTGGGATTAAAGTATGATGATCTTGTAATCATTATCATTTATAACCACCTTTGTAAATTTTTATGATCGATCATGCCGAAAAGGGAATTGTACCTCAAACCAAACCTTCCATAACTTAGCATTAATGAGGAAGTGATATTGCGCAGTACGAACCCTGATTTGAAATCCCTGCCTTTAACCTCACTACGTCACCCTACCATTACCTACGGTTGAAGTGTTGTATCCTCATTCAAAATTGTTAGACAAAAGCGGAGGAAAACAATTTGCAGAACTAGAACAAATGAGCACTGTGTCATTACCTCATAATTTCTCAAAGAAGAGACCAACGTGTTGTAACAGCATAACAATGGGTGGGGTGACAATTCGACATGAACCAGAATCAACTGAGGCATTGGAAAACTGTCCTAAAGCATGATAAATTTTCAAGGATGCAAGTTGTTTTGGGTTTTTCAAAAGGCTGGGCAGATTAGACGGAGCAATTTCTATGGAATTCGCTAATAATTTGAAGGAGTATCAAATGGAGTTAAGGGATTGCAACTGGAAGTTACAGAGGAGGTAATTTCTCATGTGACAACATTTCCAACATAGGGAAAGAGGTGGCTCAACATAAAAATCAATGACCCCTCTTTGAAGGAGGATTTTCTCCAAGGGGAAGAATGGCTAGAAAAGAAAGGAAGGGGAATTAGCAAGTTGTCGCTTCCCCAGCCATGGGCAGATGTTTCCCTTTACCTCATTATGTATATCACCTGTGAGGGAAGGGCAACAATTATATTTAATTATCACTTCCCGTTGTTAAATCACCTCTGACATCAACAGATGATAAACCTCGTGTATTTTCTGCTGGAGAATATCATACATATGGCTACGGCCGTGAAGAAAACTGCACACCCATAGAACTACATCACAAACCATTGTCTCATGAATCTAATTGTGTTATACACCCTAAGTCACCAGGGCAAGATCTAGGATGAATTCATGAGGAAGAAGGCTAGGACTTCCTGAAGGAAGCAATCTGGGACTTCTGAGGAAGCCTTGGTAGAAACTAAGGAGCAGCCCCAGCCCTCGAAACTAAGGGTCGGAAAGAGACCAGTTGAAAAGCTGATAGGTGATAAGCAGTCAAAGCATAGAGTAAGGGTTAGTGGGAACCCAGAGTCCCCATCCACATCTAAGAAGAAGAAGGATTCGACAAGGCAAGAAGAAGAGAAGGCTTGTTCGGAGGGACCTCCCTCACCAGGTAAGAACGAGACCTAATCCTTGTTGCTTAAAATTGAAAATTTAGAAAGAGAAAATGAAAATTTAAGACAACAGTTAGAAAAGGACAAGGTAGAAGCAACGATCTCGAGGTTAGATACCTTGGCTAAGGCCGTAAATAGGGTTAGGGAGGAAAATGTTTCGGGTTCTGTGTACACGGCCCGTGCTAAAGAACTAGCAGGAACATGATATAGAGTCTGTGTGGTGAGCACCATTTCGAGGGAAACACAAACTGATTCTTGGGAAGTTGACACATAATAACCCATTGAAGACATTGTTGATACACAGAACTAGCAGCTGAAATGGAGCATCCCACAGATATTAACTTGGAAACTGATACACAGGAACCTTTGGATGACACTGTTGTTACAAAAGAACCAACAGTGGAAGAAAAAGCTAAGCAAAGGGAAAAAGAAGAAGCTAATACACAAGAACCTTTGGATGACACTGTTGTCACAAAGAACTAGCAATGGATGCAAAAGTTAACCAAGGGGAAAAATAAGAAGTTGATACACAAGAACTTGTGGATGACATTGTTGTTACACAAGAACCAACAGTGGAAGCGGAAGTTAACCAAGGAGAAAAATAAGTTGCTACACAAGAACCCATTGATAACGTTGTCATTGCACAAGAACTAGCAACCGAAATGGAGCAGATCCACCCTCGAGAGGCTGTTACACCTTCATTTGTTAGTGCATGTGAGAGAACACGGGATCCTAATGAAGGATGGTGTTCGAAAAGAATTTTGTTGATACCATAATTACAAAAATGGAAACAACAGACGCTCTCTTTAAAAGAGGGAGTGATCTCACTCAAGGCGCATTAGAAAATGATGAATTCACTCCAGGAGAAGTGGTTAAAGAAACAGTTAGTGAAATAATGGGAAGAGAAGAGGAGTAAAGAAGCTATGAAGAAGAAAGAGGAACAAATGTAGTTGTTACAGCGACAAGTTCTGGACCTAACAAATGATAGGAAAAATCTTTATGAGCTTGCCTTGAACCTGTTAGGTTGCAGGAGGCCTTCCCCATCATATCCAATTTTCCTATGGGAACGATATTGTTTGCTTAAATTAAAATTAGTTTTTGAAAACAAACCATATATGGGTACTTCTACCTGCACATTTCTAGAATTTTTTCGTGCTTGTGACTTTGATGAACAAAGCTTACTTTGTGAGTTGTTTTTACATAATATGATTTGTGAATATGTTAGTACAAAGATGGTGGCAACTATTTTCTATTATATGGGGGATCTGCAGTTGTGAGCCTTCATTTCTTTTATGAGTAATGAATTCAAATGACACTTGGCCATGAAGTCGGATGAAACTAATGAGGAAAAAGCAACATTGTGGATTAGGGTAGAACAGAGAATGGTCGTTGAATTGAGACGTGAGTTCAAATTTTTCTTAAGTACCCCAGAAGTTAGGGAACAATTAGCCACTTACAGAAAGAGGATTGTGGGGTTTTTCCTTAATATTTATGCACAAATGAAAAGTCGAGCACTAACAGGGTGCCTCAAGCACATAGAAGCCAGTAGTGTTAGATCACAAGGGGATCTTTTTAGGTTCTATAATTTTGTGACTGTTGTTACACGAGTACCAGAATATGCCTTGGTGGTGAAAATACTAGGAGCCTTCTGGATTGGGCTTAGGTTCATATATATTTTGATTTGGTTACTAGTGGAGGAGTACCATTCACATTACCACTTGTGTGATTATGAAGAGGAATCCTGGACACGACAACTGATGGCTACTCAGGGATACAGGTATGCTAATGAAGACATTGTTGGTGCATATAATTTTATGGAATTGCATCGGAGATATAGTAGTGGAAACCAAGGTTTTTCATGAGGACATGCAATTGCTTCAGTTGGGGAGATATGTTGGGTGTAGTTTTTGTACCTATATTCTATTCTTTATTTCCCTGTTTTTGAGCTTCTTCCCTTCAAAACGACATAACTTTACATGTTAACTGCCTTTTTCTTTATTATGAACAATATATTTTGCCATCATGTTATTTTTCCATTTTTTCTAGATATAATGATTCAATATTCCTTTTTATGGCTAACTGGGGTAAGCGTTGGAGAAGTCTTTTGGATCCTTTCCTATTTTTTAGGTGTTGCCCATAAGAACAAGATTATGGAATGAACAATCACGTTGATCAATCTAAGAACGAGATGAAACAGATTGTTGTTACACTCTGTGTGTTGTTACAGACCTTGTTGTTACACCACGATGATGTTATAGACCTTGTCGTTACACTGCATTGTTGTTACAGATTATTGTTGTTAAATCCTGGGTGTCGTTACAAGGTTGTTTTTATCCAGTGTTGTTGTTACATCCCAAACCATTACTTTACTGCAAGGTGTTGTTACACTGTAGCTATTAAAGCCATGGGTATTATTCCATGAAACCACTGTTGGAAGTTATGAATTGTCTATTTAGAAAGTGACAGATCCAAGCGGTTATGATTTTAACCGATGTATTTGAATAGAACTCGTATTTAGGAACTAGTTATAACAATTTATATTTTATGATCAGCATGAGATTCTCATTACTGATCTGTTCCTAATTTTTGGGTATGTAATTTTTATAAGAGAAACTTAATCCCTTGGGCACGCGGGACGGAATATAAAGTATTGTTATTTTTATCCTATAACTTTAGTTATTCTTAATATCAAAGACACTGTGGTGATGTTGTTGTTGTTTCCAAGTTGAATTCTTAACTAATCTCGTGTTCATTCCTCTACCCCTGTTAGGGAGGAAGGGCCCTCCTCTTTAGTAGGGACTTCAGTGGTAGAGTAGTTTTGTATTATTGTTCCTTTCTTTTATTATTTTTATGGTTTTTTGTTGTCACTATATAATTGGTATAATATATCTGCTTCAATTCAAAATTTATGATATGTTGTTACACAAATTTGGTTAGTAGTATGGTAGTTGGCCAGTTGATGTAGTTATCAATACATTGTGTGGCGTGCCTTTGTTCTGGTAAATTTGAAGTGTGATTCCATTCCTATAGAGTGTTTTTTTTTTTCTACATGAATTTTAGTTTTTGCAATTAATTCAGCGACATTCTTTATTTTTTTCTAATTTCACTCTTGGTTGTAGTGTATCGACACAAATAGTGGAGACTCCATTGAAATAACAGACCTACCTTGGGTTGACAATTAAATTGTTGCAGTCTTGGTCAATTAGGATTGATTAATCCAGCACTACAATTAGGACGGGTTATAAGGTTGAGTAAAGTATGAAGCTTGGTAGAGTTCCAATTTGAATTTGATCAAGTTAGGTATGTATGAAGAACCAGGTGCTAGTTTATATGTTCACTAGAAATAACCAGGTGATGCAAGTTGTACAATGTTGGGTATTAAGAAGGGATGATAAACCAGTTGTATATTGTTGGGTCGTTAACACTCAGCATCGAGTGGGATTTCCTCCTTCTAGGGTATTTCATCTGAACTACAATCCAAATTGAAGAGGACCAGGATCGTGACTATTCAAATTGCCATGATAGTTACTCTTCAAATTCAAAATTCAAGTTATAGGGTGTTTCTTATATGATAACATCTATGCATTCCTCTCCTCACAAACTTGGATGTATAGGTGTGAAAAACAACTGTGATGGGCTCAGCGACCTAGGTATACAGTTTGCGTCATGTACAGGAATAGGATATATAAGGGTTATTCAATTTGGTTTCATCTATTCCAATTCTACCTTTAATCGTTATGTTAAATACTATCTTTTGTTTACTAATGATGCAAGGTGTTCCCTCATCTTAGCTCATAATGATAGTTGATTAGTTTGGATTTAGACATGGATGCGAATTTAACCAACTTGATATTGATACGTCTTGATGTTGATGAACCACAACCTAATTTTGATGGATCCAATGAACCAACCTCTTTTCATCAGGGATATAAAATGGAGACTATTATTACTAAACTATACCATTTCATGAGGTTTCCCCTTGGCTTTGAGGTTGTTTAGCGAGATGGACCATCTCTAACCTATTGCAAGAGGAAGGGGGACAGAAGAGCTGATAGGAGACTCGCATAATATCTACGTGGTGATATCGCATATCTACTTAGGTTCTCAATGTTAAAAGCTCATTTCTCTACCCTACCTTGGGAGGAACTAAGTAAGGCTAATAAAAGGCTAAGGTTATGTTCTATTTCTTAGCCTACCCAAGAGGAAGTATAAAATCCCGCCAGGTTCGTACAAATGGGAGACTGTTGATACATCAAAGGTAAACCCATGCAAAAAATGAAATGGCAATAGAGTAATCAAAGTAAACCCATGCAATGGGAAATAGATATTACCCTGGACGAAACACAGTTCCCCTTACCCTACAGAGTGCATAAGCACCTGCTGACAGAGACAGCTAGCTCACAGAACTTCAAAGCAGCATATTTACACACACACACACATATGTATATATCAAATTAAACCCATGCAATGGGCAATAGATATTACCCTAGATGAAACACAATTCCCCTTACCCTAGAAAGTGCATAAGAACCTGCTAACAAAAACACCTAACTCACAGGCCTTCAAAGCAGCATATTTACACACACACACATATATATATTTATGTGATATGAATTAAATGTGTTATTTAGAAATGATAAAAAGTGTGAAGGTAGATTTACTCACTTCTTTCAATTGTGTTTACGTGGAACTCAATACATTGGTTGATAAATTATCAAAAAATGGACTCTAAAGTTTAGGACTTCGGGCTATATTATTTTGCTTGAGTTTAGAAATGGTTTTTTTTGTCAATATTCTTTCTAAGTCAACATTTTTTTCTTGGACTACTTTATATGTATTATATGCAATAGTTTTGTATTTTATTTAATACTTTAGTCGACATTTTTTTCTTGGATTAGTTTATATGCATTAGATGTATTATATGTAATATGTTGATACATCACATATACATGCCCCAACTACAGGCCATGACAGTGTGAAGGGTTATGTTATATGTGGTCGGGTTTGTGATAGATGATGTAACCCACCAAGAGTTCATGTTCTACTCATAGATCATGCCTCTAACACTAGTCAAAGTGTCAGAGGCACTGTTTCTGGTTTATGATCATGCTACCTCTAGTGGACCTTCTTTGCCTATTTCAAGTATACCTCCTGTATTTTTAAATCCTCTTTAAACTTTATGTGTTTATTTCTAGAAATTGTCTTTAACTGATGTGTTTGAATTTAATTTATATGTTATTATGCTTCTAGTTTGTTAATTATATATGTTAAATTATGTTTATGATTTGCAGGCCCTCATCAGGTTGAAGTTGAGGATCAAATTGCAACATTGATTCCTCTGTGGGATGATGCTACAACTCATATGACATTGGAGGATGTTATGACCTGTCATTCGTGGATTGCATAATAGATATGTAACATCCTTGCCAGTTCACCAACTCGTCGTAGTTTGTCTTTGATGTTGGATAACATCAATAGGTTAATCAAGACATACTGGAGATCAGGCCCACAGATAAACCTCCTATAGTCTATACAAAGGATTAAGAGGCATGAGGTTAGAGGCCCGTGTACTTGGGAGGTGGTGAAAAAGGCCACCAAGGACATTGATGTTTGTGGGCAGTTGTTCAAAATCCCTTTAGATCACCTTGCTAGACATAAAGGTCCAATTCCACTGAAATATTTTAGGAATGTTTATGCAGCCCCTTTTGTGTATGATAGATTCATTGGAGCTTGAAGCCAATTCCCCCACCATGACCAGGTTGCCATTTATTGTTACAAACATTTATATTCAAATTTTGTGTTACATATGAGGTCGAATTACACTGATATTGGATCTCGTTGTTATGTACCTGAATTGGGATGTACTAATGAGCATGATGGGGCTCTTAGGGACCCTAAGCATTTACCACCACCTTTGAGATTCTTTCCACTACCATCTCAGAGCTTGGTATTACCGATAGAACTAGAGGAGTTATCACAACTCAGTGGTGAGACCAGGGAGACTATTGCAGACAACATACAGATGTCATTGTCCAATGAAAATATTGCATTGGATGGAGAGATTAGGAGACCACCTCCATTGCCTCGTGACCCACCAGTTGCCTTATATGATGATGCATTTCTTGCAAGTTTACCCTTTGACCAATTTTTGACATAGACATGTATGTATCATGATGTCATTCCTGAGACTCAGAGGGTGCATGACCTGCTTGAAAATAGACCCTCAACATGTACCACCGCCTCTGAGATTCTTGCCACTATCGTATCAGAGCTTGGTATTACCAATAAAGATATAGGAGATATCACTACTCAGTGGTGAGACTGGGGATACTATTGCAGACAACATGAAAATGTCATCATCCAATGCACATATTGCATTGGATGGAGAGATTAGGATACCACTACCATTGTGTTGTGACTCACAAATGCCCTTATATGATGATGCATTTCTTGCAAGTTTAACCTTTGACAAACTTTTGACATATACATGTGTGTATCATGATGTCATTCGTGAGACTCAGAGTGTGCACGACCTGCGTGACACAAACAAAAATTTTGACTCTTATTGTCAAATTATGCATAATTATTTATATTAATATCTAGTTAGTATTAGATTGCATTTATATTGATAAGTTCATGATAACATGTAGACACAACCTAGCTACATGGATGAGCTTATGAGGTCATCCGAGGGGGCAGTTGATCAGCCAGGCCATCCTTAACTAGAGCATGTTTCCATGGATTCTCCTCCACCTCCTATGCTCACTAATGTGGAGGAGAGTCACTACAACCACATGGACCAACAGTTGAGGTAAGATTTTTTATTCCTAAGATTTCAACATTTTTTTTTTAAGTTACACATATATGCTAATTAATTTGTAGACTAATTATAATTTGTCTTTGCCATTGTGTACACAAACCCATATGCAGAGTGTCGCTTATGCCACTATTATGTGGAGACATGAGTGGAATGTTGGGTTTAGAGACACTAATAATGTGGGTCCATCTATGCAGGCCCCAATCATTGAGCCACAGGCAGGTGAGCACCAAACCCAGATTCATCAGACCCTCGTCCTATCTGATTTTCATTTGGACTCGACTGAGGTTAGTAGATTCATGTATGTAATTAAAAATGTGGTTCAAAATAACTTATTTCCATATTGTTTATTTTTTACAAATAATGATTTAATTAATTTGAATTTGAATGTATTATATTGTAATACCAACTTATGAACAATTACTTTGCGAGACGAAACTCACATAAGAGTTCTGGTGGTACTTAGAGTGGATAGTTTGTATATTTTCAAGCTCATTTCATAAGGAACATTCACATGTGATACAGACTTGGTATATTTTCATACATGGATAGTTTATGGATGTACATGGACACTATTTTAGTTTATGCATGCTTATTATTTTAGTTTATGGATGTTCATGTGATATTTGTAATTTGTATATATTTTTATATGGATAGTTTATTGATACATGTGTTCACTATTTCAGTTTATGGATTTGTATTAATCTTTTATATGAATGCTCATTAATTTTTGAATTTTATGGATCTTTTAAAATTATTTCACTAATTTAATTTTTTTTCTATATACTATAACTTTTATTAGTAAAATATAGCAATTTTGATTTCGAGTTTCATAGACTATAAAAATAAGTACAGTCTTAAGTTATGATGCAAGCTACTTTGATATGTAAAATGAACTAAAATATAACATGTATCAATTTAATATTGAACATGGAAAGAATTACAATCTTGCTTCATATTGGCTTGTAGAAAGTGTTTTTTAGTGCAATCAACATGTATGTTATTACAACTCAATTTTAAAAATAAATTATTTGAATTATAAAGTCATCCATATTATAATAAAAAACATATATATGAAAAATTTTGTAACCCACCCATATACCATTGCTTGGACAACATTTTTAAGTATTCCAACCAATTTATTATCTCAAATTTCAATTAGAAAACACAAATAGGATTGAAATCATTTTTATTCAATTTTAAAAGATGTCATGTAAACAACAAATAGGTTTTATTCAACATTATTTCTTTTGAGTTTATCTACAAGATCTTACTCATAAAAGTTATAAGTCAGTCATATTGAAATTTAATATATACGTTAAAAAACAATATATGACAACATTTCTATAATTTTATATAATGTTATCAACTTTTCTAAACTCACAAATAGTTATCCAAGTATTTCAATCAATTCTTTATGATTGAAATAATTTTTGTTCGATTTTTAAAAACTCAAATTTGATTGAAATAATTTATATTCAATTTTAAAATATGTGGAGATGTACAACTTAAAAATACAAGTTTTATTCAATTTTATTTTGTTTGAGGTTATCTACAAAATCTTAGTCGTAATGCATGTCATCAATAAATTTTTTGTGCTTACACTGAAATCAATACATGATGTTAAACTAATTACCTTGAAATTAATGTACACCATATATCTAGTTACATCAAATCAGAAATCAACATCTTCACTGAAATCAATGCATCTAATGCAAGTAATAAAATAGGATGAGAAATCAACATCTACACTAAAATTAATGCATCTAATGTAAATAATCAAATGGGATTAGAAATCAACATCTACACTAAAACTAATGCATCTAATGGTGCAAGCAATCAAACAGGATTAGAAATCAACATCTACACTAAAATCAATGTATCTAGTGCTAGTAATCAAATAGGATTAGGAATCAACATCTACATTGAAATCAATGCATCTAATGCAAGCTCAATCAAACAAGATTAGAAATTAACATCTTTAATGCAATTAATGCATCTATCGAAAACAATGAGATAGAATTAGAAATCAACGTCTACACATAAATCAATGCATCTAATGTTGGAAATCAAATAGGATTAGAAATCAACATATGTACACTGAAATCAATGCATCTAGTGCAAGCAATTTTCTTCCATTTCTCTCCCCCCTCCATCTATATCAATATGTTCCTCCATATCTCCTTCTTTGTCTATCTATCTCACCCCCCAGACACACACTCTCTCTATCTCTCTTCATATATATCTATATGTCCCTCCCTCCGTCTATCTCTCTCTTCTTCCCTCTCTCCCCCTTCCATCTATATCTCTATCTCCCACTATCTCTCCTTCTTCATCTCTATATCACCCCGCAAACATACACATTGTTTCTCCATATCTATTTATATCTCCCTCCCTCTCCCTCTTCCCCTTCTCTCCCTCTGTCTCCCCTTCTATCTCTCTTCCCCCTTACTCTCCTCTCTCCCTCTCTCATCATCTCCCTTGCCATTCCCACTCTCTCCATCTCTCCACCTTTCTCTCTCTATATGTCTTTCTTCCCCCTCCCTCTCTCTCCCCCTCCAACCCCATCTCTCTCTCTCCCCCTCCAACTCCGTCTCTCTCTCTCTCTCCATACCTCTCAAGTCCTCTATCTCTTCCTTTCTCTCCCACCTCCCTCTGTCTCTCACCCTCATCACTCTCTCTCTCTTGAGCTTCGTCTTGCAACTCTGTTGACTATCTCCCTCCCTCCCTCATTCTCTCTCCCCCTTCTCTCCATATATCCTTTGTCTATCTATCTCAACCCCAAACATACGCACTCTCTCTCCATCTCTCCCTTGTCACTCCCTCTCTCTCTCTCCGCTTTTATCTCTCTATATGTCTTGAATTTCTTCCTTCCCTATCTTTTCCTACAACTCCATCTCTCGAGCTCCCTCTCTTTCTCAGAGACTCTCTCCTCCTCTCCCTCTCTCCATCTGTGTGTCCCCCCTCTCTCTTACCCTTCTCTCCCACTCTCTCTCCTCTATATTTCAAAAAATTTAAAATACTTTGACAATTAAAATACTATGTTTAAATTATTGTTTTTATTTTGATGTTGTACAACAATTTAACCTTTTTTTTATATAATACATATTTAAAATGCAAGATTTCAGATGTGTGTTTCACATTCACCTAGACATAAAATGATAATTTTCCATTAGAGATACATAGAGCACTTCATGTATTCCAATTGAAATTGTTTAGGTTTTATTTCTTTAGATAACTTTAGGTTATGATTGCTTCAATATTTAAAAAATATTATATATTTTATTATGTTAGATCTATAAAAAAAAAAATGGTTAAATAAAATTAACATATTGAGTCAGCTTGTATGACTCTTTTTGTGTTGATGACTCTTTTGTTGAGGTGCCATATCAACCACATTTATTAATGTGGTTGTGCTATTATATATTATAATATAACAAATTTTATATGGTATTAAAGTTAATAATATTATATTAATTCAAAATTAATAAACTTAATATTAACATTAAAATATATTAATATTAATTTTTGATATAAATACCAAATTTCATAATTTAATTTAATAATAACAATAATAATAAGTTTTTAATATTAATATTAAATCTAATAAGGATCTACATGACATGATAACAAAAATTATAATAATATTTGGAATTCTAAAATGTGGTAAAAACTTAAATTTTAGATAAATTATGGGATTCAATCTTTTTTTATATAAAGGCTGGATTAAGCTATATAGCTCGATGGAGCCCATGTTAACCACTTATATGGCTCAATTGAGGGTTTACAAAACCCTCTATACAACTATTTGAATTTGCAATTTAAATGTTTGATCGAGCCTTTCAACCAACCATTCTACAAAATATCCCGCTATACCATTTTGTACCCTAGCAGAGAAAAATTTGTCCTTAGGTGGTTGAGTTGCTCATGTTGGATTCACGAAAGAATTCTCTATCCAATGGCATATGAGTTTGACATTTTCGAATTCATATGATATTTTTCATCTAATAAACATAATGCTCTAAATTTTTTTGAACAATTTTAAAAAGGTTGAATAAAAAATAAATATCATAAAATATACACAACGATTAATGAGTCATGTTCAGAAGGGTGCTCTTGGTTTTTCAATTTATTTAAATAGTTAAAAAAACCTTACTGAACACACGTGTCTGTAAAATGGGATTGAAATATTACTTTGCCAACTTCAAAAAATAATAAAAATATAATTTTGTATAAAACAATAAATTTGTAATATGAAAAACTTAGCTCTCTCCACGTATATCATGCTTTTATATATATATATATATATATATATATATATATATATATATATATATATATATTAAATTACACATTTTAGACTAAGTTATGCTACAAGAACACATGCATATTCTTAAGATGTGTGAAAAATTGCAAGGACAAGCATTCCATTTAATGGAAAATTGACATATTATATGACCTTAAATATTTTTGCAAAAAATATCATCACGACAACAACATAATTCTCCACAATTTGCCTTTTTACTCCGAATCAAAATTCACAGTGTTTATGTGAATTTTGAAGACTTCGATTTGATAAAAAAGAACAAACTTAAAATTTCATCACCGCATTTGACCCAAAAATGTAACTCATCTTCACCCATTCACCTTTTGGTCAATCATCTCCATCAAAAATATTGTCTTCTCATTTAAATTTAATGAATAATCACACTTTCATATATTCATAGAAATGTCACTAATTACCTTATACAAACACAACTCTACAAAATTCCAAATCAAAGTCCTTCATCTGAGAAATGCCAATAATTACCTTATACACACACAACCCTACAAAATTCCTAATCAAACTCCTTCAAAATAATTCCGATTACCACTAAGCGCGAGAAAACTCCAAAAACACAACCCTTCAATGAGTAAGGGCATACTATCTCATAACCTCGAGGGAAAAATAGAGTCTTATCTAAGCATTTTTTTTACTCGTAATAAATGTTCCTATAAAAACTTGTAAAATTGAAAATCAATTTATAGTAGGTAATAAGCTCTTTTTGTTTTTTTCACTTTACCTACAACTTCTTTTTTCGTTACTCAGCTAAGCCAAAAAGTAAGAGCATTTTTTTGTAAACATTTTGAAAAAATCTAAATAATTTGAACACAACTCTATGAAAGAAGCTTTTACATTATATACAAAATCTATATAATCTATTCAATCTTCAATTTTGTAATATTAGGTCAACTTAATTCCTCTTTATTCTCTGTAATAAATAAAAGGAACACATATTTAATACTATATTAATTTAATTACAAATATATATAATAATTTTAAAATAAAACAAAATTATTTTAATAATATTTTTTAGTTTTATAATCATTTTTTTTTTTGTAAGTTTGGCCGAACAACATCTTTATCATGTCTAATTTATCACTTTAATAGAGATGGGGAATTGAACTAATAACTTTACATCAAAGAGTACCTTAACAAAACATCCCATCTATCCAAGACTTCAATGAACGATTTTATAATCAAAATTATTTTTAAAGAACCATTATTTTCCAAACATATATTCACATTTATCTCATAACAATATAGATGACAAATTAGCCCTGGATAATGAAAGTGATTACATGAGTTCGAAGAAACACAAGCCGCATTTCTAACTCAAAAATACTATTATAATAAAATAATATCAAAATAAAAAAATAATATAATAAAGTCATTGTTGAACACCCGCAGCTTAGCTTAAATATAGTTTAATTAAACAAAAAAATAACAAAAGCAAAGATTTCATCACAAAAATAAAACAACTAATAAAATATTATTTTGTTGAATGTCATCACCAAAAAATTAAGAAATATGATTAACTAATATGGTTTATATTAACATACATATATCTATGTGTGTGTTTTATTTTTATTAATATATATAATTGGTTATAATTAAATGTATTGAAATATGTTTTTAATATATTAATAAGTCATTTTAAATTGAAAATATTGTGAAAAAAATATAATTCATGAGAATAGAAATAATAGAAAATAGAAAAAGAAAAAGTTAAATAAAATAAAACAAAAAATTAGTAATTAATAGAAATGGAAGTTACTAAACAATCCATAATAAGACCTCAACCAATCACCTTACAAATAAATAAATTTAAATAAAATAAAAAATAAGAAAAATAAAATTCCTAATGTTAAATTATAGATAAACGTCATAAATTTTTAGTCAAAAAGACACTAATACCCAATCAAGACAAAATTGAATACTTTAAGCCATATTTACAACAAGTATAACAAGTGCTATGTAGTAGCTAGTGCCGCCCGCTCACTTTAAATATAGGGAAATTGAAATTTAGATTGTTGAAAGGTGAAATTGTTATGAAACTATATAACTTTATTTAGTGATAGGTTTAAGTTAGCAAATCAATTTTTTTACCAACAACTAAATTAATATATCCATTGACCTAATTTTTGGGAAAAAATAATTAGGTGAGATTTTTTTGTGCTCAGTATTGTAATTAATAGAAATGGAGCAAAAATCAAAATCTTTATGAATTTTGTTGAGATTCTAAATTTATTAATTCTCTATCATTTAAAAAAAATTAGTAATAGTATTTAAAAAAAAATAGTAACAATGTTTATTGAATAGTTTATATTTTAATTTTGAATTAAAATCATTATTATTTAAATAAATCTATTCAATATATTTAAAAATCTCAAACCACAATTTCAACCATTCAAAAATTATTTTAATATTTTATTATTAAGTTTAAATGGAATAAAAATCTTCACATACAATCTTCATTTTTTCACATTTTAAAAAAAAAATATTATACTATGAACTATAAACAAAATATAATGTAATAAGATAATCAAATGTAATTGGGTTAAGATAAATAAAAGATATTTGAATTTGATAAGGCATGTGAATAAAGAATATGTGAAATAATTTCAACGAGATAATATATAAATTTTCAAAAAAATTGCAAACTAATTATTGGTTGTGAACCTCAAAGGTTTAAGTTGTCTAAAACCAATTTGTATTCCAGATAAAAAAATTCTCCTTTAAAATTATCTTTGGTAAAAAGAAAAAAATACCAATTTGTATTCCAAATAACAAAACTCCCCTTTAAAATTATCTTTCGAAAAAAACAAGGGAAAAAAATTTATCTCTAAATTAGAGGCCAGAGAGTGGGGAATTAAGTCGCTCCCTAGATCCTCTGATCTTGAACAGAGAGCAGTCACATACGAGAGAGAAAGGCATCTTTGGCAGTGTTAAAAGTGCCCAACCAAACTCGAGAGCTTTCACTGGAATGGATGAATCAATAAGTGACAACTCTTCTTTTCCCACAAATTCCCCAGAAAAGAGAGTATTTGCATCTATTTGTAGTGCAACAATTAGTACAAGAATAATTGCACATTTTATATATCTCATATTCATCTTTGCAGTTCCTAAATTACGTCAAAGTATAGCCTATAGATACCAGTTGAAAATAATTAAATTCTAAGAATAAAAAATGTTGTAATACTTCAACTTTGATACAACCACACATCTCAATCTCTTAACATTGATACAACCACAAATCTCAATCTCTTAACAAGCAATTTATATTGGATTTATAGTAATCCATCCAAGGGAGCTAAATCTATAATCTTCAGAACAATTGGAGTTCTCTTCCACTTCCACTTAGTCTAATATTTATATTATAAAACCAAAAAAAGAAAGTGATAATGAAAAGAAAGAAAAATTATATTTAATCTCATTTATATGAAAGTAATTAAAATTTCACATTCACTTTTGAATGTATTATTTTTTTCTATTGATATGGATTTTATATATTATGTTTTAATAGAAAATTAAAAATTAACAATTTTCTAACAAAATTTATCAGATAACAAATCATTTATAAAATCAAAATTGATATTGATTTTTTATAGATTTTTTTCACAATTTTTTTTAAAAAATTCATAAAAAAATTATAAGCTTTCTGATTTCTTTTTACTTCTAAAAAATTATAAAATTAAACAAAGGGAAATAAAACTAAAAAACCAACTATTAAATTAAGAAATTACTAAAAAGTTTATAATAAAACCTTAAACAATCAATTTACAAATAAATAAATT
Organism: Pinus tabuliformis; assembly: GCA_031772625.1. Lineage (NCBI taxonomy): Eukaryota > Viridiplantae > Streptophyta > Pinopsida > Pinales > Pinaceae > Pinus > Pinus tabuliformis. The sequence goes on from CM062813.1 coordinate 1,175,412,417, forward strand.
AATCATAAAAAAATAATAAAAATTCATTTCTTACTGTTAAATCATAAATAAATTACAAAACATGTGAATAAAAACAAACTAATAAACTATCAAAACAAAATTAAATAAGTTATACCCTACCTGCCACAATTATAATAAATAAAATGTAGGGCTAATGCAAAGTCCAAACATATATTCACATTTATCTTATAACAATATAGATGACAAATTAGTCTCCGAATATGAAAGTGACTGCATGAGTTCGAAGAAACACGAGCTGCATTTCTCACACTCAAAAATACTATTATAATAAAATAATGTCGTAATAAAAAATAATATAACAAAGTCACCGTCCACCACCCGAACGTGTTAAAAATAAATAAAATGTAGGAGCTCATGCAACGTTATCCTCATCATTATCCTTTGAAAAGGTCTCATAATTATTTACACATGATCTTTGACGATATTTAAAATTGAATTATTATTATTATTATTATAAAATATTTTATTTTTAAATAATATTTAAATTATATTATATAACATTTGCATCCATTTAAATTTAATTTATTTGATAAGTTTATTAGACCTTATCTAATCCATAAAATCAATAGATAACGTATGAATCCCCATAGTAACGTATTATATTAAGCCGTCCCCATAATAACGTATTCTTTTCTAAATGAATTACAGTTGGCAGTTGGGTGTGAATTTATTATTATGAACCGAACAAAGCATTATTCATAATCATTTGAATTATTCAAAAGGTGATGGTCAAACCAAGATCATCTCCATCTCTCACATTTTCCTTCATAGTTCATCGAGTTTTTGTGATTCATCTCCTCAATGATGAGATTGTGATAAGCATGTGACATTATACTAATAAAACAAGACCTATACTCTTGAGAATTGAAAATGTCTGTATGTATGAAAATTTTATGAAATTTATTATTATTATTCTAATTATTTTAATTTGGAATGGAGTTTGAGATGGTATATAAAAACAATATTTTATGTTTTTTTAAGTCACATAAAATTTGGTTTTTTAATGAGTTTTATTGAGTAGGATAAAGTTAAATGAATGTAAGATGTTTCAAATATATATATATTAAAAAAATATAATTATATTTTACTAAGATAAGAATATATATTTTATTATTTTTCCAAAAAAATAGTATATTTCAAAAATGGGATTTATATATATATATTATTTTATGAGTAACAAAATTATAATTTTATTAAATACATATAAATATATATCTTTTCAAGACATAAAAATAAATAAACAAATAAATAACTTAATTATTTTATATTATCAAAATACTGAAGATTAATTGAAAATGGTGCTTTATCTAAAAATGAAAAAAGAATACCTACCAACATATATTATTATCGATAGATGTTTACTTTGAGAGGCTCTGCAACCTAGGGTTCTGAAACGCCTTTGCAATGGCGCATCCTGTTATCCTTCTCCTGGCTCCTCTCTCCATTTTGCACTCCATACCGTGACTGCAACCTGTTGTTACTCGTTGCGCTACAATGGCATTCCCCCAGGGGGGGTTCCAATGCCCCCCCCTCCCCCCCACCATTTCTGATAATGGTCCTCAAGCGATGAATACGACTGAACCTCTGGGCACTGCTCAGCATGACAGAGAAGAACGGTACCCTCCGATGCAGGAAATGACAAAAGACTTCACTGTGCAGCCTGACAGAAACAATGAAGAACAAGAAGGAAAGTCCAAGCAACAGGAAATGCCAAAGTGTACCTCATTGACATGCAGACCTGTAGCTACTGAAAGACCCAAAATAGAACTTCCCAGCCACCGAATCAATGGTCGGATCCAATACATGAAGGACCATGCGCTCATTGGAAAATTTATTGGATTCTGGCCGACGGAAAAAGCCTTGCATGGATGGATTGCAGCCAAATGGAAACCCAAGGGACAGGTCACCTTGCAGCTAGGACCGAAAGGGTTTTTCACGGTGATTTTCTTCTGCATCGAAGACCGAAATAGGGTTATGGATGAAGGTCCTTATTTCTTCAACTCGGCTGGCCTGTATTTAAGAGCTTGGAGAGAGAGATTCAACCCTGACAAGGAGGATCTCAGCTGGGCGCCAGTATGGATTAGGCTATACTCGCTTCCCGTGGAATATTGGGATGAAGAATCACTCAGAGAGATAGGAAAGGGGTTGGGAGAGTTTGTCAAAATTGCTGAAGAAATGAAGTTGTGTAGATATACCTCATACGCCCGCATCTGTGTCTTCATGCGCTTGGACAAAGCCCTTCCGGAATCGGTAAGCCTCTTCCACGATGACTATGAATGGATTCAACCCTTAGATTTTGAACATGTTCCCTTTCGCTGCCGTAAATGCCATGCCCTCGGACATCTGTTCAGGGACTGCCCTCTAAATGCTCATCCACAAGCCTCTGAACTCTCAGGCAAGGTGAACCATGAGGGCTTCACCAAGGTTGAAAGTCGTAAGAGATTGCACAAAAAACCCTCCTCTGGGAAAAAACCCCATCAGGATGTTGCTTCCATCGCCTCCACGAGCAACAGCTTCGAGGTTCTGGCAAAAACTCCGGAAGACCCTACCCAAATCTCTATGTCAATCCCTCAGCCGATCATCTCATCTCCCCTGATCCCCCCTTCGGCCTCCTCTCCCAAACCCCTGCCTCCAAAAATCTTAAGTGGGACTCTCAAAGTAGGCCCAAAAAAACCTGAAGGGAAATCCAAGGAGATGGATATGGACGATCCCCAAAACCAATCCTTGCACTTAGCGCTCATTTCAGAGGAAAGCAGTCAAGCGCAACACATGGATGAAGAACTGGAAAGCATAGATCTGAGCGGTCTAGACATTTTTGAACTGGAACAAGCTTGCAAAAAGGAGTATGACAAAATCCAAGAGCATCAGCTGAGTACTCTGGAAGTCATCATATCCAGAGCCTATCAGCAACAGCAGTTGGGAATACAACCGGGAAGTCAATGGGACGGCTACCTCCTTCCAAAAGACACCAAAAAACGTGGAAGAAAGACAGACCTCCAGCGAACTATAGCCATAGGGAAAATCCTGGTTGACTCAGGCAGATATGCTAAATTGACAAAGTACTACAAGCCCACTACTAATAGTGAATCATGAAGCTCACTTCATGGAATATAAGAGGGCTCAATAGCCCTGGGAAACTCAGAATGATTAAAAGTATGATAAAGCAGGAACAACCATAGATATTCTTTCTGCAGGAAACAAAATGCAACAGTAACACCCTGGGAAACATCCTTTCAAAAGCTTGGCCAGGCTGTCACTCGGTTGTTGTGGATGCGTCAGGGGCCTCTGGAGGTTTGGCAATTGCCTGGAATACGCAAGCAATAACGCTTTCAAATTTCCATGCATCCCATAACATTATTCAGGCTACGTTTCACATTATTGGCACTAACACTCATGGTCATCTTACCAATGTTTACTTTCCGCAGGAAGCAGCCAACAAAATTTCTCTTTTAGATACCATAGAAGCACTCAACTACAATAGAGACCATCCTCTTTGGATCATTGGAGGAGACTTCAATATGATCACCAAGCTAGAGGAAAAGACGAGGGGTCGGGCCAAGCTGGAACAGGAAACGGACCACTTCAAAGATTTTATCCACAACAATCTGCTAATAGACATGCAAACCTCCAATGGAATGCACACCTGGAGCAATCACAGGGTTGGGCGGCATCAAATTGCTTCAAAACTTGATAGATTCCTCATCTCGGATAATGCAGTGCATCTCGGAGGCGACCTAACAGCATCCATCCTTCCATACTCTGGATCCGACCACTGGCCTATCTCTCTCCAATGAAAACGGCCAGGCGACTCAACCAGACGTCCATTTAGATTTGAAGCATTTTGGTTATCCCATCCCGTTTTCAACAACTTCATCAAATTCACCTGGAACAACTTCTATGCGCTAGAGGGATCAAAAATTTTCCAGTTTCAACAGAAGCTCAAATTCCTAAAATCCCAAATCAAAAGTTGGAACAAAGAGACCTTCAGGCCCAACAAGACCTCAACAAGGAAATGAAAGATCTCCAGCAACAGATAATCACAGAGGGATACAAGGACGGGACTCTGGAAAGGGAAAGGCACATACATAATCAATTGGAGGAGAGAAGAAAGTAAGAAGAAATTATCTGGAAACAAAAATCCAGAATTAGATGGTTGAAAGAAGGCGAAAGAAACACTAAATTTTTCCACAGAACTACTATTCAAAGAAGAATGCACAACACTATCTCTTTTATACAAAAGTAAGGGGGGAAAGAGTGGAAAACCATGCAGAGATTGAACAGGAATTCATCAATCACTTCCAAGAGGTCCTTCAAGAACCCCAGATTGATAGGCGGCATGTTATAGAAAAGATCACTCAAAATGTGCCAAAAGTTATCACAGAAGAACACAACCAAGTCCTTCTATGACCTGTAACGCCCGAGGAGGTGGATTTGGCCATGAAGCAGCTTAAGGAGGGCAAAGCTCCGGGACCGGATGAATTTTCCACAACTTTCTTCCACTCTTTCTGGGAACTTATAAAAGAGGAAGTGTGGCAAGTGGTGGAGGAATCGCGCTCTCTTCACTGGCTATTGCCATCGCTCAATTCTACTTTTATCGCCCTCATTCCCAAAGAAGAAAGTACTATCACTCCGGACAAATTTCGCCCAATCGCTCTTTGCAACGTCATCTACAAGGTTATATCCAAAGTCATTGCCAACAGGTTGAAGCCGTTGCTGCCCCTGCTCATATCGCCTGAACAATCTGGTTACGTTGAAGGACGTCAAATTTTGGATGGCATCATCCTCACTCATGAAATCATCCATTCCCTCAAGATTTCCAAACAGGCAGGTATGATTCTCAAGATTGACCTTTCCAAAGCTTTTGACAAATTAAGTTGGACTTACATTCAAAAAATGTTATGTGCCTTTGGTTTTTCACCAATGTGGGTTCGCTGGATTCAGAGTTTAATCTCCTCTACCTTCTTTTCAATCCTCATTAACGGCATTCCCTCTCGACCATTCAGCCCCTCCAGAGGCATCAGGCAAGGGGACCCTCTATCCCCTTTCCTTTTTGTTTTAATGGCTGAAGGGCTAGGTAGACATATCAAGCACGCCCTTCTCTCCCAGCATCTCAAAGGAATTTCAATTCACAATTCCCCTGCTACCACCCACCAACAATTCGTTGATGACAACATGCTCTTCGGGTACCCATCTGTCCAGGAAGCCACCATTTTCAAAGCCCTTCTGAAGGATTTCTCAGACGCCTCTGGCACAAGCATAAACAAAGCCAAATCGCAAATCTTCTTTTTTCACACGCCTCCTATCACTCAACAGGCTATTGCACGCATTCTAGGTTTTTCCATAGCATCCCTGCCTTCCAATTACTTGGGCGCTCCTCTCATAGACTCTGCTATCAAGCACGCCTCCTGGCGTAGGCTCCTAGAGAAGCTCGAATCTCGTCTCTCTTTATGGACTCATAGAACTCTGAACATAGCTAGTAGATTAGTACTTATCAAAGTTGTGCTTCAGGCAATGCCCCTCTATCTCTTCTCAATCCTGGCAGCGCTTAAATGGGTTCTTAAAAAAGTCAGAGATATTCAATGCAACTTTCTGTGGGGGGCACATGGAACAAATCTCAAATGGGCCCTCGTCAAATGGACTACAGCTTGCAAGCCAAAGGAAAAAGGGCGCATAGGTCTGCAAGATCCTAATCACAGTAATGAAATCATGGGTGCAAGAATATGGTGGCAATGGTTTTCTAAGCCCAATAAGCCTTGGGTTTTGATGAGCCCCAAAAATGGACAATTATTTGGGCTCATTCAACCTCCTAAGTTGACTTAATCCACCATTCTCATTTGTTTATTACATGTTTTTGATTATTTTTATGTTGATAGAGTGAATTTGGTTAGTCATTATGCCAACAAGTCTAATGGGTGCTTTGTGTAGCCTTGTTGGTCAGCTTGGAGACAAAATTGAAGGTCTTAATGAGCACTTGGCAGCCAAATTCGTGGGAGAACAAGCTAGAGGATTTGTAGGAAGGTGTCCCCCTCATTTATGGGCCCTTACCTCGAATTCTCCACCATCAGCTCGGAGTTCAATGGCCACCGAATCAATCAGCTCAAGGGCAGCCAAGCAAGTCAAGTTGGACTGCTGTTAACTCCAAGTCTTGGGCAGCCAAGTCCCTAACTTTTAGGAGGACTGTTGGGTCCTCAAAATTGTATAAATAAGAAGGCTTGGGGCCTCATTTTGGTTAGCTAGTTGGTAGTCATTTTTGTAGCTAGTTAGTCATTTTGTTTTAGCCATTAGTTAGCTAGCTTGTAGTTCGATTTTTAGGCCATGGATTAGCTTTGCTTTCAGCTCATTCTCAAGCTCTCCTTATGGACAGTTTTGATGTACTTTTCATTTCTTGATTAATAAAGATGGATCCAGCTTTGCACCAGCTCTAAATCTTTCATGGGAGGCTGTAGCTCTTGGGGTTGGGCCCATCTCAAGCGCCCAGTACCTCCCTTGTGTATCTTTATGTGTTTGCTGCGTTCTTGAAATAAAAATCTGCTCTTTAGATCTTGCTTTGTTATGGTAGTTGGTTTTGATGGGTAACGTAGCTTTTTATGCTTAGAATCGATTGGTAGGAGTTTGTTATGCATTTAGATCTTTTGGAATGCTCTTTCTCACGTGAAGTACATGGTTCTCTTTCCAAACAAAGCTGTTGTTCATTTATTTCATTGACAATTAGATTAAGTTAGCTAGGACTTGGTTTGTTTGCAAGAATTCATTGATTCGTTTAAATGAGCATTGTGCAGGGCATCTCTATCATCTTCATCACCTCCTCAAGTTCTATTTAACCTCTATCTCACTCATTTACCCTCCAACTCTCTCATTTCCCACATAGCTCCATCTCCTTCAACTTTCGTTGGTTCCATCCTTCCAATCATCAAACCATTGCATACACTCTTCCTTCATCTGATTTTCCAACTTCTGAGCCGTCACCAGCCTTATTCCTACCTTACACATCTCCCCCTATCATTCCATCACTCCTCCATCACTTCAAACACTCACGGTAGGTCATCCTGTAGCCATTTGTAGACATCCTGTAGAAACCAGAGTATCCTGTAGGATCCCCTGCAGACATCCTGTAGGAGACCACTCACTCGGTTGCCGAGCTTCTGAATGTGAGGAACCTCTGTGGATGGATGCTAAGGATCCCTAGGGACCTCTCCTAGCCTTCCCAACCTGTCCCATGCTTTCCTTCCTTCTCCATCCCATCTGCACAACCAAACCCTAGTTAGCACAAGATCACAATCATTCCACACACTTAAAGGAAAATACAAAAACATAACTTTCATGATGCAAGTAGTTTAGATCCATGCATTTTCACTTATTAGAGGTAATGACAGCATTGGTAGAAGTTGCATTTACATTCTTTGCATTGTAGAGGTTAGACTAGTCAAATTAGGGTTTCCTAGGTTTACATGCTTTGATTTGCTTTCAGTTCATTTTTGTCAAGTAAAGTAGCTTTCCTTTGAGATTAGCTTTCATCCATCAATTAGCAAGCTTCTTCTGAGAGCCTATAGAAGTTGGCTTGAGCCCTAGCGGACTTGTGCCAGCTGACCAAGTGACAGCTGCGACAAGAGCTAGTACTTGTGCATATAGCACCGCCGCTTCCAAGTTTGTACGAACTACCGGGTTGATAAAATTAAGAGACAAGAAGCCCCAGGAGTTGTAGCATTATTGCTATAATATTGTAGCTCACCATCTTTTTGGCGACGTTGCCGGGGAAGCGTCAGAGTATTAGTAATTGTTTCTTTTCTTCTACTTTCGTACTCTTACTTCTGCTCAGTAGTTTATTTCATTTCCATTCTGCAAGAGTATCTTAGCATTTCCTGCTTTCCTAGATTAGCATTTCTTGCTTTCCTAGATTAATATTTCTTGCTTTCCTAGAGTAATTTTTCTTGCTTTCCTAGATTAATATTTCTTGCTTTCCTAGAGTAATTTTTCTTGCTTTCCTAGATTAGCTTTCCAATTCTGCAATTCCATTTGAGCAAAATAGATTAGTCCTTTCAATTTCGCAAGATAGTTAGTTGCATTTCAATCTATTTCATGCTTTGTAGGAGTAGAGATAAGTTAGAAAAATGATTGCACAACACCCCCACTGCTTCACACAACCAACGTTCTTCTTCGATGGCTGTGATGAAAGGACCCCTGGGTGGACATCAAGACATATCTGAAGAACCTCTAGGGGAGAAGAAGAAGAAACATTCCTCTGAAGCAAATGGCTACAAGCAGAGATGTTGGGAGAAATATCTTGTCCAAAGATGAATTTGAAAATCAGATCAAAGATTTCAAGAGTGATATGAGGCAGTTTCTTGCCATGCAACTGGATACCTTGCGGATCCAAAAGAAGCAAGAAGAAGCCAAGAGGGCTTTGGTCATTTTTTGTCCTAAGTGCCTTAAAAAGCATCCTAGGAATGAATGTCCAATGCACTCCCTAGAAGTGTGTTTCATCTGTGAGGAATACCATCCTACAGATCAGTGCCCTTCCTTGCCCAGAATCAAAGCTACATATCAAAGAGCCAAGAGAGCCACTGAATCACTCTGTTATATGAACCAAAGGAGGCCACATGGACCCATACCCTACCAGCAGGAACTACAAGGGACACCCGAGACCTATTATGACCCTTATCAAGCCACTTTCATGCCTTCTTGGGATCCCCCTGCTCATCCTTCCTAGTCTACACCTCCTCCTTGGTCATATTCTCCTTGTTCCTTCACAGATCCATATTATGCCCAACCAGTTGCTCATTCATTTCACTCTTATGCTCAGCCACAGCCTCAGTGGAATGCACCTTATCAGGAGTGGAGGCCCCAGTACAACTCTCATCCCGCTCATTTTCCTCCACCACCTGCTCATCCACAACCATCGCCTCCTCCTCCACCAAGGCAACCCCAAATGCCTACCCAATCACAATGCCATCCATCTCCATCTCAATTTCACACCCCCACTCAGCTACCCGTACCATTTCAAAAGCCATGCAATGGAGTAGCTCAACCTAATTGCAAAGTTGAGGCACAACATGTGCAAATGACTCCTTTTGAGCTCAATGATCTTCACCATAGCTCAGGAAAAGCATTGCAAACAAGAGATCATCTTTGAAGCATTGAAGGATCACATCCAGCAAAAGAAGATTCAAAAGAGGAGATCAAAGAACCATGGGCTGCACTTGATGAAGAGAAGAGATCAAAATCAGAGATCGAGAGAGTTCCCTCATGGTTACCATCAAATCTTCCATGTATTCAAGAGAAAGATCAGCAAAAAGAGGAAGATGAGAAAGTCATGTTAGAAGGTGACATGAAGAATGATCCAGATCAGCAAAAGAACCAAGGGTATCAAAGCTATATTGAGATATGGTTTCAGAAGGTCACTAAGTTGCAGCAGTACTATCTTCCTCAGTTTTGTTTGGTCCCTTCAACGCCAGATCATTTGGTCTCTGAGATCTGGATACCTGTCAGAGCATGCATTTCGAGCCTCCACATCATTTTTTCTCTAATCTCGATGTGCACATGGCTCCATTGGAAGTATTCTTATACTTGAGAATGATTTTGTTTTTCAAGTAGGGTAGGGTAGAAAAAAGAAAAAAGAAAAAGAAAAAAAGGGAAAAAAGGAAAATAGAAATCTAAGGTGAAAACCCCCTCGGAGGCGCCTTAGATTGGCTCATTGATTGAAAACCTCCATGAGGCGGTCAATGGGTTGGAAAGAAAAGAAAATAAAAGAGAAAAAGATCTTTGGGTGAAAACCTCCCTTGGAGGCGCCCAAGGCAGGCAATTAGGGTGAAAACCTCCATGAGGCGCCCTAGTTGTTTTTCAAAAAAAAAAAGAGAAAAAAGAAAAAGAAAAATGAAGTTAATCTCCATTGAATAAGTTCATGTTGCAGCAATGACATTGCAGGTTAAAGAAGGACGTTTCATGACAGGAGGAGCACTCAAATCAAAGACAAAGGAGTTTTTGTGCCTTCTACAGGAAGTTTCGTATCTTCTACAGGAAGCTTACAAAAAAAGCCAAATTGATCTCCGAGGAGGACCTGAAGGCTTGGAATATGTCCATGAGGCCTACACTCATCTATGTTTCCACTCCTCACCCCTTTTCCATCATTCTGTTCATGTCATTATGCTTCTTTCCTCAAAACTGTGTTTTCTACATGATGCTCTATATTTCTACAGGAAACATCCTGTAGAACCTTTGGACGAGCCAAATTCAATCTCAAAAATGAATCTAATGGTGGGAATCTATTGATTAGGCCTACAAGCACTTGTGTGTCCATCCCTTTCCTTTCTCCATCATTCGTCCACCTCCTTGTGCTTCTCATTGTGCTTCTACAGGAACTTCCTGTAGAAATTGAGGGAAACTAGCCATGGATTTCAAAAAGTGGTTTGGCGAGCATGGTAGCTTCCTCAAAGGTTCAGAAGTCCTCCTGCAATCTTCCAACTCCTCCTCCATCATCTCCATACCTGCATCACAGCAAAAATTCATTTTGTCATACCATGCAAACACATGCAAAATGCCTTGAAGCCAAAAACACATAGAGCAGAATTTGTTTTTGCCATAACTTGAGAACCATGCATCCATTTGACAAAAAATTTTATGGGGGATTGTACAAGGTCGATGACAACATGCCTGAGCAGTTTCATGCAATTCCGGTGCACGGTTTCCAAGAAATCAGCCTCCATCACCATCAGCCATTTTTGCATTTTCTCCATAACTGTGCATCCGTTTCAAACCCTGTTTCATGGGGAGATGAACGTGGGTGATAGTAGCATACCCAAGCAGTTTCAGCCAATTCCGATGCACGGTTTCCGAGAAATCGAGCTCTGAAATCTTCAGCCATTTTCCAATTTTCTCGAAATCCGTGCATCCATTGATCACGAATTTGCTATGGGAGATGCATCATGATGGTAGGAACATTCCCACCAAGTTTCAGCTCAATCCGGTTTTCCGTTTGGGAGAAATGGAAAAAATAAGTTCTGGTCCTGTGAAAATTCAATGGCAGCAGGTTCAGGATGCAGATTTGAACGTGGAAATGAATTCTCGTTGCATGCATCTGGCCAGAGGACACCTGCACAAGAAAACCAGCCATGGATTAGCAGCCCAGCCATCATGCAACCATAAAATCAAATGCATGCAGCAATGACAGCCCACAGCAGCTCACGGCAGCCATTCAACTTCGAGGTATGTGACAAACCCATTCTTCTATTGCATAAAATTAATTTGGAAACTGCATGAATGAATGAAATGGTGAGATTAAGCCACGGATTGGCGAGGCTCAACCGATTTTCTTCCCTAGCACTCAGCTGGAAGTCACGCAATACACGTGGATAGCTGACTTACGTGGAAATTAAAACAACAAGGAGTGTTGGTTGTTTAAACTTCAGTTCAATTCACGGCAGTGATTACAGGGGTAAAACATGCAGTTCGGGGACAACACTTCCAGTTGCATGTGGCCATGTACACTTGGCCACTTCACTCTCTCACGTGAATCACGCAACAATTAACGAACACTCAGCTAAAACTCACACTACATGCTGTCCATTTGCACTTGACTGAAGTATGCATCCTCCGATTCCAAAAGTGATGAAATAGTCCTCCTCCACTGGTTTCTACCTGTTTTCAAAATTATCCCACGTATCAAGCTCGCTCAAAGGCGCAGAGACTCTACAGGCGTTTCTACAGGGACGCAGTTCTACACGAACGCAGTCTACAGGAAGGCGTTCTACAGGAAAGTACAGCAGAGCCTCCTAGAGCAGAAAAGCTTGGATTTTTCTTCGACAAATTGGAAATCCCGAAAGTGGTAGGCTTGAAGAAACACTCCTCCATGCATGATACATCTGAAAGGTGGTGAATTAAAACTATTTTTGAATAAGAAAGTATGAAAAAAATCTGCTTGTGAATCCAGAATAGTAGTTTTCCTGTGTGTTACATGGAATGTTTTAGTTGGTCCTGCGTCAGATTCTCTTCCACAGTTCATGTTAAGAAATTCCTCTGCTAGAAACGATAAACCACTATGAGGGTTAACCTATGCATGAAGAATACGAATTTTATGTGATTGTATGCATGCTGAGGATGAAGCTCTACACTTTGTCTGTGGGAGCCTGATTCCCTTTTGACAGTCGGGTTTGGGCACCAAAAGCATTATAACCAGGGAATTGGTGCAAAGTTGAAATACAAGCACCCGAGAAATCTTGTCCTGAGGATCAAAAGAGGAAAGCATAAAAAAAAAAAATAAAAAAAAAAAAAAAAATAAAAAAAAAAAAAACAGTCCCTTTCTGCTCAGAGCATTGAAACAGGGCACTCTCACCAAACCAGACCAACCAACTTACATCCTTTTTGGTAGCAAGGTCAGCCTTCAAGTTATGAATTCACCTCATCCAGCAGCGCAGACAAGGAAGCATCTGATGAACAACAGAGAAAAGACCCAAGACAGGCCACCATAGGAAAAGAAAGAAGAGAAACAAAGAAAGGCCAAGCTACCAAGACCAAAGTTGTGGGTAGAATAAAGGCATAAATGCCAAGGGAGAAACAATTGCAACACAGGGTAGAGAGGACTGAAAAAGTCCAAACAAGTGAAGACAAAACCAAGGCAACCACAGCAAAATTGAAGAAGAATACACCCCAGCCATGCAAACCAAATCAGGAAGTGTAAAAACGGCTTCTACAAGAAGCCAGAAATCAGCTACAGGACTTCTACAGGAAGTCCTGAAAACACTATTTTGGCTTGGTTCTGATCGAGTGTCTTGTGTCTCCTTGTTTCACTGATGTTTGTAAAATTTATAAAAGAGGAAGGTCTATTTTTTTTGCTTAAACACAATAACCTGCTTACCAAAGCCTTTGAAAAGTGGGGTGATTTGGTGATGGCTTCATTCTGCTAACTGGTCCAACTTAGCATTTGAGGATTGTTGGCAAGATGTTCATCTGTGATGATTTCTGTGAAGATCTTACTTTGGAGCTGAGAGGTGATAGTTTGATGGTACATTTTCTTTCACACAAAATGCTGGTGAATTGTCTTTGACAGAGAAGAGAGCACCATTTCTTCCATATGATTGTGCACTCATAACAAGGCTGAATACTCAGTAAGAAAAGCAGCAGACAGTGAGGAAGAAGAGCAGAAAGGGGGAGGAGATGAAGGTTGCCACAACAAAGCTGAAAGGAGAAGGAACCTCCAACCAAGCAGACCAAAACAGTTGAAACGATTTCTACAGGAAGCCAAAGCTCAGCTACAGGTCTGTTTCTACAGGAAGACAGAGTCTGTTTCTACAGGAAGACAGAGTCTGTTTCTACAGGAAGATAGAACAATTTCTACAAGAAAGTTTGAAAAGAGGGAAGCCAAAGGAGAAATCAGCCGAAATGCTAGCCAAGAAAGTCACCAAGGCCATCAAAGACAAGGGGAGAGATTTGGTTGCTCAGAGGATGAGCAACACTTTCAGTAGGGGGGTGATGATGAGCCCCAAAAATGGACAATTATTTGGGCTCATTCAACCTCCTAAGTTGACTTAATCCACCATTCTCATTTGTTTATTGCATGTTTTTGATTATTTTTATGTTAATAGAGTGAATTTGGTTAGTCATTATGCCAACAAGTCTAATGGGTGCTTTGTGTAGCCTTGTTGGTCAACTTGGAGACAAAATTGAAGGTCTTAATGAGCACTTGGCAGCCAAATTCGTGGGAGAACAAGCTAGAGGATTTGTAGGAAGGTGTCCCCCTCATTTATGGGCCCTTACCTCGAATTATCCACCATCAGCTCGGAGTTCAATGGCCACCGAATCAATCAGCTCAAGGGCAGCCAAGCAAGTCAAGTTGGACTGCTGTTAACTCCAAGTCTTGGGCAGCCAAGTCCCTAACTTTTAGGAGGACTGTTGGGTCCTCAAAATTGTATAAATAAGAAGGCTTGGGGCCTCATTTTGGTTAGCTAGTTGGTAGTCATTTTTGTAGCTAGTTAGTCATTTTGTTTTAGCCATTAGTTAGCTAGCTTGTAGTTCGATTTTTAGGCCATGGATTAGCTTTGCTTTCAGCTCATTCTCAAGCTCTCCTTATGGACAGTTTTGATGTACTTTTCATTTCTTGATTAATAAAGATGGATCCAGCTTTGCACCAGCTCTAAATCTTTCATGGGAGGCTGTAGCTCTTGGGGTTGGGCCCATCTCAAGTGCCCAGTACCTCCCTTGTGTATCTTTATGTGTTTGCTGCGTTCTTGAAATAAAAATCTGCTCTTTAGATCTTGCTTTGTTATGGTAGTTGGTTTTGATGGGTAACGTAGCTTTTTATGCTTAGAATCGATTGGTAGGAGTTTGTTATGCATTTAGATCTTTTGGAATGCTCTTTCTCACGTGATGTACATGGTTCTCTTTCCAAACAAAGCTGTTGTTCATTTATTTCATTGACAATTAGATTAAGTTAGCTAGGATTTGGTTTGTTTGCAAGAATTCATTGATTCGTTTAAATGAGCATTGTGCAGGGCATCTCTATCATCTTCATCACCTCCTCAAGTTCTATTTAACCTCTGTCTCACTCATTTACCCTCCAACTCTCTCATTTCCCACATAGCTCCATCTCCTTCAACTTTCGTTGGTTCCATCCTTCCAATCATCAAACCATTGCATACACTCTTCCTTCATCTGATTTTCCAACTTCTGAGCCGTCACCAGCCTTATTCCTACCTTACACATCTCCCCCTATCATTCCATCACTCCTCCATCACTTCAAACACTCACGGTAGGTCATCCTGTAGCCATTTGTAGACATCCTGTAGAAACCAGAGTATCCTGTAGGATCCCCTGCAGACATCCTGTAGGAGACCACTCACTCGGTTGCCGAGCTTCTGAATGTGAGGAACCTCTGTGGATGGATGCTAAGGATCCCTAGGGACCTCTCCTAGCCTTCCCAACCTGTCCCATGCTTTCCTTCCTTCTCCATCCCATCTGCACAACCAAACCCTAGTTAGCACAAGATCACAATCATTCCACACACTTAAAGGAAAATACAAAAACATAACTTTCATGATGCAAGTAGTTTAGATCCATGCATTTTCACTTATTAGAGGTAATGACAGCATTGGTAGAAGTTGCATTTACATTCTTTGCATTGTAGAGGTTAGACTAGTCAAATTAGGGTTTCCTAGGTTTACATGCTTTGATTTGCTTTCAGTTCATTTTTGTCAAGTAAAGTAGCTTTCCTTTGAGATTAGCTTTCATCCATCAATTAGCAAGCTTCTTCTGAGAGCCTATAGAAGTTGGCTTGAGCCCT
Source organism: Pinus tabuliformis (assembly GCA_031772625.1). Classification (NCBI taxonomy): domain Eukaryota; kingdom Viridiplantae; phylum Streptophyta; class Pinopsida; order Pinales; family Pinaceae; genus Pinus; species Pinus tabuliformis. The sequence goes on from CM062813.1 coordinate 1,175,427,706, forward strand.
AGCGGACTTGTGCCAGCTGACCAAGTGACAGCTGCGACAAGAGCTAGTACTTGTGCATATAGCACCGCCGCTTCCAAGTTTGTACGAACTACCGGGTTGATAAAATTAAGAGACAGGAAGCCCCAGGAGTTGTAGCATTATTGCTATAATACTGGAGCTCACCATCTTTCCATCTGGACAGCCAAATACACCAACCACAGACCAGCGGAGGAGCTTATCAGATTCACTCCTTCTGAGAAAGGCTCGCTAATTTGGAATGCGGCCAGTCAACATTTCTTGCTGATCCAACAACACAGCTTTTGGGAGATTAGAAGCGGCAGCACAGCTCGATTCTGGACAGATGCATGGAATCAGCTTCCAAGGCTTGATTGCATTCTCAACCTACCACCCAGCCAAGATTGGGAGGAGCAACAAAAGGAAACGGTCAAGCAACAGTGGACTCAGGAGATAGAACAAGGATACAGACAATGGAAGCAATCCGACAGGCTCATCAGAAATGTTGACAACCAGACTAAAGAAATCTTGGAAAGAGAGCTCCAAAAACGCCGAATCAGATACTCCGAAGGCAAAGACATCTTGAGATGGGGATACACCCCAAGAGGATCCTTTACCACGAAAGAGGCCTACAAAATCAAATGCCAAGATTCTGCGCCTCAGGATCCTATCTGGGGAAGAATCTGGACTCCAGGCATTTGGCCCAAAGTTTCCTTATTTCTGTGGCTCACTAGGCATCGCAAAATCCTAACTTGGGACAATTTAAGGAAGAGGAACATTCACAGGCCCTCCATTTGCCCCAACTATCATTCTCATGAGGAAACGTTACAACATCTCCTGGACTCCTACTCTCTGGCCAACCTTCTGTGGAAGAAGACCAGTTTCCGCTACCAAAGAAATTGCTGAGAGTCCGAGGACATCATCAACTCCATACGCCTCTAGCACCAAAGCCCTTATAAAAGCGCACTTCTCAACCATCTATGGAGAATCATTCCTGGCCTCCTCCTCTGGACTATATGGAAAGAAAGGAACAAGCGTATTTTCAAAGACCAAAGCACTCCTTCAGAAATCATCTGGGGCAACTTCTGTCATAACCTGAAAGAGACATTGGCACTCAAATCTTGGCTCCCGGATGACTTTCCCACGCAGGCAAATGAGATAGCCATATGGGAAAATTGGAACATTCAACTCCCTCAAGGAATTCCTGCTTGCAAAACTTTAGAAAGCTTGAATATCAGTAAGCACTCCTGGTTCCCCCCTCCAAGGCATAGATTCAAACTCAACTTTGATGGAGCTTCTAAGGGTAACCCTGGCAAAGCAGGATTTGGCGGCATTTTCAGAGATCATAAGGGCGCCAGTCTCTTGATCTACCTCGGCAACATTGGATGGGACACGAATAACTCAGCTGAGCTGGAGGGGCTCTGGCAAGGATTACTCCTATCCCAACACCATGGTTTCCAGCCTCTCGAGATTGAAGGAGACTCCCTCATCCTCATCAATCTGGCCAAACAGCTGCTCAATGGAGCTCATGCGAATAAAATCTCCAGTAGCTAGAGACTTGAAGCCTGGCTGGACGCCATAGAAAAAACACTCAACACCAACAGAGCAATCATATTCAACCATGTTAAACAGGAAAGCAACAAGGTCGCGGATCTATTGGCTAACCTGGGAGTGGAAAATAGGCATTCTCTTCTCACTGGAGCTCTAGACATAATTCAGAATCATGAACAAGAACAGGAATGCAACATTCTGGTCCAAAAGGATGCAGCTCCCCCGGATGCGGGTGCTTATACCGCTGGTTAATGCGATGGGACAGGGGTGCGGCGAGGTTGGACGACACCTGTCGGCCCTGTACCACTTGGTTCATCGCCGGACGAAGTTTAAACAGAGGCATTGGATTTCATTTGGTCTCACATCATGTGGCTCTGATATGCATAGCCTGTACACTGATTTCTCCATCGCTTCCGCATGCTCTGACCTGAGCTGGGCCTTAGCTCTCTTCAATGTTGGAGTTATGGCGGGTGCAATCCGAGGAAGGGAGGATGAGGCTAAATACAGGCTCAGCTCTGCAATCGTTTGGAAGCCTCCGGTGCTCTGCTGGTCTGGTAAAGTTGCGTTTTGGTATGCTGTCTGGTTATGCTTGGCCAACTCTGTGACGCTGCCTCTGTCTTCTCCCAATTTCCCTATCAATCCCCCCTCCGCTTACCCCAGCGCTCTCCCTGCTCTTCATTCCACCATGGTTCGCCAACGTATGCTCAGCAGACGGGGCGGCTCGTGGGGTGGTAGCTCTCGGCCTCAGGCCAGGCGGCATAGTACCTCAGACTCTCCGTCTTCTTCAGCAGAAAACCCCCACTATCCTAACACAAGAAGTGGCCGTGGTCGAGCAGGCCTTCGCTCTGCTCCCTTCCCTCTGCCCTCACATCACACCCCCCATACCACGCAATTCCAGTTCAGAAGCTCCCTCAATAAACCGATCATCATCGCCACTCTTTCCATCTCTTTTTCTGAGGAAGCAGAGCAGAGTATCCCGATGACCTTCTCCATGGACGAGATGCACAGGGCTGGACCGAGTCGAAACAGAGACAAGGAAGAAGCGCATGGAGGTCATGGTGGTCAGACCAAACGGAATGGGAAGGCCGTCGTTGGCAGCCTGCATGAGGATTTGGAACCGCAGAATGACACGCAAGTTATGGAAGGGCGCAGGATGGACGTGTCGAACCCGCAGCTGAACGTGTCGGACCCGCAGCTGGACGCAAGCAGCAAAGAAGGCGAGCAGCAGGCCGTGGGCCAAACTGAGCCAGACAACCCAGATGATTGGGGTTGCCCGATAGTGGAGGAACCTGCCACGGAGGATTTCATTAACCGCATCACGAATGCCAGGTGGCACTTCATTTAACTCCTGGTTTTTTATTCCTCTTTTTGTCCACGTAGGCGACTCAATGAAGATGTATTGTTGGGTCTATGGGAGGTCGGTTGTTTTGGGGTAGATTAGCTGGGGTTACATTGCGGGTTTACTGGCTCTCTTCAAAAAACTGTGGTTAATTTCCAGTGTTGTCTTCTTTTTTTGAACCTATTTCTCTATCAGACTGGTTTCCCCTCTGTTGGGGCAGTCTCAAATCTAGTTAAATGGAAGCAAGTTGAGATAGGCTGTGTTCCTTCACGGCCAGAACACCTTTGTAAATACCTTTTTATTTTCTTTTAATAGATTACTCTTACTTAGAAAAAAAAAATGAAAAAACATTTTTGTATTCTTCAAGAATGTCAGAATAACAAGGAAGATTGAAGAAAGGATATCTATTCAAAGGCGCTCACAATCTTCTTCATTTGTATAGCTATGGTCTCAAGACTCAAATTTAAAATATGTGAATTACCTTGCATCCAATTTATGACCGGGGTGGAGTTCCCAAACTCAAATTTAAAATATGTGAATTACCTTGCATCCCATTTATGACCAGGGTCGAGTAAACCTGTAGACAATGGACATTCTATGCTTTGAAATTTTTAAGTAATAAAAACGATGCTTTTAATCCTCCCATATAGTTTGTGTCATCCTCCATATTTTCCATACCCACAAGATATCGACTATCAAAGAGGTATAACATAAACCCAAGACCACAACATTGGCCCTCCTCTTCACTGGTCCCGTCGAAATATCCCCATGGACAAGATTGATAAAGGATAGTGCCTTTAGAATTTTTTATGCCTGAAGTAATTTTGGAGCTTGTTTGTGGATTCATCCAAGATAAAGCTCAAATTTCCAGCAAAGAAGGAGTTGTGTGCTTGTTGTCAAACAATCACCTGTTGTGAGCCAACCACATGGCCCAAGCCACTCGATATTTTTTCAAGGATAGCATATTAAGCCCTATATAATCCCCATGTTAACCCAAAAATCCCTTATTAAGCCCTAGATATTAAGTGATTACATTTCTATTGTTATATTGTTATGTAGACTAGAACCTCTCATGGTCTCATTTAATTATAATTGTACCATTTGTCTCCTATATACACACTAAGGAGACCTAGTCGTAGGATGATAAAATATTGTATTGCACAATTAAATTCATTATAAAAGGAGCTTTCCCCATGAAGAAACTGTAATTATTGGTTTTTTTTCATTTCTAAGGTGTAAAAATCATAACATTTGGTATTAGAGTTCATGATCCTAGGGTTTTGCTGCTTCAAGAAGGTCATCATGGCATTTTTGCTATGACTATCTTTCTAGGAGGCTTCATCTGGTGAAATTTAAAGAATATTGAGAAGACATCTCACACAATACCTAGTTTAAATTTTAGATCTTGGTTCGCTATATTTTCAAAGATATATTATGAGGAATTTAGGGTTTTTAAATTCTCTTGAAAACTATCTCAAACAAGTTAGTTTGGCATTTTTACTATAATTTTTTTTCTTGTGAGGTTTCAGTCAATGAAACTTGGATCACATTGAGGAGAAATCGTGGTGAATATTTGGATCAAATTTCAAATCTTGTTCAAGAGAATTTTTAATATATGTTCTAAGGAAGTTCAGGTTCTTGTATGCTCCTTAAATCAATTTCTAATAGGGCAGATTTACATTTTTGCATTTTTTTTTGTGATATTTCAGCTCGTGAAACTTGGACAATATTAAGGAGAAAGCTTAGGGAACATGTGGTTCAATTTTCATAATTTGGTTTGTTATAATTTCAGAGTTATACCTAACAGAAGTTAGGGTTTGTAAATAGTCCTAAAATAAAATTTAAATGGGTAAGCTTGGTGTTATTGTTATATCTTACTGCCTTTTCAGACGGTGAAATATTTAGATATTTCATAAAACATACATAATTACATTAGGTGCAAATTTAGAATTATACTTGAATAATTGGACACGTGGCACACTGTACAAGTTTGTTCATGGGAAGAGGCCAAAAATAAGTAAGTTTTGGGAAAGTTACCATAAATTTCACTTAACATATCAAATTCAATTCACACTCGTGGAATGTAGAAAAAACATATCAAAATATTTCAGAACAATTTTTCAATCTAGAAGAGCTTAAATCTCAAATATATATCAATAGGACTTCAACCATTATGATATTCTCCAAATTAAAATATGCAACTTACTAATGACCTATATCAAATTCAATTCACACTTGTGGTATGTAAAAAAACATATCAAAATATTTCAAAACAATTTTTCAAATCTAGAAGAGTTTAAATCTCAAAAATATGTCAATAAAACTTCAACCATTATGACATTCTCCAAATTAAAGTATGCAACTTACTAGTGACCTAATTTTTAATTTAAAAAAATTAAAATTAAATTAATAACTGAAAATTATAATAAAAAAAAATGCTATTATTATTTTCCAACCTACTTTCACAATAAATTATCACACTAATTAAATCTATTAAAAGTTCATCCTTAAATTATCATATAACATTTAAATTATATAATACAACATTTACATTTATTTAAATTTCATTTCAATTTAATTAAATCTAACTTAATTAAATTTATAATTAAGCCTTAATTAACGCAACCATAAAATTAATAGATAACTTTGTGGGTGAGTCCTCCAAATCTTTTAGATTAAGGATAAATCACCATAATAACATATTATATTAAGCGATCATCATGACCATTTCTCTTAATATGAATTAACTTGTTTGGAAAGGATTTATAGAGAACCAAGGACTAGGTTTCGAAATAAATTACAGTTTGGTTATGGATTTATTATTATGAACCAAACAAAACATTATTTATAATAATTATTTGAATTATTCAATAGGCGATGGGCAAAGCATTATTTATTTGAATTATTCAATAGGTGATGGTGAAAGATAGGGAAGCCAAGATCATCTTCATCTCTGACATTTTATGGTTTTCTAAGGCCTAAATAAGATCTTTCCAATACAAATATATTGAAGGATGATGGTGTGGCCAGCAACTCGAATTAAAAATTTCGCACAACCATGCTGAAGTAGAAGGAAGCATATATGTTCAGTATCAGGTTTTTAGATTCATTTTCTAAATGGTCAGATTGTGATAACGGTGTATTTTAGAAATTTGAAATAGAATTTTTTATAATTATAATAATAAATTTAATTTAATATAGTTATTCTAATATTGAGAAGTGTTTTCTAGTTTTATATGATAGATATGTTGTAATATAATGATTTGTTTAATGGTTTAATTAGTCAAATTACATAAAAATAAAATAATAAAATAAAAATAGCAAAGTTTTCTAGTACTTGATGACGGGTGGAGTGTCCACCAAAAACGTTGGACAAGCTAATCTTCAGATCACAATTTTCTTTCGAAAGATTTAAACAATAAGAATTAATAAAATTAATAATTTTATTTATAACTTTAATTAATAACTAACCAATCTAGATCCATCTTAACTGTAGACCTACCAAGCATTGAGATGGATCAAATTTTTTGAGGTGCAAACCTCTTTTAGAGTAAAAAGAGGATCGATCCTTCTTAGCACTCAGTAGATTAGAAGTTAAAATGGATTTAGGCTGGTTTTAAAAATAATAATCAAAATTATATTTGTGAGAATGTTAGTGAGCATGTATAGAGGTTTTATTAAATTGTTATTATTATGAAAATAACAAAGTTACAAAAATTAAATGGCCGATAAATGTTAATTGACATTAAAACATTTATATATAATATCACACATTGCTAAGATTAAAGAAAAATCACAAAACCTAACATAATTATAACTTTATTTTAAATTATTGTATTATTATTATTAGTTATAAAAAGAATTAATATATGAATTAAACATATACACATTTAAAAGACATGTAACAAGATTCTTAATTATTACCACATGCCCAAAAAACCATAACTCATGCTCATATGTCATTTTTTTAAATAATCAATTTAATTTAAAAGGAAAAAATAACATAACTAAATATACAAGCTTATAAAAGTAATTATTATTATTCTAATTTTCATCTATCTAATAATTATTCATAAATAAATTAAAATTTTAAAAATCATATTCCAATCCATACCATCCACCAAATAATTATTGATAATTAAATTTAAATTCTGAAAGTCCCATTCCAAAATGAAGAAGTTTATCCATTTAATTATTATTGCTTTGCTTTTTCTTTTCTTTTCTTTTTAACACTTTGGTGATAGAATTTCAAATTGTATATACAGACAATACTTTATAGACTTTTTGGAGCCACATTAAACTCAAATTTTTAATGAATTTTGTTGAATATGATATTTAATAAATAAGTTTCAACTATTCATTATATATATATAAATTAAAAGTTTTCAAGGAAAGGAACTCTTTGAGAGATGACCTTTCCAAAGAGGGACCACAACAAGCACAAGATTCGTGAGAGATATCTTGGTAGAATGGATATGCATATTGTGAGTTTTACCACATGCTTTTCATAGAAGACCTGGGATGGGTCAAATACATGCTTAATTTTTTTATTTTTATTTTCATCTATATGATACATATTTAGTTATGGTCTACTCTATGTTATGGAATGCTATGTTTTTAGTTTCTAATAGGTATATGTACTTTTTATTTTGGACATTTCTTTGATGTACTTAATTGTGAAGGCTTTTGGGCCTAATACTGGTTGAAGAACTATTGATGATGGATGGTTGTTTCTTTTTTCTCACAACCTGATTTTTAAATTCACAAAAGTGCATATGCAAAATATACTTTTCTCTTTTTATAATAAAAATTATGGTTTTTTGTTGAGGAAAAAATATATATATAATTACATTTTTTTAGTATAAAAAATATATAATTGTTTTTTGATAAAAATATAATTACATTTTTATATTATAAAAATATATATTATTTTCTTTTTCCAATAACAAATATCTTTTCTATTTTATTAAAAAATTCAAAAATATATTCTAAAGAGTGCCTATCCACATCAAAATTAGAAAGTCTAAACTTCCCCTTCATACAATTTTCCCTCATATATATATCATTTTATGAGTAACAAAACTATAATTATTGAATACATGATAAAAAGGACTTAACTATCATATGTCATCAAAATATTAAAGTGTAATTGAAAATGATGCTCTATCTAGAAATCAAAAAATTATCGTTGTATTATTCTAGAATGACATTATAATAAGGAAGATTAAGTGTCCCCTTCGATAGTGAATCTGCTAAAGAATTATGTGCTTTACACATATGAAAAAATATATCACTTAAAACGAGCTCACATTCTCCTTCAATTGTAGAGTTATGGCCTTGAGAATCAAATTTTGAGTCTGGGAATTACCTTGCATCCAATTTATAATGAAGGTGGAGTCCCTAAAAACCTATAGACAACGAACATTCCATGCTTGGAATTTTTAAGCAATGGAAACAATTTTTGTAGTACTCCCATATAGTTTGTGTTATCCTTGATGTTTGTTTTATTAGCAAGATAGCGGCTATCATAGAGGTATAAAATAAACCTAAGACCACAACATTTCCCTCCTCTTGGTTGACCTCGGTGAAATATCCCATGGATGAGAGCGATCAATGATAGGCCCTCCAGATCCCCTCACTAGTAGCTCACTTGGAAAGCCCATGTTATGTAAATTAAATGTGAGTGATGGAAGTCCTGTGTCTAATTCCCTTGACCAACGAACTAATGTGTTTTCCTAGAGGTCGGGTTGTTACACCTAGGAGTTATAGTGGTAGTGGTCGGAATTGACCCCATATCATGTGATATGAAATCAGCCTAGTTGTCAATTCCTTCAGTCACAAAAAAATTGGGCCTCCACAATTATTTCAGGATGAAGCAATTTTGGAGCTTATTTATGGACAAATCCAAGATAAACCCAAAATTTCCACAAAATGAGGAATTGTATGTTTATTGTCAAATTGTCACCTGTTGTGCACCACCCAAATTCCCCAAACCACCACTAGAGGAAGTGTGATACTCTAAATGATAGTATCTCAAAGAAATGTTTGCAACATGCTTCTACAATCAAATTGTTCTAGATATTTTGTTTTTTGATCCGTGATTCCACTTAACACTGCAAGTGTCTAGTAAAAGAATTGTGAACAAATAAATGACAATGGTCTTCATTTGCATAATGACAATAATTTTGTTGTAACATTTTTTATCAATTTTTAATTTTTATTTATTTATTTATTTAAATTAATTTATTTTTTATTTTTTTCCCATAAAAAATATTGTAAATATTTATATATATTTTTTGTACTGTGTAATAGTTTAATATATAGCTTTTCCAAATAAAGCATTATATATTAAATAAAATTTAGAAATAACATTTATTTTTAAAGTTTATTCATAGAAATAAATGAAAAGTGCTTTTGTTAAAGTGCGCATCGTTTTTAATGGCATGGATCCTCCTTTGAAGATCAATGGACATAAATGAAAAGTAAGCCCCCTACTCATTCGAGATTTAATGAGGGGGTCCGTGATTTGTTGTTTTATTCAAACTGTTAAAAATTGCGTGGCAGCATGTGGTGAATAATGGATCCCCAAAATGAAAAGTAAGCCCCCTACTCATTCGAGATTTAATGAGGGGGTCCGTGATTTGTTGTTTTATTCAAACTGTTAAAAATTACGTGGCAGCATGTGGTGAATAATGGATCCCCACTATATGGTTTTGAATACGACCACCCCATGATTCCACCGTGGTTTTACTTCACATCAAGTCGATGCCACGTAGTTGGTCAACATTTATTGCCACGATTCAAAGGTTTCAAATTTAAAGTTAAAAGCAGAAGTTATCGTTAAGTCGGTAATTGTTGCAGTTTTTGAAGGAAATAAAGACGGGTACATGTAGTGTACACCAACTTGATTAGTGAATACAACACCAGTAGACTTATGTTTCTAGATAACCCTTATCATTTTTCTCAACTCTTTGTTTATTTGAAAAATGAGCCACCGGAAAGGTAAAACAAGTACAGCTCAGTCAAAAACCAAAATTGGTATGTTACCTCTGTAAATTTAGATGAGATGCCATTAATGGATAGAGATGCAAAATTCATTCAAACCCAATGTGAGTTTTACCTCTACGAATTAATAATCTAGGCTTTTCATAGATTCCAGGAACAAAATGATGAATTCAATGATGAATTCTTTGTATGGGAATCCTTCCTCCCTTAGTATTTTTCCCTCAGACTTATCATTTTCTTGAATTTTTTGTCTAGTGCTCAAAAAAATACTTACCCAACAAACAAGCCATCATTTCAAAAACAAAACTCTAATTGAAGTAAATTGATAAAAATAAATAATATAAGAAAGACAGAAACATGGCGGAAAAGGCTTTAAATTGATTGTCTTGTATTTTCAAATAATGATAATGATACAATATAAATACATCAAGCTATGTCTCAAGATAGTTAGTCTATCTTGGAAATGCAATCTCTTGGTTGAGTGAATATCTCAACCACATACTAATCTAAGAGACTAACTAGTTGGAGGGAATCTCTTAACCAACTACACCTCAACAAACTCCCAAGTATTAGGAACAAACTCATTCTAGAATTGATGAGCACATCAAAGACAAGTAGGAATTATATTTTCCAAGTTTCATAATTTTATTATTTTGGACTTATTGATTGTGATTATGAGGCTAACATTCCCCCCCTCAATCATAAGTCTAGAGTAAGAATTTGGTACCATCTCCAAGTATTCATGTTGAAATTGTTGCGCTGAGCCTCAATGAAAAACCGCCAAAATTGGATGTCGAAAACTCCAATATGAAGAGAGCACACCAAGAGAAGTGAATCGGTTGCAATTCTGATACAACTCTGAAAATGCTTGACAACTCAATCAAATGCCAAGATGCAATGTAAAAATATCCATCTATCATTTGCTTGGTCCAATGACCATCCAAGTGAACAAAATAATGCCCACAAATGCTCTCAATCAGCATCCCAATCGCTTGTCCACTGACAAATTTTGATTCCCCCTATAAAATTGTGTTGTTGTCGAAACTTTCAGTCTGACAACCATCATCATCAATTCGATTTCAATTTCGTCATTAATTCCCCCTTTTGTCAACTGAAAGGAGAGACCATCATCATCTGCATTTGTTTTGAACTCCCCCCTTCATATGTAGGAGAGTTTCAATGTTGTACTCCTCCTTTCAGGTGCATGAGAGTACTATCTTTTCACTATTGCCTGCAATATTTGTTTTCATGTGAGGTTGAATTCTGCGGTAAAACATATACAATCATTTTACTGTTGACATCCACTCCCAAGGATCAATCCATGCATAATTTATCTTTAATCTAGTTGGTTGGTTTCGTTTGCAACATTTCTCTGATGAGTGATTCTTCTGTCCACAATGGTAACAAGGATGAAGATCAAAACAATGATGTTCCATATGACTTGTTCTTTGACAATGCTGACATTTTGGCTTTTCTTCAAATTTTTCATTGATTGTTGATGTTGCTTGATCAAGAAATCCTCCACTAATGAACTTGACTGGTTTTGAATAATCAGGAATATATAAATTTCTGTCATCTTTGTCATATCCTAAGCCACGTTGATTTTTGTCACATTAGATTTCCTCACAATGTTTGATTATTAGCTTGGAACAAGAAGGTTGAACTTGATTATGTACAACTTCTACACTTGAAGTTGTGTCGTTGAGTGATTTGGAATCATCTTCATCATTTGAAGTTGTGTTGTTGAATGGCTTATGACTCTTCTATTGCAACTCATCACATTGTAACTGTGATTCAAGTTGGAGAAATTCAATCATTTCATGTGCCTTATGTAGATGCATTTTAATATCAGCAAGAGTGGCTTTACTAATTTTCATTGTGTCTTTAATAGTGGATAGTATTAGATTGTTCATAAACTTTAACAATTGAATACTTTGCTCCATTTGAACTCGATCGCTTGAATTGGCTCACTTGCATTTCATGCTCACTTGATCTTAGATTTGAACTTTGCTTCTTTCAATTTGACGCTTACTTGACAAGTTCAGGGTGTCGGTTACCACCGAAAATGCACCCAAGTTAACGATTTTTACAATGTAATGACAAGTTCAAATGTCTTATTATATGACTTTGAAATAACACAACCCCCTATCAATTTTGAATCAAGGCTTGGATGTCAGGTTCAACCGAGAATGCACCCGATACAACTCAAATTAACTTGCAAAAGATGATGATTTGCAAATTACAATACAATTCAATTTTATTTTGATGTGACTCTCTTACTACTTTTACTATTGAATATTTCCAAACCTTCAAACAGAATATACCTTTTTTATTCCATTATTACAAAATCAACTTATAACTCCATAAAAGCACTTACCATTCCAAAATACACGTTATCACTCCATTACAAAAAGCTTCACTTTATTACCACTTTCCATTAGAAACAATTTTATGAAATCACTTTATAAAAGTGAATTGATTTCAAAAGTTCAAATTTTGTGCATGTTTAAAGCACACCTTATATCTCCAAAAATTTAAAACCCTTTTATATCCCATGTGATGAAATTAAATGACCACTTAATCCACTAAATGACAACTTTTGCCTTTTTTTGAACATTAAAATAAGGGTTTTTCTTATTTTAGAGAGGACAACACTATTTAAAGGAGCAAAGGCATTAAATATTGTCTCACCAAATATTGAAACATTGATATTGTCAAAGTGAATTCCACCAACACTTCACGCTCTCCATGCACAAGTTTTCTCCACTCTTTATTCTAGGAGTTTCATCAACAACTCTCAGCAAATGAAAAACGGCACCGAATATTCACACATTGAAAGATCAATTATGCAACGTGCATTTTTCAGGAGAGAAGGAACGAGAAGGATGAATAGTCGTTTTTGGGTGTAGCTTTTATACCTATCTCCTATACTTTACTTCCTCACTTTTGACCTTTTTCCCTTCGAACATATAGAACTTTGCATATTAACTGTCGCTTTCTTTATTATGAACAACATATTTTTCCATCGTGTTATTATTTTTCCATCGTGTTATTGCTAGATATAATGATGCAATATTCCTTTTTATGGTTAACCGAGGCAAACATTGGAGAAGTCTTTTGGTTCCTTTCCTCTTTTTCAAGTGCTCCCTGTGAGAACAAGGTTATGAAATGAACAGTCACGCTGATTAATCTATGAGCATGATGAAACATATTTTTGTTACACTCTGTGTGCTATCACAAACTTTGTTGTTACACCGCGTTGTTGTCACAAACTTTGTTGTTACATTGTGTCACTGTTACAGATTGTTGTTGTTATATTCTGGGTATCGTTACAAGTCGTTGTTGTTACCAATGTTGTTGTTACATCCCAAACTATTGTTTTACCGCAGGATGTTGTTACACCGTGGCTATCAATCCGTGGGTACTATTCCATGTGACAATTGTTGGAGAGTTACGAATTATCTATTTAGAAAGTGACAGATCTAAGCGGTTATGATTCCAACTGATGTATTTGAACAAAAATTTTATTTAGGAACTTGTTATAAAAAAAATCTATTTTATTAATCAGCATGAGAATCATGAGATTCTCATGACTGATCTGTTCCTGATTTTTGGGTATGTAATTTTTATAAGATAAACTCAATCCCTCATGCACGAGGGATGGCACGAAGAGCGCTGCTACTCTGAGACTGTAATTCTTAATTATTTTTAATATCAAGACACTATGGTGATGTTGTTACTGTTCTAAGTTGAATTCTTAACTAATTTCGTGTTCATTCCTGCACCCTGCTAGGGAGGAAGGGCCCTCCTCTTTAGCAGGGACTGCAGTGGTAGAGTAGTTGTATATTATTATTCCTTTCTTTCAGTATATGCACGGTTTTTTTTGTCGTTGTATAATTTGTAGAATAGATTTGCTTCAATTCTAGATTTATGATGTGTTGTTACACAGATTTGGTTAGAAGTATGGTAGTTGACCAGCTAGTGTAGTTATCAATATAGTGTGTGGCACGCATTTGTTCTGGTAGATGCAAAGTGTGATTCCATTCTTGTAGAGTTTTTTTTATTTCTGCATGAATGTTAATTTTTGCAATTGATTCAGTGACATTCTTTACTATTTTCCATTTTCATCCTTGGTTGTGGTGTATCAGCACAGATAGTGCAGACTCCTTTGAAATAAACAAACCTACCCTGTGTTGACAATTAAATGGTTGCAGTCTTAGTCAGTTAAAGGTGATTAATATAGCACAACAGTCGTTCAATATGGGGAAACCAGGAGGACTAGTGAGCTCGGTGTTGCTCGAAAGTCATCAGGAACTCTCTATAGTTGTTATCATGAACCAAAAATTTCATATAATCAGGTATTATTATGCAGGTTGGCTCATATATGAGCATGGCATCTATACTTCCTGGCGATAGAGTCTAAAACTTGTATAATTAAAAACAAAAAGTAATTTATGAGAAGCAGAAGATGTAGCTGGGAGATTGACTAAAAAAATGACTTTGATAAGTCTTTGAGATTAGAAATTTTCTTCCTATAAAACAACCAATATAACCATCGACATGAAATTCTTCATAAGAAAAAAATTCCGGCACGCAGTTCTTTACGGAGGTCCTCTCATGCTACAGATTTCTAGGTGCTTCCACACTACAGATTTCTTCACACTCCTCACTACAGTTTTCCAAGCAGGTGTTGCACATATGAATATACCGGACGTTTCAATTTATTGGACATTGAATCCTACCAGTGCATTGATTTCTTAATCAATCAGTCATATGTCTACATCCCAATCGCAGTCATATATGATGAAGTTCAATGGTGTTGCATGATATTTTAGGATTATTGATATGGCCTTCCAATCTCCTTGGTTTCCACGAAATTTGGCTCTGTGGATTGGCTCCTCTAAAACCCTAGACAAAATAAAATAAAAAAATTTATATAATTATCACAACTATAAAGTTATAGTTCCCCTACAAGATATTTAGAGATCAAACTAATTACACATTCGATTTCGATGGTACCTTCGAGTCTCTCAATTGACTCATTTGCTCATTGTAGTGTTGTATTAATCAATCCTAATTGACCAAGACTGCAACCATTTAATTTTCAACCCAAGGTAGGTTTGTTATTTCAATGGAGTCTGCACTATTTGTGTCGATACACTACATCCAAGAGTGAAAATAGAAAACAGTAAAGAATGTCACTGAATTAATTGTAGAATCTAACATTCATGAAAAAAAATAAACAAAAACAAAAAAAACACTCTACAGGAATGGAATCACACTTCACATTTACCAGAACAAAGGTGCACCACACTGTATTGATAACTACACCAGCTAGTCAACTACCATATTGCTAACCAAATATGTGTAACAACATATCATAAATCTGGGATTGAAGCAGATATATTCTACAAATTATACAGCCACAGCACAAAAGCATACAAATACTAAAAGAAATGAACAATAATATACATCTACTCTACCAATGTAGTCCCTGCTAAAAGGGAGGGCCCTTCCTCCCTAGCAGGGGTGCACGAATGAACACGAGATTAGTTAAGAATTCAACTTGGAAACAACAACAACATCACCACATTGTCTTTGATATTAAGAATAATTAAAAGTTACAGGTGTTAGTGTCAATATTTGCAGCCTTCCTCCAGTGATCGAACATCCTCTTACAAAGTGATTTTAAGGTGTCAAGGTCAAATTTTGTCATTTCAGTGAGTCTTCAAGCAAAATTTGGTCACTAGGTATTAGGTCTAGGGTTTGTTTTAACTCCTTTCAAAGTTGTCCAAATGTCGGTCCATGTCACCATTCAGTGGAGTGTACCATCATTCATAGACTTGTCATCATCATGGCAGATTCCAATGGGTTATTTTACACCTTGTTCATGCTTTAATTGTGCCTAGGTAAGGTTCATTTCCCTCTCCTAGGGTTTTGAAGGTAATTTCTTTTGGATGGTCAAATCATTAGCAAAACTTGTATCCTGATGTTTATGCACCTTCCTGATGCGGGAGCATCAAGACCATGAAAAGGGGGGTGTGTTAATTTTAGTATTTTGTTATTTTAATAAAGCAGATTATGTAAATATTCTTTTTCTAAAAGGATATGAGGGAAATAGGATAGAATTTTTATGCTTTTCAGTTAAAATTAGGATAAGAGGGAGAATAAAGCTTTATGCTTTAAATCATTATGGGAAAAAGGGAAAAGCTGGCTTTTGGAAAAGATAAGGATAAAATGCCTATTTTGATCATAAAACAAAAGACAGAAAATCTCTCAGCGGGAGAGGAAAGAGCGCCTTGAGCATATTTTTAAAGAACAAACTTATGCGCTCGGATTCATTCAATTCAGTTCTCTGTAATGTATATATTCATAACACTGTGGAATAAAATTATGTGTGTTCTAATGATTTGTTTTGTCTCTCATGCGCCCTCATGGTGCGTTAATGATTGAATTGGTTTTCTTTCATGATGATTTACAGCTTAACGATGGTTGCGCTTGCCTCTGGTTTTCCACGGTTATTGCCTCTGTTTTATAATTAATTGATACACCTGCAAATTTATGATTACTGGTTGTCCATATACCGGCGCCGAGACTGTGGTACTTCCTGTAGTAGATTTGATATCATGGTATCACCATGAGTTGTGGGTAAAAGGACCACAGTTTCGCAGTTAAGAGGATCTGGAGTATGGTGGTTATATTCTGCGGTAAAATGGAAGTTGGAGTACATGCAAGCCGTGCTGTCACCTGCGTATATCTATAAATGTCAATTGACCAGCGTAGAATGTAGTCGGGTGTAGCTGCCAGTTCATAAGAGCTGCGCATTGTTCGTGACAACGCCAGCCATAACAGTCGCGACATCAGATAAGAGTGGAAGTTTTACTGCGGATGGCGTAAGGGAATAGAGACATTGTCTGCGTGTTATATACGTAGTTTAATAATCTTGTGAAGATTCGTTATGCCTGTTGTATATCTACTAGTTAATTTTTGAGGAAGATATTAGTATCAGAAGGTTCAAAAAATCAATTGTGCGTGCGCTCCATTTACAAATCATGCCTCTTATATTTATGTATGAATTCGGCTGCGTATAAGGTTTGGGAACTATTGGATATAGTAATACATGTGGCTGTAGCGTATATATAATTACAATCTAATGCTGTAATTTATGACAGTTGGGCTCTTCTGTAAGCACTTCCAGGAAAAGCATTGTTTGTAGAAGACTGATAGTGAGTGTATTAAAAGGCATGAACCATCAGTTTAATGACTGATGCGCCCAATCCAAAAGAAAGGCCAGTAGACCGAGATATTGAAGAACTTGCTGGCAGACTAGAGAGGTTGTCTCTAAGGCCTGCTTCCCCACCATCATTAGTGGTATCAGAGCCAACAACTGACATTGAATTGAATCTCAGGAGCAGAAGAAGGATGGCCTTCAGAGTTGGAAGAGGACGAGGACGTGGTGGAAGAGGACGACCTGCTACAAATGCTGAGCTAATGGCAACCATAGAAGAGTTGCGAATTAAAGTGGAGGCATTAACTTCAGATAGAAATATAGATGATGGAGATGAAGGTGAGCCCGAAATTGAAGCTGCTGAAGAAGAGGAAACTGTAGAGGTTACTCCTGAGATGAAGTTCTTTCAGTCAGTGTTGAAGTCCACAGCCAGGCCATGGAACCAGTTAGTACCGATATACCAAGGAGGATTGAATCCAGAAGAATTGATCGACTGGATCAACAGCATGGAGAAATTCTTTGATTACGAAGAAACAGAAGATGAGAAGAAAGTTAAGTTTGTTGTCACCAAGTTAAAGGGCCATGCAGCACTTTGGTGGGATGGCGTGCAGGCGGAAAGGAAGAGACTTGGTGAGTAGCCAATCAAGAACTGGAGCCGAATGGTAGCAAAATTAAGAGGTA
This sequence comes from Pinus tabuliformis, assembly GCA_031772625.1. NCBI lineage: Eukaryota > Viridiplantae > Streptophyta > Pinopsida > Pinales > Pinaceae > Pinus > Pinus tabuliformis. The sequence goes on from CM062813.1 coordinate 1,175,445,504, forward strand.
AGTTCTTGCCTAGTAATTATCAGCAAACATTGTTTAGGCAAATGCAAAATCTTAGACAGAGAGATTTAACAGTAAAAGAGTATACAGAAGAGTTTTATAAAATAAGCATAAGAGCTGGTGAAGCCCAAGACACAGATGAGAAGGTGGCTAGATACGTGAATGGCCTCAGAATGGACATTCACGATGAGATAAGTTTGTTGTCTCCTAAAATAGTAGAGGAAGCTTATCAGCTGGCCCTGAAAGCTGAGGAAAAACTCATAAGGAAGCAGTTTGCCAGAGGGAAAGAGACTTTCAGAGGAAAAGGAAGTCAAGGTGGTAGAGGAGGATCTACAGCACCTAAAGAAGGAGCTAGCAGTAGCTCAACCCAGCATGCACCTAGAGAAGGTGATGCAAGAGGCAGAGGAAGTTTTTCCAGAGGAAGAGGAGGCAGAGGAGCAGGCAGAGAGATAAGATGTTACAGATGTAACAAGCTAGGACACCGAGCTTTTGAGTGCCCAGAGAATGAAGACATAAAGCAGAGGAATGCAGTTGTTGCTCGAGCTGAAGAAGAAGCACCAGCAGCAGCGGTAACAGAAGAAGAAGATGCACCAGAAAGAGGAGAATCTCTGGTGATTCATAAAATCTTACTTAAGCCAATGAAGGAGGTGGCTGCTAAACCGCCACAAAGGAAAGCTTTATTCAGGACAGTGTGCAAAGTCCAAGGGAAATGTTGCCAGATGGTTATTGATAGTGGCAGCACTGACAATTTGGTCTCTACAGAAGTAGTGGAGAAATTGAAGCTGAAGACAACGAAGCATCCAACACCGTATAAGGTGTCATGGTTACAAAAGGGACATCAACTGTTGGTAAGTGAACAGTGTGAGGTAGAATTTCAAGTGGGCAAGTACAAAGACAAAATTGTTTGTGATGTGATGCCTATGGACGTGTGTCACATATTGCTTGGAAGGCCTTGGCAATATGACAGAGGAGCCATGCATGATGGAAGGAGAAACACTTATAAATTTGGGAAGGATGGCATCAATCATACATTGTTGCCTCTGCAAGAAGAAGATGAGTCGGGACAGAAGACTAATTCAAGAACTCTGTTACTTGGAAAAAAGGAGTACCTGGAGCAGATGATAAGTACACCGTTGAGTCATGAAGAGGAGATCATTGATGAGTTTTTGAGTTATTGGGTAAAGCCAGACCAGCTGGATAATGGAGCTGATACTGTTGATGTGGTTACAGGGGCTGAGGAGGATATGCAATCTCGTGAAGCTGCTACAGCACAAGAAGAAGTCCTTATGGATGCAGAAGAAGTAGATCAGTCTGTAGCATGGATAAGTGAACCAACAGTTGAGACTGTTGAACTCAGTGATTTTCAAACTGACAGTGTGTGTGTGAATGCAGGGACTATAAATGATGATGAAATGCTGCAACAATGCTATAGAGAAATTGCATTGATAGAGCACTGGTTGGAAAATCCAAGATATGACAGAGAGATTGCAAGTGAAAAAGTTCAGTACAAGGGACAAGAGCAAGAAGGCATCATGGATAGCGGCATGAATTTTGCTAAGAGTTCGGATCAGCATGCTGATATGCTGGCAGAAGAGAAGGACCAAACAGAACAACCACTTGAATCAGTGCCAAAAGGAGATAAGGCCCAGGAGCCTTATGTTTTTAATTTTAACATGTGTTTTGTGAATGCAGGTATTGGCATCGGTACTGAGAAACAATTGAACCAGTTGAACAGTCAAATGAAAAGAAAAGAAGTTCTCTGTTCCAGAAGACAAGAGGGGGTGGATGATCGGGTGGCAGTCAGAACAGAGACCAGCATAGAAGTAAGGAATCAACAACTGGGAGATTTATTGGACCAAGAGATTAAAAGCATCAAAAAGCTGATGATAACAGTATCATGGAAGAGGCCAACACCAGCAAAACAAACGAGAAGCAGCAAGAACAAGACAGAAGAAGATTGCGAAAGTGCAGCTAGCGGAGCAAGACAGCGTAAAATATGGAAACCTGGAGAAAGACAACAAGCAATAGCACATGATGACTTGCAGCACAAGATATGGGATCCAGGCATCCACAGGTCCAACCACATGATCAGGAGATCATGAAATTTTTCTACCTTGGGAGTCTGATGCGGGAGCATCAAGACCATGAAAAGGGGGGTGTGATAATTTTAGTATTTTGTTATTTTAATAAAGCAGATTATGTAAATATTCTTTTTCTAAAAGGATATGAGGGAAATAGGATAGAATTTTTATGCTTTTCAGTTAAAATTAGGATAAGAGGGGGAATAAAGCTTTATGCTTTAAATCATTATGGGAAAAAGGGAAAAGCTGGCTTTTGGAAAAGATAAGGATAAAATGCCTATTTTGATCGTAAAACAAAATACATAAAATCTCTCAGCGAGAGAGGAAAGAGCGCCTTGAGCATATTTTTAAAGAACAAACTTATGCGCTCGGATTCATTCAATCCAGTTCTCTGTAATGTATATATTCATAACACTGTGGAATAAAATTATGTGTGTTCTAATGATTTGTTTTGTCTCTCATGCACCCTCATGGTGCGTTAATGATTGAATTGGTTTTCTTTCATGATGATTTACAGCTTAACGATGGTTGCGCTTGCCTCTGGTTTTCCACGGTTATTGCCTCTGTTTTATAATTAATTGATACACCTGCAAATTTATGATTACTGGTTGTCCATATACCGGCGCCGAGACTGTGGTACTTCCTGTAGTAGATTTGATATCATGGTATCACCATGAGTTGTGGGTAAAAGGACCACAGTTTCGCAGTTAAGAGGATCTGGAGTATGGTGGTTATATTCTGCGGTAAAATGGAAGTTGGAGTACATGCAAGCCGTGTTGTCACCTGCGTATATCTATAAATGTCAATCGACCAGCGTAGAATGTAGTCGGGTGTAGCTGCCAGTTCATAAGAGCTGCGCATTGTTCGTGACAACGCCAGCCATAACAGTCGCGACATCAGATAAGAGTGGAAGTTTTACTGCGGATGGCGTAAGGGAATAGACACATTGTCTGCGTGTTATATACGTAGTTTAATAATCTTGTGAAGATTCGTTATGCCTGTTGTATATCTGCTAGTTAATTACCGAGGAAGATATTAGTATCAGAAGGTTCAAAAAATTAGTTGTGCGTGCGCTCCATTTACAAATCATGCCCCTTATATATATGTATGACTTCGGCTGCGTATAAGGTTTGGGAACTATTGGATATAGTAATACATGTGGCTATAGCGTATATATAATTACAATCTAATGTTGTAATTTATGACAGTTGGGCTCTTCTGTAAGCACTTCCAGGAAAAGCATTGTTTGTAGAAGACTGATAGTGAGTGTATTAAAAGGCATGAACCATCAGTTTAATGACTGATGCGCCCAATCCAAAAGAAAGGCCAGTAGACCGAGATATTGAAGAACTTGCTGGCAGACTAGAGAGGTTGTCTCTAAGGCCTGCTTCCCCACCATCACTTCCCCTATCCTTAATGTACCTTATTAAACACTTCCCATCACTGATATCCCTAAAATTCCTCATTTTTGCACAAACCCTAGTTTCTTGCTACAACTTGACAATTTTCTAGGCTAGGCCTGTGTTTTTCCCTTTTGGACCCCTTACCCTTACTCAATCTTTGAAATTCCACTTTCCCCTACTTCCTAACATCCCTCCCTACTTCGCAAAATTTTCTCAAGAATTTAGAAGCCCCTTATTCCCTTCATTTCGACAAATCCCCTGTTTCACACATCGGGATAGGTTTTACTCCAATGATGTTTCTAAGCAAGAAAATATGAATTTGGGAAAACTGAGAGACATTTTTTTCCACAATATTCCAAGGAATAAAAACCTCCTTCACTTTTCACACAGGTGTCATGGTTTTAGAGAAATATCAAAAATATAGTTGCCTCAGGAGAATTGATGCACCTCTGAAGTGACCTTGGGAAAATCAAGATTTCTCCTAGCTTGGTTAGCCAAATGACTTCTTTGATGAGTCAAATGATAACTGGACACAAAGAGATTTCCAGTGAGCTATCATGAGCTCAATTTGGAGTGGAGGAAGACCTTCAAAAGTTGACTGCAACAACACTTTTCCTTTAGCCAGCCTCATTTTGCACATTTTGACCAGTCTTCGGATATTTGATTTTTGACAAGGAAAATGAACTCCAAATTTAAAATTTCTAGTTGGGTTGGAAAGTATACTCAATAATCTTTCCAACAAGCTATTCTGTACCCAATTTGGACACTAGGAATGCCTCCAAAAGTCTCCTGCAAAAAGGCGCTACGCATTGAGATGGCGCGGCGCATTGGGTGGCCCTCTGCAGTGTAAAAAATGAACCGGCGCGATGCATTGAGATGGCGCGGCACATTTGGCTAAAAAGCATGAAATCCATTCAAATATTCCTCCAAAGACTCTCAAATTGCTAAATTCTTCATTTCCCAAGTTTAACATCCCTCCATGACCAATGAATGAATTTCTCTTAGTGCTTATGGTGATTTAATGGATAAAAATTAAAACCCTACCTCCTTGCATTTTTTGTCAAAAAACAATTACATAGGGTTTATGAGTTGTATTTCTTGTTGCTAATTCCACTCCTAGCCATTTCTAACTCCCTCACTCCTTCATTCCCTCAATAATTTTCTCCCTCTCTTTACATTCTTATCTACCCATTCCACATTTCCCATATCCCTAATCAACTAACCCTAAATCCCTAATCCCACTATCCCAAACCCTAGTCAAATATCCCCAAAACCCTAATTTCCATCCCAAACCCCAAATATCATCCCCTAAACCCTTTCATTCACTAAAATCCTACAACTAGCATCAAACCCTACCCTCATCAGTCCCACTCATCCATGGCGCTCAAAAACATGAAGGCAAAACTGGCAAGCTGCCAAGAGGAGGAAAATCAAATTGACCACACTTGAGCAGAAATTCAAAGCTGATCATGAATCTTGGCTTGAGAGAAAAAACATGCACTTAGAAATGATGCTAGAGAAGGCTAACAACGAGAAAAACATGTTGAGGAACATGGCATATCATTACTTGGCGAGAAACAAAGTGTGCGAGGCAAGAATCAGGAACTTGAAGGCCAATTTGAAGAAAGCTTCGAGGAAGTGAAAAGAGCAAGATATACTTTAGATCTTTGTTGAGGCTTCCTTGGCCCAACACAACACTTAATGGAGAACACTCAGCCCAAATTTCAAAAAATCTGGGACACTTTTTGCAATTTTGAAATTTTTAGTTCAAAACACGTGTTTTTCTGCCCAATGTGCCACGCCACCTGACGCTCGCTTTTGATGGGGGCCTCCTTTTGATAAAAACTCAGCATTTTTGGTTTTTTCATGAAAAGATATGCATGCTCACAAATGGCCAAGAAATGTTGACAGGTTTTGAGCCCCCAAAAAGGTCAAAAACACCCCAAAAATGACCTTTCTGCCCCTTTTTGGACACACATGAAGCAGTGTTGGGAGAACTCAGTTTTGGAGGGGAAAATGGAGGCCAAATTTAAAAATTCCACTTTTTCTGGAAATTAGATAGGTATACCTTTCCAAAAAGAAAACTTGGAGCAAATTTGGACACCAGGAATGCCTCCAAAAGCAGATGCAAAAAGGCGCTACGCATAGGGAAATTAGCGCAACGCATTGGGGAAATTTTGCTCAGTTTGACCAAAAATACTTTGTTTTTCATCTAGTTTCTTGACAGTTTGACTTTCCCTCTTCTAAATGTCAAAATCATGATGTAATTTAATGTAATTTGATGGATCTTTATGTAATTATGCTAAATTTTCACCCATAGAGATAGATTCATCCATGAAAAGGTAGTTTGCAACTGAATGAATCAGTTCCCTAGTTTTCAGAGGTAAGTTGTTCCACTGCCTACTTTTTAGTTCTCAGTTTAGAATTTTTTGGAACAACTCCTAAACTTATGAGCTTAACTCCTAGAGGCTAGGATGAGTTGTTGTTTGCCTATATCTTGTGATTTTTCAGTCATTAGCATGGTTGGACTTTTGGGAAAACTTGGAGATTTATTGTATACTCATTTCAGCAATTTGGCAAAGGAATAGACCAAGGTTTGCAGCACTTTATGGGATTCTTGTGGCAACTTGATATGGTATTGTGTTTCCTTCTGTAATTGTAAGTTTACATGTGTTTTATGTATTCCATTATCTCTCTCTATTCATCTTAACCAAATGAAACAAGGATAAAGGTAGAATTCATTGATTTGTAGTGCTCTACCTAGGGTTTTGTTTGGTTATTTATGTTTTCAGCTATTTTAAGAGGATTCCTGAGACTTGCATGCCCTCTTCAACTCCTCACCAGTCTAAAAGCTCTCAATCTCACTCAATTTTAAGTACCAAACCATTTTCCTACCTCGCCCCATAGAGATCTCTGCAAAATTGAGCCTCATTCCCCGGACCCAAATCTGCTTTTCACATTTGAGACAACAAAACATCATCATATTCAATAAAAATCTTTTGAACACATACCTAGCCTAAGATCAGTATTCACATCAGTCATCTCAAGCCTCATTGATCATATTTTGCTGAGATTGAAAAGGAGAGAGCCCTCTCCCGACCTGGTAGGACTAGCTACCAGGTTAAGCGTGGTTTGATGTTATCCTAGATCCTACCTTTCTCAGCCTGAGGTAGATTTAGGCCTTAACAACAGGATCAAAATAACAGTACTCTCTATGTCATCCCCCGTTCCCAAGGGTTTAATTTTCCCTTATATAAATTACATACCCAAAAATTAGGAACAGATCAGTCATGAGAATCTCACGATTCTCATGTTGATCATAAAATAGAAATTGTTATAACCAGTTCCTAAATATGATTTATATTCAAATACATCAGTTAAAATCATAACCGCTTGGATCTATCACTTTCTAAATAGACAATTCGTAACTTCCAATAATTGTTGCGTGGAATAGTACCCACGGCTTTGGCAGCTACGGTGTAACAGCACCATGCGTAAAGTAACTGTTTGGGATGTAACAACAACACTGGATAACAACAACCTTGTAACGGCACCCAAGGTGTAACAGCAGTAATCTATAACAGCAACGCGGAGTAATAGCAAGGTCTGTAATAGCAACGTGGTGTAACAGAAAGGTCTATAACAACACACAGAGTGTAACAACAATCTGTTTCAACTTACTCTTAGATCGATCGACTCAACTATTCATTCCATAACCTCGTTATTGCGGGAAACATCTAAAAAAGAGGAAAGGATCCAAAAGACTTCTCCAACGCTTACCCCCAGTTAGCCATAAAAAAGAATATTGCATCATTATATCTAGAAAAAATGAAAAATAACATGATGGAAAAATATATTGTTCATAATAAGGAAAAAGGTGGTTAACATGTACATTTGTGTTGGTCCGGAGGGAAAAAGGTCAAAAACAAGGAAAGAAAGTATAGAAGATAGGTACAAAAACTACACCCAACATCTCCCCCCAACTGAAGCAATTGCATGTCCTCATGCAAAACATCAGTTGCCACTGCTATATCTCCGATGCAATTCCATAAAATTATAAGCACCAACAGTGTCTTCATCAGCAAACCTATATCCTTGAGTAGCCATCAGCTGTCGCAGCCAGGACTCCTCTTCATAATCACACAAGTGGTAATGTGGTTGGTACTCCTCCACTGGTAACCAAATCATAAGATATCTGAACCTAAGCCTAATCCAGAAGGCTCCCAGTTTTTTCACCACCCGGGCATATTCTGGTACTCATGTAACAACAGTCACAAAATTTTGGAACCCGAAAGGATCCCCTTCTTGTAATCTAGCACTACTGGCTTCTGTGCACTTGAGGCACCCTGTTAGTGCTCATCTTTTAATTTGTGCATAAATATTAAGGAAAAACCCCACAATGTGTTGATTGTTCCCTAACTTCTGAGGTACTTAAGAAAAATTTAAACTCATGTCTCAATTCAGTGACCATTCCTGGTTCTTCCCTAATCCACAATGCTTCTTTTTCCTCATTAGTTTTAGCCGAATTCATGGCCAAGTGCCATTCAATTTGTTTCCTCATAAAAGAAATGAAGGCTTGCAACTGCCAATCCCCCAATAAGAGAAAATAGTTGCCACCATATTTGCACTAACATATTCACAAATCATATTATGTAAAAACATCTCATAAAGTAAGCTTTGTTCATCAAAGTCACAAGTATGGAAAACTTCTAGAAAAGTGCGGGTAGAAGTGCCCAGATATGGTTTGTTTTCAAAAATTGCTTTTAATTGAAACAAATATTATCATTCCCGTAGGAAATCTGGATATGCTGGGGAAGGCTTCCTACAGCCTAACAGATCCAAGGCAAGCTCATAAAGTTTTTTCCTATCGTTTGTTAGGTCCAAAACTTGTCATTGTAACAGTTGCAGTTGTTCCTCTTTCTTCTTCATAGCTTCTTTACTCCTCTACTCTTCCCATTATTTTTCCAACTATTTCTTTAACCACTTCTCCCAGAGTGAATTCATCATTTTCTGATGTGCCTTGAGCGAGATCGCTCCCTCTTGCAGAGAGAGTGCCTGTTGTTTCCATTTTTGTAATTCTGGTATCAACAAAATTCTTTCCAAACACCATCCTTCATCAGGACCCTGTGTTCTCTCACATGCACTAACAACTGAAGGTGTAACAACCTCCCGAGGGTGGAGATGCTCCATTTCGGTTGCTGGTTCTTGTGTAACAGCAGCGTCATCAATGGGTTCTTTTGTAACAACTTATTTTTCTCCTTGGTTAGCTTCTGCTTCCATAGTTGGTTCTTGTGTAATAGCAGTGTCATCCACAGGTTCTTTTGTATCAGCTTCTTTTTTCTCCCCTTGGTTAGCTTCTGCTTCCACTGTTGATTCTTGTGTAACAAAGTGCCATCCAAAGGTTCTTATGTATCAGCTTCTTATTTTTCCCTTTGGTTAGCTTCTTCTTCCACTGTTGGTTCTTGTGTAACATCAGTGTCATCCAAAGGTTCTTGTGTATCAGCTTCCAAGCTACTCTCTGTGGGATGCTCTGTTTTAGTTGCTTGTTCTTATGTATTAGTGGCGCCTTCAATGGGTTATTGTGCATCAGCTTCCCAGGACTCGGTTTATGTTTCCATCGAAAAGGTGCTCACCGCACAAACTCTATACCCTGTTTTTGTTAGTTCTTTAGCAGAGGTCGTGCACACATAACCTGGAACATTTTCCTCCCTAGCCCTATTTCTGGCCTCAGCCAAGGTATCTAACCTCAAGATCCTTGCTTCTACCTTGTCCTCTGCTAATTGTTGTCTTAACTTTTCATTTTCTTTTCTAAATTTTCAATTTTAAGTAGCAACAATTGGGTCTCGTTCTTACCTAGTGAGGGGGGTCCCTTCAGCCAAGCATGCTCCTCTTCTTCTTACCTTGTCGCCTCCTTGTTCTTCTTAGATGTGGATGGGGACTCTAGGTGCCCACTAACCCTTACTCTCTGCTTTGGTTGTTTATCACCTATCGGCTTGCCAACTGGTCTCTTTCGAGCCCTTATTTTCAAGGGTTGGCACTGCTCCTTGGTTTCTGTCAGAGCTTCCTCAGAAGTCCCATTGTTATCACCAAAAAATTGATCATCTAACCTAATTTACTAGATGGATCGAAGTACACCATGTAAAGCCAATTTTACCATAGTAAAATTGCTTTCACTATGAGAAATTACTTCATAAACCACCTTTGTTAAGTAATTTATAGTTAAACCCATGAAGATTAATTAAATAGATCCCTATTTATATGATTTTCTTCTAGGAATAATTAATTAAACCATTGTTCAATTATTATTCCTTGCCGTATTTGACCCAATCATGAAAAATAAATAGATAAATCATTAATTATCTTATTTTTCTCTAAGAATAATTAATTATTATTCTTTGTCAAATTTGACTAAATCCCTTAGGAATAATTAAATAAATCCGTATTTGTTTATTATTCCTTAACTAGTTCCTTGAGATGATAAATAAATCATTTATTTATTTATTATTTCAAAATAAAAGTTTAAATACTTTTTCCCTCCTAACCAAATATAATAAAATATTGTTGTTGTTAATTCTTTAGCACATGTCATCCACACAGAACCCAGAACATTTTCCTCCCTGGCCCTGTTTACGGACTCGGCCAAGGTATCTAACCTCAAGATCCTTGCTTCTACCTTATCCTTTGCTAATTGTTGTCTTAACTTTTCATTTTCTCTTCCTAAATTTTCAATTTTAAGCAGCAAGGATTGGGTCTCATTCTTACCTAGTGAGGGGGGTCCCTTCGGCCAAGCCTGCTCTTCTTCTTCTTGCCTTGTCGCCTCCTTGTTCTTCTCAGATTTGGATGGGGACTCTGGGTTCCCACTAACCCTTACTCTCTGCTTCGGTCACTTATCACCTATCAACTTGTCAACTGGTCTCTTTCGAGCCCTTACTTTCGAGGGTTGGGGTTGCTCCTTGGTTTCCATCTGAGCTTCCTTAGAAGTCTCATTGTTATCACCAAAAAATTGATCATCTAGCCTAATTTACTAGATGGATCGAAGTACACCATGTAAAGCCAATTTTACTATAGTAAAATTGCTTTCACTGTGAGAAATTACTTAATAAACCACCTTTGTTAAGTACTTTATAGTTAAACCCGTGAAGAATAATTAATTAAACCATTGTTCAATTATTATTCCTTATCATATTTGACCCAATCATGAAAAATAAATAGATAAATCATTAATTATCTTATTTTTCTCTAAGAATAATTAATTATTATTCTTTGTCAAATTTGACTAAATCCCTTAGGAATAATTAAATAAATCCTTTTTTTTTATTATTCCTTAACTAGTTCCTTAAGATGATAAATAAATCATTTATTTATTTATTATTTCTAAATAAAATTTTAAATAATTTTTCCCTCCTAACCAAATATAACAAAATATTCCAAGTGGTTATTCCAAGAATGGGATCAATAATATCTTATTATTGCTCATTATTCGAGGATAACTCAATATTTTGTTATAAATAGAAGGGTTTTCCATTCATTATTCGCTTTTGATTATTTTCTTTATTGCACTCACTGTTGTAACTCTGATTATTTTCATTGTCGCACACCATATTTTTGATGGGTTCATACATTAAAGAGGAGAGAGACTCTACACAAGCTTAAGACATTTGAGGATAGCCCAGAACCCATCCCATAGAGGGGGATTGGTAACATTTAGTTGTTCCCTTCATAGGTGTTATAATAAAACTATTCTTTGTATATATGGTTTCCATTGGATGATTGGAGTTATTACTCTTTCTTTTTGTTGTTTAACTATTATTGTGGCATAGATCCGAACTTTGGCAGGTTTTGTTTCTATCAATTGCTACAGATCTTCAATGTTTAGCAGCCATTTATATTGTTGAGATTGTTTGTCATCCACAATCTTAAGTGCGTTCTTTTCATACATCTTTGAGAAGAAAACACTACAACAAAATTGGTGACTCCACTGGGGACTTTCTAATTGTTTCCAATCACAAAATTTGTGACTCCACGGGGGATTTTCTAAATGTTGCCAATCACAAAATTGGCAAGTGTTAAACACACATGGCAACAACATAATCTGAAAGATAAAACATGAGAATACAATTTTATTAACAAAACATATACATTTATAGTACATGGTTTTATCGTTGGGTTTCACATCCCAAGGTCTCTTCGACTTCCTTTTGTCTATTCGGCTTCCACACTAACCCATTGAGGATTATGTGTCCAACATTCCCCCCCTTAATCCGAAGGGTTATGTATGAGTCTAAGAAGAGAGTTGTAATATAAAATGTGAAAAAAGGCATGGCAGCACTAGGCTGAATGTGCTCTCTAAAGTGTTGGTATAAAGGGTAGTGGTTTAAGGATGACCACCAACACTGGAATTCTTAGTGCAGTTCCTGGAACTCATCCAAAACTGGAAAGAAGTTGAAGTCTTCTACTAGAGGAAGTGCTCCTATTGTTTTGAAGAGGGAAACCTTCAACCATGAAAGGGGGGTCTCACCCCGCATAAAAGGGAGAACTTCAACCTGAAAATGGAGACTCAACCTGTGATGGTTTAAGGATGACCAACAACTCTGGAATGCTTAATGCAATTCCTGGAACTCTTCCAAAACTGGCAAGAAGATGAAGTCTTTTGCTAGAGGAAGTGTTCTCAATTTTGTTCCTAGAATTCTTCCGAAACTGGCAAGAAGCTGAAGTCTTCTGCTAGAAGAAGTGTCCCCGATTCTTTGAAGAGGCATTACCAAATGAAGGCATGCTCAAGGGCATCTTTGTTTCTGGATACAACTCTGAAACTAGTGTGGCAGGTTGTGGCTCAAGCTCACTTGATGTGACTTTGAAGCTTGTAGATGACCATCATTTCCCCCCCTGTCAGATAGAAGGTGAGATGATGGAGAAAACTCAACTGCAAGACTGTTCAATACTCTGGAACAAGTTCTAACATGTGATTAGAATATATTCTTGGCTGTTGATGCTCATTGCCAAGAAGTGATCCATCCAAGATGAATCTTTGTTCTTGTAGGACATTTGTTTTTGAAGCATCTGTGTGAAGAATGGGTGGTTTTATGACAGTGCTTACATGGATGAAGATCAAAACAGTGATCTTTCAAATGGCCAACTTGGTCATAGTGTTGGCATTTCACAATCTGTTGTTTTTGTTTTTGCTGTGGAAGAGGGGCATAATCTAGAACAGCTGGAGGTGAACTTTCATGAAGGAATTCAGCACTCTAAAACTGAATGGGCTTTGAGTAGTCTGGAATATGAAAGGACAAGTCCTTCTCATATCCGAGACCAGTTCTGTGTTTGTTGTGGACAAGATCTTCCCAAGGTCTGATGATGGGCTTGGGAAGTGCAAGCTAAACTTTTGCATCTGCATGTAACCTTGCTGCTTTATGGGAGTTTGTTTCAATCTTCTGAACAGAAACAGGTTCAGAATGACTCCTCTGTTTTAATTCTTCTTGTTGTATTTGAGATTCAAGCTGCAAAAAATCAATTTTCTCTTATGCATTTGGTAGACAGACTTGAATGTCTATGAGAGAAACTTTGCTGACTTTTAATGTATCATGAGTAGTAGACAATATCATAGTTTTGAGGAACTCTAATACTTCATTGATTCTGGCCAGAATTACACCTTAAAAACTGATCACAACTACTATTCAATGCAGAAAAGTAATACCCACTCACAGTACACAACAATATCCTTTATAAATTTGCATCAAATGATCAGTGTGCAACCAGCAAGCACCAATTACAATCCATTACAAAAAAATAAGAGTTTACTCATGACCAACACTATGTTCTGACAATACAACTGACTAAACTTTTCTCCACAAAAGATTACTTTTATTTGTCAAAACAATCATTGCCTTTATAAAACCCACCAAACTCTTATGCAACAGTCGAATCAAGGAATCAATGCATATATATGTAGACAAAAACTATAGTGAGTTTTAAATACAATGCCACACTGGGGCAGCAGCAACTGCAAACTTGCGTGGATCCTTCAAATATTCCTTCACTTTCTTGGCCAGTGGAAAAGCATAGTCAAGTTCAATAGCGACTGCTAATACATTCTTGTAAACATTGATGATAGAACGTAGAACAACTGCAATTGTGGGATTACAGATTGCCAGAAAAAGAGTTGTACATAATCTCATAAACTGCAAATTGCTTGTTGTGGTGTGCCAAAGCTGAACAATATATATATGTCAAAAAAACAATGTATATATATATATATATATATATATATATATATATATATATATATATATATATATATATATATATATATATATATATATAATATATATATATATATATATATATATATATATATATATATGTATATCAAAAGTTTTGAATGTTGAAACAATTCATATATAATATATGAATCGATGCATGAGGGTGGCCATAAAAAATTAAATGCACAAAGCATTCACCATTCATGGTCTTTCAGGACTATTCGGACACATGCATATTCCCAGTAGTTAATTCATGCACCATATGATACTCGGTCTTCAAAATACAAATACCAAATATAGCCCTTCAAAAATTTCGATGCAACATGCTAGGATTTATGCATGGACTTGGCTCCATTCCAACACACTGCCTTCAAAATGTACAGAAGTGTTCAGCATGCACAATGATGTTGGAGATTCTTCAACACAGAAACACAAATCATGCTCCAGTATTCAATCACAGAGCTAAACATTCATCACGTTCCAACATTCATTATAATGTCTCTTTTATTTAGGACTCAATGCAAATCAATCACAGTATAACCCAATGCGCGCAGAGAATAAATAATAGAGTCCTAGATCATACATAGTCAGTTGTCATAACCTATACATAATCACTATGATTCTTCATAACCAACACACGAACTCCAACATAGATTCAACATCGTAAGCTATTGTTTCAATGCTTCTAGGTTCATCGTAATGTTGTTGCGTTCATCAAGCCAAAAACATTTGAACACATTCATAGCACATGGACTTCAATGCACGCCAGCATATGGCATTCAAAATTATTCAGCGCACAAAGCCAATGCTCAAATTGCAGCTGCTTTGAATGACATTCAGAAATTATATTACAGTCTCGGCTTCTCCATCAAGGTTGAATCCTCCTCAGACGAAGACTGGTAGATTATAGCGGATCAAACCTCAATGATTATATATATGCATCCGCGGTCCTCAAAAATGGCTAATGCACAGTCATGTCTATTTCTAATTCATCAATGGCACAAGCTTCCAATCTGGCTTCCCCAATGACCTTACTGCACATTATCAGCTCACCTCCTCATGGGGTAACTGATCCAACAACAAGTATAAATCAATCTCTGTTAAGGGTTCTGATCCATCCTACAGTGGACAGCAGATCCCCTCAAGGGGTACTGGATTCTCCAGGTACTGTAATGAGTTGTCTTCATTAGCTTGTAATCATGCAACATTAAAGTATGCAGGGTAAGGTAATGGCGGAAAAGAATGATTCCTCCAAATGTTGCTCCCTCCCGGTAGACACACCATCAAAAATACAAGGCATTCGTTCAACTCTTATCGCTTTTCTCAAGTCATGATAGCGCGTGCAGTGAAGGGAGGTAATGTCAGGCAAGAAGGAAATGCAACATTATATGGCGATGGAGAGATTTCTGGAAGAAAAGGCGATGCATGTGGATACAACAATCTGAATGGCCAAGGCTATGGAAAAGATACGGTAGCTATTAGCAGTGCTCTTTTCAACAATGGGCGTGCTTGTGGTGCCTGCTACCAAATAGAATGTAATGCTCACGCTAAATGGTGTTTGTCGGGCAGTGTGAATGTAACTGCCACTAACTTGTGCGTTCCAAGCAATGGTGTCCAGTGCAAACCACCATTTAAGAGCTTCAATCTAACGAATAACTTGGCTGGTGCAGACTCCTCCTCGAGCAATTAATGGATTTTGCTACTCCCAAACCCCAACCTGCTCCTCTTCTGGAAAACCGAGAGATGGAAGTTGGTAAAGGAAACGTTACACCCATACAGAAAAACCGTGCCAATAATGATTATGGTAGAGAGCCCAGAGAGTCCAAAGAGGACAATTATGGATAGCCTAGGGAGCACAAAGTGCGCAGAAAATGATTATGGCAGAAAAACGGATACAAAGAGTTACAACTAATTTTAGGAATGCTAAAAATAGGGCTAGAGAAATGACAGAGGTTGCAGCTAGAATTTCACTGAGTAAATATTCATGAAATGCATAAGTGATGGTAGAAATGACCTGCACATAAAATCCGTAAAACAAATGACTCAAAGTAATTATGCAGGGCAGGAATACGCCTGCTCTGATACCATGTTAAACACACATGGCAGCAACATAATCTGAAAGATAAAACATGAGAATAAAATTTTATTAACAAAACATATACATTTATAGTACATGGTTTGACCATTAGGTTTCACATCCCAAGGTCTCTTGGACTTCCTTTTGTCTATTCGGCTTCCACACTAACCCATTGAGGATTAGGTGTCCAACAGCAAATCCACTGGGTTTTATACTTCAGATCCAGAAACCTAGGTGACCTTTGGTTTTCAGCTTAGGGTTTCTTCTTTTCTCAATTATCTTAATGTTTCCTAGTTTTTTAACCCTAGATTTGTTAAATTTCTGACTTCCGCAAGCTTTTTGGTCTTTTCCGTAGGTCATAGGAACCAGTCGCGACAATGGCCGTAGTTTTTTCTAAGATTTGCCGACCGGGATCCACAGAGCAGAAATCACACTTTTTGGCCCAAAAAGTGCGATCTAGAGGCCATAGCACACTTATCAGCCCAAAAAGTGTGATCCCTACTCGAAAACAGGTCAGTACCTGTGTTTTCTGGGTTTTAGGTTTTTTCTTAGATCTGTTTCTGGGTTTTTGCAGAGAGTTGTCTGTTGGGTTGTCTGACCTCTGTTTCATCCCACTTAGGCCTTGATCTACTTTGATTTACTCGTCAAAGTTGAATTTAGCCCCACCTAGGGCTTCTAGTATGCTTCCACCTTTATGGGAGGAGTTTAGCTAAGTGATTTGTCTAAGTTTCTGCAGCGCTTTCAGCCATATTTTCTAGATATGCACCCTTTTATTTCAAATCTATAAAGATAGGTTGTCACCATCCATAGTTTCATATTACAACTTGTTTGGTCCTTGGCCTTAGGGTCCCATCGGCTTCCCTAGGTGTTTCACCCATTTCCCTATCTTTTTGCAGCGATCTTCCTCTCTAGTTTTTTGTTTTTGTTGCACCACTTTCCAGTAGCCTAGTGTCACTTGATCCCAGTCACAACGTCAATTAGATCTCTTGACCTTTTTAGTGTGTTTTCCGTTGATTTAGCCACCAACCAACACAGTGTTTGAAAACCTAGTTTGGGTAGGGTTTAGTTAATTGTTTTGTTGTTCATTTTATGTCATTAATTTTAGTTTGTTTTCAGCAAACTTTTTTTTACAAGCACAATCTCGGCTTAATCAATAAATACACTTGCAAACACAAGCACGCCTTAAGCAAAGGGTGCTTGGTTTACACCGCCAAGCCAAGACTTAACATAATAAATTTATCTACCCTCATCAAGACAAAGGCATATTGTTGATCTCCCTTCACCATTTTCGTGTCACGTGTGTCTTACCACCATTGTGCCACCAAGGCATTTGTCGCGGAGACTATTAGGCCTTCACCCCCAGTTTCCGCTTGGGCATATTACCCCTCCCCATTGGGTTCGAGTTCATAGCCCTCTGATTCCCCATGCTGACTCTTCCCCTGGTTCATCCAGTTCCTCATCTGATTTCGAGCCTCCTTCACCGCATATTGTCACCATGTCTAGACCCACAGCTGGTGCAGGAACCCAACCTGGTGTTGGCTCCAATTATATCCCGGTGGTCACATCAAGCGAAACAGTCTCAGGAATTGTTCCAGAAGCCCCCATGCTCCCCTTTATGGCTGGTTTAATTCTATCATATTTTAACCAGTTGATAAACAACCCCATATAGCATGATGTTGATTAGCCTTCTATGCTGACTAAGATTCCCTTAGAAATCTCAAAGTTTGAGGGTAATGCTAGAGAGGATCCTACCAACTATATCTGATCCTTCCACATGTGGTGTTCGTCCAACTCCATAACCGATGACTCCATTTGTCTTCGGCTATTCCAACACACACTCACTGGAGACGCTGTAAAATGGTATGTAGACCAGCCCACCGCATCTCATTCTATTTTCGTGATGCTTGCTAAAGCGTTCCTTTCATATTTCCAATTACCTCTCTGGTACGACACTGGTACGGAGCTATTGACCTCATTCCATCAGTCCTCCACCACTCGCCTTTCCGACCATGTTCAAGAGTGGCGTAGAAGGAGGAGCACATGTCGTGCCCCACCCTTCGAAGATTATGTCTATCTAGATTGGTTTCTTAGGAGCCTTTTAGCACCCATTAGAAAAGATGTCGCGTCCCATTTTCCTCAAACTAAGGAAGAAGCTCTCCAAACCGCTCTACGCTATCACCTAATTTATGTGCAGTCTAGTTATGTCTTTACCATCATTCTAGACCTCCCTCGTCCTGGAAGTTCCAATGCACCGGGGGCATCTCATGCTGCGAACAATATCGTTGGAACCCTTTCACACCCTTCACCATATACTCAGAGAATTTATGGCTATCCACAGGGGGGCACCATTTCCTCTAACCCTCATGTCCCTCCTACTAGCAACATGTTTTCAGGGCCCCAACCTGTCTACCAAACTATTTCTCCTCCTTATGCACAATGGAGCACCCCAACCCCTCAAGCATTAGCACCGCAACATCCCATGCATCCTCAGCCCTAGCAACAACCATGCCCTCAGGGTCAAGCTTTTGCACAGTAGAGTGAAACCAATCCCCGAAATTCGAATAAAAATAATAAGAGGAAGGGCAACAAGGGTAACCAGGGTAATCAAGGTAATCAACCTAGTGAACCCCAAGGGAACTAGCCTAACACCAACAACCAACAACAAGGCACCCAGCCCAAGTAGAACAAGTCTATTCGAACAAACAAGCCTTTTGCATGTTGTGGTGTACATGGCCATTATACACATGAGTGTCCTCTCTTACCCCAGATGCACCAAATGTGGGAAGCTCAATCAGCTTCTAGAGGTCAATAATCGCCTCAGAATCTTGCGCCATATCAAATGGCAGTGCTCACAAATCCTTTCAGTTAGCAAGGATTTGTTGTTGCTCAACCTCAGCCAGGTCAAGCAGCCCATCCCCCCAAACCATATGGTCCTGGCGACTACCAGATCCTTATGATGAACTCTGATGAGGTTAATCCCTCTGGTATCAACCTACAAACTCAGTCGCGTCAATATGACAAGCCATCAACTTTGTCTACCACTAAGTCCAAAACCAAAGCATTTGTTGAGCCTCTTTTGACACTAAATGGTTCATTACAGATCCCTCAACCTAAAGTTGAGGCCATTCCTAATATCCCTGATCAGGTGCTCATGTCCTAAGTGTCGTAAAATGCTAAAAATTTAAAGTGCTTAGAACTGGTTCAAAGTTGAATGACTGGAAAGTGCTCATATTCCCGATTCTGGCACCGCAAATGGTTCGAAAAATGGTCGCCGTATGAGGAAGTTATGGCAAAAAGAAGAATTTGTCCATAACATTAGAAATTTTAATTTTTCAAAAAAAAAATTAAAAAGGGAATATTCTGCCTGCACGAAATCCGAGGCAACCACCCAAACATTAAATGTAACTACAGTTAATTTGGCAGAATTTTGGCAGGAGCGCCAAATTTGGCGGACCCGCCATAATTGGCGGAGCTATCTGGAGTTAATTAAAGTTAGCTGGAGTTTTTCTAGGGAAAAACTGGAGAAACTTTAAATGGTCATAACTTTGGCTAGGAAAGTTGGTTTTGGACGAATTGTTTTTTGATTTTGGGTATTTTCGACCTTCTGAAGCCATTGGTGTAGGTCTTACACCCATCTGAGGTCATTTACAGAGGTTTTAGAGCCGTGAAAGTTCTAGGAGCCACTAGGGCCCAGTTTTGTGAGGACTGTATAGGGTTGCAGGTATCCATTGGAGGTGATCCAATAGTCAATCCTGAAGGATTCAAGTGTTATGAATCCATTTTTACCATCTATTTCTCCTATAGATGCTTCTATTCAGCTTTATTTTCAATTTGAGCATTTAATAAAAACAAGGACAAGCCCGGTTGGGAGCTTTGGACCCAGCAGACGTAGCCCTGGAGGGGGTGAACTGCTTTATCAACTTATTTTGCATTTGTGGTTGATTTATTTTGCAGATCAAATTCATTTTAATGTGTTAAACAGTAAAAGGAAATAACTCTGCTATGCTTAAATGGGTCATGAACAGCTGAAAATTTCATGTGTTTTCTTTCTGCAAGACATGGAAATCTTTTAAACATGTTTAATTCTGAATTGAATACCTTGCAAAAAAATGTCAAGTAGTTTCAAATTCAGATCAAGTTGGTATCAGAGCTCAAGGTTTTTGTGCAAAAATCTTCTAACTGTCTTGGAAGTATTGATGCTTACCAGGTTGAAACTTAAAACAGGGGAAGGACAGTTGACTAGAGAACAAGAGAATCCTCAGTCAAGGAAGGCCAGAGAGCCATCACCTCCACCTTCAATTTCACCCTCAAGAGTCTCAGCAGAAGCTTCAAGGATGTCTGAACATGAAGGAGAAATTCCTATAGAGACAGATCCAAGAGAAGAAGAAATATTCTTCAGAAAGGTTTTCTTGGACCTTGTTGGATACCTATAGTAATAGGTTTCATATTTCATGATTGATTATTGAAAATCCAAATATGCTCTGCTTTGTTACTACAAAGATCCCATATTTCCAGGAAATCAGAGGTGTGTGAAATACTTCAAATATTGAGGATCTTATTACAAATTTTGTGGATGATTCAACAGTTCAAGCTGGATCATGCCATGTTTCAATTTTGAGTTGTAGAATAGAGAAAGAAGTCTGTCCAAACAGCTTAATCTTGGCAGACAAGTAGTTCAGGTAGAGAAACAAAGGTTCCCAAAAGTCTAATCTGGGACCTTGGAAGAGATAAGGGTAGAAGCAGATAGAGTAAAAAAGGAAAAAGCCAAAGAAAAGAAAAGGCAATTGAGGGTTGCAAGTCCAAGTGCCCCTCCAAGAAGAAACAAAAAATGCTAGGTGAAATAGTGGGGTAGGCAGTTGTGGTTGCAGAAAAGACATGTTCACCATCACATAGTTGTCAAAGATGTTTTGCCAAGGCAATGAACATATCAGCAAAAAGGTGGTGAATTTCATGGATTCACAGCAGAGAGCATCACTAACTTCACTTTTTCCCCTCTACTCCATCATTAACACCCCCTTTCTAAATCCCCCTCCTTCCCTCATACTAACTCCTAACTCTACTATGTAATTCCCCTATTTTACCCCTACCCCTAATAATAATAACACTAAGGTGTATAAAACCCCAAATGATATATATTTTCCCTCCCCTAGGCATAATAGCCGAGAATTCTGCAAAGAGGGACCATAATGGCACCTGGCCACCATGGTGAACCTATCTCCACTATTTTTCCTTTGCTGCAAATCATTTCCCCCAAAAATATACCTTTGCATGGGTAAAACCCCTCTCTAAACCCCTTTGATCTATAAAACCCTCTGCAAACCTTACAAAAATCAAAATTCCGCCTTCAGCACGTTCCCAAATGCAAGCGCGGGTGGTCAGAATCAAAACATTTGGAAAACCATGCCGAAAACCCACAAAACGGTTAATATTTTCACCGCATTATCGGCCGTGCACCTCACACCTCCGCCAGCCGTCGGATCAAGCCTTCCAGATCCGACGGCCCACAGCAATATCGGAGCGCCATCCGCAACCGCACGTTAACTCCCGAGAACGTGACGTTGCGCCTCGTCACGCCTCCGCCACGCGTCGCCCGATGGACCATCTCGGAGCTCCCTCTGACACCCTGGGCGCCGTACTCTAACTGCCCCGAGAGACCGTGACGGTTAGAGCCTTAACCATAACTCTCACGGTTTCACTTCCGCCCGTCCACCATTAACCTTTCTGCCACGTCCAGCTCACCGCTGACTGGACTGCCACCTCACCGCCCTTTGACCGGTCGTCTTCTGCCACGTCCTCCCCGATGACGTCAGCTGACGTCACGTCACCGTGACCCACCAATGACGTCATGCTGACGTCATTGTAAAAAAGCGCCAAACGGGTAAAAAACTCATATTAACCAAATTTTACGCGTTTTTTCACCATTTCATCGTTATTCCGTCTGAACTCTCTGCTCAACCATTTCTGCCTGGATTTCCGCCAACCGGTAAAATTAGCTAAAGCGACCACTTCAGCAGCTGCAGTACACCTTGCCACGACCTCTGCACGTCGAATTACAGGTATTTACACGGCCCTGCCTTCCATACGACCTGCATTCAGCTCAAAACTGCTCACAGGCATAATAGGACCATAAGATCGACCTTTTCACCGTTAGAATCTAGTTGTACCTCCACCATTGTCACTGTGAGGTCCAAAAATTCCCTGCAGAGCCGTAATAAGCTGCAATTCATCTAAAAACCCCTCAGTTCTGCGTTTCCCCGGCAAATTCACTGCTAAATACCTCTGAACTACTACCAGAAGCTCACTTAGGCCCCAAAGAGGCTCTGTTACCAATTACCAGCAGTATTTCAATTTCTAGCTGGTGAATTCCCCTCTGACAGTTCAGAAAATCAAGCTATTTTCCACTGAGGGCAGTCTGCAGTCTGTTTTTGCCCATTCACCTGTCAGATTGCAATAGTTTGCCCCTTCAGAAGCTATGGAGACCCCTATTGCTCTCAATATCAAGCCTATCAATGCTCCCCACCAAGAATTGGCATGGAAGCCCCTGGGAGACATGGATTACCAGATGTTGGACTGGTTTCCTATGGGAACTAAGTATAATATCCTGATGCTAAATGAACTGAGAGCCCAGCACATGAGTGGAGCAGATATCTTGGGGATTTGGGAATCAAATTTGCCCATATACAACCTTCCCCAAGTTAATCCCATGCCAGAGCTTATCTACAGTTGCCAGGAGTGCTATGACCCCAGCCAAAGGGCAGTCATTAGCCCCACAGGCCTAGTCCTATTTCAGATCACTCCAGAGAGTATAAATCAGATGCTGCATTTCCATACAGCCAAGAAACTGACCCCTCTTTCCATGCAAGATTTGATAAAGAGAGGAAATAACCTGTCTAATGACCAGATTGTGAAGATTAACCAGCTATTTGTCACACCTAGCTCTAAAGCAGTCAGAACCCCTCCCATTGGGTACCAATACCTGAATGAGTTGGGCAGGATGATGGTGGACTTGATTGGATATGTCCTGGGATTTAGAGGACTGGAAGATGTAGATGACAGCATATTGGCAATGCTGTCCATATTTGCCCCTGGTAAGCCTCCAGCTACCCACTATGATTATGCTACTTATATAGCTGAGAAGATTCATGACCAGTTCATGAATTTGAGGAGGGAGAGGCTGTTCAGATACACCTCCTACATATACCATCTGTTCTTGTTCAACCAGCCAGCTACCTTCTCTGTCCCTTTGAGGCCACTCAACGCCCAAGGAACCCCAAGATCAGTTGTTTTTTGGACCCCTGTGTTCCATTGTACCTCAGTATCACCTTATACATACTATGAATTTATTGATTTATTTGTACATCCGGCCCTAACAGTGCTGCAAGGTGCCCCTCCTCCTAGACTGACCGATGACATGAAGAGAATTCTTCATTTGAACAAGCTTTACAACATCGGCAACTGGTACTTCTACCAGAATCACACAGTCATTAGGGTGTATGGATGTGAATTAAATCCATTTAGGCTGCCAAGGTACGTTCCCATGAGACTGTTTGCCTTAGAATATTTCAGGCAGTTTGGGAACTCAGATTACCTACACTTTCAGAGTAGAAACAAGAAATCACAGTTGAAAGTGAGAAACCAGCTAGGTCCCTTCTTATACAACAGGAAGGAGGAAGGCTGGAAAGAGGCAGACAGGATCCTGGAAGGACTCCAGTTGAAAACTAGTTTTGAGTGGATTCCATATGACCCTAACCACTCTATTTCCCTCAGGAGGATCAGGTATAAGTTAGGCAACTATGCACATGCAAGATTACCTGAAATTGAAAAATATGCAAATGCACCAGATTGGGAAGAGGGCACATTAGTAGAGCAAATGACTAGTGAAGAAATACTTGAGCAAGAGGCTAGAAATGTCCAAAAACAAGCTGACTTGGAAACTTGTGGACAGGTGCCTATTTCCTACAGGAGGCAAATTGGAGCAGCCACCACAACACCAGCAACACAACAGCAAACTGCCGAGCAGACAACCCAAGCAGCAAGCAAGGACAAAGGCAAACAGGTGGAACAACCACCTATATTAACAGAAGAACAGGTTGACACCTTGCTACAGCAGCAAGAAGAAATGGAACAACAGGAGTTGGGGCAGCAACAAGATAAATCACAAACTAGTGGGCAGCAGCCATTGCAGCAGGAGAAAGGGACAGATTTACCTGGTTCCACAGAACAGCAGCCCCAAACAGAGTTGCCTCCAAGGACAGACACCAATGTGGACAGCTCAGTCCTCCAAACACCTCAGAAGGAGGACTTAACCAGAAAGAGGGAGAGAGAGACCCCCCAGACCTCATCCTTCATCAGAGGAGAGAAGAGACAAAGGTTGAATGACTCCCAAGAGGAGGACATAGCAATAAGGCAGGCCATGGGCATGGGCCCACCCAGTGGAGAACTCTCGGCCAGCTCATCTCAAAGAGGACCAGATATGACAATGGGAGGAGAGGTCAGCTCTTCTGGCCAGCATAGAGAGGGGCACTCAAGTATAAAGCAGCAGTTCATAGAAATCAAGAGGAGGAGTGATCCCATAAAAGTGCAACTCTATGATCACTTGTTAAAACTAGCTCCTAGCAACCAACAGAGACTCATGTCTGCTTTCGATGTGAGCGAAGGCAAAATGATAATGAGCCACTTCATGCCCACAACGTTGCATCCTCAGTCCACCTCAGACTATTTAAGAACCAATATGGAGGTTCTGGCTAAAGATATTCACCCCATGGATAAGATAGAGTTACACAAACAAACGGGTGAAATGGTGTATGCCTCCCTGGCAGATGAGACACTGGAAAATTACAAGTTAAAGAGCAGCCTAGACAATACATCATCCCAGCTAGAATTGGAACGAGCATCCTCACAAGCCAAGGACAACAGGATCAAATCCTTGGAGGAGGTAATCATAGAGATAGGACATGATCCCAAGGATGTCAAAGGCATCCAAGAACTGCTGAAAATAAGGGATGCAGACATGGCAGCCCTGAGAAAGAAGATCAAGCTCCCGGCCACCATCCATCCACAGGCAGATGAAGTTGCCCAGCAAAGGCAAGAAAACGATACCACAGACCTGCTGGTATCCTTATACAAAGAGCTGGTTAGGACTCAAGACCAGCTAGGACAAACTGAAGCTGCAAAGGCAGCACTACAGGAAGCACTGAAGCAAAGAGAAGAGGGCCAACCCTCCCAGCCTCCTCCTGTGATAATAAATCTTGAGGAAGTCCCTCCAAAGACTACTCCTCCTCCTCAGCAAACAGAAGCTACAGCACCAACTACAGCGCCATCCACAGCAACAACAACTACAACATCGGAACAGGCTACTAGTTTAGACATGCAAAAGCTGCAAGCTGAGATCAAAGCCATGGAATCTCAAATGAAAGAGCTGGATGAACTTAAGAAGACCTTGGCTAAGGTTAATGAGAAATTTGATAAAAGCAAACAAAATGAGGCGGCCAAGGAGAGAGAGGTGAAGACCCTTAAGAGAAGGATTGCTGAGCTGGAGAAAGAGCTTGCATTGGAAAAGGTAACTGCTCAGATGAAAGCAGTATTATGGAGCAACATTGGAAGATCCATTGCCAACCAGTGGCAATATATTGAGACTATGGATGAGCAAATGGTGCTCATCACCAAAGCAAACAAGGAGATACAGAGAGCCAGGGCAAGCCTTGGACACATGCCAGAAGCAGCTACCAGGATGATCAATATCCTGAATTACAAGACCAGCACTCAATTGGCTACCATGGGGATCAACAACAGGACAGAAACAATTGCCATAGCCAAGAGAGTCATAACATTGAGGAACTTAGTTGGAACACTGGAGAGGAGGACACAGGATATGCAGACTGAAATCAATAGATTCCTGGAAAAATTTGTAACACTGCAGAACAGAGGCCTCCCCAACATTTTGAGCAGCGTGGGAAGACTACTCACCTTGGACAACTATAACAAGAGAATTGATGCCCATGCAGTAGCAGAGATTACAAAATCTCCCAGCACTTCAGCAGACACAGGGCCAGCTACAGGGCAAATGATGTATGACAGGGTGGAGAACCTGTTTTTCCTCATGAATGAGATAGAGCATCTGTTTGATACACCACCCAATTTCTTCAAATTCACAGAAGCAGATGAGACTCTAGGCGCAATTTTGGCACATCAACTGCCCACACAGGATGTCTGGAGGCATTTGACCCAGACAATTTTGACAGGACAGAACCAATAGCGCAAAAGGAAAAAAGCAGGCACATACAGTGACAATTTTGGGAATTAATACCCACAGGAAAAGGCAGAGGCTGAGCCAACTCAGCCAGACCAGTGACTCACCACCAGCAGCAGTGAAAGTCACAGCTGACAGGTCCGAGACATAGTGTACCAGCCTACAGTCGGGTTTTCTATGCATTAACTCCAAATATTCAGACCGACTTAGCTATTCTTATAAAGCTAAATATCTTCTGACAGAGCATTAAAATGCCTGTACTGTGTATTAAATGTGTAATAAATTTTTGACATAATATCTTAAAGAGTTGGTGAGAACGTAAAGACTGAGATAACGCAGAACTCAGATATTTCTGTAGACCACCGCTAGTATATATACACCCTTCACAGATGCTGAAGGGGTTGCGGGAATTTTCTCTTGGATAACTTCCATCTGCTGTAATATTTTCAGAGAATTAATACAAAGGAGGAATGGAACTTCCAGAAGTTTGGTGTATTTGATGTCTTGTGGTGAAGGATGCATGTTACAGGATTCCATGGGTGTTGCATAAAACTATAAGTATTTTCAAATCTTCTGTTATGTGTTTTTTTTAGAGTCTTTTGTTCTCTTTGGTTGTTTAAATGTCTTACACTTGATAGTAAGGTGAAAGAATAGTTTCAGGATTTAATCAAGCATTACCCTGAACTCAAACCTGAGCTGTCATCTATGTTTTCTTCAGAAACAGTGATAGAAATTGCAATTCTTAAATGCTGCACTTCAATCTGTCTCTTTGCTGTAACAGACTATTCCCAGGGATTCAAATTATTGCCCCTGTGACCTCTGTTTTCTCCTCCAAAGTCTGTCTCTGGGAAATATGTAAACAATAAGTGGAAATTCTTAAATGCTTTCACTTTGCACTGCCTGTTTCCTGTCACTTAGCCAAAATATGTTTTAACAAAGCACTCAAAAGGCCCTGTAAGTTCCATCTTTCATCTCATAGATTCAAACACATTAAGCCACAGACTCCATTGCCCAATGATATTCAACATATCTGAAAACTACATCACTGAAGTCTAAGGGAATTTCATCAACCAAAACACAAACATAACCTGTACTCAATACCTAGCCTAAAACACCATCACTGTAGATATAAATCATAAAGAGAGAGCCCTCTCTGATCACTGTTTGGCTAGAAACAGTGATTAAAAGATTGGTTAGTGGTTACCCCGGCCGTATTCCCTTGGGAGTCATAGGGAACAACCTGGGTGTTAACATAATTGGCGACTCCACTGGGGATTTTAAGATTTTGCAGTTTCTATCTATCTTCCAAAGCTACCATCAAGCCTGAAACTAGCCAAGACATCTTAGGACTGTTTCTCTAATACAGGAACAGCTTTAGGGAAGAGCTAGCTAGGGAAACTTATCCTAGCCTTGAAACATATATAGTCATTCCAGAGTTCTTATTTTGTCCTTGTACATACAAAACTTCTGTATAAAGTTCTGAAAGAACACTTAGAAGCTGGCTCCTAAAAGAAACCCAAGGCATACTAGGGCACACCCTGACCCTGATCAACCCATCATTGTTGATAACCCAAATATCATCCCAAAGAACATAAGGAAACAGCACAAGCAGGATAAACCTGCTGATTCAGATATAAGGTCAGACCAACCCATCCTCATTCCCACTCCTTGCAAAGTCCTTTTTCGTTCCACACCCAATTCCCCTAGTTCATCTTCAACCCCTCAAAGTCCTACCTTTCCATCTTCACCATCTGCACATACTCACTCAACCAGTTCTCCACTTGTTACCCATCCTATTAACCCCAGTACACCTGTAATCCCAGTTGTCCCATTTGTTCCTATCAACCCTATTAACCCTATAAACATGGCTAACAGATATGCACCATTGCAGATTCCAGCCAATGCTCCAGCCCTACCCCAAGATTATCAAACCAGACTCTCATTTTTTGATTCCCAT
Source organism: Pinus tabuliformis (assembly GCA_031772625.1). Classification (NCBI taxonomy): domain Eukaryota; kingdom Viridiplantae; phylum Streptophyta; class Pinopsida; order Pinales; family Pinaceae; genus Pinus; species Pinus tabuliformis. The sequence goes on from CM062813.1 coordinate 1,175,473,524, forward strand.
GGCCCTTTGACGGCTATCCAGCATGCTAAAAAGATGCAAGACCACTTTGAGACCTATGAAATTGATGATGATAGTGTCAGGATGAGAATCTTTGTTCAAAGCTTAACTGGGGATGTCAGAACTTGGTTTAGGTCCTTAAATGCAAATTCAATTGCAACCCCTGAAGCTTTATACCAGGAATTTACCAACAGATGGGAAAAAAAGAGAGATCCTCACCATATACTTGGTGAATATAACACTATTAAAAGAGGTCCCCAAGAAACAGTGTTAGAGTATTGTGCCAGGTTTAACAACATATACAATGCTATCCCTCAGAACTTAAGACCCCCTCCTGATTTGGCCCTTTATAATTTCCCTGATGGTTTTGATTCTGATATGGCCTATCAGTTGAGAGAAAGAGACCCTCCAACCCTTGCAGAAGCTCAAAGGGTTGCAGTCACTGTAGAGGCCAACCTAATTGCCAAAAGAAACAGGGCAAAGCTGGAAAAGAAAACTGGCTTCAAAGAAGAACCCTCGGGTTTTGACCAAAAGCTAGATGCAATTCTAAATAGCATGAAGAGGTTGGGGGAGAGAGTGGAATCAGTAGAAAGAAAATCATCATGGGAGGCCCCACAAAACAATCCTCCTAGAAACCCAAATTTCAGGAGAGTCCAGAACCCCAATATAGGAAAGACTAATGCTGACCAAGATATCAGACCCCCTTTTCAAGAAAACTATGCAGAAACTTCTTCTGCAAATCAGCTAAATGAAGACCCCGAAATCAATCTAATAGGTCTGGATGGCAAAAGTCATGTATTCTTAACCCAAGAAGACCATGAGGAGGATGAAAGCAATACATTTCAAACTAAGTCAGGGGAATCCTTTGATTTCAAACAAGGATATGACACTGCTGTCTATGAAGTCCACAAACAATACAAACTAAGGAGTAGGACTGTAAATGTAAATCAACCCGAAAAGATAAAAGAAAAACAGCAAACCAAAGAAAGCTCAGCCACTGAAACTGATCATGTGCCAAACTTGCCTACAAAGGAAGTAGTGGTTGAAGAAGTTACTGATCCACTGTCCCCATCAAAACAACCCATGGCAACCTTATCCTCTGAGCCTAACCCAAATATGGCCCCTCAGGACATCAATATTAGGGCCAGGTTCCAAAATCAAGAGGGAATCCCACCAGAAGATGTAACAAACAAAGAAAGAACTGCAACCCGTGACCCCAAAATGCAAATTGACAAACCCTTTGACTTAGGAGTAGAGATTGGCAAGTTAAAGGTAGCAATTCCCCTCTCAGAGTTAGCAAAGCATGACATGTACAAACAACAGATTAAAAAATCCCTTCAACTCACCAATAGCAAAGATGATGTAAATGTGTTAGATGACACTCCAGAGTTACTATTTGGTCCAGAGGTAGATGGAAAAACAGTAGTCACAGGGGTTTTACCGTTTTATGTCAGCTTACATGTACATGACAAAATTCTGCACAATGCAATGTTTGACTCAGGAGCCTCTCATAATCTGATGCCAAAAGCAGTCATGGAAAGATTAAACTTAGATATCACAAGACCATACAAAGACTTGTTTTCTTTTGATTCTAGTCAAGTCAAGTGCCTGGGTCTAATTAAGGATTTGTGTGTGTCCCTGGTCCAATTCCCCAACAAGACCATTTTGATGGATGTTGTTGTTGCTGATATCCCACCCAAGTATGGGATGCTATTATCAAGATCATGGGGAGCAAAGCTTCAAGGCTCCCTGCAGTTAGACATGTCATATGCAACCATCTCTGTCTTTGGACAACCAAAAAGACTTTATAGGGAAACACTCATGAAGTATATGGTTAGCAGTGAAGAAAAACCCCAAAATTTCCCAATATTTGCTGTTCATTCGGACATAGACTCTTACATCCTCTTTAATGACAGCATTGGCTTCTCCGACAGTCACATTAGCACAGAGACATTTAAACCAGAACAAAACATCATTCTAACAAGTAGCACCTGTCAAACATCAATCAGTACAACAAAACACTTTAGCTCTCCCCTAGGGGTCAAAGATGGTCAGGCAAATGACGAAGCTATCCTAGAAAACAAATGGGAGAAGAAACCCCAACTCATGCTCACACTACCACCCCATGAACAGAACCTCAAACCTCCTGACCAGCAAGGCATCTTGTGGATCTTAGAATTTGATGGCTCGGTTAACAAGTTAGGAGCAGGAGCTGGAGTATGGATACATAACAAAGAGAAAGGCTGTGCAACAGGCAAGGCCTACAGATTGAATTTCAGATGCACCAACAACATGGCAGAATATGAAGCTCTATTACTAGGCCTCAAGATTGCAAAATCATTACAAGCACCTAGCCTCTCTATCAGGGGAGACTCTGATCTGGTCATTCAACAAGTAAAAGGCAATTTTGTCACTAATGACAAGAGGCTGAGATCCTACAGGGCTGCTGTAATCGAAATATTAGAGACCTTTCATGAGTTTGCTATCACAAAAATTCCAAGGGGCCATAACCTCCATGCACATAGCTTGGCAACATTTGCCAGCACTTTCAAATTCCCACTGGAACCTAATAATTGTTTCACAGCTGAGGTCAGGTACAGACCCTCTATTCCAAACAATGTCAGAGAATGGCAAGTATTTGAGGATGACATGCAAATAAACAATTTTTTAACCCTACAACAGGAGTTCACAGGATTAAATATTGATCTTGAGACAGCAAGTCAATCACAAATGCTTGAGACAGCAAGTCAATCACAAATATTTAATGAAGCATGTCAATCACAAATACAGTTTCAACAATCTGCTCACCCAATGTCACCTAGGACAGCAAAACAACTACTCAGCCCAACCATTTTCAACAATGAAAACATTCAACAAATTAAACAAATGGACTGTGAAGAGATGAGTAACATTGAAACTGAAATCATACAACTCAAAGACAACTTCCTCCCAGTGGGCCTTACCCCATTAGAGGATATTTTTGACTCAAATGACATCCCTAGGAAGCCAAAGATGCAGCCATTAGATGCAAGAATTGAAGAATGCAATATTGGCACTATGGAAAAGCCTAAGATAGTCAAGCTGTCCGCCTCTTTGCCTCCTGATCAAAAGCCCAAATATGTTGATCTCTTTAAAGAATTTCAAGATGTCTTTGCCTGGGGATATGAAGATCTCAAGTCCTATGACACATCTGTCATCCAGCATACCATCCCTCTCAAGCCTAATCAAAAACCATTCAAACAGAAATTGAGAAGGATCAATCCTGTGCTCCTTCCTTCCATTGAAAAAGAGTTGCATAAAATGTTCAAGGCTGGTATTATAGCACCAATCAGATTCTCTGAATGGATTTCAAATTTAGTCCCTACCAGAAAGAAAACTGGTGAAATCAGACTTTGTGTAGACTTAAGGAATCTGAATCAAGTTTCACTCAAAGATAACTACCCTTTACCAAAAATGGATCACATCCTCCAAAGAGTAGTAGGAGCCTCAAGGATATCACTGCTTGATGGATTCTCAGGCTTCAATCAAATTTTAGTGCACCCTGATGATCAAGACAAAACTGCATTTACTACCCCATGGGGAACTTTCAAGTACGTGAAAATGCCCTTTGGATTGAAGAATGCAGGGGCAACATTTCAAAGAGCAATGGACATTGCTTTTGCAAAAGAAATTCATGATTTCTTGGTCATTTATTTAGATGATCTTACACCCTTTTCGAAATCTGACCAAGAACATTTGAAACATTTAAGACAGATTTTCATAACATGCAGAAAATATGGCATCTCCTTAAACCCCAAGAAGTCTTTATTTGGTTTGGAAGAAGGGAAACTTTTAGGACACATCATTTCAAAAGATGGCATTAGAATTGATCCAGATAGGATACAAGCGATCCTACAAATGCCTCACCCTAGGAATGTTAAAGAGTTGCAAGGATTCTTAGGAAAACTCAACTTTTTAAGAAGGTTCATCCCAAATTTAGCAGAGTTGATCAGACTACTAAACAATATGCTAAAGAAAGACTCAAAGGTTAAGTGGACTGTGGAAGCAAAGCAAGCCTTTGAAAGCATAAAATTGGCTTTAACCCAAACCCCGGTATTAACTAATCCTCAGTTTGACAGAGACTTTATTATTTTTTCTTTTGCCTCCCAGCATACTATTGCTGCTGTATTATTGCAGAAAGATGATCAAGGGAATGAAAAGCCCATTGCTTTTTTCAGTAGAGCTCTTAGAGATGCTCCTTTGAAGTATCAAATAATGGAAAAACAAGCCTATGCCTTAATCAAAGCTATCAAAGATTTCAGGATTTACATCCTTTACTCTCATGTTGTGGCTTATGTACCAAGTCCTATTGTCAAAGACATTCTCACCCAAGAAAACTTAGAGGGTAGAAGAGGAAAATGGATTGCAAACATACTTGAATTTGACATTGAAATAAAACCTACAAAGCTGATTAAAGGGCAAGGTTTGGCCAAGTTAATGACAGCAGCAAATTTCCAAGCCTTAGATATCAATCAACTGGACAGTGAAACAGAGCTGGCGACTCCAAAGATCAATGTAGCCTTTGAACAATCTCCATGGTACTCTGATGTCTGTTATGTGTTACAAAACCTGTGTGCTCCCCCAGGACTGTCCAGAACTAAGTCTAGGTTTCTGAGAATGAAAACATCTAAGTTTTGCGTGATGGATGAGAATCTACTCTGGAAAAACCATGAAGGCATTTTGCTGCACTGTCTTATTGAGAGTGAAACTGACAACATCATGCAAGAATTCCATGCTGGAGACTGTGGTGGACATCTATACTGGAAGTCCACTGTAGACAAAATATTAAGGGCTGGTTATTACTGGCCCACTATGTTCTCTGATGTGAAGAAATTCACAACATCATGCCATAAGTGCCAGTTGTTTGAAGGCAGAAGACAGTTGCTGCCACTTCCTTTGAGGCCCATTTCAACAGAAAGACCTTTTCAACAATGGGGCTTGGATTTCATTGGAGAGATTCATCCCTCATCTTCAGGACAACACAGATGGATTTTGACTGCAACAGACTACTTCACCAAGTGGATTGAAGCTGCCCCATGCAAACAAGCAAATGACTCAGTGATCATTCAATTTTTAGAGAACAATATACTGGCTAGATTTGGCTGCCCAGACAAAATAATAACAGACAATGCTGCTGCCTTCAAATCCAAGAAAATGGTGAACTTCTGCCATAAATTTCACATTACTTTGGGCCATTCTACAGCTTACTATCCTCAGGGAAATGGTCTTGCTGAATCATCAAACAAAAGCTTGATAAACATCATAAAGAAAGTGCTGGAAGAGAACAAAAAGAACTGGCACAAGAAACTAGTAAATGCTTTATGGGCAGACAGATTAACCACCAAAAGATCAATTGGGACCAGCCCATATGAGTTAGTCTATGGATTAGAGGCCAGATTTCCCTCATCACTAGGGGTGCCAGTTATGAAACTTCTACAAGAAAGTCAAGCAGAGCCAAATGATATGCAAAGAAGGATCAACCAGATAATCTGTTTACAGCAGACCAGAGAACAAGTTTTCAGCAGAGTGCAAATACTACAAGAAAAACTGAAAAAGGCCTTTGACAGAAGAACCAAGGCAGAAGACTTCAATCTAGGAGACAAAGTTCTAAAGTGGGATGCAAGAAGAGAAGAGAAAGGGAAACATGGGAAATTTGATTCCTTGTGGAAGGGACCATTTGTTGTCCAAGCAGTACAAGGTAATAACACTTATTTCCTTAAAAGTTTGACTGTGACTGAACTAGATGAAGGTCCTGTCAATGGCAGGATGCTGAAGCACTATTATGATGGTTCACTATGATAAGGATCCAAAGGTTCAATGTATATATGCAGGCCTACATATGTTTTCTATTGTTAGTTTGTAAAAAGAGGTTTTCCAAATGCTGCAACTAGCAGCAATAGGCAGATAGAACCAGAGGTTCCCCAACAAAAAGCACACAATTTTGACAGGTTACATGCATCAGATCTCAAAGATTAAGATGGACAATCAAGCAACAAGGCAATCTGACCTGCTGTTCTTGGTCTTTCAAAAGAAAAACCATCCCCATGTGGAGCCACTGTTGGATACCTATAGTAATAGGTTTCATATTTCATGATTGATTATTGAAAATCCAAATATGCTCTGCTTTGTTACTACAAAGATCCCATATTTCCAGGAAATCAGAGGTGTGTGAAATACTTCAAATATTGAGGATCTTATTACAAATTTTGTGGATGATTCAACAGTTCAAGCTGGATCATGCCATGTTTCAATTTTGAGTTGTAGAATAGAGAAAGAAGTCTGTCCAAACAGCTTAATCTTGGCAGACAAGTAGTTCAGGTAGAGAAACAAAGGTTCCCAAAAGTCTAATCTGGGACCTTGGAAGAGATAAGGGTAGAAGCAGATAGAGTAAAAAAGGAAAAAGCCAAAGAAAAGAAAAGGCAATTGAGGGTTGCAAGTCCAAGTGCCCCTCCAAGAAGAAACAAAAAATGCTAGGTGAAATAGTGGGGTAGGCAGTTGTGGTTGCAGAAAAGACATGTTCACCATCACATAGTTGTCAAAGATGTTTTGCCAAGGCAATGAACATATCAGCAAAAAGGTGGTGAATTTCATGGATTCACAGCAGAGAGCATCACTAACTTCACTTTTTCCCCTCTACTCCATCATTAACACCCCCTTTCTAAATCCCCCTCCTTCCCTCATACTAACTCCTAACTCTACTATGTAATTCCCCTATTTTACCCCTACCCCTAATAATAATAACACTAAGGTGTATAAAACCCCAAATGATATATATTTTCCCTCCCCTAGGCATAATAGCCGAGAATTCTGCAAAGAGGGACCATAATGGCACCTGGCCACCATGGTGAACCTATCTCCACTATTTTTCCTTTGCTGCAAATCATTTCCCCCAAAAATATACCTTTGCATGGGTAAAACCCCTCTCTAAACCCCTTTGATCTATAAAACCCTCTGCAAACCTTACAAAAATCAAAATTCCGCCTTCAGCACGTTCCCAAATGCAAGCGCGGGTGGTCAGAATCAAAACATTTGGAAAACCATGCCGAAAACCCACAAAACGGTTAATATTTTCACCGCATTATCGGCCGTGCACCTCACACCTCCGCCAGCCGTCGGATCAAGCCTTCCAGATCCGACGGCCCACAGCAATATCGGAGCGCCATCCGCAACCGCACGTTAACTCCCGAGAACGTGACGTTGCGCCTCGTCACGCCTCCGCCACGCGTCGCCCGATGGACCATCTCGGAGCTCCCTCTGACACCCTGGGCGCCGTACTCTAACCGCCCCGAGAGACCGTGACGGTTAGAGCCTTAACCATAACTCTCACGGTTTCACTTCCGCCCGTCCACCATTAACCTTTCTGCCACGTCCAGCTCACCGCTGACTGGACTGCCACCTCACCGCCCTTTGACCGGTCGTCTTCTGCCACGTCCTCCCCGATGACGTCAGCTGACGTCACGTCACCGTGACCCACCAATGACGTCATGCTGACGTCATTGTAAAAAAGCGCCAAACGGGTAAAAAACTCATATTAACCAAATTTTACGCGTTTTTTCACCATTTCATCGTTATTCCGTCTGAACTCTCTGCTCAACCATTTCTGCCTGGATTTCCGCCAACCGGTAAAATTAGCTAAAGCGACCACTTCAGCAGCTGCAGTACACCTTGCCACGACCTCTGCACGTCGAATTACAGGTATTTACACGGCCCTGCCTTCCATACGACCTGCATTCAGCTCAAAACTGTTCACAGGCATAATAGGACCATAAGATCGACCTTTTCACCGTTAGAATCTAGTTGTACCTCCACCATTGTCACTGTGAGGTCCAAAAATTCCCTGCAGAGCCGTAATAAGCTGCAATTCATCTAAAAACCCCTCAGTTCTGCGTTTCCCCGGCAAATTCACTGCTAAATACCTCTGAACTACTACCAGAAGCTCACTTAGGCCCCAAAGAGGCTCTGTTACCAATTACCAGCAGTATTTCAATTTCTAGCTGGTGAATTCCCCTCTGACAGTTCAGAAAATCAAGCTATTTTCCACTGAGGGCAGTCTGCAGTCTGTTTTTGCCCATTCACCTGTCAGATTGCAATAGTTTGCCCCTTCAGAAGCTATGGAGACCCCCATTGCTCTCAATATCAAGCCTATCAATGCTCCCCACCAAGAATTGGCATGGAAGCCCCTGGGAGACATGGATTACCAGATGTTGGACTGGTTTCCTATGGGAACTAAGTATAATATCCTGATGCTAAATGAACTGAGAGCCCAGCACATGAGTGGAGCAGATATCTTGGGGATTTGGGAATCAAATTTGCCCATATACAACCTTCCCCAAGTTAATCCCATGCCAGAGCTTATCTACAGTTGCCAGGAGTGCTATGACCCCAGCCAAAGGGCAGTCATTAGCCCCACAGGCCTAGTCCTATTTCAGATCACTCCAGAGAGTATAAATCAGATGCTGCATTTCCATACAGCCAAGAAACTGACCCCTCTTTCCATGCAAGATTTGATAAAGAGAGGAAATAACCTGTCTAATGACCAGATTGTGAAGATTAACCAGCTATTTGTCACACCTAGCTCTGAAGCAGTCAGAACCCCTCCCATTGGGTACCAATACCTGAATGAGTTGGGCAGGATGATGGTGGACTTGATTGGATATGTCCTGGGATTTAGAGGACTGGAAGATGTAGATGACAGCATATTGGCAATGCTGTCCATATTTGCCCCTGGTAAGCCTCCAGCTATCCACTATGATTATGCTACTTATATAGCTGAGAAGATTCATGACCAGTTCATGAATTTGAGGAGGGAGAGGCTGTTCAGATACACCTCCTACATATACCATCTGTTCTTGTTCAACCAGCCAGCTACCTTCTCTGTCCCTTTGAGGCCACTCAACGCCCAAGGAACCCCAAGATCAGTTGTTTTTTGGACCCCTGTGTTCCATTGTACCTCAGTATCACCTTATACATACTATGAATTTATTGATTTATTTGTACATCCGGCCCTAACAGTGCTGCAAGGTGCCCCTCCTCCTAGACTGACCGATGACATGAAGAGAATTCTTCATTTGAACAAGCTTTACAACATCGGAAACTGGTACTTCTACCAGAATCACACAGTCATTAGGGTGTATGGATGTGAATTAAATCCATTTAGGCTGCCAAGGTACGTTCCCATGAGACTGTTTGCCTTAGAATATTTCAGGCAGTTTGGGAACTCAGATTACCTACACTTTCAGAGTAGAAACAAGAAATCACAGTTGAAAGTGAGAAACCAGCTAGGTCCCTTCTTATACAACAGGAAGGAGGAAGGCTGGAAAGAGGCAGACAGGATCCTGGAAGGACTCCAGTTGAAAACTAGTTTTGAGTGGATTCCATATGACCCTAACCACTCTATTTCCCTCAGGAGGATCAGGTATAAGTTAGGCAACTATGCACATGCAAGATTACCTGAAATTGAAAAATATGCAAATGCACCAGATTGGGAAGAGGGCACATTAGTAGAGCAAATGACTAGTGAAGAAATACTTGAGCAAGAGGCTAGAAATGTCCAAAAACAAGCTGACTTGGAAACTTGTGGACAGGTGCCTATTTCCTACAGGAGACAAATTGGAGCAGCCACCACAACACCAGCAACACAACAGCAAATTGCCGAGCAGACAACCCAAGCAGCAAGCAAGGACAAAGGCAAACAGGTGGAACAACCACCTATATTAACAGAAGAACAGGTTGACACCTTGCTACAGCAGCAAGAAGAAATGGAACAATAGGAGTTGGGGCAGCAACAAGATAAATCACAAACTAGTGGGCAGCAGTCATTGCAGCAGGAGAAAGGGACAGATTTACCTGGTTCCACAGAACAGCAGCCCCAAACAGAGTTGCCTCCAAGGACAGACACCAATGTGGACAGCTCAGTCCTCCAAACACCTCAGAAGGAGGACTTAACCAGAAAGAGGGAGAGAGAGACCCCCCAGACCTCATCCTTCATCAGAGGAGAGAAGAGACAAAGGTTGAATGACTCCCAAGAGGAGGACATAGCAATAAGGCAGGCCATGGGCATGGGCCCACCCAGTGGAGAACTCTCGGCCAGCTCATCTCAAAGAGGACCAGATATGACAATGGGAGGAGAGGTCAGCTCTTCTGGCCAGCATAGAGAGGGGCACTCAAGTATAAAGCAGCAGTTCATAGAAATCAAGAGGAGGAGTGATCCCATAAAAGTGCAACTCTATGATCACTTGTTAAAACTAGCTCCTAGCAACCAACAGAGACTCATGTCTGCTTTCGATGTGAGCGAAGGCAAAATGATAATGAGCCACTTCATGCCCACAACGTTGCATCCTCAGTCCACCTCAGACTATTTAAGAACCAATATGGAGGTTCTGGCTAAAGATATTCACCCCATGGATAAGATAGAGTTACACAAACAAACGGGTGAAATGGTGTATGCCTCCCTGGCAGATGAGACACTGGAAAATTACAAGTTAAAGAGCAGCCTAGACAATACATCATCCCAGCTAGAATTGGAACGAGCATCCTCACAAGCCAAGGACAACAGGATCAAATCCTTGGAGGAGGTAATCATAGAGATAGGACATGATCCCAAGGATGTCAAAGGCATCCAAGAACTGCTGAAAATAAGGGATGCAGACATGGCAGCCCTGAGAAAGAAGATCAAGCTCCCGGCCACCATCCATCCACAGGCAGATGAAGTTGCCCAGCAAAGGCAAGAAAAAGATACCACAGACCTGCTGGTATCCTTATACAAAGAGCTGGTTAGGACTCAAGACCAGCTAGGACAAACTGAAGCTGCAAAGGCGGCACTACAGGAAGCACTGAAGCAAAGAGAAGAGGGCCAACCCTCCCAGCCTCCTCCTGTGATAATAAATCTTGAGGAAGTCCCTCCAAAGACTACTCCTCCTCCTCAGCAAACAGAAGCTACAGCACCAACTACAGCGCCATCCACAGCAACAACAACTACAACATCGGAACAGGCTACTAGTTTAGACATGCAAAAGCTGCAAGCTGAGATCAAAGCCATGGAATCTCAAATGAAAGAGCTGGATGAACTTAAGAAGACCTTGGCTAAGGTTAATGAGAAATTTGATAAAAGCAAACAAAATGAGGCGGCCAAGGAGAGAGAGGTGAAGACCCTTAAGAGAAGGATTGCTGAGCTGGAGAAAGAGCTTGCATTGGAAAAGGTAACTGCTCAGATGAAAGCAGTATTATGGAGCAACATTGGAAGATCCATTGCCAACCAGTGGCAATATATTGAGACTATGGATGAGCAAATGGTGCTCATCACCAAAGCAAACAAGGAGATACAGAGAGCCAGGGCAAGCCTTGGACACATGCCAGAAGCAGCTACCAGGATGATCAATATCCTGAATTACAAGACCAGCACTCAATTGGCTACCATGGGGATCAACAACAGGACAGAAACAATTGCCATAGCCAAGAGAGTCATAACATTGAGGAACTTAGTTGGAACACTGGAGAGGAGGACACAGGATATGCAGACTGAAATCAATAGATTCCTGGAAAAATTTGTAACACTGCAGAACAGAGGCCTCCCCAACATTTTGAGCAGCGTGGGAAGACTACTCACCTTGGACAACTATAACAAGAGAATTGATGCCCATGCAGTAGCAGAGATTGCAAAACCTCCCAGCACTTCAGCAGACACAGGGCCAGCTACAGGGCAAATGATGTATGACAGGGTGGAGAACCTGTTTTTCCTCATGAATGAGATAGAGCATCTGTTTGATACACCACCCAATTTCTTCAAATTCACAGAAGCAGATGAGACTCTAGGCGCAATTTTGGCACATCAACTGCCCACACAGGATGTCTGGAGGCATTTGACCCAGACAATTTTGACAGGACAGAACCAATAGCGCAAAAGGAAAAAAGCAGGCACATACAGTGACAATTTTGGGAATTAATACCCACAGGAAAAGGCAGAGGCTGAGCCAACTCAGCCAGACCAGTGACTCACCACCAGCAGCAGTCAAAGTCACAGCTGACAGGTCCGAGACGCAGTGTACCAGCCTACAGTCGGGTTTTCTATGCATTAACTCCAAATATTCAGACCGACTTAGCTATTCTTATAAAGCTAAATATCTTCTGACAGAGCATTAAAATGCCTGTACTGTGTATTAAATGTGTAATAAATTTTTGACATAATATCTTAAAGAGTTGGTGAGAACGTAAAGACTGAGATAACGCAGAACTCAGATATTTCTGTAGACCACCGCTAGTATATATACACCCTTCACAGATGCTGAAGGGGTTGCGGGAATTTTCTCTTGGATAACTTCCATCTGCTGTAATATTTTCAGAGAATTAATACAAAGGAGGAATGGAACTTCCAGAAGTTTGGTGTATTTGATGTCTTGTGGTGAAGGATGCATGTTACAGGATTCCATGGGTGTTGCATAAAACTATAAGTATTTTCAAATCTTCTGTTATGTGTTTTTTTTAGAGTCTTTTGTTCTCTTTGGTTGTTTAAATGTCTTACACTTGATAGTAAGGTGAAAGAATAGTTTCAGGATTTAATCAAGCATTACCCTGAACTCAAACCTGAGCTGTCATCTATGTTTTCTTCAGAAACAGTGATAGAAATTGCAATTCTTAAATGCTGCACTTCAATCTGTCTCTTTGCTGTAACAGACTATTCCCAGGGATTCAAATTATTGCCCCTGTGACCTCTGTTTTCTCCTCCAAAGTCTGTCTCTGGGAAATATGTAAACAATAAGTGGAAATTCTTAAATGCTTTCACTTTGCACTGCCTGTTTCCTGTCACTTAGCCAAAATATGTTTTAACAAAGCACTCAAAAGGCCCTGTAAGTTCCATCTTTCATCTCACAGATTCAAACACATTAAGCCACAGACTCCATTGCCCAATGATATTCAACATATCTGAAAACTACATCACTGAAGTCTAAGGGAATTTCATCAACCAAAACACAAACATAACCTGTACTCAATACCTAGCCTAAAACACCATCACTGTAGATATAAATCATAAAGAGAGAGCCCTCTCTGATCACTGTTTGGCTAGAAACAGTGATTAAAAGATTGGTTAGTGGTTACCCCGGCCGTATTCCCTTGGGAGTCATAGGGAACAACCTGGGTGTTAACAGACCTCACTGAAATGGTGAGGATATTGTACCAAGAAAGAAATGAGAAATTGGCTGGAGAAGGGTCCAAACATCCACATGAAGGAGAGGCCTCTTCAGGAGGTAAGAAGGATGATGATCATTCCAAGAAAGGACATGGAGGAAATGGTGATCCACCACCCCCATCCTCACCTTCTTCCTCTTCATCCTCGTCTTCTTCTGTTCATAAGCATAGATCCTCTGGAAAAAGTTCTTTTTTGAAACTTGATGTAAAATTCGAATTACCTATGTTTAATGGTAAAGTGAATGCAGAAATTCTTGACAACTGGATTAGGCAGTTGGAAGTTTACTTGAGGATCCAAAATATGCATGATGATGCCACAAAGATTCAGTTTCCTTCTTTGAGAATGGATGGAGCAGCATTGGTCTGGTGGGAGGCCAAGACTAAAGAGGAGATCAAAAAATTTGGTAAGGTTACCTTAACATGGCCTGCATTTCTGTTAGCCATTAAAAAATAGTTTTATCCTCTTGCTCACATGCAGAAAGCCATTATGAATTGGCAAAATTTCAGACAACTTAAGGGTTAGAGTGTCCAAGACTACACCCAAGAATTCAGGAGAAGAGCTCTCTTGTTAGGGGTAGATTTACAGACCCAAGAAGCCTTGTTGAAATACATCGGTGGCTTGCATAGCTACCTTAGACACACCATCTTGATGTTTAACCCTACTAGCCTGGACGAGGTTTGTGTCCAAGCTACCCATTTAGAGGCAAGGGGAAAAAACACATTTGAAGAGGGTAGAAACAAGCCCCCCAAGGGGAAAAACAAAGAGAAAACCTCCAAGGGAAAGAGAAAAAAGAATGCATCTGTCAAACAGGAGAGTGAGAAAGTGATCTGTAAACACTGTTCTAAACTAGGCCATGAGGAGAAAAACTGTTGGAAATTATATCCTGAATAAAAACCTCAATTTAACAAATCCAAAGGGAAACATAAAATTGCTGCTACTACAACTACACCACAAGATTTAGGGGAAGATTCATGTGATGAAACCAAAATTACAGCCATGGGTTTGAAAAACTTGAAGGGAAAAGAAGTTGAAACTCAAGCCAACACTAGTACCTCAAACTGCCATGTACAAGCTCCTAATGAGGAAGAAAGAATTGAACTGTTTCATGTGAGGGTGATTTCAAAACATACTAAAATTGACACACTTTTTGATAGTGGGTCACAAGCAAACCTTATATCAGAGGACTTGGTCAAGCAGCTTAAACTTGTGACCGTTCCACATCCGAAGCCATATCCACTTGGATGGATTTGCAAGGATGCAAATTTACGAGTTTCAAGAAAGTGCACATTGCGCTTTGCGATTACTGCACATTTTATTGACACAGTTGAACTTGATGTGGTACCTTTTGATATAGCAGGAATTGTTTTGGGAAGTCCTTACTTGTTTGACAGGAAAGCTATCTTTCATCGCCATGAAAACAAATATCATTTGTTCAAAGATGGCAAGGAGTTCATTGTTAGAGCTCATCGCAAGAAGACAAATAGAGCGATGGTGAATGCAGGACAGGTAAAAAGGCTGGTCAATTCAAGTAAGAATTTTGTTCTTCTTATGATTAAGCCCAAGGTTGATGTGAATCATTTGAAAATTGTGATCCAAAACTTAAATCAGATCTGTATGATGTAGTTGATGCATATCATGAGATGTTTCAGGAGCCAACAGGTTTGCCTCCTAAGAGGGAGATTCAGCATGAAATCCATTTGCATCCAGATTGTCCTGTTCCAAACATAGGCATGTACCGCATGTCTATTATGGAGAATGCTAAAATAAAGAAGCAAATCAAGGACTTGTTGGACAAGGGTTTCATAAGGCCAAGTACTTCGCCATGTGGGTCACCGATTGTATTGATTCCAAAGAAAGATGGCACTTGGCGTATGTGTGTTGATTTCAGGGCCTTGAACAAGATAACGGTAAAGAATCGTTACCCACTCCCAAGGATAGATGATTTGCTAGATCAACTGAAAGATGCTCGATATTTCACTAAGCTAGACTTGCACAATGGATATCATCAAGTAAGAATTGAAGAAAGTGACATTTGGAAGACAGCCTTTAAAACCAAACAAGGACTCTTTGAGTGGCTTGTGATGCCGTTTGGTTTGTGCAATGCACCTGCAACTTTCATGCGGGTAATGGATGATGCCTTGCGTCCTTTTCTTGATGATTTCGTTATTGTCTACTTAGATGACATCTTAATCTTCAACAAGTCTAGAGAAGATCATGTCATGCATGTTAGGAAAGTACTTGATGTTTTGAAGAAGAATAAGTTATTTCTTAAAATGTCAAAGTGTGAATTTGGAAAGACTTCTTTGGTTTATTTGGGACACATAGTAGGAGGAGGTGCTTTGAGAATTGATCCTGCTAAGATTGAGGCTATTGTGAAGTGGCCTACTCCCAAATCCATAACAGAGGTAAGAAGTTTTTTGGGTGCATCTCAATATTGGAGGAAGTTTATCTCTAACTTCTCTTCTATAGCAGCTCCTATGCATGCAGTGACAAGTTTGAAACATGCTTTCCAATGGGGAGGCAAGTAGCAAAAAGCTTTCGAATCTTTGAAAGAGAAGATTAGTTCAGCTCCAGTCCTTGCATTACCGGATTTGAGACAGCCATTTGAGATACAAACTGATGCTAGTGATTATGCTATGGGTGCAGTTCTTCTACAGCATGGTAAGCCTATTGCTTTTCATTCTGAAACTTTTAATGGTGTTGTTGTAAATTATCCTACATATGATAAGGAGTTGTATGCGTTGGTACAAAGCGTCAAAAAGTGGAAACACTACTTGATGGGCAAAGAAATTGTTATACATACCGACCATCAGCCCTTACAGTACTTGCAATCACAAAGCAAGTTACAACAGTCACGACACTACAGATGGATGGGCTTCTTACAACAGTTCCATTTGGTAATAAGGTATAAGAAAGGTACTTTGAATAAGGTTACTAATATGCTTTCAAGGCCTATTATTGGTGTTGTTACTTTACTTAAGAATGATTCCATTGTACATGATAGTTACATAGAACAATATGCATCTGATGATGACTTTAAAGATGTGTATGCTAACTTGAGTAAAGGAAATCATGTAGAGTAAAATGACTATCACATGCATAACAATTTGTTGTTTCATTTGGGCAAGTTGTGTATACCACAGGGGGAGAGGATAAATGTCATAAGAGAAGCTCATTCTTCTCTTATTGCTGGCCATTTTGGTGTGAGCAAAACAGTTGCACATCTACAGAGGTATTGCTATTGGCCTCGCATGGTAGATTTTGTTTCAAGGTTCATAAGAGGTTGTTCATTATGTGCTACAAGCAAGCCTAGCAACAGGAAGCTTGGTTTGTATACTCCTTTGTCGGTACCTTCTAGACCATGGGAGAGCATCTCTATGGATTTTGTAGGAGGTTTGCCAAAATCTCGAAAGCAGCATGATTATTTATATGTAGTAGTTGATCGTTTCAGCAAAATGTGTATACTTATGCCTTGTAAGAAAACTATAACTGCTGAACAAACTGCTGAATTATCTTTTCATCATGTATGGATTCACTTTGGTTTGCCTACTTCCATTATTAGTGACAGGGATTCCAGATTTGTGGGGAATTTTTGGTCCAACCTATGGGAGATGATGGACACAAAGTTGAAGAAAAGTACTGCTTTCCATCCGCAAACAGATGGACAAACCGAAGTTGTGAACAGAACCATTATGCACCTCTTGAGAGGTTATTGTAGCAGGCATCCCAAGCTTTGGGATGAACATTTGCACTACATACATCATGCTTACAATCGTGCCAAGCACTCTTCCACAAACACCTCACCGTTTGAAGCTTGTTTTGGTTACTTGCCAAAATCACCTCTTGATTTCATTCTTGAGAAAGATGTTGCCATTGAGGGACATAGTGACATTGACAAAGCTCATTCATTCATTGAAAGAATTCAGCAAATACATCAGCAAATTCAAGAACAGCGTGAGAAGAGTTAAGTCAAGTACAAGGAAAGACACGACAAGCATAGAGTCGATCACAAGTTTCAAGAAGGAGATGAGGTATGGTTGTACATTAGTAAGGAAAGGATGCAAGGAGAAGGTAAAAAGCTGAAGCCTATTCATTATGGTCCATTCAAAATCCTCAAGAAGGTTGGAAATAATGCTTTTCAATTAGATTTGTCTTCCTACATGCAAATGTATTCTGTTGTCAATGTGGAGAACTTATGTTTGTATGAACCTCCTTTGATTGCCGATCATGAAAATGTTGTTCAGCTGCCATCTATAGAAGATTTCTCGCCATAAGTCTTAGATGAGCTGAAAGAAGATACAATCCTTGACAGAAGGACACGCACTTCAAGAAGGGGCAGTGTAGATTATGTTCGGGTTGGTTTCAAAGGCAGCAAACCGAAAAAGGCGAAGTGGATGGAGGTGGACAGAGTGAGGGAGCTGTACCCTCACCTCTTTAACAGGTAGTTGAAGGATTTTGGGGTCCAAAAGCTTCCCAATGGGGAGGCGTGATCAGGTGCTCATGTCCTAAGTGTCGTAAAATTCTCAAAATTTAAAGTGCTTAGAACTGTTTCAAAGTTGAATGACTAGAAAGTGCTAGTCTTCCCGATTCTGGCGCCACAAACGGTTCGAAAAACGATCGTCGTATGAGGAAGTTATGGCAAAAAGAAGAATTTGTCCATAACATTAGAAATTTTAATTTTTCAAAAAAAAATTAAAAAAGGAATATTCCACCTGCACGAAATCCGAGGAAACCACCCAAACATTAAATGTAACTGCAGTTAATTTGGCGGAATTTTGGCAGGAGCGCCAAATTTGGCGGACCCGCCATAATTGGCGGAGCTATCTGGAGTTAACTAAAGTTAGCTGGAGTTTTTCTAGGGAAAAACTGGAGAAACTTTAAATGGCCATAACTTTGGCTAGGAAAGTCGGTTTTGGACGAATTTTTTTTTTATTTTGGGTATTTTCGACCTTCTAAAGCCATTGGTGCAGGTCTTACAGCCATTTGAGGTCATTTGCAGAGGTTTTGGAGCCGTGAAAGTTCTAGGAGCCACTAGGGCCCAGTTTTGTGAAGACTGTATAGGGTTGCAGGTATCCATTGGAGGTGATCCAATAGTTAATCCTGAAGGATTCAAGTGTTATGAATCCATTTTTACCATCTATTTCTCCTGTAGATGCTTCTATTCAGCTGTATTATCAATTTTAGCATTTAATAAAAACAAGGACAAGCCTGGTTGGGAGCTTTGGACCCAGCAGACGTAGCCCTGGAGGGGGTGAACTGCTTTATCAACTTCTTTTGCATTTGTGGTTGATTTATTTTGCAGATCAAATTCATTTTAATGTGTTAAACAGTAAAAGGAAATAACTCTGCTATGTTTAAATGGGTCATGAACAGCTGAAAATTTCATGTGTTTTCTTTCTGCAAGACATGGAAATATTTTAAACATGTTTAATTCTGAATTGAATACCTTGAAAAAAAATTTCAAGTAGTTTCAAATTCAGATCAATCCCAAATGGACCATTATGTCGTAATGCAACTTCTAACCAAGTTTCCCATACATACAGCATAGTAGACGACTTGTCGCAATCACCTGCTGCCATGTCGACGCTAGAAGTACTCCAATCATGCCCATATCAAAAGAAAGCTCTACTAACTGCCTTGGGTGCAATAGATCCTTCTAATGATCGTTTGATTGTCTTCCTAGTTTATAAATGAGAACATCACCCATTTCCTTCATCTGTTGCTTTCCAGATACCAGTTAGAGTCTGTAATTCCATCATCTCCCGATGCATTATTGACGACGATGCATCCACCTGTGTGATGTCCACTACTGTTTGGAAAAATTTTAATTCACCTGAGTTTTCCCCCTCCATCATCACTTTGCGTGCTTGGGATGGACACTCCTCTCAGCCTCTTGGCATGTACCACAACTATCCAGTGACCCTTGTGAGCAAGACTTTCCATGTCGAAATTGAAGTTATTGATGCCCCTTTGGATTACAACATTCTCGTAGGTCGTAGTTACACATATTCCATGTCAGTCGTCATGTCTGCGGTGTTCTGAAAGATGTGCTTCCCCCATGAAGGGAAGATTATTACCATCGATCAGCTGACTTACTACGATCCAGCATCTGTGACCTCCCGAGTCCATTATCTCATCAATGTCAAATAAGCAATCTTCACCTCCTCTCAGCTATGTCTCACTCGAAGTCCATAAATATTACTCATTGTTGGGTGCTTTCCCTGGTCCTCCCCCTCCCATCTCAAAGCCTAACTCTATGAGTTTTTTCATGTTACAAGTGTCATGGGCTACTCTCAAGCAGTCTGTTACATCTGATCCGCAACCAGATCCTCAGCACCCCGCGGTTACCATCTTAGACGAGCCCTCTGGATCCACCACCCATGACCTCCTCCATTTGTGGGTACCTCTCCTATGTTTCCACCAGGAACTGTTCCTCCAAGTCTCAACCATCCAGGAGCTATTCCACCAGGACATTACCCTACAAGCCAGATACCTTTCTTATTCCCCCCTCCGGGAGTATTCTTTGTCCCTGTCATGGCTTCGTCGGTCCTTCCAAAATGACTCTAGGGATCCCAGTATGGTACATCGATCCCCCTACAAGCATTCTGCCTAGTGAGCTAAGACCATATCATGCTTTGACCCTAGTCCAATCGGTCCCTACAACCCATGTCGTTGCTTCAGTTCCATCACAACCTCAACAGGAAACCACTCCTGTTGCGAAAGCATCTGGACAGGGGGGAAAAGCTAAGAGGAAAGAACCTAAGGACAAGGCTCCCCAAGCTACCCCAGCCCTTAAGGCCCCAAATCCATCACCTTCGTGCAATCTATGTAAAGTTGTTGGGCACGCCACCAATAATTGTCCTGAGCTTCCTCAACTTAAACCTTTGGTTCGTGAAACATTCTGTGAGTCAAATATCCCCGAAGTCCATGTTAAATTACCGGGACCACCTAAGAAACTAAAAACGTTGCGCACAAACCACCCTTGTGCCATGTGTGATCAGCAAGGTCACTATTCCCATTGTTGCCCTCGTCTCCATGAATTTCGTGATTGCCTTGAAGCACTTCACGAATACGATGCCACTCGTAGTGGAACCCGTACTCCTCTACCCATGGATTTTGGTACCCCTAGTCAACCAGAATAGGGGGAATCTGGTCCCACCATTGTGATCCCTCCCCTTGATGTCAAGATGATGGACACCACAGGCCATATACTTTACCTGTTTTCACCCTTGATTTCCTCGCAGGAAAACCTTTCTGAGGTTTCTGCGCGCGCTTCTATCGAACCTCTTTCGATAGAATCCTAGGTCTCAACATCCGTAGATCCTCCATCTATGAGCTCGTCGTCTACCATTCAAGATGATGCGTATATGAACCTTATTTCTCCGGTTGATGCACCAGGTAACGCCGCCGCATCATATAGTCAGTATTCCTCCAGTCCGCCAAACCTCCATTTCGATGAGGATGCCATGGAAGCTATGTTTATCCCTAATTACCCTTGCACTTGGGCAAGGGGGAATATTTGTGGAGGATTCTGAAGGCCATTTCCTTCCTAATTCTCTCAGTGTGCTCTACCTCAACAAATTTTTCTCATAGCATATCCTTTTGATTTGTGTGTCTTTATTTCTGCCATGAAGTTAAGAATATTGCATCATCTCATCTGTTGTCTTTTGCACCTTTCAGATGGATCCATCATCCACACCGTATATCGGTCATGCCAACAATGTGAGTCACTTCTCCAGGAATCTAGCCTCGGCAGCCTAAGCCATTTTTACCCCCTTACATACGTTAGTCCTTTCAAATGGAATGTGCATTGGATCTGCACCAATAACCAGGCCGAATATGATGCATTGATAGGTTTTTTAGTCGATGCCCTCACTCATCGCATCCTTCATCTTCATGTTTGTTTAGATTCCTTGCTACTTTTCATGCAATTGAATGGTGTGTATCATGTGCATAACCAAGTCCTATTTATAAAATATCTAGGAGTTAAGCTGTTGGTACGTGAATTTGAAACCATTACGTTCAATCTATTCCTAGAGCCCAAAATAACTATGTAGATGCCATTGAAAATAACATTCTAGATTGGCATTTATCACATGTATACCACATAATATAACCATAAACCAAACAAATGGTGAACCATCACCATCATGTAAAATGCATAATCATATTATGTATCATAAAATTGTTTGGAGTCATAGCTCTAAATACATCCGACATGCCCATAGCATGTTACAAAAATCAAAATCAAAGGGACCCACATGTCCCTACATGTAGTCACTGTCTGGCATATCCCATGCCAAAGGCTGATATGCCAAAGGCTCTGCTCCACCTGCACATAGATCATGTACTGCCTAACCATCCATTGCCACGCGCTGCATGATACCTCACCACTCTAAGGGAAGACCAGTGCACTCATTTGTGTACCAATCCTCTAAATCATGCCATCCACGCTCTGAAACTCTGGTCAAGAGTACATCAAACCTACAGTGAAGATCAGCGAGTAGTGCAGTATCCTCTGGACCCTCACATGATGATGATATCCCCCGATCTGTAGCCCCAGGCACTGCAGCTTAACTTACATATCATGTCGGCTTCGTCGGTGTTATGTCTGCATACAAAAAAATTTACACTCAGTAACATATAAATGTGATAGAAATATTAAATGCACGAAAAAACTAGAAACTTAATGCTTACCGTCTGGCCCCCATGCTCACCTGAGCGAAAGTGGCAAGTCAAGATATCCTTGATAGTTCATCCCACTATAAGGGTAATCGTCAATGTAAAGTTGCATCTGATCCCATTGTGCAAAAAACTTGAGTCGGAACACCCGTCTAACTCCCCCTCCTCCTCCTCTTTGCAGTAACTGCCCCCAATGGCACATCCTAGGCTCTTGTGGGCCCCCATCTCGAATCTGTACATGAGGATGGATAGTGGGTATCTTCTTAAAGAAGAATGCACACAATATTGCACCAAAATCACAGTCACGATTCACTTACCTCCTACAAAGACTCAACTGTCATATCACCGACAGCAACATCATCTGGACCCACCCATAGTAGGTCCCAGCCAAAACACTCTCTACCAGCATCATCTGCCCACCAGTGATGTGGTGGAATGCGTGGCTGCCCAGGACCCATAGCACAGCTGTGGCAACAACCTGTATCTCTACCCTCTTTAGATCAACAAGCGATATAGTTGTTCCCTTGACATGAACACCCCATCAACAATGGCGCTCCACAAACTCAGTAATGTTCCTCCCACGAGGTAACACCAAATGAATATCTCCCTACCACCTTGAGGGGAAGCAGTTCGGTCAAGAAGTAAATATCCATTAATGTGAGCTCATTCTTGTTCCCCTGCACGAAAAATACCTCCTAGTCTAGATCCCAATAACTCACAACTCTCAATAGAAAGGGATCACTTGCCCTCACTAATGGGTTCTCTATCAACTTGAGAACCCCATAACGAGCCAATGCCCCTCAAACCACCTGATCCCCCTGGATCTTGGATCGAAGAGTATCCAAGTCTCTGTCACACTAGTTTATTTTCAGCTCTGCCATACCTACAAAACACTACATGTCTTTTAAGTTCAGAGAAGAAAACCATATTCTACATTGATCACCTAACAGCCCCCACTAGGCCAGCAAACCAATCCTCTCTCCAACCCCAAATCATAGTTTTCAACCCATAAAGTGTGAGCTTGCAGGTTTCTAGTTGTTTCCTACTTCTGGGCCCAAAAATTGTGAAGCGACCGTGAGCAGGAGCAGGGGTCTCTCAGGGAGCTGTCAGGTGCCAAAAATCAGGAAATAAACCACTGAAACAGAAGAGATGAGTAAGGCCACCTACCTGAAAGTCGCAGATCCTGATTCCGACGGTCGGTTTGTTCGCTATGATCCCCACAAGGTTTAGGGCCTTTTCCTCCTCTCCAAATTCACCACAGCTAACTTAGTAAATGAATCCAAATTGGAGGGAAAACATCCTTTCATAGAAAAGTCCACAATTTTTCTATCACCCATTGGGACCAGACCATATATCAGTTTAACGAACCGTCAGCACTGTTGGAAATCTCTCATCGGGCTTTATAATGGTCTTCCTTATTTTTCATGATTTGACACTTCACCATGAAGTCATTTTTCCAAGAAAGGTCACTTCGTCACCTTAATCGAATTTTGTCATAAAGCGACACTTGCACTTTGAGGTCCACTTCCTCTTAATACTTGTCACACCATATGTCGATTTTCGGCATGAGTAACCATCATTTACTGATGCTTTGATGGTCCCCACCGGGCCTAGTCTGTTTGGCAGCGTCATTGAGTCACCCTTGTTCATAGCATCCGCAATGAGTCACCCTTGCATTCGTGGAGTTTATTTCATGTCCCATTATATCATGTCACGGTACTCCATCAATCTTTTCATATCGTTCATCCTGTGTTGCTCATTTTTTCCTCCAGTCATACTGTCCCCATCCCCTCCAGATTTGAATCAGTCATTGCCAGGTGAACCATGCACTTTATGCTCTGACAAGGGAAGTCGTCTGTTTGTCTCTCAATCCCACTTTTTCCCCATTATCCCTGGTGTCAGTCCATCAATCATATTACTATTTTCCCTCATGCCATAGTTGAGGATCCTCATTTCCTCATCTAAGGCGGGCCCTATTTTGTCAACATCAACTCATTTATTCCAAAAGAATGGCCTAGAGGGCGGTGTATCTTGGTTCCAACTTCAATTCTTGTTCAGCGCCTCGGATCGAGTAGAGGGACTCATTATTTCCCTTTGACTTGGTTGTTTCATGTTTGTGATTTGTACACTTGATGGTCTAGTGATGCAATAGATTGTACTAGTGATTCTCGAGTGTGTGTGAGATGTTTCAGACCTCATGAGGGGGTGGCCCTTCAGGTAGCCCCCCACATGCCCGGATGAATTCCTATTATGCTACAGCCTTAGATGCAGTTCCACAGAGTTGATGAGTTCGGTTCCTACCAATTGCAGTGTTCATAACATGCACGTCTCCTCCAGATGATCCATTCAGATTTGCAGAGCCCTTCCTTGTTCAGCAGGGCTTCTCCGATTGTTCTACCCTCCCTACCACCCATTTTTTGAGGGAAGGGCCTTTGTATCTCATGTACTCAGATATTATTATATTCAGTCTTGGCGCATTTTTTTCCAAGTGTATTATGTATATGGGACACATTGTATTATTTTCTGGCTCTGTTATGCTAGCATGTCATGTACCATTCAGCACGTACTTCATTGCTCAGTTTTCTATTTTTGGGTGAATCATTATTTTTGTACTAAGTTATCTTGGTGGGTATGGGTATGCCTCCCACGCCTCAGTGAGGTCTTGTACCACAACATAAAAGGAGACTTGCATTAGTTTCGCCC
The DNA here is from genome assembly GCA_031772625.1 of Pinus tabuliformis. NCBI lineage: Eukaryota > Viridiplantae > Streptophyta > Pinopsida > Pinales > Pinaceae > Pinus > Pinus tabuliformis. The sequence goes on from CM062813.1 coordinate 1,175,498,128, forward strand.
CCTCTGTCCTTATCCTGTTGCAATTCAGCTTTATTGGTCTCTCTCTCTCTCTCTCTCTCTCTCTCTGACTCCCCTGTGTTGTCTAGTGATTGTGTCTTTACAATGTACTTTAGTCATATGTTTTACTCCTAACACTCATATGTTGGGGGTCAATCTGTTATCACCAAAAAAATTCTTATCTAGCCTAATTTACTAGATGGATCGAAGTACACCATGTAAAGTCAATTTTACCATAGTAAAATTGCTTTCACTGTGAGAAATTACTTAATAAACCACCTTTGTTAAGTAATTTATAGTTAAATTGATCTAGATTTAATCACGAACAGAAAAAATCACAGAGATAACCATAAATACAAATATTTAGCAGAAATAATACTTCATTTCATTAATGTAAAATACTGAAATATACTTACAAACAAAAATGGAAATAAACGAGCTCGGGCGATGGTAGCTTATCTCTGACAAGATATGTGGCAGCTACATGCCTATGAAATATTTTACAATGAGGCTCAAAGACCTATTTATTGTTGAGAAATAATGGAAAACCCTAAACATCCAGAAACCTAACCCTAGGAGATGAAACGCCAAACTATGGGCCCCGTTTGGGTAAATTGGTACATCAAATTCCCACGGTCATAACTTTGGCATACGATCTCAGTTTGACGTGCACAATACCTTGTTGGAAAGATCTATCAGAGGAATACAAATTTTGAGTGAGAAAAATTGGTATATGATTGATGTTGCTCTTGGTTTTCCCCAAAATAATGTCGTTTAGGGCCTCAAAACGGCTCCAAAAGTTTAGGACCCGAAAAACTGACAAAAATAGTAAATTGTGCTACGAATAAGGAAACTGAAAAGCTGAAAGAAACAATGGTGGGGGTCCAAGTGGAATAGGCAGGTGGCCACCAATATCCACCTGGATCATTCCTCCCCCCTTAGGAAGAAATGGTCCCCATTATGTTAAGTTCCTCCATGAGACGAGGAAATTGTTGCTGAACTTGGTCCTTGGTGAGCCACTTGCCCTGGTGAAAGAGTTGGCCTGCTTTGACAACTCGATATAGTTGGATCCTTTGTTGTCAGTGTTCTTGATCTGTGTGTCCATGATCTGATAAATTGTGGCTTGTTCCATGCAATCTGGATTTAACTCTGTAGGTGTGAGTTTGATCCGGATTTAAACAGGAACGCAATAGATTACAGAGATAACCATAAATACAGAGATGCAATAACCATAAACACAGAGATGCAGCGGAAATAATGCTTCATTTCATTAATGGAAAATACTGAAATATGCTTACAACCAGAAATGGAAATAAACCAGCTAGGGCGATGGTAGCTTATCTCTGAGAAGAGATGTGCGGCTACATGCCTCTGAACTGTTCCGAACTGTGTTACAATGAGGCTTGAAGGCCTATTTATTGTTGAGAAACAATGGAAAACCCTTCACATCCCGAAACCTAGCCCTAGAAGATGAAACGCCAAATTGTGGGCCCCGTTTGGGTAAATTGGTACATCAATTTCCCGGGGTCGTAACTTTGGCATACGATCTCTGTTTGACGCGTGCGATAGCTCGTTAGAAAGATCTATCCGAGTGCTACCACTTTGGGAGGCAACATTAGTCCATGGACCCATGTCGCCCCATATTCCCAAAAAAAACGTCGTTTAGGGCCTCAAAACGACTCCAGAAGTTCAGGACCCGAAAAACTGCTAAAAATAGTAAACTGTGCTACAATTTAGGAAACTGAAAAAGCTGAAAGAGACAGTTGTGGGGGTCCAAATGGGATAGGTGGGTGGCCACCAAAATCCACCTGGATCAGAGTTGTTCTGCAATGTTTGATGTGTCTAGTAGTGGTGGGAAGTATGGTCGAAGGCGGTCCACATTGAACACTGGGTGCAGGCCAAGGAATGGGGGAATGATGAGCTCAAATGAATTGCCTTCCACAGCCTTGGTAATGGTGTAAGGACCATATTGGAGTGTTCTGAGTTTCTGATAGGCTCTGGTAAGACGTTCCTTTTGAAAATGCAACCAGACTTTGTCACCCGCCTGAAACTTGTGTGGCACTCGATGTTGATCATGTCACTGCTTGTACTTGGCATTTGATTTCTCCAGAATGTCATGGACCTGTTGGTGGATATGTTGGATGTGCTCAATGAATTTGTTTGCCTTATCAATTTTGGACTGGACATGAGCCGAATATTCCTGAGTAGCTGCAAATGGCATGGCCACATCAATGGGACATAGTGGCTGGAATCCCAAGCCCACCTGAAAAGGGTTGTGGCCAGTCGAGCTGTGGAGAGCCCAGTTATAGTTGTGTTGGACATAGGGGAGGCTCTCATCCCATGTGCATGGATGCTTTGAGTTGTACATGCGCAGAATGTGTACGATCATCTTGTTGATGACCTCTGTTTGGCCATCAGTTTGGGGATGGAAAGTTGTGGACTTAGTGAGCTTGGTATCCAACATCGATCAGAGACTGGACCAAAATGTACTAAGGAACCTACTGTCCTGATTTGAGATGATAGACTGTGGGATCCCAAAGTGTACCCACACTCATTCAAAGAAGAGTTTAGTAGTGGCTTTTGTTGTGATATTCTTCTTGCAGGCCGCCATAATGGCCATCTTCGAGAATCTATCGATGACCACAAAAACACAGTTGTTTCCATGCTTAGTAGAAGGAAGGCCTGACATGTAATCCATGGAGATGGATTCCCAAGGTCGACTAGGAGTAGGCAACAGAGTATAGAGGCCTTGCTTCTTGATGGTCAGTTTGGCAATGGTGCAGGTAGTGCAGGATCTGATGTACTTCCCGACATCCTGTCAAAGATTTGGCCAATAGAAATACTTCTGCAGTACTGCCACCATTTTCTTGACCCCGAAATGTCCAGCGGCCCGACTATAGTGTGCTTCACAAATAATCTTGGCACGCTCGCTTGAAGGAACACAAAGGTGTCCCAGGTGGCATAACAGGGCATCCTGGAGGTGAAAATCGAGAACTTTCTGGCCCTCCAAGAGCATCTGGTATGTGTGGTCGAATTCTAGAAGTGGCCAAACAAAAGTCTTGTCTCCATAAGAGTTGAGTATGGTGGTTAATGCCATGATTGGTGGTCGGCTAAGGCAATCTGCAACATTATTGGTGTTGCCCTTGTTATACTTGATATTCAAATGGAATTGTTGCAGGTATGTGGACCACTTCTGATGGCGATAATTCCGCCACTTCCCTTGCATCTGTATGATCTGCAAGGGCCAATGGTTGTGTGGATGGCCGTTTCCTTCCCCAAAATGTAATGCTTCCCTTGTCAGAAGGCTTGCACAATGGAATACATCTCTTTGTCTTAAGTTGGATACTTCTGAATTGTGTCTGAAAGTGTCTCGTTGTGATATGCCACTGGATTCCCCTGTTGAGTAAGGACCACCCCAATAGCATAGTCAGAGGCATTTGTCTCGATCTCAAATGGTTGTTTCAAGTATGGTAATGTGAGCACTGGTGCAGAGCAAAGGCAATGTTTCAACTCTGTGAATGCCTTTTGTTGAGATTCAAACCAAAATAATTTTGCTTTCGCTCCTCCCTTGGTGACTTGACTTGAGGGCCAAGTGATATGAGAGAATCCCAACACGAACTTGAAGTAGAAATTGGCAAGACCCAAAAATCTGTGAAGCTCTGTCAGAGTGGTTGGAGCTGGCCAATCTCAAATGACTTGGATCTTGGTTGGATCCACATGCACCACCCATTCATCAATAATATATCCTAGATGCTGAACCTGGGTCATGCCAAAAGTGCATTTCTCCAAATTGGCACATAGATTGTGTTGCCACAGTGTTTGGAGAACCTGTCGGATGTGGTGGAGGTGCTCTTCCCAGCTCTGGCTGAAGATCAGGATGTCATCCAAGTATACCGCTACAAATGAGTTGGTTAATGACCGTAAGATTTCATCCATTAGCCTCATGAAGGTTGTAGGAGCATTCGTCAACCGAGAGGCATAACCAACCATTCGAAAAGGCCCTCCTTGGCTTAGAAGGTAGTCTTCCACACATCAGAGGGTTCGATTGGTACCTGGTGATATCCTAACTTCAAGTCAATCTTGTTAAAATATTTTTCCCCCTTCAGTTGGTCCAGAAGGTCATCAATCCCTGGGATCGGGTACCTATTTCGGATAGTGGTCTTGTTCAGTTCTCGATAATCAACACAGAGACTCCAAGTCCCATCCTTCTTCTGTACCAACACGATCGGGCTCCCACAAGGCGATGAACTCGGACAGATGTGACCTTTCTACATTAGCTCCTTAATCTGCCTCTTGATTTCGTCCTTCTCCAGAACGGAGCACTGATAGATTGGTCCATTGGGCAACAGTGCACTCGACGTCAGATCGATGGAGTGCTTGACTTGACATTGTAGAGGCACCCCTTCAGGGGAGGTGAATATTTCCTCGTACTCCTCCACGACCTTGTCCATCTATTGTTGTCATGCAGAGGGCCCTTGTTTGGAGGCTGTCGCCACCATCTTCTTCTTTCCCTAAGGGCGTATCATCAGGAAAAAAAAATTCTCAGTTTTGGAAATGATCTTAGTGCATTGTTTTGCAGTAACCAAAGAGATGGTTCTAGGCAGTGCTACCTTTGGTATCCTGAACAGCTTATTTCCCAAAGTAACAATAACAACACGAGGCCTTGACTCATACACATCATGTCACATCCACAAGTATGGTTGGCCTAATAATACATCACAAACATGAAGGGGATCAACGTCACATAATACCTCATCCGTGAAGGGCTTGATGTTGTATTGAAGGTGGCACTGTTGGCTCACGTGAATATCCCGTCCTTGGTGAAGCCACCCAACGGTGTACGGTTGTGGATGTGTTGTGGTCAGTAAGCCTAGTCACTTCACGACCTCTGTCAAAATGAGGTTCTTTTGGCTCTCGCTGTTGACAATGAACTGTAGTGAGGAACCCTTTACCCATATCTGGGAGTGGAAGAGGTGCTCCTCCTCCTCTGGATCTTCAAGTTCCTTCTTCTGGATCTTCGTGGTGGCAATAGTGGAATTGGGCTCCGCATCAATAATCTACTTTCCTTTTTCATTCCCCCTGTCGGGTTCTGAATCAGAATCAGAACATGCATCTGATTCTAAAGCCTTTAGCTCAGCCACTAGTGACTGCTTGGCCCGACACTCACTTGTGTTGTGAGTGGAGCTCTTATGGAACTCACACCACTTTCCCGTGTCCTTCTTCGGCTTTGCAGTGTAGTTATTTGCTTTCGACTTTGGCAGGTTGTCCCAGGATGCCATTTCTTGGCTTTGTCCTTTGTTCTGCGATTTGGGGGCACCTTTCCCTTGCTTTGGATTCGCAGATCCAAAGTCTCACTTCTTAGTTTAAATTTTTGTTCGACCTTGACAGCATATCGGTATGCCTTGCCAAGCGAGGAGATGTCTAGGAAATCCATCTTGTCCTAGATGTACCTGTGTAGGCAGCTATGGTACTTGAGAACCTAATGTTTCTCAGAATCCTTGATACCCAACTTCGTGCGAAGGGTATGAAAAACATTGGTAAACTCTGCCACATCTTGGTCCCTTCCCTATCGCAACGTTGTCCACTTTATGTATTTATCCTCATAGCTCCCGACAAGGTAGTACTGCTCCCTGATGGCGTCTCGGAACGAGTTCCAAGTGGGTGCGGCTGAAAATAGTGAGCTCGTGCTTTCATCCTTCTGCTCACAGTAGGTTTCCCACTAGTCCTTGACGTGGTGGGCGGCTTTGAGAAGAACAAAAGTAATATTTTCTCGGCTGGAAAAATAATGAAAAAAAAAATATCCTTATAGCATATTTAACCATTTATCTATGACATCTGCATCTATTTGGCCCTCAAAAATGGGAATGTCAAAGTTTACTTGTACCTTAAAAGGAGTGGAGCCTCCAGAGTGGTTGATGGATGGGGATGCACCGCCGGTGGGCAACCATTGAAGGATCTGGGCAAAGTTATCCATCATCGCGTTCCTTTGTTTCTCGAGGGCCTCCTCGAGCAATATTTTGATAGGATCTCCTACCCCCTCATCTTTCTTTTCTTCCCCCATGGGCAGCCATCAGGGTTTGCAAGACTGATCTTGCAAAGGTTCAACCAAATTGAACCCTAGCTCCTTATATCCCGACCTCGTTGGGGACATGTAAAGAAAAACAGAGAAACAACAAACCGCTCTAATACCCTTGATCCAGATTTAAATAGGAACGCAATAAATTACAGGGATAACCATATATACAAATATGCAGTAGAAGTAATACTTCATTTTATTAATGTAAAATAATGAAATATGCTTACAAACAGAAATGGAAATAAATTAGCTCGGGCGATGGTAGCATATCTCTGACAAGAGATGTGGCGGCTACATGCCTCCGAACTATGTTACAATGAGGTTCAAGAGACTATTTATTGTTGAGAAACAATGAAAAACCCTAAACATCCAAAAACTTAACCCTAGGAGATGAAACGCCAAACTATGGACCCTGTTTGGGTAAATTGGTACATCAACTTCCCAGGGTCGTAACTTTGGCATACGATCTCTGTTTGACGCACATAATACCTCGTCAAAAAGCTCTATCTGAGGACTACAACTTTTGATTGGGAAACATTAGTTTATGTCCCATGTTGCCCCCAGTTTTCCCAAAAAAAACGTTGTTTAGGGCCTCAAAACGGCTCCAGAAGTTCACGACCTGAAAAAACTGTCAAAAATAGTAAATTGTGCTATAAATAAGGAAACTGAAAAACTGAAAGAAACAATGATGGGGGTCCAAGTGGAATAGGCGATTGGCCACTAATATCCACTTGGATCATTCCTCCCCCCTTAGAAAGCAATGGTCCCCATTGCGTTGAGTTCCTCCATGAGATGAGGAAACTCCTGCTGAACTTGGTCCCTGATGAGCCCCTTGCCCTGGTGAAGGAGTTGGCCTGCTTTGACAACTCGATATAGTTGGATCCTTTGCTGTCAGTGTTCTTGATCTGTGTGTCCATGATCTGATCAATTGTGGCTTTTTCCATGCAATCTGGATTTAAGTCTGTATGTATGAGTTGTTTTGTAATGTCTTATGTGTCTAGTAGTGGTGGGAAGTATGGTCGAAGGCGGTCCACATTGAACACTGGGTGCAGGCCGAGGAATGGGGGAATGCTGAGCTCAAATGCATTGTCTCCCATAGCCTTGGTAATGGTGTAAGGACCATATTGGAGTGGTCTAAGTTTTCAATAGGCTTCGTTAAGGTGTTCCTTTTGAAAATGCAATCAAACTTTGTCGCCCACCTGAAACTTGTGTGGCACCCGATGTTGATCATGTCTCTGCTTGTACTTGGCATTTGATTTCTCCATAATGTCGTGGACCTACTGGCAGATATGTTGGATGTGCTCAATGAAGTTGTTTTCTTTATCGGTTTCAGAGTGGACATGAGCCAAATCTCTTGAGTAGCTGCAAATGGCATGGCCACATCAATGGGACATAGTGGCTGGAATCCCAAGCCCACCTAAAAAGGGTTGTGGCTAGTTGAGTTGTGGAGAGCCCAGTAGTATAGTTGTGTTGGACATAGGGGAGGCTCTCACCCCATGTGCATGGATGCTTTGAGTTGTACATGCGCAAAATGTTTACGATCATCTTGTTGATGACCTATGTCTGGCCATCAGTTTGGGAACGGAAAGTTGTGGACTTAGTGAGCTTGGTATCCAGCATCGACCAGAGACTAGACCAAAATGTACTAAGGAACCTGTTGTCTCGATCTAAGATGATATACTATGGGATCCCAAAGTGTACCCACACTCGTTCAAAGAAGAGTTTAGTAATGGCTTTTGTTGTGATATTCTTCTTGCGGGCCGCCATAATGGCCATCTTCGAGAATCTGTCGATGACCACAAAGACACAGTCGTTTCCATGCTTAGTAGAAGGAAGGCCCGACATGTAATCCATTGAGATGGATTCCCAAGGTTGACTAGGAGTAGGCAGTGGAGTATAGAGGCCCTGCTTCTTGATGGTCTATTTGGCAATGGTGCAGGCAGTGCAGGATCTGATGTACTTCCCGACATCCTGTCAAATATTCGGCAAATAGAAATACTTTTCCTATACTGCCATTGTTTTCTCGACCCCAAAATAACAAACGGCCCGACTGTAATGTGCTTCCCAAATCATCTTGGCACACTCACTTGAAGGAACACAAAGGTTTCCCAAGTGGCATAACACGACATCCTGGAGGTGAAAATCGGGAACTTGCCGACCCTCCAACAGCATCTAGTATGTGTGGCCGAATTCTGGGTCGCTTTTGTAGAGAAGTGTCCAATCATAAGTCTCATGCCCACAAGAGTTGAGCACAATGGTTAACACCATGATCGGTGCTCGGCTGAGGCAATCTTCAACATTATTGGTGCTCCCCTTCTTATACTTGATATTCAAATGGAACTGTTGCAGGTATGTGGACCACTTCTGATGGTGATCATTTCACAACTTCCCTTGCGTATGTATAAACTGTAGGGGTCGGTGGTCTGTGTGGATAACCATTTCCTTCCCAAAAATGTAATGCTTCCATTGTCGGAAAGCCCACACAATGGAATACATCTCTTTGTCGTAAGTGGGATACCTCCGGACTGTGTCTGAAAGTGTCTCACTGTGATATGCCACTGGATGCCCCTGTTGAGTAAGGACCACCCAAATAGCATAGCCAGAGGCATAATGGAAGCATATCATGCCAGAGCATTTAAGATAATTGTTTTGGGGGTTTTGCTTTAATTTGGAGGACTAATTAATGAAACAGATGTAACATTATAATGCCTAACCTTTTGAATAATATTAATACCAAAGCAGAGGGCTTCTATAAAATTTCACACAGTGAAATAGCTTGTATGGTGGTGAGTAGAAACAAAAAATAATATGATTATCATAGTTTTCAAATTGAAAATTAAATAATCATAAGTATGAAAACCTCTGACCTATGTTTAGAAGGTTTAAGAGAATATGCTTAAGCTTACAAAAGATGTTGATGATTTATTGATTCACAGGGAATTAATTAAACAGACAGTCCATTAATTCATTCTCTTTATAGATTATCACTTCAGAAGCTTATAGGAATAGATTGAAACACAATTATTCCTACCTAGTTATCTATGTAAGACATAAGAATATAAAGAAAAATATAATGAGTAATACTGGAAAAACTTACAGGAAACACAAACTGTATAAAACAGAATTCAGAATCCTTTGTTTTGTATTAAGGTTCCAGAAAAGTCAAGTACATCAAATGTTTAGAAATATTTCATCAGGGGCGAAACACTTAATAACTCGTGAAGAGAGTTATTTATACAATAGTAGAACTAAGAAAATATCCTAAACTATTTTTTAAAAAATAGATTATTATAAAATAAAAATAATGATTGCTAGTTGATCTAGCACTATTTTGATGCTGAGTTGTTGGTGACTATTGCTGAAAAAACTGAAAATTGTTGAAGTTGGCTGATTGTTCCTCCAAAAGCTGAATGTTGTTTGATTTTCACATTGGATGTCATATTTACTTATGACCTTTCATCTGATACACTTTCATATGTTTGTCTTTCATCTATATTTCTTTATCTGTCTCCTCTGTTTTGTCTTTTACTTTGTAAATTGGTTGTTTTAACATTTACTGTGTAAATTGTTTCTTTCTACTCTATCTCTGATTTAAACTTGATTTTTTGTTTGTACACAAAACTTCTGCTAAATGAAGCTTTTAAATACATTTCTTGAGAATCTAGAACAAACAGGTTTTTAACTAGTATAAAAATTGTTTGTCCAAGTCTTATATGATCACCTGCAAAAATAAACCAATAGTTAATAAGAACACAAGCTTACAGGGAGGTGATAATGGTTTCAGGGAATAGGAAAGTGTGTGGACAGAGTCCTGGCTATGTTTGGAAGGTAATCGGAGGTCAAATTGGGTTGCAGATGTTCAGGGTGGTGGAGGAAGGGTTAGGCAGGTTTCACTATGTAAACGGGCAAAAAGAGTGAAAACGAGGGTCTTCAGTGTTTTAATGGGTAAAGTTTAAAATTTGGTGCGAAATTCGATAAGTGAACAGTGGATGGTTTCGGCCTACGTGGGGAGGTGGTTTCGGAGGTCATCACACTGCTCTTGAGTGAAGGGCAACACTTTTTGGAGAGCACGCAAGTTAACTTAAAGCTGCCATGTAACCGCAAGGGGCCTAAGCAAAACCACGAATCTCGCGTGCTCTCGGGTCGGTAAAGGTTCGAGATCGGGAGCACACGATATGGCTGTGGGTCATTGGGTTTTAAAGCAAATGATTAGAGGTTTGTCGCGCGGTGGAGTTCCACAGACGTCAATCAGCAGAGATTAGCGAGACCTGGGGATTATTACAAATGATTTGTAATTAATTTAATGAATAAAGCAGTGATTAAACATATAATGAGCGGGTTTAATACAATGGGACCGGGGGTAAAATATAGCGGAGATTTATTAACCGCACCAAGGGTGGTGGGTTAAAAGGATTTTTATCGGGAAAATGGTGAATTGTGGATTTAATTAAAATAAAGCGGGGGAAAACAAAACTTAGGCTAAAGGGTCTTTATGGGTTTTTTAGTCATTTTGTCAGGAAAACATGAATGGCAGAGTTTAATTAAATAAAGCGGAGGGGGGAATAAAAGTTAGGATAAGGGGTTTTATGGTTTTTTGGGTGAAACAGGGAAATTAATAAGGGGAAAGTTATTTTTTCATAGGGGAATCGTTTCACACTAGGGAAAAAGGGTTTTGGGTAGGGAAATGACCTTTAGAGGGTAATTTGCTAGGAAAATGTGTGAAACCAAGGGACAAAGGTGAAAATGAAGGGAAAAGGGTATATTCTTAGGAAATGATGGGATAATGAGGAAATTAGTAAGTATATAGTGGGGGATGAAATGAAATGAGGGGAAGTTAACCAAATCAACTTGTGAACATATTCACTTTCATAACTACTCCTGCACACTGAAACATTGGATTAAGCATGATAAATGTGCTTATGCTTCAATCAACTTTGTACTTCTGCAACCTTTCTTCTACCTACCCTTTACTTATCCTAACATTTTTTCTTCACTTAATTGGGTGCATTTAAGCTAGCAGACCCTTTTCTTTCCCTTTTCTTTTGAAAAGAAAACTATCTAATTCTAACCTTATAACATCCAAGGGCTCAGATTAAACTGATGAGCTCCTTATTATTCTCTACCTAACTATTGATCTGCCAAGATTAAACAGTTTGGCTAGATCTTTATTCTCTAACTATAAACATGAAATTTAAAGCATGAACTAGTCAAGATTAAACTATTTGACTATCATGGGTTGTGGCATTTATGACAAGCTGCACACAACCATTATTTTGCATAATAAAGTAAAAAGTAGTGGCACTTGGACTTGCACACTTTCATGATCTATTTTTTTCTTTTTGCTTTTCTCTCTAACCTAACATTTTATTTTTGCCTTCCTTTTTTAGGGAATCTATTCTAACATTTTCTTTGATATGTACATATTTATCAAAATATTTCCTAACATTTTTATTCAGTATTCTTTTTGTCCATATCCTAGCTTAACATTTTTTTGAAAAATATTTTCATTTTTTCAACTAATTTATTCTAACTTATCAAAACCAAAAAATGCTACAACATTGGCTCCATCTGGGGACTGCTTTCTCCTGTAGAATGCAGAGAACTTGTAGATCCATGTGCCTTCTCCTCGGGCTATGGAGTCTTTTTCTATAAAAAATCACACTAACAACTTGAAAAGTAAAAGAAACTGAAGTTTTTACAATGGTAGTAATGAAATCTACTTCAACTTCTCAGTACTGAATGTAATGTTTGAGAAACCTTCCATTTACAGGATAAGTGGAATATAGCCCCTCAAGATTTTGTAGCACAGAAGTGTTGTTTCTAAAGATCCAAACAACAGGTTGTCAAACTTGCCATGTTTTCACTTTTCTTCTCTCCTGGAATCCCATCTTAGAACTAGATCACCTTCCTTGAAGTCCCTTTCCCTAGCTCTTTTGTTAAACAGGCTCTTCATCTTATTCTGATACTTTTTCAATTTGTGTTGAACTTCATATTTGTTTTCATTTAGTTCAATAATCTTATTTATTCTCCTTGAAAAGTTATCAGGTTCATCCGTTTAATCCTGCAGGAACTTAAAAACATGGAAGGCCAAATTGATAAGGAAGATTGCATCTTTCCCATAAACTAACTGGAAAGGAGATTTTCCAGTAGATCTCTTTGGAGTAATTATGTTTGCCCATACTGCATAAATTAAATGAGAGTCCTAGCTCTTTTTATGATCTGCTAGAGTCTTTTTTATTACCTTTACTAGACTTTTGTTTGAAGATTTTTGAAGGCCATTACCTTGTGGGTAAATGGAGTTGAATGATGTAACAAAATCTGATATTTTTGAGAAAACTCAATCATTTTAACACTAGAAAAAGTTATTGCATTATCAGTGAAAATTTGAGTTGGGCAACCAAATCTAGATAAGATGTTCTCTTCAATAAATTTGATTACTACTGAATTTGTAGCATTTCTCGCTGGAATTGCTTCCACCCATTTTTTGAAGTAGTATGTTACAATGAGGATCCATCTATGCTGATTACTTGAAGTGGGATGAATCTCTCCAACAAAATCTAATCCCCATTGGAGAAAAGGTTTTGAGACTATTGATGGAACTAGTGGAAGAGCTGCTAATTTTTGCTTACCAATGAACATTTGACAAGGAACACAACCTCTGATGTTTGCTCCTACTTGTAAGAACAATGTTGGCCAAAAATCCTCCCCTTAATATCTTATATGTTCTTTCTCTCCAAGCATAATGTCCTCCACAAAATCCTATATGAAACTGGTCAATGAATCCTTCAGTTTTTTATTCTGTTAAACATAATAACAAAATATTTAGTGGGTCTTTCTAGTACAAATTTTCATTTATGATGCAGTACTTCACTGCTTTCAGTTTAAGAGCTTTACACTGGCTTTTGGAGAATGATTCTGGACATTCAAAATGGATCAAGAAATTTACAATGTCTTGACACCAATCTGACAACAGAAATTTGTCATCAATGTATAAAGGGTGGATCTGATCTGAAGGTAAAGGTTCTTGTGGATTCTTTTTTTTAGGATGAAGGGAAGGTTCTTGTGGATTCTCTCCTTCTGCAGGGGTAGAAGGTTCTTGTGTATTCTTCTTATCTGAAGTTTGAGAAGGTTCTTGTGGATTCTCCCCTTCTGCAGGGGTAGAAGGTTCTTGTGTATTCTTCTTATCTGAAGTTTGAGAAGGTTCTTGTGGATTCTTCCCTTCAATATGAAGGGAAGGTTCTTATGGATTCTCCCCTTCTGAAAGGACAGAAGGTTCTTGTGTATTCTTCTTATCTGAAGTTTGAGAAGGTTCTTGTGGATTATTCTCTTGTATCTCTAAAACAGACATGATTTCGAGCACTTTATAGTTGGATTCAGCTATAAGCTTAGCTAATCCTTGACCTTTTACTAGCTTTATAGTTTTGATAGTTAGATCAAACTCCAGTATTTGAGTGATCCAACTACCTCTCTTTCCATCAGTGCCTGGTTGAGTTAAAATGATTTTCACAACACTGTTAGGAACATAAGCAATAATAGGAGAATGTAGGACATACATCCTGAATGATTTCAGGGCTTGAATAAGGGCATAAGCTTGCTTCTCAATTATGTCACACTTAAGCTCAGCATCTCTCATAACCTTACTGAAAAAGGCTATGGGTTGATCACGGGAATCTTCATTCTTTTGTAGAAGAACAACAGCAAGGGTTGTTTCTAAGGCAAAGGAAAAGATAATGAATGGTTTAGTGTAATTAGGGTTGGCCAAGGTGGGAGCTTTAGAGATAGCTTTCTTGATCTGATCAAATGCATGCCTGGAAGAGACAGTCCATTTAACTTCATGATCCTTTCAGAGCATGTCAGTTATATCTCTTACAATCTCAGCATAATTTGAGATGAATCTCCTTAAAAAAATAATCTTGCCTAGAAAATCTTAAATCTCTTTCTTGTTTCTAGGTAAGGTTAATGTTTTAATAGAAAACACGTGCTTGGGATCAATCACCACTCCTTTTGAAATTATATGGCCCAGAATTTTTCCTTCTTTGATAGCAAACAGAGACTTTTTAGGATTCAATGATATTTTGAATTTCTACACATGTCAAAAGCCTTCATCAATTTCTTTAGATGTTTCTGACCAGATTTATAAAAAACAGTTATGTCATCAAGATAAATGACCACAAATTTATTTACTTGACCCATAAAATCTACATGCATAGCTCTCTGAAATGTTGCTCCAGCATTGGATTGGCCAAATGGAATTCTAGCATACATGAATGTACCCCAGGGTGTAGTAAAGGTTGTCTTTTCACTGTTTGCTGAATCAACGTTTACCTAATTATAGCCTGAAAAACCATCAAGCATAGAAAGTCTCTGTGCTCCTGAAACTAATTGAAGTAACTGATCCATTTTTGGCAAAGGATAGTTATCCTTTAATGATTCTTTGTTCAAATTTCTAAAGTCCACACGGAGTCTGATTCTCCATTCTTCTCTCTAACAGGAACTAAATTTGCAACCCAATTAGAATATATAAGAGGGAGAATGATCTGGGCATCTAGAATTTTCTTAATTTCCTTTTCTATATTTGGTAGAAGATATGGATTGGTCCTCCTAAGTTTCTGTTGATAAGGAATTGCTTCTAGCTTTAAAGGAATCTTATGTTGTATTAATGAAGTATCATAGGTTTTTAGATCAGCATAGGTCCATGCAAAAACATCCTTATAATTTTGAAGTAACTTAAGATATTGAGCTTTGATCTCAGGATCTAGAGATGCACAGATTTTGGTGCTTTTAATATCATCATTTGTTCCAATATTAATTTCTCCTATGTCATCTTGTGAAGAAATGGATTGAGGGTTTCGGAGGACATCATTTTGAACAAACAATTTTTCTAAAGGAATGAGGCCTTTTGGAATAAAATTGTTAGACAATTGAATAATGTCATGATCAGCAATTTTTGAATTGAAATTTGAAGTATCATTTCCATTTGTATTTTCATTTATTTATGTTCTATCTTCATCAATTTGTAGAACTGAAAATTCATCTATAACCTGCAGAAAAGATTTCAAATGTTCATCATCTTCAAATATCTACCAGTGTTTTAGATTGTCTGGGATGGATGGTTTGTACTTGACTTGTATTTGATAGAGTACATTGGTCTGATCAGGAATTTTAAATGAACTAGCAGAAACAGCTAAGGCATCTGCATGAATATTCTAATTTCTTGGAATATAAGTCAAATTAAAAGCATCAAAGAAGTTTTCGACTGAATCCCAAACTTCATTTCGATAAGACCTAAGTCTAGGATGCTTAGTCTGGCAAATATTTCTCACTTGTTTGACAATAAGTTTTGAATTAGTAAAAACACTTAAGTTTTGGACCTTTAAGCTTTTGGCTAACTGCAGTCCCAAAAGGAAACCTTCATATTCAGCCACATTATTTGTAACTTCGAAGTCGAGTTTGCATGATTGGGTGATATTTTATTTTTCTGGTTAAAACTACCCCAGCTCCTACTCCATGTTTTGTACAAGCACCTTCAAAAAATAGTTTCCATACATCATTTTGATTTGGTACAGGACTTTCAATTACATCTTCTATTTTAACCTGAGTTTTGTGTATTTGGTTTGAAGAGAGTTGAAGGCAACCAAAATCCTGATCAATTGCATAAATGGGATGGTTCTTTGGCTGGTATGTTTTGCAAACAGTGTGCAAAAATCTTACCTCTCTATATAACCTTAGTTGTTCTCCCCCATAAATTGGAATAGTGGCATAAGACATATCCATATGAAGAGTTCCCCCTAATTTGGCACAGCAAGACCTAGGAAGGAGCATTCCAAATTTGGGAGGAATATTTGTGACAACTATATCAAGCACTACACTTTTCACAAGAATTTGGGCAAGGGTGAATACTAAATCCTTAATCAATCCTAAGCAGGGCACCGTTTTAGAATCAAAGGTGTACAAGTCATGATAGGATCTAGTTATGTCAAGTTTCAAATGGTCCATGATAGTTTTTGGCATGAGGTTATGTGATGCTCCAGAATCAAGCATACAATTATATAACATGGAATCATTTGTCTTAAGAGTTACAAGGAAAGGAGGCACCATTTCATCTATCAAATCTAAGCTAGGACCAAAAACAATTGTTGGTTTTTCATCTTGCAGACTGATGCTATCACTTTCAACATCAACCGAGGTGTTTTGTATCCATTTGGAGACTTGATTTTTATACCCAGGGTTTTTGGAAAGTTCTAAAAGTGGAATTTGGATTTTAACTCTTTCTAACTCTTTTTCAACATTAAATGTAGTCAAAGCATTTTTATCATTTCATTGGTTTAATGGTCAAATAACAGTTGTTTGAGTTTCAGCAGCTTTGGTACGAGGTTCAATTATTGGAGTCTCCTTAGGAGGTCTTCCAAGGCCGGGTCTAGACCTAAGATCATATCTCTTGTTCAACTCTGCAATTAAAAATTCAGGGAAGGCGTGGCATTTAGAAACCTGAGAGGATTCTTGATCTTCAAGAACCTGATTTTGTTGTGAGAGAGGAATAATAACTTTTGATTAGAAGAAGTATCCATGTTATTGATATCTTCAGTAATAGTCATAGTATTTTCATCAGGTTGCTGGTCATCTATCAGTAAAGGAGTGGGAACCTGCTGATTATTACTAGGTCTGAAGAATTTGTAATTGTGGATTCCTTTTATACTAACCTTGATTTTGATTTTTGGGTCTAGTAACTGTTTGTTGAACTATCCTAGGTTGAGTCTCAATCTTGGAAATTCTATTAGATAGACTTGTAAGAAGAGAAGTTATTTCATCTATTTCATAATCTTTTGTTTTAGTCTTAGAAGAACTAGAGGAACTAGAGGCCTCTTGAATAGATTTGAGTTTTCTTTGGGCCTTTTCCTCTTTAGATTTCAAGGAAGTCGAAGCAACCCTATTTGCTTCCACCTCTATAGCATTTGTTTGCATATCTTCAAGAGTTCTTGAAGTTCTCTCTCTTAGCATTACAGCAAAATCATTGTCAAAGGCTTTAGAAAACCTAGACTTAGTTACTGCTACAGGGCGTTTACAATCATGGGGCATTTTATGATAAATTTTATTGAACCTTTTGATAAAATCTGATACAGGTTCACCAAAGTTTCTTTTAAGTTCTTCAAACTCAGCCAGAAAGTAAAGAGGATCTTTCTTTACACCCCATTGATTTTTAAATATGTTTGTAATCTCTTCCCAATTTCTAATGGAATTTGCAGGTATCAGCCTAAACCAGATTCTTACATTTCCTTCAAGTCACTGTACAAACAATCTCATGTAAGCATTTTCTTGTTCGATATTCATGTTGTCTACAAAGTCTAGAAAAGCTTGAAGATGGTCCTCAGTTGAGGGGCCAGTTTCTCCATTATACCTGGGAAGTTATTTCAAGTACCCAGTTGGGAATGCATCGAGGTTAGCAGGTAAGACTAAAGTTGCATATCTAGCCTGTACAATAGGTCAGAATTCCATAGTAGAAGGTGGTGTATGAGGTGTTTGTGTGGATGAAGAAGAAGATGAAGAAGAGGTAGAAGAAGGTGATTGAGGGGGTGTGTGACTATGTGGAGGTGAAGAAGGAGGGGATCTCCTGAATAACTTTAAAGGAGTCTTAAGAACTAACTTTTGGACCTGTGAATGAATACCCTCTTTTGGTGAATGAATACCCTCTTTTGTTTCAAAGAGTGGATTTGAATATACAGAGAGGGTCTCTTCAGGTTGTTCAGAAGTAGAAGCTTCAGGTCGTTCAGAAGTGGAAGGAAATGAATAAGTGGTAGGGGATATGAAATTTGTGGGTTTGTATTCAGGTAAATGAACACCCAAGTCAGACTCAGTTTTAGGTGATCCTGGTGGTAGTGGGGGTTCTTGATGCATTTCAAAAGAATGAATGAGGAAAGTTGAATCTAAATCAACTCCCCTATCTAATAGTTCAGAAACCCTAGGAGGTATTTGTGTCCAATTAGGATCGGATGGAATATTACTAAAAGGATCAAATGATACTAAATCTTCAAACTGCAAGGTTGAAGAGGAAGAAGAAGATGGTTGATGTCTCCTTTTAGAACTGGCTTTTCTCATAATTTTTTTAGGATCTGACAGAGGATTAACTAAGTCAGATTCCGAATGAGATCTGGTGTGCTTAAAAGGTGCCAGTTTGGGCTAGTGGAGTCACCAGGTGAAAGATTTTAACCTTTATAGACCTTTAATCACCTTAAAGGAATAGAATAAATATCATTGCCCAAGGAAAACTTAATGAAATTCGAATCCCCAGTAACGGTGCCAAATTGGTGTTGTACCTCTGAGATGATAATGGTCAACTATCATGCCAGAGCATCTAAGATAATTGTTTTGGGGGTTTTGTTTTGATTTGGAGGACCAATGAATGAAACATATGTCACACTGTAATGCCTAACCTTTTGAATAATATTAATACCATTGCATAGGGCTGCTATAAAATTTCACACAGTGAAATAGCTTGTATCGTGATGAGTAGAAACAAAAAATAATATGAATTATTACATTTTCAAATTGAAAATTAAACAATCATAAGTATGAAAACCTCTTACCTATGTTCAGAAGGTTTAAGAGAATATGCTTAAGCTTACAAAATATGCTGATGATTTATTGATTCAGAGGGAATTAATTAAACAGACAGTCCATTAATTCTTTCTCTTTATAGATTATCACTTCAGAAGCTTATAGGAATAGATTGAAACATAATTATTCCTACCTAGTTATCTCTGCAAGACATAAGAATATGAATAAAAACATAATGAGTAATACTGGAAAAACTTACAAGAAACACAAACTATGTAAAACAGAATTCAGAATCCTTTGCTTTGTATTAAGGTTCCAGAAAATTCAAGTACATCAAATGTTTAAAAATGCTTCATAAAAGGTGCAACACTTAATAACTCATGAAGAGAGTTATTTATACAACAGTAGAACCAAGAAAATATCCTAAACTGTTTTTACAAAAATAGATTATTATAAAATTAAAATAACGACTGCTAGTTGATCTGGCACTATTTTGATGCTGAGCTGTTGGTGACTATTGCTGAAAAAACTGAAAATTGTTGAAGCTCGTTGAATGTTCCTCCAAAAGATTAATGTTGTTTGATTTTCATGCCGGATGTCATATTTACTTATGACCTTTCATCTGATACACTTTCATTTGTTTGTCTTTCATCTTTATTTCTTTATCTGCCTCCTCTGTTTTTTCTTTTACTATGTAAATTGTGTGTTTTAACATTTACTATGTAAATTGTTTCTTTCTACTTTGTCTATGATTTAAATGAAGCTTTTGAATACATTTCTTGAGAATCTGGAACAAACAAGTTTTTAACTAGTATAAAAATTGTTTGTCCAGGTCTTATATGATCACCTGCAAAAATAAACCAATAGTTAATAAGAACGCAGGCTTACAGGGAGGTGATAATGGTTTTAGAGAACAGGAAAGTGTGTGGACGGAGTCCTGGCAATGTTTGGAAGGTAATCGGAGGTCAAATTGGGTTGCAGATTTTTAGGGCGGCGGAGGAAGGGTGAGGCAAATTTCACTATGTAAACGGGTGAAAAGAGCGAAAACGAGGGTCTTCGGCGTTTTAACAGGTAAAGTTTAAAATTTGGTGTGGAATTCGATAAGTGAATAGTGGATGGTTTCGGCCTACGCAGGGAGGTGGTTTCGGAGGCCATCGCACCGCTTTTGAGTGAAGGGCAGTATTTTTTGGAAAGCACGTGAGTTAACGTAAATCTGCCACATAACTGCAAGGGGCCCGAGCAAAACCACGAATATCGCATGCTCTCAGGCCGATAAAGGTCGGAGATTGAGAGCTCGCGATATGGCTATGGGTCATTGGATTTTGAAGCGGATGATCGTAGATTTGTCGCGCGGTGGAGTTGCACAGAGGTGAATTAAAAGATTAACGAGGCCCGGGGATAATTACAAATGATTTGTAATTAATTTAATGAATAAAGCAGTGATTAAACATATAACGAGCGGGTTTAATACAGTGGGACCGGAGTTAAAATATACTGGAGGTTTATTAACCGCACCAAGGGTGGTGTGTTAAAAGGATTTTTATCGGGAAAATGGTGACTTTCGAAGTTAATTAAAATAAAGTTGGGGAAGAAAATACTTAGGCTAAAGGGTCTTTATGGGTTTTTTAGGCATTTTTTCGGGAAAAACATGAATGGCAGAGTTTAATTAAATAAATTGCAGGGGGGAATAAAAGTTAGGATAAGGGGTTTTATGGGTTTTTGGGTGAAATAGGGAAATTAATAAGGGGAATGATCTAGGTGGATGTTGGTGGCCACCCACCTGTCCCATTTGAACCCCCCTAACTGCCTCTTTTAGTTTTTTCAGTTTCCTAAATTGTAGTACAGTTTATTGTTTTTAGCAGTTTTTCGGGTCCTGAACTTCTGGAGCCATTTTGAGGCCCTAAACAACGCTTTTTGGGAAATATGGGGGCAACATGGGTCCATGGACTGATGTTGCCCTTCTCAAAGTGGTATTGCTCGGATAGATCTTTCTAACAAGTTATTGTACGCGTCAAATGGAGATCGTATGCCAAAGTTACGACCCCAGGAAATTGATGTACCAATTTACCCAAATGGGGCCCACAATTTGGCATTTCATCTTCTAGGGATAGGTTTTGGGATGTTAAGGGTTTTCCATTATTTATCAATAATAAATATGCCTTCGAGCCTCAATATAACATAGTTCAGAGGCATGTCGCCACCACATCTCTTCTTAGAGATAAGCTACCACCGTCCTAGATGTTTATTTCCATTTTCTGTTTGTAAGCATATCTCAGTATTTTACATTAATGAAATGAAGTATTATTTCCATTGCATCTTTGTTTTTATAGTTATCTCTGTAATTTATTGCGTTCTTGTTTAAATCCAAATCAATGGTATCAGAGTGGTCTGCTTTTTCTCTATTTTTCTTTGCATGTCCCCAACGAGGTCGGGATATAAGGAGTTAGGGCTTGAACTGGTCGAACTTTTGCAAGACCAACCTCGCAAATCCCGATGGCCTCCCATGGCAGATGAGAAGAAAGATGAGGGGGCAAGAGATCCTATCAAAATCTTGCTCGAAGAAGCCCTCAAGCGATAGAGGAACGCGATGATGGATAGCTTTGCGTAGATCCTTCAATGGCTACCTAGAGGCAACGCATCAGCTTCCAACAGCTACTCTGGAAATGCCACACCGTTTAAGGTACAAGTTAATTTTGAAATCCCCATCTTCGAGGGTCAAATAGATGCAGATGTCATAGATAAATGGTTAAATCTGCTAGATGGGTATTTTCTTTTCATGAATTTTCGAGTCGGGAAAAGATTGTTTTTGCTCTTCTCAAAGCAGCCCCCCACGTTAAGGACTGGTGGGAAACCTACTGCTAGAAGAAGAATGAAAGCACAGGTTCACTATTTTCAGCTGCACCCACTTGGGATTCATTACGGGATGCCATCAAAGAGTGGTACTACCCTGTCAAAATCTATGAGGATAAATACATAAAGTGGACCACACTGCAGCAAGGAAGGGACCAAGATGTGCCAGAGTTCACAAACATTTTTCATACCCTTCGCACACAGTTGGGTATCAAAGACTCTGATCAGCATCTAGTACTCAAATACTATGGCTGCTTACCCAGATACATCCAGGAAGAGATGGAGTTCCTGAACATCTCCTTGCTCGGCACGGCGTACCGATACTCTATCAAAATCGAGCAAAAGTTCAAACAGAAGAAGCGAGACTTTGGATCTGCGAATCCGAAGACCAAAGGACAAAGCTAAGGTGGGGTGACCCAAGACAACCCGTCGAAGCTGAAAGTAAAGAACAACACCACGAAATCGAAAAAGGACACAGGAAAGTGGTGTGAGTTCCACAAGAACCCCACTCACAACACAAGTGAGTGTCGTACCAAGCAGTCGCTGGTGGTCGAGTTGAAGGCTTCCGAATCAGATGCATGTTCTGACCCTGAGCCGAGACCTGACAAGGGTAATGGAAAAGGGAAGTAGATCATTGATGTGGATCCCAACACCACTGTTGCCACCGCTAAGATCCAGAAAAATGAGCCCGAAGATCCAGAGGAGGGGGAATGTCTTTTCCACTCATAGATTTGGGTGACGGGTTCGCTGCTGCAATTCATTGTTGACAGTGGCAGCCAAAAGAACCTCATTTCAGCAGAGGTCATAAAGCGGTTGGGCCTACCGACTACACCACACCCGCAACCATACAGTATCGTGTGGCTTCATGAAGGAAGAGATCTCAAAGTTTGCCAGCAGTGTCGCCTTCCCTACAGCATCAAGCCCTTCACAGACGAGGTATTGTGTGATGTTACACCTCTTGAAGTTTGTGATGTATTATTAGGACAACCATACTTGTGGAAGCGACATGCTATGTATGAGTCAAGGCCTTGCGCTGTCATTATTTCTTTGGATAATTCATTATACAGGATGTTATCAGGAAATCTAGTGTCTATGTAGAGCTGCTAGTCCCACTAAGACGGGTAGCTATCTTAGAAACAA
Organism: Pinus tabuliformis; assembly: GCA_031772625.1. Lineage (NCBI taxonomy): Eukaryota > Viridiplantae > Streptophyta > Pinopsida > Pinales > Pinaceae > Pinus > Pinus tabuliformis. Next base: position 1,175,520,743 of record CM062813.1, read on the forward strand.
ACAGATTAAAGTTACTTTCGTTTTCCTTTATGAGAAGTAGATAGGAGAGGATCAAAGAATACCAACCTCAATCCTTCGCTCGGTTCTTTGCTTGTTCCTTCTCCTCACCGACGGGGCTTTGCCACTTCTCCCTTGACCACTCCGCTTCAAAGAGTACTTGTAAAGTCAAAGCAGCATAATACCTTCAAAGTGTAGAGATCTACAATCATAAACAATATAGGACCAGATATATATTGACCACACAAATGCATATACTATCAGACATACAAGAATTTGGAGGAAAACTTGAATAGCTTTATTAATATGAAGATTATAAGAGAGGATTACAACCCATTGTTCTGACCCAGCGTCATCCTCCCAGCATGAAAGCCCTTCTTCACCTCATGAAAATCTTAGATCACCCAACACTATAATATTCCACCAAGAAACCAACAGCACTTCCTTACAAGATACAAAATTCCAACCTCTGTATCTCTGGGATGAGGGATCCATATATAGATGATTGCAGGGAGGTGAGTCAGCTTCTGGGATTTTGATTAGTGTCTTCTCTCTGATAGTTCTTGATTCCACTTGGAGATTGATGATCTCTTACTCATCCCTAGGTGAATTCAGAGAGGCAAGTGCCACAGGAGAAGCTTCTAAAAGATTCTATGATCATTCACCTCGCAAACTGTCTCTGCCATTTGTCCACTCTCGCCCATTGCACCCTACAGAAGGGATTTTCAGTATGCATCGCACCTTTTACACTGGGCAAGTGAGATGCATCGCACCCTTAGCATTGAGCAACCTGTATGGTCCAGTTTTGACCAGTTATGAGCATTTTCCTGTGGAGAACTTCTGGGAGATGATGTAATCAGCTGACCTTGTTCCTTTAGGGCATGAAACAACACTTTTAGGGACTCAGGAGCCCTTGGTTTATGGACATTTATGATTGGGGTTACAGTGCCCAAAAATTTCTATAACACAGGATACCAGAGGTAGTCCCACCGATCGCCACCTCTTTTATCACTGCCAAGAAAGGCAGCAAGCTCATCTCCTAGACTAGGAAATTCATTTTCTGTCTGGTTCACTCCCAAAGTAAGGAGAAGAACGTTGCTACATCCATGACCTCCACAAAGGGTTCCTCCACGCAGCAGCAGCAGAAAAGGGATATGATCATGACAGAACACAGGAACGACTTCTCCTCACCCATAGGGGTACCACACGAGTTTCAGGTGGGCAACAAAGTTTGGTTACATCTGCAGAGAGAACACCTTACCAGAACCCATCAAAAACTCAGACCACTTCGACATGGTCCTTACACCAATACCAAGGCTACGGGAAACAATGCTTTGAAGCATAGCATTCCCCCATTCCTTCGCTTGCACTGAGTGTTCAATGTGGACCGTCGTCGACCATGCTTCCCACCATTTCTAGACACATCAGAGACTGCAGAACAACTCACCAGAGACCCAGCTCAGCAGAAGCTTCCTCATCTTAGGGAGGAACTCAACGCAATGGGGACCATTGCTTCCTAAGGGGGGAGGAATGATCCAGGTGGATGTTGGTGGCCGCCCACCTATCCAATTTGGACCCCCACAATTGTCTCTTTCAGTTTTTTCAGTTTCCTAAATTGTAGCACAATTTACTATTTTTAGCAGTTTTTCGGGTCCTGAACTTCCGGAGCCGTTTTGAGGCCCTAAATGACTTTTTTTGGGAAATATGGGGAAACATGGGTCCATGGACCGATGTTTTCCCTCCCAAAGTGGTAGTGCTCAGGTAGATCTTTCTAACGAGCTATTGTACGCGTCAAACAAAGATCGTATGCCAAAGTTACGATCCCGGGAAATTGATGTACCAATTTACCCAAACAGGGCCCACAATTTGGTGTTTCATCTTCTAGGGTTAGGTTTTGGGATGTTAAGGGTTTTCCATTGTTTCTCAAAAATAAATAGGCCTTTGAGCCTCATTGTAATACAATTCAGAGGCATGTAGCCATCACATCTATTTTCAGAGATAAGTTATCATCGCCCTAGCTGTTTATTTCCATTTTTTGTTTGAAAGCATATCTCAGTATTTTACATTAATGAAATGAAGTATTATTTATGTTGCATCTTTGTGTTTGTGGTTATCTCTGTAATTTGTTGCATTCCTATTTAAATATGGATCAGGGAAAGTGATTTTTTCAAAGGAGAATAGTTTCACACTAGGGAAAGGGGGTTTTGGGTAGGGAAATGACCTTTAGAGGGTAATTTGCTAGGAAAATATGTGAAACCAAGGGGCAAAGGTGAAAATGAAGGGAAAAGGGTATATTCTTAGGAAATGATGGGATAATGAGGAAATTAGTAAGTATAGTGGGGGATGAAATGAAATGAGGGGAAGTTAACCAAATCAACTTGTGAACATCTTTTCACTTTCATAACTGCTCCTGCACACTAAAACATTGGATTAAGCATGATAAATGTGCTTATGCTTCAATCAACTTTGTACTTCTGCAACCTTTCTTCTACCTACCCTTTACTTATCTTAACATTTTTTCTTCACTTAATTGGGTGCATTTAGGCTAGCAGACCCTTTTCTTTCCTTTTTCTTTTGAAAAGCAAACTATCCAATTCTAACCTTATAACATCCAAGGGCTCAGATTAAACTAATGAGATCCTTATTATTCTCTACCTAACCACTGATATGCCAAGATTAAACTATTTGGTTAGATCTTTATTCTCTAACTATAAACATGAAAGTTAAAGCATGAGCTAGTCAAGATTAAACTATTTGACTATCATGGGTTGTGGCATTTATGACAAGCTGCACACAACCATTATTTTTCATAATAAAGTAAAAAGTAGTGGCACTTGGACTTGCACACTTTCATGATCTGTTTTTTGCTTTTTTCTTTTCTCTCTAACCTAACATTTTATTTTTGCCTTCATTTTTTAGGGCATCTATTCTAACATTTTCTTTGATATGGACATATTTATCAAAATATTTCCTAACATTTTTATTTAGTATTCTTTTTGTCCATATCCTAGCTTAACATTTTTTTGAAAAATATTTTCATTTTTTAGACTAATTTATTCTAACTGATCAAAACCAAAAAATCCTACAACACATGTCTATGCTTGCACTTGGCATTTGATTTCTCCAGAATTTCATGGACTTGCTAGCAGATATGTTGGATGTGCTCAATGAAGTTGTTTGCCTTATCGGTTTTGGACTGGACATCAGCCGAATCTTCCTGAGTAGATGCAAATGGCATGGGCACATCAATGGGACATAGTGGTTGGAATCCCAAGCCCACCTGAAAAGGATTATGGCCAGTCGAGCTATGGAGAGCCTAGTTATAGTTGTGTTGGACATAGGGGAGGCTCTCATCCCATGTGCGTGGATGCTTTGAGTTGTACATGCATAGAATGTGTACGATCATCCTGTTGATGACCTCTGTCTGGCCATTAGTTTGGGGATGGAAAGTTGTGGACTTAGTGAGCTTGGTATCTAGCATCGACCAAAGTCTAGAACAAAATGTATTGAGGAACCTGCTATCTCGATCTGAGATGATAGACTGTGGGATCCCAAAGTGTACCCATGCTCATTCAAAGAAGAGTTTAGCAATGGCTTTTGCTGTGATATTCTTCTTGCAGATTGCCATAATGGCCATCTTCGAGAATCTGTCGATGACCACAAAGACACAGTTGTTTCCATGCATAGTAGAAGGAAGTCCTGACATGTAATCCATGGAGATGGATTCCCAAGGTCAACTAAGAGTAGACAACAGAGTATAGAGGCCTTGCTTCTTGAAGATCAGTTTTGAAATGGTGCAGGCAGTGCAGGATCTAATGTACTTCCCGATATCCTATCGAAGATTCCACCAATATAAATACTTCTGTTGTACTTCCACCATTTTCTCAACCCCAAAATGCCCAACGGCCCGACTGTAGTGTGCTTCCCAAATCATCTTGGCACGCTCGCTTGAAGGAACACAAAGGTGTCCCATATGGCATTACAGGGCATCATGAAGGTGAAAATCAGGAACTTGCTGACCCTCCAAGAGCGTTTGGTATGTGTGGCCGAATTTTGGGTTGCTTTTGTAGAGAAGTGGCCAATCATAAGTCTCATGCCCACAAGAGTTGATCACGTTGGTTAACGCCATGATTGATGGTCAGCTGAGGCAATTTGCAACATTATTGGTGTTTCCCTTATTATACTTCATATTCAAATGGAACTGTTGCAGGTATGTGGACCACTTCTGATGGTGATCATTCTACAACTTCCCTTGTGTTTGTATAAACTATAGGGGCTGGTGGTCTGTGTGGATGACCGTTTCCTTCCCCAAAATGTAATGCTTCCATTGTCGGCAGGTCCGCACAATGGAATAAATCTCTTTGTCATAAGTGGGATACTTTCCAACTGTGTTTGAAAGTATCTCACTGTGACATGCCACTCGATGCCCCTATTGAGTAAGGACCACCCAAATATCATAGTCAAAGGCATCTATCTCGATCTCAAATGGTTGTTGCAAGTCTGGTAATGTGAGCACTGGTGTAGAGAAGAGGCAATGTTTCAACTCTATGAATGCCTTCTATTGAGATTCAAAACAAAAGAATTTTTCTTTCACTTCTCCCTTGGTGACTTGACTCAAGGGCTAAGTGATATGAGAGAATCCCAACACGAACTTGCGGTAGAAATTAGCAATACCAAGAAAGCTGTGGAGCTTTGTCAGAGTGGTTGGAGTTTGCCAATCCCGAATGACTTGGATCTTGGTTGGATCCACATGCACCCCCCATTCATCAATAATGTATCCCAGATACTAAACATGGGTCATGCCAAAAGTGCATTTCTCCAAATTGGCACATAGCTTGTGTTGCCACAGTTCTTGGAGAACCTGTCGGATGTGGTGGAGGTGCTCTTCCCAGCTATGGCTGAAGATTACGATGTCATCCAAGTATACCACTACAAATGATTTGTTAAATGGCTACAATATGTCATCCGTCAGCCTCATGAAGGTTGTAGGAGCATTCATCAACCCAAAATCCATAACCAATTGTTTGAAAAGGCCCTCCTTGGCTTTAAAGGCAGTCTTCCACACATTGAAGGGTTCGATTGGTACCTAGTGATATCCTGACTTCAAGTCGATCTTGCTGAAATATTTTGCCCCCTTTAGTTGGTCCAGAAGGTCATCAATCTGTGGGATCGGGTACCTATTCTAGATAGTTATCTTGTTCAGTGCCCTATAGTTAATAAAGAATCTCCAAGTCCCATCATTCTTCTATACCAACATGATCGGGCTCTGAAAGGGCAATGAACTTAGTCGGATGTGACATTTCTACAGCAGCTCTTGAATTTGCCTCTTGATTTCTTCGTTCTCTAGAACAAAGTGCCGATAGATTGGTCCATTGGGCAGCGGCGCATCTTGGGTCAGATCGATGGAGTGCTTGACTTGACAGTGTAGAGGCACCCCTTCGGGGGAGGTGAAGATGTCCTTATACTCCTCCATGACCTTATCCATCTGTTGTTGTCGTGTGGAGGGCCCCTATTTGGAGGTCGTGGCCACTGTTTTCTTCTTTCCCTGAGGGCATATCATTAGGAAAACAAATTTCCCGGTTTTGGAAATGAGCTTACTGCATTTTTTGTAGTAACCAAAGAGATGGCAGTAGGCAGTGCTATCTTCGATATCCTGTACAACTTATTCCCCTAAGTAACAATAATAGCACGAGGCCTTGACTCATACACAAAATGTCACTTCCACAAGTATGGTTGGCCTAATAATACATCACAAACATCAAGGGGAGCAACATCACATAATACCTCATCCGTGAAAGGCTCGATGTTGTATGGAAGGTGGCACTGATGGCTCACACGAAGATCGCGTCCTTGGTGAAGCTACCCGATGGTGTATAGTTGTGGATGTGATGTGGCCACTATGCCTAGCCACTTCACGACCTCTATCGAAATGATGTTCTTTTGCCTCTCGTTGTCAACAATGAACTATAGTGGGGAACCCTTTACCCACATCTCGGAGTGGAATAGGCGCTCCTCCTCCTCTGGATCTTCGGGTTCCTTCTTACGGATCTTCATGGTAGCAACAGTGGCATTGGGCTCCGCATCGATAATCTACTTCCCTTTTTCATTCCCCTTGTCAAGTTCTGACTTAGATTCGGAACATGCATCTGATTCCGAAGCCTTTAGCTCGTCCACCAGTGACTGCTTGGCCTAACACTCGCTTGTGTTGTGAGTGGAGCTCTTATGGAACTCACACCACTTTCCTGTGTCCTTCTTCGGCTTCGCAGTGTTTTTTTTTACTTACGGCTTTGGCGGGCTGTCCTAGGACACACCACCTTGGCTTTGTCCTTTGTTCTGCAGTTTGGGGACACCTTTCCCTTGCTTCAGATTCGCAGATCGAAAGTCTCGCTTCTTCCATTTAAAATTTTGCTCGATCTTGAAAGCATATCGGTATGTCATGCCAAGCTAGGAGATGTCCAAGAACTCCATCTCGTCCTAGATGTACCTGTGTATTTAGTCGTGGTACTTGAGAACCAAATGTTTCTCAGAATCGTTGATACCCACCTTCGTGTGAAGGGTATGAAAAACATTGGTAAACTCCGACACATATTGGTCCCTTCCCTGTCGCAGCATTATCCACTTTATGTATTTATCCTCATAGCTCCCGACAGGGTAGTAGTGCTCCTTTATGGAATCTCGAGATGAGTTCCAAGTGGGTGTGGCTGAAAACAGTGAGATTGTGCTTTTATCCTTCTACTCACAGTAGGTTTCCCACCAGTCCTTGACGTGGGGGGCAGATTTGAGAAGAGAAAAGTAATCTTTTATCGGGTGGAAAAATCATGAACAGAAAAATATCCTTCTATCATATTTAACCATTTATCTACGGCGTCTGCATCTATTTGGCCCTCAAAAATGGGAATGTCAAAGTTTACTTGTACCCTAAAAGGAGTGGAGCCTCCAAAGTGGCTACTGGATGGGGATGCACCGCCGGTGGGCAATCGTTGAAGGATCTAGGAAAATTTATCCATCATCGCGTTCCTTTGTTTCTCGAGGGCCTCCTCGAGCAATATTGTGATAGTATCTACTGCCCCCTCATCTTTCTTCTCTTCCCCCATGGGTGGTCGTCAAGGTTTGCAAGGCTGATCTTGTAAAGGCTCAACCAAATCGAGCCCTGGCTCCTTATATCCCGACCTCGTTGGGGACATGCAAAGAAAAATAGAGAAAGAGCAAACCACTCTGATACCACTGATTCAGATTTAAACAGGAACGCAAAAAATTTACAAAGATAACCATAAATACAAAGATGCAGTAGAAATAATGCTTCATTTCATTAATGTAAAACACTGAAATATGCTTACAAACAGAAATGGAAATAAACTAGCTCGGGTGATGGTAGCTTATCTCTAACAAGAGATGTGGCAGCTACATGCCTCTAAATTGTGTTACAATGAGGCTCGAAGGCCTATTTATTGTTGAGAAACAATGGAAAACCCTAAACATCCAAAAACCTCACCCTAGGAGATGAAACACCAAACTATGGGCCCCATTTGGGTAAATTGGTACATCAACTTCCCAGGGTTGTAACTTTGGCATACGATCTCTGTTTGACACGCAAAATACCTCGTTAGAAAGATCTATCTCAGGACTACAAATTTTGAGTGAGAAACATTAGTTTGGCACTCGTTGTTCCCGATTTTCCCTAAAAACACTGTTTAGGGCCCCAAAACATTTCTGGAAGTTCACGACCCAAAAAACTGCCAAAAATAGTAAATTGTGCTACAAAAAAGGAAACTGAAAAATTGAAAGAAACAATGGTGGGGGTCCAAGTGGAATAGGCGGGTGGCCACCAATATCCACTCGGATCATAAACCCGTGAAGAATAATTAAATAAATCACTATTTATTTGATTTTCTTCTAGGAATAATTAATTAAACCATTGTTCAATTATTATTCCTTGTCATATTTGACCCAATCATGACAAATAAATAGATAAATCATTAATTATCTTATTGTTTTCTAAGAATAATTAATTAATCACTAATCAATTATTATTCTTTGTCAAATTTGACTAAATCCCTTAGGAATAATTAAATAAATGCTTATTTGTTTATTATTCCTTAACTAATTCCTTGAGATGATAAATAAATCATTTATTTATTTATTATTTCTAAATAAACGTTCAAATTTTTTTTTCCCTCCTAACCAAATATAATAAAATATTCCAAGTGGTTATTCCAAGAATGGGATCAACAATATTTTATTATTGCTCATTATTCGAAGATAAGTCAATATTTTGTTATAAATAGAGGGGTTTTCCATTCATTATTCACTTTTGATTATTTTCATTGTTGCACTCATTGATGTAACTCTGATTATTTTCATTGTCGTACACCATATTTTTTTTGGGTTTGTTATCACTCCAAGAAACTCTCCTAGGTTGTAGCTCGAAGATGCCTGGTAACATATGATCTTCAATATTGTTCTCGGAACTATTGGAATGGATGAAGGTTTGGATCAAGCCAGATAACTACTTCGACTCTATTTTCACTCCACACATGCATGAACACCCTCAGCTTGACAAGGCTTTAGACCACTAATGCTCAATAGTTTATAGATTCAATGGATAGATGGAGAATACTGACTGTACCGGCAGTGTTATCACTCAGGTTGTCCCTTAGCTCCGTGAGGGATACATATGAGGTAACCACAAACCAATCTTTGGACTGTAGGTGCTAGCCCATCAGCAGTCAGAGAGGGCTCTCTCTTTAGGATTTAGCTTTGTTGATGATGATTTTAGGCTAGTTATTGAGTACAAGGGGTTTTGTTTTGATTTTGGTGGGAAGGATGATGCTTTCAAGTAAAGAGGCAGAGATAGCATGAAAGTTTTAAAACCATTGGGCATGGAGTCAAGGAGTAGGACTGCTGGTGCGTTTTCTTGGTCACAAGAGGGAATATGGAGCAAGCTAGCTGCACATGAAACAATCTTTCAAGCTTAAAAGGATGGAATGAGGGCTAAGGAATGAGAGGCAATTAAGAATCTCTCGTTCAGCTTAACAGAGGGAAGGTGAATGAGCTCTATCTAGGAGCAGTGAAGAATCCCTAGATAACTGTCAAACATGAGTGAATTAGGGGAAATATGAGCCACAGGGAATTCATATTCATTACTAATCCAGATGAAAACATAAAGAAACAGCAGAAATTGAGCATAGAGGGCAATTAAACCAGTTCTAAGCTAATTTTCCTTTCTGCTATTTAAATGGTGATACAAGTATGATAAAAACATACATGAAATTGAAACAGAGGTAAGAAACACTTATTGCATCATGTTGCAGCACAAGAATTCCACATTCAATTCTTCAGACCATTAATACACAACACCCAGTCATTCCTCCAAGCTTTTCAGCAGTCTTTGATTAAGTAAAACATCATGTACACAGAGCGAGTCTTTGGGTTTTGATCCATGCTCTTGAGTGGTTCTGAGGAGCATTAACTGTGATGGGAGAGCCTTGATTGGCCTTCACTACTTTCTTTGACTTTGTTGGAGGTCATTCAATGCCCACCTGCATTGGGAATAAAGGTTTTCATTTAAAACATTTGACTGATACTCTTTGCCGCTTCCTTGATATGCTTTGGCACTGAATGTGCGCCTTTCACACTTCTGATACTCTTTAAATTGTTGCATCGACCTTCATGGCTACTGTTCGGCCCTCTGTTTGCTTTTAAAACTGTGTTTGCCCCTTTCTGAATGCTGCGCAAAGAAATTTATGTCATTCGGCGCCTTTCGGGCCTGCTGGAGACGAGCTACGAAAGGGATTTCCATTTTGGCCTATTTCCCGTAGCCATGCGTGATTAGTGCTAGGCGCTAATCGCGCATGAAAAACTGCCTCAGATTTTGATTCTGGGCTTCCTAGGCTGCGATTTGCGCCTTTCGCGCTTTTTGACGGTGACGTCAGCATGACGTCATGCGGTGGGACCCAGTACGGCGGATGACGTGGCAGGGTGACGTCAGCAGTACGGCGGGTGACGTGGCGGTACGGTGGAGGAGGTTACGTGGCGGTGACATGGCAAGGACACGGCAGCAGGAGGTCGACGCGGTCATAGTGACGTCAGTATGACGTGGCGCTGACGAAAGAGGGGGGAAGGCGGTATCCGGTTTTGGGCACACCACTTTTGTGCACAGGTGGTATAGGAGGAGGGGGCTCTGCCACAGCCGAGAGGGTGACGCGTGGCGGGAGTACGACGGGAAAACCACCCATCTCTCGAGCGTTAACCCTCGGCACATCGGGGCACAAAAAGGCCCACCCACCGTAGATCTCGGGCGCCCCAGATCTGACAGTCGGCAGCACGAGTAAGGCGGCGGACAGTTAGGGACGGACCCGTGCATATTTAATTATGCGTTTTTATATGGCGCGAGGGGTTTTAAACATTAGAAATTTGGGTTTTGGGTTTTTTGCAAGCGGGGGGAAATATATTTATGTGTGTGACCTTAGGATAAGGGCAGGTAATGGGTATTGTAGGGTTGGGACTTAGGGGGAAATGGTTGTTAGGGTAACTAGGTGTCAGACTAACTCCTCGTTTAGGACACGGAAGGCTAATGCTAAGCCCCAAATGGACTTAGCATTTCCCAAAATGATAAAATAGGGCTATAGTGCCTGGGGATGGGAATATGTATATAGGGGAGTTTTTTAACATAGTTTTAGTAGGGGAAGGGGAGATAGATAAGGAGCTACATAGTAAAATTAGTAGTTAATATGAAAAGTGATAGGAAAGCGCTAAGTATGTGAATCTTAGGCCAATAGGGGGGGGGGGGGTGAAATGATTCATAGAGGAAGTATGAACATGCCTTGAGCACAGTAGATCTTTACCAAGGCAAATGATATGGAAAATGATGAAACTAAGAGGTATCCAAGAAGATCTTGACCCTTTCAGGGAAGTTAGTGAGTGATTTGGGAAATGAGAAGAAGGGGGAGTTAGACATGCCTCCAGAATTCTGTCATCAAAACACTGCTTTGGTACCTCTGCCACTGATGAGATGAGCTTTCTTTGTCAAGGCCAAAACTGAAGATAATCTGGCCTCTGCAACCCCAGGCTACCTACCCAGCTTAATAATCCTAGCATTTTTTGTTACTTCAGGAAGGGTGCACTTATACTTGCAAACCCTGATTGCTTTTTTCTTTTAATTGCCCTCCTATCTAAATCTACACTTATTTCTTCCAAGGGCCCGGATTAAGCAGTTGGGTTCCTTTGTTTCTCTACCTATCTACAAATCTGCCAAGATTAAACTGTTTGGACAGATATTCATTCTCAATATTCTAAAACAGGAAATTGAAACCTATGGAAGCCAAGATTAAGTTGTTTGGCCTTCCCTTAACAGAAAATTGTTCAACAAGGAATAACTAATGAAAATTGGAATACAGCAGTGGCATTTAGACTGGCACACTTTCATGGCCTCTTCTTTGGCCTCCTTTAGGAAATATGGAGCATTGCAGCATGCAAAGTATGACATATTTGGCATGTAAAAATGTCAATCATGAAATATGAAAACCTGTTCCAACAGGAGGCTAACAGGTAGATGCATACATAAACATATATGAATGGCTAGCTACAGGAAGTAATGAAGCTTGCAAATCTAATTTATCAACGCAGAGATAAGATGACAGTTATCTGGCATTAGACACAGAAGAAAAACATGAATAACCTATTCAATGGCAAATCCAATTTATCAATGCAGAGATAAGATGACAGCTATCTGGCATTAGACACAGAAGAAATCATGAATAGACTTATCCAAGGGCAAGCTTAGAACAAAGGAGAAATGGATATTGAACATGTAACAGCAAAAGAAGCTTGTATTACTGGAATGAAGATGAGACGTTGCAAGGAACAGAGTATCTATAGTCTCCAAATGTTGAACCCTGTTCCATCTAACTTCCAACCATTTATAGGCTTTTACAATGCTCTCGGACTCTCTAGGGCTCAAGATGCCTTAATATATCCCCTTAGGCTACTAACTGCTTGATGACATAATTAGACAAGCACGAGCACAAGGGCATTGTTTCTAACAAACACAGTAACTAATTCTGGTCACTTCACTGCTCTCTCAGGTGGCTCGAACATGCTGTGCTGTTCCACGATCATTTTGTTCATTCAGCTGCATCGTGTTGTTGTTTCTTCCCCTTTTAGCCATGATTTTTGTTATTCTAGTTCAACTATCCGCCTGCCACAGATACTGATAGAGCCAACCACTTTCCTCCCTGCGTGATTGATGGGAAGCGGGAGTATGAGGCATATGGGCTGTTGGATTAAGGGATCAACGATCAAGATGGTGGTCAGGCGACGAAGGGTGGACTATGGTGATGGTGAACGAGGGCCATTGGATCGAGGGAAATGGACAGTGGAGATCGAACGCAGGAAGTCTAAAGTTGTGGTAGGAGTGGAATAAGTCCAAGCCATCAGATCTTAGATGTGCAGGTCGGACAGCAATCAGGTGAAGGAGGTGCTCAGAAGATAATGCTCGGGGGCAGTTTTATTTGGGCGGAAATGGTTTCTATCGGGCGCTCCTCGGGAAGTAAGCGGTAAAGGCTAGAGTCTGCCCGATGCCATTCACCGCTCACCATGTAGCGGCAGAGGAGAGAGAGTAAATCGCTCTTATCGGGCAGGTATTCCTCTCGCTTGTTGCCCACCTGATATGTGCGATAGCCGTTAGATCTGGCGGGGGACGATCTAACGGTGAAGATCGATCGAGCATGCCTCGTCGATCATGTGAAGTGCGGGCCGTCAGATTGGTGGGGAGATCGATGGCAGGGGGACACCGAGGTACGGGATGTCCTCGATAAATGTGTGAAGGGTGCGTATGGACAGAAAGGTAAGGTTTTCGGGGGTTTTTCGCACATTAGGGCATGGGTTAATTTACGTAGAAGAAGGAAAAAGTGGGTTTGGTTAGGATGTGAGCGAACGAGAATGGGAGTGGAAGAGTGAGGAAAGTGGGGTGATGGCCTATGTGGGAACCTCTCCATGGTAGAAAAACGGGTCATTTCCTTCCTTTAGCCTTCAAAATAGCAGTGCTGCACCTTAGGCTAACACTGGCTCCTTCTGTGGATGAAAGCCTCCCTGTGAGGTTTCAAGAACTATAGACCACTGCCTTTCCAGTAATCAATCAAAACAGACCTATCTCCTAGTGTTCCATTGGGTATGGAGTTTATTTGCATAAAAACAAAAATTTAAAACCTATTACAATATTAAGGCCTTAAAGCCTCATAAGAAGTAAAATTTCAAAAACCGCCCATTGACTGGGTCATCAAAAACACCTTCCCCCTCTAAATTTTGCAGAATGAAAGTATTATTCATCTGAACTTGAGCAATGACAAACAGTCTTGTCAATAAGGCATCAAAGTTACCATGGTTGCCCTTCTTTTCCTTTAATGCATCCCATTTGAGAACCTAGTCACCAACCTAAAAATTGACCCTTTTTACCTTACTATCAAAGGTTTCTTTCTCTTGGTCAATGTGTATATCAGCAAAATCATCAAAGACTTGCAAAAGCCTATTGATTTGATCATCTACTTCAAAAACTTTCCAGCATTTGATATTATCAAGTAGAGATGGTCTATATTTCACCTCATCTCTGTATGCTTTCAGCCTTGGATGTTTTGCTTGGAAGGTTTTGTTCACTTGAAAATTTAATATAAAAGATGAATCAATGCATTCCTGTGTGGGGGACATAAGGACTTCACCTGCTCCTGCAGCTTCCTTAGAGAAAGCCCCATAAAAGAACATGTCCCAAATCTGTGGGCCTTCTTCCTCTGTGATCTGGCAAACTAGTTTTTTAAGTTACGTAGAGGCCAACTAAGATCCTTCAATCTAAAGAAAAAAAGCTCCAAAATTAGTGTCAACAGCATAGATGGGATGATTAGTGGGATTCCTCTCATCACTGATGGTATAAGCCAACTGAGCTTCTCTGTACAATCTCCTATTTTCACCTCCAAAAACTGGGACATTAGCATAGGACAGATCATTTTGCAATGTTCCACCTAATATCTTGATCCAGCCTCTGGAAAGCAACATGCCACAACATCTGCTACCACAATATCCATCATCACGCTCTTCATGGGCAGCTGAGACAAAGTGATGGCTAGGTCCTTGATTAGTTCCCAAGCATTCCACTTTTCTAGAGTCAAAAGAAAACAGGTCATGGTAAGGCTTGGTAATGTCAAGACCCAATTTATCCATGACAGCCTTGGGCATTAGATTATGGTTGGCTCTAGTGTCCAGAAGGCAGTTATGAAGGGTTTTGTCATGAATAGTCAAAGAGACATAGAATGATGGAGAGTTGTCTTCACAATTTTCAATCACTGGGATGAGAATAACAGTTGGTTTGTCATCTTGCAGATTTACATATTCAATAGAGGCTTGGATGGCTTTAGGCTCAAGGACCTCGAGGATAGATTCTTTGAAGGACTCATTCTTCATGAGTTCAATCAGAGGCATAGGTATTCTTAGCTTCTGAATTTCTGATTGAAGACTGAAAGAAGAAGGGGACTTGTCAAGGCCTCTTACCTCTATGGCTGGAGCTTTGAGGATGATAGGATCAACTGTTGGTTGCTTCTACTTATTATCTTGTTGTTCTACAGAGACAGCAGCTTTATGAACAGGAGTTTCCTTGACATTATTCATCATCGACCTCAGATTATATTTGTGTTGATCTCTAGTTTGTAGAACAACTTCACCATCCCATTCTTGGCTGATCTGGTCATTTAATAATGACTTTTCATAGGCAACTAAGGTCAAAAAAGGGGCACTGCCTTTGTCTTCCATACAATGGATCTCATCATCTTCTTCAACCTGCTCTTCTTCCATGACTACATTTTGGAAAGGGGTCTTCACCCTTTGGTCTTCATTGGCATCTTTGCTTCTTTGCAAGATCTACAACTGCTCATTAGCTCTTCTATATGGATTTGGATCTCTAGGAACAAAGGTATTAGGAACCCTTCCTTTCCCAGAGTGCTGCTCAACCTTTAATTTGGAGATTTCAGAGGCTAATGACTCTATCATTTTGGTCATTTTATCGATCTTGGGATCTGAAAATGATGAAGACTCGCCCCTCTATCTCCTTCTATCAGCATTACCTTTGAGCTTTTCTGCAACCATGATGTTTGATTCTACTTCCAAGGATGCATCCTGCATATCAGCCAAAGAAGCACATCGCCTCTCCCTCAACAGTAAACAGAAGTTAGAATCAAAGGAACTGGCATAGATGAGTCTAGCAAAGGTAGTGGTGGGTTTTACTTCAGCTGGTATCTTGTTTTACATGCAGTTAGACCTCTTATTAAAATCAGACAGTATCTCACCATTTTCCCTCTTTAAGTTCCCAAACTCAGTGTGGTAGTAGAGGATATCCTTCTTATCCCCCCAATGCCTTAGAAATGCATCATCTAAAGCCTCAATATATGTTATAGATCTTGGGGTTAGTTCTCTGAGCCATTTTCTAGCCTCTCCATCTAGGCTTTAGACAAAGACTCTCATCCAGACATCATCTTCACTAATGTCCAGGTTATCAGCATAGCTATAGAATGACTCAAGATGTTCTTCAGCTGTAACACCTTCGGTCCCAGTGAAATTAGGCATATACTTCTGATATTCTCCAGTAGGCATGGCATTCAAAGGAGTGGGCAGTACTAGAGGTCCATACCTAGCAGCTATTATTCTTTCCATTTTGGTGGGTGCTTGTGGGCCTGACATAGTTGTGGTGGCTATGGGGGTACTGGAAATATGAATGACAAAGGGCTGAGGAGTGATTGATAGGACTGAAGGAGTATAATGGATAGGAGGTGAGGTTTCCTTTGGGCTTAGAAAAAAAGGAGAACCTAAAGAATAAGGAGCTTTATGAATCTCTGAGAGTTTTTCTTCACTTCTAGTATTAGAAGCTATACTCTCGACATGTATTTGTTCTATTACAGTCCTTTCTTGAAGAGATATAGAAGATTGTTTAGGTTTACCTGAACCTGATCCTCCTTTCTGCAATACCTTTCTTTCTTTGATGATTTTTTCAGGATCAAGTATTGGGTCAGCCTGTGACTTCTAAGGATTTCTCCAAGTATGCCTCACAAACTAAGCCAAAACTATGAAGTGGAGTCGCCAAAAGGTTCGGCCTCCAGTAGAGTCGCCAAAAGGTTCGGCCTCTAGTAGAGTCGCCAGATAGATGATTACAAACAAAAAAGTGCCCAGACTTTGTCTATCATCAAAGCTAGATCTATGTCGTTTCTCGGGGAATCTGAGCTTCAGTTTCCTCTCCCCGGAAACAGCGCCAATTGTTATCACTCCAGGAAACTCTCCTAGGTTGTAGCTCGGAGATGCCTGGTAACATATTATCTTCAATATTGTTCTTGGAACTATTGGAATGGATGAATGTTTGGATCAAGCCAGATAACTGCTTCGACTCTATTTTCATTCCAAACATGCATGAACACCCTCAACTTGACAAGGCTTTAGACCACTAATGCTCAATAGTTTATAGATTTAATGGATAGATGGAGAATACTAATTGTACTGGAAAATGCATACATAAACATATATGAATGACTATCTACAGGAAGTAATGAAGCTTGCAAATCTAATTTATCAACGCAAAGATAAGATGACAGTTATCTGGCATTAGACACAGAAGGAAAACATGAATAACCTATTCAATGGCAAATCCAATTTATCAATTCAGAGATAAGATGACAGTTATCTGGCATTAGACACAGAAGAAATCATGAATAGACTTATCCAAGGGCAAGCTTAGAACATAAGAGAAATGGATATTGAACATGTAACAACAAAAGAAGCGTGTATTACTAGAATGAAGATGAGACGCTGCAAGGAACAGAGTATCTACAGTCTCCAAAAGTTGAGCCCTTGTTCCATCTAACTTCCAGCCATTTATAGGCTTTTACGATGCTCTCGGGCTCTCTAGGGCTTGAGATGTCTTAATCTATCCCCTCAGGCTACTAACTGCTTTATGCCATAATTAGATAAGCACGAGAACAGGGGCAATATTTTTAACAAACACAGTAACCAATTCTGGTCACTTCACCGCTCTGTTAGGTGGCTTGAACGTGTTGTGTTGTTCCACGATCATTTTTGTTCATTCGGATGCATTGTGCTATTGTTTTTCCCCTTTCAGCCATGCTTTTCATTATTCTATTTCAACTGTCTGCCTGCCATAGATACTGACAGAGCCAACCACTTTCCTCCCTGGGTGACTGATGGGAAGCGGGGGTACGAAGCATATGGACCATTGGATCGAGGGATTGATGGTTAGGATGGTGGTCAGGTGGTGGAGGGTGGACTATGGTGATGGTGAAAGAGGGCCGTTGGATCGAGGGAAATGGATGGTGGAGATCGAACGCAGGAGGCCTGAAGTCGTGGTGGGAGCGGAATAAGTCTGAGTTGTCAGATCTCAGATGCGCAGATCGAACGGCTATCAGGTAGAGGAGGTGCTCAGAAGATAACACCCGAGGGTGGTTTTTGGGCAGAAATGGCTCCTATCGGATGCTCCTTGAGCGATAAGCGGTAAAGGCCGGAGTCCGCCCGATGCCATTCACCGCTCACCACATAGCGGCGGAGGAGAGAGAGGAAACCACTCTTATCAGGCGAGTATTCCTCTCTCTTGTTGCCCACGCGATATGTGCGATAGCCCTTAGATCTGGCGAGGGGTGATCTAACAGTGAAGATTGATTGAGCATGTCTTGTCGGTCGAGTGAAGTGTGGGCCATCATATCGGTGGGGAGATCGACGGAGGGGGGACACGGATGTACGGGATGTCCTCGAGAAATGTGCGAAGGGTGCATATGGGCGGAAAGGTAAGGTTTTCGGGGGGTTTTTCACACATTAGGGCATGGATTAATTTACGTAGAAGAAGGTGAAAGTGGGTTTGGTTAGGATGTGAGCGAACGAGAATGGGAGTGGAAGAGTGAGGAAAGTGGGGTGATGGCCCATGTGGGAACCTCTACATGGTAGCAAAACGGGCCATTTCCTTCCTTTAGCCTTCAAAATAGCAGCACTGCACCTTAGGGCTAACAGGGGTCATACATTATAGAGGAGAAAGACTCTACACACGCTGAAGATGTTTGAGGATAGCCAAGAACCCATTCCATAGAGGGGGACTGGTAACGTTTATTTGTTCCCTTCACAGGTTATAATAAAACTATTCTTCGTATATTTGGTTTCCATTGGATGATTGGAGTTATTAATCTTTCATTTTGCAGTTTATTTGTGGTTGTGGCATAGATCCAGACTTTGGCAAGTTTTGTTTCTATCAGTTGTTGCATATCTACAATGTTTAGCAACCATTTACATTGTTGAGATTGTTTGTCATCCACAATCTTAAGTGGGTTCTTTTCGTACATCTTTGAGAAGAAAACACTACAACACCCATCTCGCTTCCTTCACGTTGTCCTAACATTCTTCCTCATGAATTCATCTTAGCTCTTGCCCTGGTGACTTAGGGCATCTAACATAATTAGCTTGATGAGACTGTGGTTTGTGATGCAATTCTCTGGGTGTGCAGTTGTCTTCACAATCATAGCCATATGCCTGATATTCTCTAGTAGAAAATACAAGAGGTTTATCATCTGTTGATGTTGGAGGTGATTTAACAATGGGAAGTGATAATTAAATACAATTGTTGCCCTTCCCTCATAGGTAATATACTTAATGAGGTAAAGGGACACACCTTCGCATGGTTGGGGAAGCGACAGCCTATCAATTCCTCTTCCTTTATTTTCCAGATGCTCTTCCCCTTGGAGAAAATCCTCCTTCAAAGAGGGGCCATTGATTTTTTTGTTGAACCACCTCTTTTCCTCTGTTGGCAATGCCGTCACATGAGAAATTACCTACTCTGTAACTTCCAGTTGAATCCCCTGACGTTCATTTGATACTCCTTCAAATTCTTAGCGAATTACATAGAAATTGCTCTGTTTGATCCCTTTTGCCTTTGGAAAACCCCAAACCAACCCTCATCCTTTAAAATTTGGCATGCTTCAAGACATTTTTCCAATGCCTCGGTTGATTATGGTTCATGTCTAATTGTCGCCCCACCATTGATATGTTGTTACAACATGTTGTTCTCTTCTTTGAGAAATTTCGATGTAACAGCACAATGCTCAATTGTTCAGGCTCTGCAAACTATTTTCCTTCGCTTTTTTCTAAGAGTTTTGAATGAGGATACAACACTTCAGCAGTGGGTAATGGTAGGGTGATGCAATGAGGTTAAAGGCAAGGATTTAAAATCATGGTTTGTACTGTGCAATATCACTTTCTCATTAACGCTAAATTATGGAAGGTTTGGTCTAAGGTACAATTCCCTTTTCGGCATGATCAATCATAAAAATTCAGAAAGGTAGTTATAGATTATAATGATTACGGGATCATCATACTTTAATCCCAGCTTGAATGCTCACAGGTCATGCACAAGTCATGTCATGATGTAATTCATCCTCCCCCCGGCTTAAGTGTGATGGTTGTCCTCAGTCGTAAAAAGGATATCACATTAAATTGCCATAATTGCTAAATAAAATAGGACAGTGATATTACCGTTTCATGACATGCCTGGTATGACGTGAAGAGAAGACATTGGTAACGAGGTGCACGAAATTAATTCTAGCGGTCATGGAAATTGCTCCTGAATCATGGTGATGCATGTTGTATATTGCGATAAATAATTCACTTGGATCATTTTTTAGAAGTCGTCGGTTGTTACAGATGTAATAGCCAAGACGACTGGCATATTTGTTTTTAGAAATGTATTATTAGTTTCCATAAAATATAAAAACAAAGAACCAAAAACATACGTGTAACAACATTATTGTAAGATATGCCTGAAATGACAAATTTCATTTCAATGAAAGTGTGTAACAGCCGCCACAGAGTGGTTTTCAACTGTCACAAAAATTGTATGTTTGTGCCCCAAAAAAGAGGTTTTCACAGCCAAATTATTTTCATTATTTATTTACTTATCTTTATATATATATATATATATATATATAGAGAGAGAGAGAGAGAGAGAGAGAGAGAGAGAGAGAGAGAGCAGGTGTAAAAGCAGCCAACAGAGGTTGGTTTTTAGCTATTACACTTACTGAAAATTTAGAATTTTGGCAGCACAGGTGGGTTTTCCCCTACTCCTATAATCTGAAGGTCTGAATTCGTGACAATGTTAACAAATGAATCTCTTAAAGCAGGTTTATGATATAACTGAAGACGATGCCTATTAACAAGCAATGGTGTCCTTGAACTGTCAATGGTAACCAAATTCACAATCCCATTTTCAAAGACTGCATCTACCTCATAGGGACCTAGCCATTTGGTGCAAAGCTTACCCTTGAAGTCCTTGAATCTCGAATCATATAAGAGAGCCCAATCTCCTTTCTAAAATTTCTTCTTTTTGATAAACCTTTCATACCACTTAGCTCTTTATTGTTGGATAATCTCTGTTTGTTAGATAGCAGCCAGTCGTTTCTCCTCCAATTCATTGAGTTGGTTCAACCTTTGATTTTGTGTTGTAGCCAGATCCAGATTTACCTGCAATTCTCTTCTCAATGTCTTGATTTCGAACTCTATAGGGAATAAGGGATTTTTACCATACACAATTTTGTATGGTGAGAATCTCGTAGTATTCCTCCATGTAGTTTTATATGCCCATGGCACTTCTGGAAGTCTATCATCCCAATTCCTTCGGTGACTAGCCACAGTATTAGTAAGAATCCCCTCAATGACTTTGTTGTTGCTTTCCACTTATTCATTTGCTTGTGGGTGATAAGGTGACGTGATTCTATGATGGATTTTATATTTTTCAACCAACTTTTGGATCAAGTGAGATGTAAATTTGGGCCCTCCATATATCACTATCTCCCTTGGTATCCCAAAATGGACAAAGATGTCTTCAAACAAGAAGTCTGAAATAGCCTGCTCTGTGGCTCTGGTTAGTGCTTTTGCCTCGACCCATTTTGTGACATAGTCGGTGCAGACCAAGATGTAGGACTTCTGTCTAGATGAAGGATTAATTGGTCCCACAAAATCCAAGGCCCATTTCTCAAATGGTTCTAAGACTATTTGAGGTTGTAACAGCATCTCATCTGATTGCAGCGGTTGGCCCATCCTCTGGTAGCTATCGCACCCTTTCATGAACTTCTTAGCATCCTAAAATATTGTTGGCCAATAATATCCTATCGAGAGGACTTTGTATCTTGTCTGCTTGTTTACGAAGTTCCCTCCACAAGGTTCCTCATGACAAGCCTTAAGGATGTCAAAGATATCATCTTCCCTAACACAACGTCTGATCTGAAAATCTAGTCCAGTGTGATAGAGATTCCGCTCTATCTAGGAATAAATACCACTTCGTTGTATGATTTTTCTCTTTTCCTTGGAGGATAAGTATTGTGGAAACTTTCTTGCAGCAAGATAATTGCCTACATTTGCATACCATGGTGAGTGAGTAGAAATAGAAAAGAGATACTCATCAGGAAAAGAATCCTCAGTAGGAATGCAATTGTCATCAATAGTTAACCTAGAAATAAAATTAGCTACTACATTATATTTTCCAGGTTTATCTAAGATTGTGATATCAAATTCCTGTAACAACAATAACCAACGTGTAATTCTACCATTGGTAATTGGATTATTCATTAAAAAATGAATGGCAGAGTGGTCAGTGTGTACAAATACTTGATACCCGGTAATATAATGTTGAAACTTATTGATGGCATGCACTACTGCTAGGAATTATTTCTTAGTCACTGTGTAGTTGAGCTCAGCCGGAGTCAAATTCTTGCTTATGTAATAAATATCATAGGGTTTCCTATTCTAGCTGAAAACAACACCTACGGAAATGTCAGATGCTTCCGTAGCTATGTGAAATGGCAGTTCCCAATTGGGACCACGTAAAATAGGAGCTGCTGATACACAGCATTCTGCTTCAAAAGGCATGCTCATGCTTTCCTGTCCACACAAATTCTACCTTTCATAAGTAAGGAGAACATAGGCGATGCAATTTTTGAAAAATTCTCTATAAACCTTCTATAATACCATGCATGCCCCAAGAAGCTACGTACCTCTTTTTGCATCTTGGGATTTGGAATTTTTAGGATTACCTCTATTTTAGTAGGGTCTACCTTGATCTCGTTAGCAGCAATGAAGTGTCCCATCACGATCCCTTCATTCATCATCATGTGACATTTTTCAATGCTCAAAGAAACATTAGTCTCTATACAATGTTCCAACACTTTTTTCTAAATTAACTAATGTTGTTTCAAAAGCATCACCATAATGTGTAAAGTCGTCCATGAAGATTTCAAGTCATTCATTCAAGAAATCAAAAAAAATTCCCAGTATTTCCCTCTGAAAAGTTGCTAGCGCATTGCAGAGTCCAAAATGGAGTACTCTGTATGTGAAAGTTCCCCAAGGGCAAGTAAAGGTCATTTTATCCTGATCCTCTGGGGAAATATGTATCTGGTTGTAGCCACTAAGCCCATCTAAAAAAAAAAAAACTTTTTCCCAGAGAGGGTGTCAAGGACCTAATATATAAATGGTAAAGGAAAATGGTCCTTTTGAGTGACTTTGTTGAGTTCTATATAATCCACACAGACTCTCCACTTGTCATTCTTCTTAGGGACAATGACAAGCGGAGACACCCAATAACTGTCAGATATCGGATAAATGAAGTTAGCATTTAGGAGTTTCTATAATTCTTCTTTCACTACCTCCTTTAGTGTAGGGTTCATGCGACGATGCGATTGTCTAATTGGTTTGTATCCATATTTCAAATAAATGTGGTGAGTGAATAGGCTGGGATGAATCCCTTTCATATCTATGTAGTCCCATGCAACTGCATTTTTGTATTTCTGTAACAATTGTAACAGCAGTTTATTTTTCTCAGCAATCAGGTTGGGATTAATATTTAAATACTTCCCTCGTTCTATGTCAACTGGAATATTGTCAATATGTAGAGTGGTTCTCATTTCTTCAAAGTTTACATCATCTACATCCTCTTCCTCCCTTAAATTTTCAATAGAAGTGACAGAAAGTGAGTTACTAGTAAATCCATTAATGATATCATCCTTTATCTCATCCTTGAAATACTGGGCTTTTCCAAGAGTGAGGAGCAGTAGGGAAAGATCTGATTCAGGTTCAAATTCATCCCACCAGGGATTGTTCAAATCCATATTTGGTTTTGCTGGGGGGTAAAGGTTAAGGTTCTTTGTAGCCTGGCCATCTAAAATCATCATAGATCCGGATCTGCACCTTATAAATGCATCTGCAGTGGCCAGCCAGGGTCTCCCTAAAATCAAAGGATGTCCCCCCAGGTTGGATTTGGTTTGCAAGATAAGAAAGTCAGTCGAATACCTCCAGGAAGCTATTGTGATTACTACATCTTCTAATACCCCCTCGAGTTTAACACGGGGTCTATTTTCTCATTCAAGTATGGTAGGCATATGTCTTAGCCCATGTAGCCCCATGGTGGTAAATAGGTCCTTTGTCATTACATTAATGGTCACCCTAAGATCAATCAATGTATTAGTTATGGGTTGGCCATCAATATAAACAGTAACTGTAGGGTTCCCTGGATCATTATACTTGGTTAAAAGAGGTTGAGCAGTCATTAATTCAGACAATTTCCCCATCACGTGTATAGTAGTAGGGTCCTTATGCTTCCTTCCAGGTTTCTTAATGCACAGGTCTCGTACTGTTTTGGCATAAATATGTACTTCTTTAAGAGCTTGCAGCAGAGGAATCCGTACCTGCAGGTTTTGTAACTCCCTAAGAAAATCATATTCGATTTGTGAGGTCATTCCAATCTCAATTAATCTCTGAGGATACGGAGGATCTTGAGTCATAATAGTCAAATCGACTGCTACAGGTGTATCAGCCTTACTCAAGTTGGTTGTTACAAGAGTAACAGTTCTTCTCAGGTTGGTTGTTATAGGTGTAACAGTCCGCTCTGTATTGGCTCTTACAAGTGTAATAGCTGCCTCAAGATCTACTATATCTTCTCTGGAAAACTCACACTCCTCCTCGGTGATGATAGGGAATTAGTTTGGTTTAATCACCTTACCCGGTTATAGTTTAATTTCATTAAGTCTGACGGGAGTGATAAGGTAATTCTGGAAGGAAGTCAGAGCCTCTATGCTCTGGGCTACTTTATTATTCAAGTTAGGGTTAGGTTGCATAAGTAATTGGGGTCGCACAGGAGGTGTAGGAACAGGAGTTTGGAAAGGGGGCAACTGTCGATATTGTTGTATTGGTAATGTAGAGGGAACTAGACTTTGGGCATTCCCCCTCCAATTTTGATTCCAAGAATACGATTGAGATGGATGATACTAAATAGATGGAGAGGGGGACCACCGGTTCAAGGGTGAAGGAAACTGTGTTGGAGAAGGAGCAGAGTATTTCCATGGATATTTTTTAGCGTTATACGCAGTATTCCACAATTTAAAAGAATAAAAATCTTGGGACATACCTGGGGGTCGTGGCTGCCATGGTCTCCTGGGCGCGATGAAATAAGAGGACTAAAATTCTTCACTCGACTCTCTAAGCACTGCTTTCAGTCTAGGAAGCTCCGTACATTGACCTATAGGATATTCCAGTTCAAAAATATTGCACAAGCTGATGTTGTTCATTTCACAATCCCTCAAGGGATGTTTCTTTCTGCATTTCGGACAGAACACAGCTAAAGTTGTATCAACTTCCCCTTGTTCCTTCTTGTTCTGTGTCGTCATTATTTGGGCGGATAAAGTACTAAGGAGGTCGGTTTTGAAATTTTCAAATAAATTCTCAATCTATGCTCTGGTTACTCCTCCACTTGCAAATTTTTGTATTCGAGCAGAGGCATCTTGGATTATGCTTCTTCCCTTTGACGATCCTCTAGAGCATCTCAGACAGAGCTTTATTATCTCGGTGAATGGTTCCTAAGATATGTCCCCCTTCCATAATATATTTAGGGTATCAAGGCAGTCATCCCTCATTCCCCTTCTGAATATGATCTTCAAGATCTCTTGATCTAAATCACTATGTTTAGATCTCTGCAAATTGTAATGAAATCGCTCCACATAGTCCTCCAGGCTCTCATCCTCCTTTTGTGTCATCCTGAATATTTCCTCTCTTAAGTCCCTGGTTCTACAATAATCTTGATACTTTGATAAAAATGTCTCCTTCATCTCGCTCCATGTTCAAATAGAGGCAGAGCCTAACCCCATGAACAATCTCAGGGCTGCTCCTTTTAGAGTAGCAGGAAATAATTTTGGTTTCTGAGCATCTGAAACATAGTCATAGCTCAACATAGTTACAGATGAAACAGGAACTATTACCTCAAAACTAGTACTCGAGCCCAAAAACCCCCAAAAAACATGAGAAAACAACCCAAAAACGAAAAAATTTTATTCCAGAACGATGTTTTTTTTGGGGTAAATTTTCAACATTTTTTTAAAATGGAAATAAAAACCATTTTTTTTTAAATGGATAAAAAACTCCCTTAAAAAAATTGTTTATTCTGGAATAACAAAAATAAAAATCGGGTTACAATTTTGACATTTTTGAGCAATGGAGTTTAAGAGAAAATATTCGAACTTTGAAAAACTGTAAAATTCCAACAATTCTCGGACATGATGTTAAAGATAAAATATCATGTTTGATAATTCCAACTATTTTCATCCATGTTGTTAAAGATAAGATATTTTGACTCTAAAAAACCTTGAAATTGTAATTGTTTTCGGCCATAGCATTAGAGATAAAATATCATGACTTAGAAAAACATTAAAATCTTGACAATTTTTCAACCATGCAATTAAAACCAAAGATTATGACTACAAAAAAATCTCAAGTTTTCAAAATATTTCAAGCATGACATTATGGAAAAAAAATTATGACTAAAAAAACTTTAAAAATGAACACCTGAATGAAAGAGTTATTATACCAAGAGTAATTTTTTTTAAATGTTAAATGTATAGCGATTTTAAAATCTTAGCCTAAGACAACTTGAGACATTGCAAAAAAAATTAAAAATCAACTATCAAATTGACACGCAGTGTAGGTGAGCTCAACCCATTGTAATGAAAACTTAAAGACCAACCATGAAATTAACACATTGTGGGGCAGACTCGATTCATTATAACGAAAAATTTAAAATCAACTATCAAATTACACATAATGGGATCGGATTGCTAGACAAGCATCGATACAGACCCTCTATATATATATATATATATATATATATATATATATATATATAAGATACATAAGAAAACAAAAATTCAAATATTGAAAAAAAAAACAATAACAATAAAAAACACAAAAATTTAAATATTGGAAAAACAAATTAAAAAATAATAACAAGTAATAAAACATAACAAAAAAATCAAATATAAAAAATATATAGAAATACAAAAATTCAAATATTTAAAAAAAAAAAAAAAAACACAAATTACA
Organism: Pinus tabuliformis; assembly: GCA_031772625.1. Lineage (NCBI taxonomy): Eukaryota > Viridiplantae > Streptophyta > Pinopsida > Pinales > Pinaceae > Pinus > Pinus tabuliformis. Next base: position 1,175,547,176 of record CM062813.1, read on the forward strand.
AAAGAAAAGAAAAAATATTGAAAAATAAATAAAAATAAAAAATAATACCAAGTAATAAAACATTACAAAAAAACATGACAAAAAAAAATCAAATATAAAAAATAATATATATATATATATAATAAAAAATAAAAACTTTAAAATGTAAAAGAATTCAACCATACCATGTTAAAAAAAAAAAGAGCAAAATAAAATTAAAAACAAATTAAAAAATTACCCAAAAAAAAAATCTCACGCCGACCCGGAGGCCCAACCGGCCACGAGTGGCAAGGGGACGATTCATGACAAAAAAAAAAAAAAAAATATCATAACATTTATGAAAAAAAATTGAAATATATATATATATAATTTAAGAATAAATAAATAAAAAGAAAAACCATTTTTTGAGTTAAAAAAAAAAAAAAAGGTTAAATAATTACCAAAAGATTAAATAAAATAAAATAAAATTCAACTCTGCTCCTCCCTTCCACCCCAGCCCTCCTCCTCCCTTCCCTACGCCACCCACTCCCTTCCCTACCCCAACCACTCCCTCCCCGTAGCCCTCCTGTACCCCTCCCTCACCCCCCCCCTTTGCCTCACCCCTTGGCCCTCCCCACTTGCCCGGGCCCCCATCCAGTGGCCAAGAGGTCGCAGGTTGATTCCCAGAATCGTGCTGCAGCCTCTTGGTTGCTAGATGGGGGCCCGAGTGGGCGGGGAGGGCCTAGGGGTCAGGCAGAATGGGAGACGAGGGTTGGGGGAGAGGAGGGGGGAGGGGACGGCTGAGGGGACGAAGCAGGTGGGGTGGGCAGGGGATTAGGGCAAGAGGAGAGGGGAGGGGGAGCGGGTTGAGCGGAGCGAGGCGGGAGGGTTAATTTGTTTTTAATATTTGTTTTTTGAATATTTTTTTTAATAATTTTTTTTTATTTGTTATTTTTTAATTTAAAAAAATATATATAAATTGAAATATTTTTTCATTTTTTTTTCATTTCTAAATTTAAATATTTTTTAATTTTAATTTCAACTTCTTTTTTAATGTTTTTTATTTTTTTGTTTTTTTTATTTTGTTTTTTAATTTTATTAATTTATTTTTTTGTTTTTTAATTGTTTTGAAAAAAAAAAAAAAAAAAAAAAATCTTTTTTTTTTTTTTTAACTTTTTTTTTTAAGTTTTGTTTTTAAGTTTTGTTTTTAAATTTTTATAATTTAAATTTTTTATTTTTTCTATTTTCTTTTATGTTATTCCTATATTTTGTTTTTTTAAATTTTTATAATTTAATTTTTTTTTATTTTTGTTATTTTCTTTTAATTTTCTTTCTTTCTTTTTTTAATTTTAATTTCAAAATATAATTCTTAAATTTTTATTTACTTATTTTTAATTTTATTTATTTAAAGTATTTAATTTAAATATTTTTTATTTTAATTGATTTTTTTTATGTTTTTGGTAATTATTTTAAGTTTTTTCTTTTCTAATGAGGTTTTTATTTTTTATTTGTTATATATATATATATATATATATATATATATATATAGATATATATAATAATAATAATAAAATTGCTTTTACATTTTTTTTTAGTTTAATTTGTTTTTCTTTAAATTATATTTTTTTTTTCATTTTTTTTTATATTTTTTTTTTATTTTTTGCTGTTTCCTGTTAATTTTTTATTTATTTATTTTTTGTTGTTTCCTGTTAATTTTTATAGGTTTTTTTATTTCCTTTTTTATATATTTTTTGCATTTGATTTTTTTGTCATGTTTTTTTTTTTTTTTTTTTTACATGAAAAGCACCAACTTTTAAAAAATATTATCCACACTTAATTCGTTAGAAAATTTAAAGTGTAAAAACTAAGCCCCTAAATAAAAAGAGTTGATGCTCTTAAGCACTTTTCAAAATCAAGAAGAAAATCACTAATAAAAAAAATGTTCACAATTGATACATAAAAAAATTTAAAGTGTCAAAAAATAAGCCCTCTAAAGAAATGTGTTGATGTTGCATCAACACTTTTCAAAATTAGCATGAAAATCACTAACATTTTAAAAAAATGTGTTGATGCTACATCAACACTTTTCAAAAATCACTAACATTTTTTATGCACCACACCATCAACATTTTTTTTTTTCTTTTAATTCTCTTTTATGTTATTTCTTAATTTTATTTTATTTTAATGTTTTTTTTTAATTTTGTTTTTAAATTTTTATAATTTAATTTTTTTATTTTCGTTATTTTTTTTTTTAATTTTTATTTCAAGAAATAATTCTTAAATTTTTATTTACTTATTTTTAATTTTGTCTATTTAAATTATTTTTTATTTTTTATTTTAATTGATGTTTTTCTCTCTTAATTTTTTTTTTATTTTAAATGTTTTTGGTAATTATTTTAAGTTTTTTTTCTCTAATGAGTTTTTTTTAACTCAAATATATATATGTTTTTAGATTTTTTTTTAAGTTTAATTTATTTTCTTTAAATTATATATTCTTTTTGAAAAAATTTCATTTTTTAATTTATTTTTTGATATTTTTTTATTTATTTTTTTTTGTTGTTTTCAATTAATTTTTTCTTCATTTTTTTTAGAGTTAATTTTTTTTTTTTATATATATACATTTTTATAGGGTTTTTTTAAATATTTTTTGTATTTGATTTTTTTTGTCATGTTTTTTTTTTTTTTTTTTTAATTTTAATTTTTATGTTTTATTACTAACTTGAAAATCGCCAACATTTAAAAAAAATTATCCACACTTATTTTATTGGAAAATTTAAAGTGTAGAAACTAAGCCCTTTAAAGAAAAATGGTTGATTCTCATCAGCATTTTTTAAAATCAAGCCGAAAATCACTAACCAAAAAAAAATGTTCACACTTCATACATGATAAAAAATAAAAATTAAAAATTAAATTAAATTAAATTAAATTAAAAAAAAAAAAAAAAAAAAAACCTCTAAAAATAAGCCCTCTAAAAAAAAAAAGCATTCATGCTGCATCAACACTCTTCAAAATCAGCATGAAAATCACTAACATTTAAAAAAATGTGTTAATGTTGCATCAACACTTCTCAAAATCAGCGTGAAAATCACTAGCATTTAAAAAAATGTGTTGATGCTCTATCAACACTTAATTTTTTAATTTTGTTCTTTTTAATTTATTTATTTTTAATTTTGGTTTTTTAATTTTTTTTTTTAAATTTTAATATTTTTTTTTTTAATTTTCTTTTATGTTATTTCTTGATTTTTTTTTAATTTTTATAATTTAATTTTTTTGTTATTTTCCTTTAATTTTATTTAATGTTATTTCTTTGTTTTATAATTTTAATTTCAAAAAATAATTCTTAAATTTTTATTTACTTATTTTTAATTTTGTTTATTTAAATTGTTTAATTTTAGTATTTTTTATTTTCTTATTTTAATTGATTTTTTGCTTTATTTTTTTATTTTAAATGTTTTTGGTAATTGTTTTAAGTTTTTTTCTAATGAGGTTTTTATTTTTTATTTGTTTTTTTAACTTTAAAAAAATGTTTTTAGATTTTCTTTTTTTAGTTTAATTTGTTTTTCTTTAAATTATATTTTCTTTTTGAAAAAAATCATTTTTTTATTTATTTTTTGATATTTTTATTTATTTTTTTGTTGTTTTCCGTTAATTTTTTATTCATATCATTTGTTTTTATGAGTTACTTCTCTCTTCTTCTTTTTTTTACACTAACATGAAAATCACCAGCATTTAAAAAGAAATTATCCACACTTAATTCATTAGAAAATTTAAAGTGTAAAAACTAAGCCCTCTAAACAAAAAGGGAAGTGTCAAAAACAAGCCCTCTGAAAAAATGTGTTGATGCCGCATCAACGCTTTTCAAAATCAACATGAAAATCACTAACATTTAAAAAAAGTGTTGATGCTACATCAAAACTTCTCAAAATCAGCATGAAAATCACTAACATTTAAAAAAATGTGTTGATGCTCCATCAACATTGTTCAAAACCAACATGAAAATCACTAACATTGAAACAAAAATGTTCATACTTGATACATAAGAAAATTTAAAGTGTCAAAAATATGCTAAAAAAAAGTGTATTCTGGTATCACCACTTTTCAAAATCGAGTGATTTTTTTCTACCTCGAAAAAATGGGCACCGGTTCACTTTCTCGTTTGATCGGTAACTATGTTGCTCCTGCACAAGACATCAAATTCAAACAATAAGGTGTCAAGATCTTCTACAGTCATTCCTTGAAAATATGGTAGAGATGATAAAGGAATGTTTTTCATGGGAGCCTTGCCTCTGATATCCCCAATTGGGAACTCAAAGGAGATGAAAGTAGCATTTGTTTTAGTGTTGTTGTTATTGCTTTCCCCCATTGTTGACCCTTTGATCCTTGTTGTAAAAGGTGTTCTTCAGAGTGTTCTAGTGATTGTCTTGTGGGTGAAATTGGTAGCTCAGGCTGCTTCAGGGCTAGTTGTTTCACTACGCTGCCCGAATCTGGATATTGATAAACCAATAAATGCTCTCCTGTTTCAGGCTTCTGGTACTCCACTTCAGTTTCCCCTTTTCCCTTGGTCCTAAGCATCTAGTTACTAGCCTCCCCCTGCTGCTCCTGAATTGGATGTTTAGTCTTAGGAGCGTTCTCACTAGCTTTAGAATGATATGGTCCTAAGACAGAGGAATCAAAGGCTTTTGTTCTTGTTATGGGAGTAACATATTTTTGTGGCCCTGTTTTCTGCGTCCCTCTGAGAATTTGACTGTTCTTTTCCTTCCCTTGAGATCAGTTCATGGATAAATGTTTTCCTTCCCAAATCTACACTCTTCTTTTTATGACCCGTTTTTCCTGTGACTAATTAGAGTGGGGGGGTGTTTCCGGTATTTTTATGATTCCTACAGTTGCACACATGGACCCTATGTGCATTGATTCACACCCTAAGTGTCTCAGTTTTGACAGTATTGAGCCCGTCCATATATGTTAGAGCGATGCCCAGGTTCTTACCTCTCATCTTACTACCCAGCAACTGAAGAGCTAAAGACACGTTTTAAGAAAATACCAAAATGCCACACCCTAAGTGCCCTAGTGATCATAGCAGTGAGCCCTCCCAGGTATGTTAGAGCGATGTGTGGGTTCTTACCACTCGTCTTACAGCCCAGCAACTGTGGACTAGGAACACTTTATCATCAAACAAACAACTTGATTGACTATATTGTCAACTTCCAACCCCGTCAATGGCACCAAAATATAGTGTTGTATTAATCAATCCTAATTTACCGAGACTGCAACCATTTAATTTCAACCTAGGGTAGGTCTATTATTTCAATGCAATATGCACTATCTGTGCCGAGACACTACAGCCAAGAGTGAAAATAGAAAACAGTAAAGAATGTCGCTGAATTAATTGCAGAAACTAACATTCGTGAAAAAAAACAAAAAAAACTCTACAGGAGTGGAATCACACTTCACATTTATCAGAACAAAGGCGCGCCACACACTATATTGATAACTACACCAGTTGGTCAACTACCATACTGCTAACCAAATCTGTGTAACAGCATATCATAAATCTGGAATTGAAGCAGATATATTCTACAAATTATACAACGACAGCAGAAAACCATACAAATACTAAAAGAAAGGAACAATAATATACAACTACTCTACCACTACAATCCCTGCTAAAGAGGAGGGCCCTTCCTCCCTAGCAGGGGTGCAGGAATGAACACGAGATTAGTTAAGAATTCAACTTGGAAATAGTAACAGCATCACCACAGTGTCTTTGATATTAAGAATAATTAAAAGTTATAGGATCAAAATAACAGTACTCTCTATGTTGTCCCCCATGCCCAAGGGATTAAGTTTCTCTTATAGAAATTACATACCCAAAAATTAGGAACATATCAATCATGAGAATCTCATGATTCTCATGTTGATCATAAAATAGAAATTGTTATAACCAGTTCCTAAATACGAGTTCTATTCAAATACATCGGTTAAAATCATAACCGCTTGGATCTGTCACTTTCTAAATAGACAATTCATAACTTCCAATAGTTATTGCATGGAATAGTACCCACGGCTTTGATAGCTACAGTGTAACAGCACCCTGCGGTAAAGTAACAGTTTGGGATGTAACAACAACATTGGATAACAACAACCTTGTAATGACACCTGAGGTGTAACAACAGTAATATGTAACAACAACGCGGTGTAACAGCAAGGTCTGTAACAACATCATGGTCTGTAACAACATCATGGTGTAACAGCCAGGTCTGTAACAACACACAAAGTGTAACAGCAATATGTTTCATCCTGATCTTAGATCAATTGGCACGGTTGTTCATTCCATAACCTCGTTCTTGCGGGCAACACCTGAAAAGGAGGAAAGGATCCAAAAGACTTCTCCAACGCGTACCCCAGTTAGCCATAAAAATGAATATTGCATCATATATCTAGAAAAAATGGCAAAATAACATGATGGCAAAATATATTGTTCATAATAAGGAAAAAGGCAGTTAACATGTAAAGTTTTGTTGATCCGAAGGGAAAAAGGTCAAAAATGGGGAAAGAAAGTATAGAAGATAGGTACAAAAACTACACCAACACTCACAATAGCCAAAGTCTGACTTCATGTGACTTGATGCACTAAAAGTTCATTTTTAGCGTTCTTCCTAAGAGTTGGCCAGTATGAGAGCCATTTCGCAAAACAAAGAATTTGTTTACATTCATATTGAATACTACAGTGGAGGCGATCTTTTGCAAAGCCAAGAGGTAAAATTGAGCACGAGTATCACAAAAAAGACAAAAATTCCATTAAAGGGGGCCAAAATTTCAGAGACAGCTTGAATTGAAATGCTAAGAATTTGATAGATCTGGATCTGAACAAAAAGGGTCTTATTATCCGAATTGATAAATGTTCATAATCACTTATGATCCAACTCAGGTTCCTCACTGTGTTGCTGATGATATTTAATATAAAATAATGTGGGTTGGTGTCTACGTTCTCTCAAACACTTAGCATAAAATAAACATATGAAATATAGTTCACTTACATCAATATATCATTTTCCAAATTGTGTTCTTTCACGTTGTTTGTAGACAATTTTCACCTAGACTTCCACACACTCTGATGAAAACAAAAAAAAAAAACTACAAATTTTGACACACTCTGAAACAACACGTTTGTTGTAAGTTGTTTCTCACCTCATTTTTTCACCAATCTCACTGGTTCTCAACGCTCAACAACAACCACAACAAGGAATTCCATTGAAGGCTTCTCCCTTTTCAAATGCATTTTCATGCACAACAGAACGACATCTAGCTACCCACGACTCTAAACAGTAGGCACAATGGCCTATCCCAACTGCAGCTCCATGCAGTTGATCACTCCATCTCGCTATAGACTCTCCTTATAATTCAAGCATCATATAGATTTAACTCACGTATTCTTATCTTGTTGAGGGAAATACTAGCGTCTGGATCTACAAAAAGATCTTGAACAAACAAAGTATAAACTAGATTACTTTGCACATAAATAACGATTTCCTTTCAACAATTTGGCCACACCTTGGCCAATTATAACACTCCACAAGTTATTTGCAGATCACAGCTCCACCGATATGACCATGTTTATGTTGCTTCATGTGTCCTTCTACTGGTAGATCATGTCGAACTTGTCCAACGTAGCAACTGTACCTATGTTACAACACCAACGTACTTCAAGTATGTCAGAGAATACAATTGAGACATCTTTTGGTTTTCAATTCAACAGTGCACTCGAAATCTACATTCCTCATGGAAGGAGGAAAGATCTGCGTTGAAGGATCTTCTCCACTATGTCTCAAATCTCCTTGGTGCGACTCCTTCTCGGGCTTGTACACAGCCTCTACACGGCTCAAGTTCCTTACACTTGGTTTCAAGCACAAACCACATTATATTCAATATCGTACAAGCCCCTAAGTCTCTAGCTCTAATACCAATTGAAGTAAATTAATAAAAATAAATAATATAAGAGAAACATAAACATGGTGGAAAAGGCTTTAGGCTTGATTGTCTTCTATTCTCAAATAATGATAATGATATAATATAAATACATCAAGCTATGTCTCAAGATAATTATTGTATCTTGGACATGCAATCTCTTGGTTGAGAGAATATCTCAACCACACACTAATCTAGGAGGTTAACTAGTTGGAGAGAATCTCTCAACCAACTAAACCTCAACAAACTCCCAACTATTAGGAACAGACTCATTCTAAAATTGATGAGCACATCAAAGACAAGTAGGAATTATATTTTCCAAGTTTCATAGTTTTATTATTTTGGACTTATTGATTGTGAGTATGACTCTAACATCATCGTCAATTCTAGAAAGCCTTCACGTTTCTATGCCTAGTCAAATTCACTCTCTTTCTAGTCAAGTATGTAATAGATATTTTAGAAATTAACTCCTCAAAAAAGGAATACTCTTCTTGAATAATTTTTGCTAGAAAAATCTGATATTCTTCAGATTCATCCTCTGTACTCTTCAAGCATATTTCCTGAAATATCTAGACATATTATATACATGGTATGTTGTCTATTAGGCTATGATAATAAAGTAACTATAGATGAAGTTGTATTAGGTTTAAATCTACCAATTCTCTAGGGAGAAAATCATCTGTCTATTTTAATTTCAGTCAATACCTATCAATCACAATCCATAAGCAATTCATGAAATTCAACCTCATTAGGTATTTTAAATGTCAATCAGTGTTAGTATATCTATTTTTGTTTATCAGTCAGACAAGTTTACTAAAATCTAGTATCAAAGACACAATTCAGAAGGAAACTTATAGTTAGCAATCCATTGGACATCTCTAGTTAGAAAATAGTATGAAGAATTATCATTTTTATATTTTGTAAATAAATTCTTACTAGTTTGTTACAATATTTATGATAGAAGCTCCAATGGTTGTAGAAATTATGGTGTACATTTGCAACTTCTCATGAAGGTTTAATCAAAATCACAAGACACAAACCTACTCTACTACTATGAGAAATTCAATTCATAATCTAGAACATCAATCACAAATATGCAATGAGAAATAACACAAATTAACACATTATTTTTTCCAGGGGAAAGAAATCTGCTAAAAAACCCTTTTCCTACTTGCCCTAATATGATGAATAGAAATGTATTACAATTAGTTTGTGCAACTGAGCACAACCTACAAGTGAATAACCTATCTCTCTGCTCACTGAGAATGTCTGACCCAGACTTATTCAATTTATGCCTCTTCTTGAGCACCTATTTATGTTGGGTCTGGAGCCTAATTATCTTCTTTATTCAGAGGTATCACCACATTAGACCCTAGTTCATAATGTGGCGGCAACGTCACCCATAATATTTGCGCTTCAAGGGGGGTCCAGGGGAGGTGGCAGCGATCTTTAGGAGCCCCCCCCCCCCCCGGGCGGGGAATCGGGGGCAGCGCCCTCGAAGCTAAAAATAGATGTAAAATTGCCTTGTAAAATGTTGTAATTTCGTAGTCAATCTGGGTTGTTCATTAGGTGGAGATCTGATGGTAGAAGTTATGTTTAATTTATGGTTTTTTTCCCTAGAAAGAAACCCCTCACTATATATGAGGGAATTGTATTGCATCTATGGAGATTTGTATTCTGAGTGAGAAAAAGAGAGGAGATTGTGTGAGAGCGAATAGGGAATTACAGCGGATCTACTGTAGGTTGTATCTCTTCAGTTTACTGGATAATATAAAAGGAAGGACTGGTTGTTTCCCGTGGACGTAGCCCAAATTGGCTGAACCACGTATATCTGTGTCTCTTGTTTTATGCATTTTCTGTGTTTATATTTCTGCAATATATTTTATGTGTTCCATTGCTCTGTAATATATAATTTTCTAACAATTTCCGTGCACAATTCCTTGAGAAATTAGACCCCTATTATTTATTAATTTCTCCAAAATGGATTGTGTAATTCCCAAGGTTGATCATCTGACTACATGCAACACATGTACACTCAAGACTAGTCTATAACTAATGTTACATTTCCTTGGAATCTCCACCAGAGCTGGGGAACTCAAATTCTCTACATGCACTAGCTATTTTGGGGTGATTGATCAATTAATTAAAGGATCATTGAGTTTCACTGAAGTCCCACTTCCCAACTAACCTTCCATTAGTTCCTCCAACATTTGGAACTACTTTAACTAGAAACAACTTGAAATAACTGACCTCGATTGCTACAAATTAGCAATCACACATGCTTAACTAAACTCTAACTCCTTCAACTCAAATTTACTGAGTAAACTGGGTGACACAAGCCATGTCACACAATTTAACTACATCCAAGTTGTCTGTTGATGTGGAAATTTGAATTTTCTCAATTTAATCAAAGGCAAAATCAAATTGAGAATTTCTTGCTATATTTTTCAACAAGTTTTTCATAGGTTAATCAAATATTATAGTTTAATGAAGAAATGGGATTAGAGGATTGATATTTATATCAAAATTTTACAAAGACAAGATTATATGGTTTTGAGCTTCCTCCATATAGAATACCAATTTTCCTCCCTATAAGGATCTTTTTTCTTGAATTCATAAGGCAAAGTTTAAATGTAGATCAAATCCATTTCTTACCAAGAAAGAAACATGTTATTTTCAAGTTAAAAGCACAAATTGGACCTTTTATCGCAAATACTAGAGTGCCTAAAGAAATGCGGCTGACAAAGGGATAGAGTTGGAATTATTATCCTTTTGACAAGATTTCTTCGTTAAGGCTTCAACAAGTTTCTTCTCCTTATCTACATTTACCAAAGCCATCAATTGAAAATATGCAAACATGGAAATGTGGGAAGAAGATACTCTTATAGATATTCTAGATGAGAAAGAAACACAATAGTCCATTAGAACTAGTATATTATCCACTCCTTAACAAAAGGAGAAAGAAATTAAAAGGTTTGTTGAAGATATTCATCAATCAACATCAAACTAAAAAGGAGGGGATTTCAAGGAACTAAAAAGATAGAGGATATAAGAAATATAGGGATCAATATCAGATACTATGTCATCATAAATTTCCACAACTTGCAAAATCACTATATCAAGCGAGCCTGTGTATACTCAAAATCATTTATAAACAAATCCAGATCAATCATCTTCATTATTTGATAGTAATTAAAGTAACTTTTCCCAATTTATGGAAATCAAGAAGAAAAATGAACCTTTTAGAACTATAACCTATAGTGAATTATGGAAATATGGTTCTTTCACAAAAAACTTTTTTTTTTTCAGCCTTAAACATTGAAAAGGGAAAATTTTAAACTATCATTTTTAGAACTAAAAGTCTGGGTTTGATCTAGGCGGATACTGGTGGCCACCCACCTATTCCACTTGGACCTCCACCACTGTTTCTTCCAGTTTCCTTAATTGTAGCATAACTCTCTATTTTTGGCATTTTTTCAGGTCCTAAACTTCCAAAGTCATTTTGAGGTACTAAAAGATGTTTTCTGGGAAAACTAAGAGACAAGAAAAGTGCTAAAGTATGCTTCACAAATTATTTTTTTCCTATTCAGGGAGATCTTCGAAACGAGGTATTATGATAGCCAAATAGAGATCATATGCCAAAGTTACCACCACGAGAAGTTGACAGTCCAACTTACCCCAAAACCCTTGATGCTTCAACTCCTAGGGTTAGGGTTTCACACTTCTTCTTTATGATAAAAATGCCTTCGAGCCTCATTGTAATTTAGTTCATAAGGCATGTAGTCGTCATATCTCTTCTCAAAGATAAGCTACCATCGCTCGAGCTAGTTTGTTTCCATTCTACATGTAAAAAAAATTAGTAATTCCTATTAATCAAGTAAAGTTCAGTTTCTGATGTTGTTTGTTGTTTTTGTTTAATTGTGTACTTCATTTCATTCCTGCATAAATTCAGATTAAGGTTGCTAAATCAACTAAAGATTACAAAGCTTATGTGTTCTCATTCAATACAAATCATATTCATCATATAGATAAGATTGATCTTCACAAGAAAACAAGAGAAATGTTGCATACTACTCTAACAAGTTCAGCTATCAATATTTCCAATCTACAAAACTCAATGAGGAAAAGAAGTGGTGAGTTAAAGCAAAAAAAAATGTCTTCTGTTGCAAAGGATAACATGATAAAATACTTGAAGATATAATTATCAAATTGGGAATTGATCCCAATGATGTCAATGATTTTTAGGAATGTATTAAAGTCAGGAGTTTATATATCCAATCACTTTGAAAGAAGCTTAAGTTGTTAGTCTCTTAACATCCTCACATAGGAAATGGAAGACATACAACAAGAGAAATAATTCCTTCTTTCATTAATGATTGATCAAAATAAATTGATAGAAAAATTAGAATAACAAGCTTAATAATTGCTAAAATAAAGAACACAACAAGAAAATTTAATTGCTGCAACATCTCAAGAAAGCAATGTTGAAGAGGATTCTTCGGAGAAGTTAGTAGAAATACTCTCATCCCTTTCTCAGAAGAATCAAGAAATTGATGACTTAAAGAAGGCATTATGCAAAGCCTAAAAATAATCAAAGAAAAAAGAGTTTTTCTTAATTAGTGAAATTTAAAAGAATGTTGTTTTACGGAAGAAGATTGAATGACACATCAGTCAGGTTAATGGCACTCAATGTCTAGTTCAAGCCAGAGGTATATTATGGATGGATATTATTTCTTCTATGTACGAAGTTTGGAAATTAATTGAAATGATTGCTAAATAATAATAAATATTATACCTTGCTAAAAGAGAAGTAGATCAAATTGAAAATGAAATGGGAAATAAATCAATTGTATCTAACAAGATTATAAGATTACTTAATACAAAAGCAAAGTTGCAACTCAGAGAAATAGGGGTTTCTAATGAACTCATGTGATCATGGAAATTAAAAGAGTTCTAACAATATAGGTGAGAGATAAATGCATGCTTATACATGATCAGGTTGATAGATTCAACAAAAAATCCAGCCTATTACAGCAAAAGTGACTACCATCATTCAAAAATATATAAGGTAAATTGTTGATTTTGGGTAGCATCAGATGTGCTATAAGCCTCAAATTTTGCAGGAAGGCTTGGGAACATGCATTCCAAAGAACCCAAAAAGGATTTTGGGAAATTCCACCCAGAAGTGATTTTATTAAAATAATTAATATTTTTAATGGGGTTCCTAAGTCTAAACTTCAGAAAATTAAAATATTAATCGGTATTAATCTAATCAGGGTGAAACTTCTAGAAAAAGCCACAAATCAAGCCAAAACGATATGATACTTTGATTATGATTTAATCTAGGCCACTGCTTGTCCAACAGGAAGATATAAGAAGGGGCTTGAGGGTCATTTGGAAAACACACAAAAAGATTGAGAAAATTGATTTTCTGAGGTGAGAAGTTCTCAGGAGGAAAAATTGATTGAGGAAATATCTTGCAGTTGAGGGGCACAGATAACAGCTTCCAGAGAGATAGATTCTCATCCTGAGATACATCAGCAGAGAGAGGCAGAGTGATCAAGAAGCCTTGATGTAGAGGCTGACGCGGGCTAGAAGGGCCACGCAGAAGCAGCACAGAGGGAGAGAGAAAAAGTCGAAAGTCAGAGCAAAGGGTCAGTTTCAGCAGCCGGAAGCGGGGCTGTGAGACCAGGAGGATGAGAGAAGTGAATCTGAGCTATTGATCAATTCCCCAGTTGGGTGACGTTGTGCATGAGAGGGTTGAGGTCGGGACAGCATAGAGGCAGCACCGAACTAGCACAGGGCCTGCCAGGGGCACCTCATCTAGCAATCGGAACAACCGGGAATTTTTCTCAGTGATTGTGTGAGGTAAAACTCACAAAGCTTATGCCAGTATTTCTCTCTGTAACTGAGTAACCCTGTGAGGTATTCAATGATGTATTCAGATTTTCCTATTGCTTAATAATAATAAACCCTCAAAGTTGTTGCACTGGTTTTCCCACATTGGGTTTTTCTGGGGATTTTTGTCCAAAAATAATTGTCCTGTGTGTTTCTATTTTACTTGCTTAGTTTCTATGTTTCATAATCATATTTAATTGGTGTAGTCTTATTTAGTAATTTACTTCAATGTTTCATGAAGAAATCTAAAATAAGATTGTAAGTAATTTACAATCTAGGTGAAGTAGATATTGTTGGTTGGAGTAGGATTCTTGAGACTGTAAGATCTAGGACTTTTCACATGGTATCAGAGTTATTGATGTGAAACAGGGAAGAGTATATCTATCATTGAAGCAAGGGCCAACTTGTTGCAACAAGAATCAGTTTGAATCCTCTAACGGATAGCGTAATTCTAACCAGGAGGACTATATTTTCATGAGCATCTCTCTCTAAGTGAGGCGATATAGAGGTAATATTGTTGGATCGAGAATTTTCTGAGGCAAAGGGAGCTACACAAAGATAGAGGGACGCATTTTTCTGCAATCTGAGTGTTGGGCAGAAAATTCGTCAAAAAGAAGAAGCGGATCACATAGTAAGGGAATACTTCCTCAGTGATTTCTCGTCGAGGAAATCAATATTTCTCAATTGTTGAACGGCAAAGGAGAAGTAGCTTACTAGATCCATCAGCGAGTGTGTAAGGAATCCTAGTAGCTACACAATAGGGAAAAAGAGAGATTTGTTCGACATTTTTCAGAGGATATGGAAACTAGTGGCTTGAGGGATTAGGATAGGTTTTACGAGGCTTCCAACTATGCCATCTAGAAGGCTAGACTGATTTTCCTTATATATGAGCATGCCCTCAAGATGTATGTTTAAAATGTGGTAGTTGTCCCTGCAGATGTAGATCCGCTAAAGAAGTATAGAGCTGAGATGGCTAAGATGAAGAGGTTGATCCTGGATGGACTCAAGGATCACATGGTGTGTCATGTTGCTAGGAAAGGGACTGCTAAGGAGATGTGGGATGCCTTGGCCACATTGTATCAGGGATCTTTTGAGCAGCGGAAGATGTACTTAGAGCAAAATCTGAGATCTACTCAGATGTAGAAGGGAGAACGTGTGGATCCATTCCTCACGAAACTGAAGGAGACCCGTGATGAGCTGTCAGTTGCGACGCATACACCTCAAGATTCGGAGTTAGTAAGACTGGCTCTAAATTCCATGTCGGATGAGTGGAAAATCTTTGTCCAGAGTATCCTGGGAAGAGCAGCTTTGAAACAAGAAGAGATGAGGAGAGACCTGCTCAAGGTCAAACTTGACAGGAGCAGCAGCAGTAGTGGGTTGAAGCCTAAAGTAGAGGAGGAGGATAATGTAACCCTTGCATCGAAGGGAAAATAGGGGCAAAAGAGATGAAAGAAGGATGTTGGATTGTGTTATATTATTTCCACGTAGTTAACAAGGGGTTTGAGGGGCACCCGTAACCCCACTTTATGGGGTCCGAGGCAGCACCCCAGAAAATTTTGGTTTTGGACCCTATGTTAGGTTGGGTGGACCCACCTATGGTTTTGTGCATGATTTTCGCACATGTTTATTGGATGCGATGGTTTTCGGTCCATGGTATTGGACGCAATGGTTTTCGGTCCATGGTATTGTATGCTTCGGCATGTATAAATATGTATTGTAACATTGAAAGGAACATAATGAAAAATCAAGCTGGTAGTCCCGATTTTGGGATCCAAGGGCAAATCTCTGTGTATATGTGTTTTATGTGTTCTTCTCTCGCATTATTTATTTTTTGTGTTTTAGAATTCGTATGCAGGTAATTTTTGTACGGGGTTAAAACCTACATTTGGTATCAGAGCTATTCTGGCTTCAAGGGGACGCCTTTGTTGCTGAGGGGTTTCGCTCAGGCTTGTGGTAGACCCTGTTCAGTGGGAGACCTGCGAGATCGATTCTGGTGGTGAAAGAATATGGCGAGTAGTGGAAAAATAGAAATCGGAAATTTAATGGTCAGAGTTTTGAATTATGGAAACTCAAGATGGAGGATCTGTTGGTGGATAAAGACCAGTGGATCGCGGTAGATCCGGGTACTAAACCAACCAGAGTGCCCGATGAAGAATGGAAGAAGTTGGATCAGAAGGCAAAGAACACAATACAATTGTGTGTCTCAGATTCAGTATTGTTGAATGTATCAAGGGAAGCTACGGCAAAGGCTTTGTGGGACAAGTTAAGGACTTTGTACCAATCTAAGTCTCTAGTGAATAAACTATTCCTGCTGAAAAAGCTATATAACCTGAGGATGAAATATGGAGACTCGCTGACAGAGCATTTGAATGCATTTAATACTATGGTAAGTCAGTTAGCATCTGTTGATATTAAAATTTCAGATGAAGATAAGTGCATCAGTTTGTTGTGTTCTCTACCAGATTCGTGGAATAGTCTGGTTATTGCAATAGGTAGCAATGCAACTGCCTTGCATTTTGATGAAATAGTCTCATCCTTGCTGACAGAGGAGATGAGACAGAAAAATATGGAGAGCCAAAAGGTTGATGCCTTGTCTGTACGAGGGTGGACCCAGAACAGAAACAAAAATAAGTCATCGAGTGGGAGATCTAAATCTCCAGGAAAACCTGTAAAGGTGGTGTGTTGGAAATGTGGAAAGGAAGGGCACTAAAAAAGGGACTGTAAATCTAAAGCTTTTCCATGCAGGGATTCAATAATATAGTTTAGGCTTCTGTGATCCATATCAATTTAGAGAGATTTTTCGGCGAAAATCACATGGAATACCATTTGTCGACGCATTTCGAACCAACAAGTGTGGTTCATCGTCAGGACAAGTTGAAGAAACAGATCCAGCTAAGCAAGTTAAATAGGCAGAACGGAGCCTCCTGACCAACGGCTAGTTTGACTCTAGGACTGAGGTCAAAAATATTTTATTAGCTTAGTTAGTAAGAATTAGGACTAAAACATATTATTGAAGGGTACTTAGTTCACAAATATTAATAAAAATTAGAAATTAGTTAAATAATGCACCCTAAAAGCAATATATAAAATAATATTATTTAAAAATATTATTAAAAATTATAAAATAATAATAAATAGAAGCATCAAATACCTAGCCAATGTCAAAACAAGGTTAGGTTAGTTAGGAAAAAATTAGTTAAAAATATTCAAGATAAAACTAATAAATAGATAAATGAAAATTAAATTAAAAATAAATAAGTAAATAAATCAATAAATAAATTAGTTACTACAAAAAAAATAAAAATAATAAATAAATAAAATAACAATAAAGATAAAATACTCAAAATAAATTAAAATGAATAAAAATAAAATAATCAAATCAAAAAACAAAGGACCTAAAAATTATAGGCTTATAATTTTTAGGTCCTTTGTTTTTTGATTTGATTATTTTATTTTTATTCATTTTAATTTATTTTGAGTATTTTATCTTTATTGTTATTTTATTTATTTATTATTTTTATGTTTTTTCGTAGTAACTAATTTATTTATTGATTTATTTACTTATTTATTTTTAATTTAATTTTCATTTATCTATTTATTAGTTTTATTTTGAATATTTTTAACTAATTTTTTCCTAACTAACCTAACCTCGTTTTGACATTGGTTAGGTCTTTGATGCATCTATTTATTATTATTTTATAATTTTTAATAATATTTTTAAATAAGATTATTTTATATATTGCTTTTAGGGTCCATTATTTAACTAATTTCTAATTTTTATTAATATTTGTGAACTAAGTACCCTTCAATAATATGTTTTAGTCCTAATTCTTACTAACTAAGCTAATAAAATATTTTTGACCCCGGTCCTAGAGTCAAACTAGCCGTTGGTCAGGCTCCGTTCTGCCTATTTAACTTGCTTAGCTGGATCTGTTTCTTCAACTTGTCGTGACGATGAACCACACTTGTTGGTTTGAAACGCGTCGACAAATGGTATTCCATGTGATTTTCGCCGAAAAATCTCTCTAAAAATCTAAAGCTACTGACAAAGGAAAGGGATCTGATGAGGCTCCCTCTGCAGACGCAAAAACCACCTCAGATGAAGGTGGGGATGTGTACTTGGCTTCTTCAAGTACACATGTAGATCATGAGGCATGGTTGATTGACTGAGGTGCATCCTTTCACTTCACTCCCCATAGAGAGTGGTTCTGCAAGTATGATAAATATGATGGTGGTGATGTCTTCTTGGGGGATGACAGGAAGGCTAGAATCGTTGGTCGTAGAAAAGTAAAGTTAAAGTTGCAAGGTGGAAGGGTTAGAACACTTCCAGGTGTTCTACATATTCCTGCATTAGCTAGAAATCTAATTTCTATTAGCAAGTTGGATGATGCAGGTGTAAAAATAGTGTTCGAGAAGGATACTTGCAAGATGGTTCGAGGAGCACTGGTAATGATGCAGGGAGTTTGGATTGGAACTCTATACAAGCTGCAAGGTAGCACTATTATTGATGCGTGCAATAGTTTTTTGGTTCCTAAAAGTGGAGCAGAAAATCTAGTGGTCTCTAGAGAGAAGACCATGTTGTGGCATCAAAGGCTTGGACATATTGGAGAAAAGGGCCTTCGGATACTTTATGGTAAAGGTATGGTAGAAGGTATGAGTAATAGCTCTCTGGCTTTTGATTTCTGTGAAAATTTTGTATATGGGAATCAGAATCGGGTGAGTTTCCCCTCTGGTAGTAAGTGGGCGAAACAAATATTAGAACTTGTGCACAGTGATGTGTTTGGACCTGTGAAAGTTCCATCATTGGGTAAGTCTGTGTACTATGTATCATTTATAGATGACTTCTCAAGGAATACATGGATATATTTCCTTAAGAATAAATCTAAAGTCTTTGACAGGTTTAAAGAATTTAAGGCTCTGGTGGAAAACCAGACAAAGAAGAAGATAAAGGTGTTGAGGACAGATAACGGTGGAAAGTTTTGCAGTAAGGAAATTGAAGAATTCTGTAAGAAGTGTTGTATAGCACGGCAAAAGACTACTCCATATACACCTCGGCAAAATGGAGTTGCAGAAAGAATGAATAAGACGTTAATGGAAAAGGCAAGAAGCATGCTCAGTGGTGTCGGGTTAGGATAGGAATTCTGGGCAGAGGCAGTGGATACTGCATGTTACCTGGTCAACAGGTCACCTTCATCAGCATTGGAGGATAAGACTCCACAAGAGGTATGGACTGGTAAGAAACCCTCTCTTTCACATCTGAGAGTATTTGGATGTGATGCATATGTACATGTTCCAATGGAGAAACGAACCAAGTTGGATAGTAAATCTGAAAAGTCCATGTTTATTGGGTATAAGGATGGTTTAAATGGTTATAAGCTTTGGAACCCAGTCACACTAAAGGTTATGTACAGCCGAGATGTGGTGTTCAGAAAGGTGAAAGATGTTATTAAACATGAAGTCCAATGAAAAGAACCTGAGAAGATAGAGTTTGAGCTAAAGGAGGAAGAATCAGACTCTATAGCAGAGGAGGAATCAGAAGATGAAGAGCCACAAACTTCGGCTGTGAGAAGATTAGTTCGAGAAAGAAGGCAACCTGAAAGGTATAGTCCATTTGCTTTCTGTTTGAATTTTTCTTTATCTATTACTGACGATGATCCCAAAACTGTGAAGGAAGCAGTAGATTTAGAGGATGGAAAACTCTGGAAAGAGGCCATGGTTGATGAAATGGCATCTTTGCACAAAAATGAGGCTTGGGATCTGGTGGAGTTTCTGGTTGGAAGGAAACCCATTGGCAGCAAATGGGTGTTCAAAAAGAAGACAAATGCAGAAGGAAAAGTGAAGAAATACAAATCTCAATTGGTAGTAAAAGGTTATTCCCAGGTGCCGGGAATTGATTTTGGTGATATTTTTTCTCCTATTGCCAAGGTAACTTCTATTAGATTACTTTTATCTGTTGTTGCTGCTTTTGATTTTGAGGTAGAACAGATGGATGTGAAGATAGAATTTCTTCAAAGGAAATATACATGAAGCAACTTAAAGGCTTTGCGGTTAAGGGTAATAAAAAACTTGTATGCAAGTTAAAGAAGTCTCTGTATGGGTTAAAACAGTCACCAAGGTTGTGGTATCAGAAATTTGATACATTTATACGGGGACTTGGCTTCACCAGAAGCAAAGCAGATCATTGTGTGTATTTTAAATTAGTTGGTGACCATGTTACTTATCTGGTCTTGTATGTGGATGATATGTTGCTGGTTGGAAATGACAAAGAAATTATCAAGGATTTGAAGACCCAATTGTCCTCCAAATTCGACATGAAAGATCTTGGTGCTGCAAACTATATTTTGGGCATGGAAATTAAAAGAGATCGAACAAAGAGGAAGCTCTGGTTAAACCAGAGGAAGTATGTCAATACAATATTGCAGAGGTTTAACATGCAGGATAGTAAACCGGTAAAGGTTCCTATTCTTGTAGGTGTGAGGTTATCTGTTGAACAATGTCCCAAGACATAAGAAGAGGAAGAGAACATGTCCCATGTTCCATATGCAAGTGCAGTGGGTAGCCTGATGTATGCAATGGTTTGTACTAGACTAGACATTGCACATGCAGTGGGAGTATTGAGCAGGTTTATGTCAAAACCGGGGAAGGATCATCGGACAGCAGTGAAGCAGGTTTTCAAGTATTTGTGTGGCACTAGTGATTATGGTTTGTGCTACCAAGGAAGATCAGGATTGGACAGAATGTTGGATATTCATGGCTTTGTTGATGCAGACTGGGCTGGAGATCTGGATCAGAGAAGATCTACAAGTGGGTATGTGTTTAACCTATTTGGAGGTGCAGTCAGTTGGATGAGTAAGAAACAATCTGTAGTGGCACTATCAACTACAGAGGCAAAATACATGAAAGCCACTCATGCAAGCAAGGAAGAAATTTGGTTGCAGAGATTGTGTTCAAGTATGGGGTTAGTACAGGGAGCTATAAGATAGACTGTGACAGCCAAAGTGCAATTTTCTTGGCAAAGAACCCTGCATATCATTCAAATACAAAGCACATTGATGTTCAGTATCACTTTGTGAGGGATATGATAGAAGACAAAAAGGTGTTGCTGGTAAAGGTGGACACTTTGAAGAATATTGCAGATGCATTGACAAAATCAGTGAGCTCTGAGAAGTTCTCTTGGTGTAGAGAGACAATGGGCATTTCAGGGCTGGAAAAATGACTAAGCTCTCTTGTGGACCCCTGTGGAAAGAAAACAACAAGTGGGAGAATGTTGGGTTGTGTTATATTCTTTCCACGTAGTTAATAGGGGGTTTGAGGGGCACCCGTAACCCCACTTTATGGGGTCCGGGGTAGCGCCCCGGAAAATTTTGGTTTTGGACCCTATGTTAGGTTGGGCAGACCCACCTATGGTTTTGTGCATGATTTTCGCACATGTGTTTTGGACGCGATGGTTTTCGGTCCATGGTGTTGGACGCGATGGTTTTCGGTCCATGGTATTGGACATGATGGTTTTCAGTCCATGGTATTGGATGCTTCAGCATGTATAAATATGTATTGTAACATTGAAAGGAACATAATAAAATATCAAGCTGGTAGTCCCAGTTTTGGGATCCAAGGGAAAATCTCTGTGTATATGTGTTTTATGTGTTCTACTCTCGCATTATTTATTTTTTGTGTTTTAGAATTCGTATGCAGGTAATTTCTGTATGGGGTTAAAACCTACAAAGGACATCTCCAAGGTGAATTTCTTTAGACGTGGTGAGATGGGAAACTATAGATCTCAGTGTCCTTTAATGAAAAAGGACAAGGATGAGAAGCATGATCCTAAGGTTACAGTCGATAAAATTGAATAGGAGGAGGAGTTCACCATGACAGCGAAGATACCTCCAAGAGGGAGGTGAGATGATATAGAATTGTAGTTTGATATAGCTACAGATGGGCATGATCCTTGAGAAGCCAACCTCTTGTATCATCACCTTGCTACGGGAGCCCATGATCAGTAATAGCAGGATGGAGGAGTTTTCAGTTAGTTCCATGGAGTGTTGATTCGACATATGTAGTGTTTAGTAGCGCAAAAATGTAAGAAACGCAGAGCAAAGAGGAAGTAGTGCGAGGAGGCACAGTGCAGAGCTTTAGCAGTGCAGTGGCTTCAGAAGAGAGTGTGGAACTAGCAACAGTTAGGCTTTTAGCACTGAGGAGTATCCACTGAATACTTGATTAGTTTTGGGTGTTTTCAGTTGCTTCTCTCAGCAATTGAGTTGTAGTACAGATGAAGTGTTAGCAGTGGCAATGCTAACAGCGTAGAAGATGCAACATTTGAGGAGTTGTAGTACAGATGTAGCATTAGCAGTGGCAGTGTCAAAGACAGTAATACAGTAGTAGCAGCAGCGCAATAGTTGGTGGAAAGCATGTCAGTCATCAACCGCGTGGAGGAGAATGCTTTAGATTCAGAAGAGTATGCAATAAAAGTGTATTTCTAGAGCACATTCCTCGACAAGAAGGAATGTTGATTTGGGGTAGCATCAGATGTGCTCTAAGCCTCAAATTTTGCAGGGAGGCTTGGGCACATGCATTCCAAAGAACTAAGAAAGAGTTTTGGGAAATTCCACCCAGAAGTGATTTTATTAAAATAACTAATATTTTTAATGGGGTTCCTAAGTCTAAACTTAGGAAAATTAAAATATTAATGCGTATTAATCTAATAAGGGGTGAAACTTCTAGAAAAAGCCACGGATCAATCTAAAATGCTCTGAGCCTTTGATTATGATTTAATATAGGCTGTTGGTTATCCAACAGGAAGATATAAGAAGGGGATTGAGGGTCATTTGGAAAACACATAGAGAGATTGAGAAAATCGATTTTATGAAGTGAGAAGTTCTCAGGAGGAAAAATCGATTGAGGAAATCTCTTGCAGTTGAGGGGCAGGAATAGCAGCTTCCAGAGAGATAGATTAGAAGTTGGAGATACATCAATAGAGAGAGGTAATGAGTGATCCAGAAGCCTTGACGTAGAGGCTGACACAAGGCCAGAAGGTCCACACAAAAGCAGTGCAGAGGGAGAGAGAGAAAGTTGAAAGTCATGGTAGAGATCAGTTTCAGTGGCCGGAAGCTGGGGTGTGAGACCTAGAGGCTGAGAGTAGTGACTTTGGGCTGCTGATCGATTCCCCAATTGGGTGATTTTGTGCCTGAGAGGGTTGATGTTGGGACAATGTAGAGACAATGCAAAGCTAGCTCAGGACCTACCAGGGGCACCTCATTTAGCAACCGGAACAGCCAAGACTTTTTCTGAGTGATTGTGTGAGATAAAACTCATAAATCTTCTACCAGTATTTCTCTCTATAATTGAGTAACCTTGTGAGGTATTTAGTGATGTATTCATATTTTTTTACTGCTTAATAATAATAAACCCTCAAAGTTGTTGCATCATTTTTCCCACGTTGGGTTTTTCCAGGGACTTTTGTCCAAAAAAAATTGTGTCTTATGTGTTTCTATTTTCCTTGCTCAATTTCTATGTTTCAAAATCATATTTAATTGGTGTAGGTTGCTTCATTAATTTACTTCAATGTTCCATGAAGAAATCTGAAATAAGCTTGTAATGTAATTTACAATCTAGTTGAAGTAGATTCATTTGGTTGCATTAGGATTCTTGACACTGTTAGATATAGGAATTTTCACATAAAATTGTGTCTAACAAAGTGTATCAAAAGCTACTAAAGGACTATGCAAATGATGAGTCTAAATTCATTGGTTTGAAAAATTCTCTAAGTGGTGAAAGAATTCTTGAGAAACTATCTAATGACCTTTTTTTACATTATGAAATCAAATCGCTTTTTACAGTAAAACCTACCTTTTAAAAATATGTTGAGTTAGATGAAGTATATAGAAGGCTAATTGCTTTTACATATTTGACTAATGAATATTGGGATCGACTCGTTGGAATTCTATCTTCATTTTCTCAACGTCAATAACAATATCCAAATGGAAAGGCACTTTAAAGCACATAATTAGGGAAAATCCATTTTTTTAGAGCAAATCAATAATCAACAAGTTAGTTCCAAATTTTCGGGCAAAATATTTTCAATCAAGTTTGAATTTAATGTGATGAATCATAATTTGTTCATTGTTAACAAGGTTTGTTTCCTTAAATTATGTAGATCTAAAGTATTGTAAATACTATAAATATTGTAAATTTTGATGTAATAAGGGTTGTTTTTTGGGATAAATGATATTGAAATTTTTGTAGAAAACCTCATGTTGTAGCTGCTACAACAACACCCAAATGTTTTTAGCCTAACACCCAAATTTTGTGTTCCTCTACTTTTCAAGGTTTCAATCGTTATGTATATCTATTAAATTGGTAAGATTTTAAATGACGTAGCTACCGTCAAACCATATTATTTCCCATGCTTTCACTATACAAATGCCCACCTTTCTCCATATTTATTCTCATTCCATTGAATGCATTAGGGTTTTTGTAGTGGTTGTTTTATTCATGCACCTTCGAACCTTATGTCTCCATGGTATGCATTGCAAACGATAGGCAAGCTTCTTGCATTGTTAGTCATATTTCATGTTGGCTCTAATTCTCTGTTAGCATCTTCAAGAATCAATCTTCATGAGAATTTCATGGCATTTTAAGTCATATTGATTTCACGTTCATGTTAGGAGATTACATTCCACGTCAATACCACTCATTCATTGTTGGGTGCTATATATGTTAATTTAATGATCCAACATCATCATGTCAATTCGGGGACCGTAGACTTCGAGACGCAACATAGTATGTGCCAAAGGAATATTCCAGATACCTACAAAACCAAATCATATCTAACTCTAGAAACTGTCAATCAACACTGCAAACACTAATCCTGCAATCTAATGGAAATTTAAAGCAAACCCTAACTACTGGTAACCTGGGAATTTAAACTTTGTCTCCTTCTAGGTTGAGCAGCTTCAGTGTGAAGATTGTCTTTGCAAGATAGAGGAAAAATGAGACAAAATCCCTTGATAACCTCCACACCTTTGTGAAAAAGGACTATAAATGTGAACGAATTCTTTCCCTAATTCAATGTAGAGGAATAAATTCAACTACAAATTTTCACTCAATCCTTTTGCTAATTACTCCATGCCAAATAAAATGATCTTCTTCATAAAAGAAAGTTCTATATATTTTTTAATCACACACCAACTTTATGAATAATGTGCTAATATATCAAATTCAAATATCTACGTGGAACATGATGCACTTGCTCATATCTAAATCTTAGTCACTTAGTAAAGACAACATGTGTATGAGTTTTCAAATCCAATTGAAATTGAAGAGAAGTATTATTTCTAGAAAATATATTGATTACCACATATTCACGATGACAGGGTATAACTGGAGAATTAACTTCAATAATGAAATATTACAAAGTATTCTCATAAAATTTATTTACAAAGGGATACAAGATATAAACCATAAATTTATATTCTTTTCCAAAATAGTCTGTACACTAATGTTTCTAGATATGATCCTTACAAGAAGGATGAGGAATCATGCATATGTAAATTTAATAAAGTCCCAATTTTGTATACATATAACCCATATATTTTAATAAACCAATGAAGAATACCATGTTTTCTTATGAGAAAAATGGATAGATGATAGAATAAAACTCAAAAACCCTTAATGATTATTGTAATCTCAAAAAGATGTAAACCATATTGCAAACATGTACTTTAGGACTTAATCTCAGCAATCATACCCTTCTTATGATCAATTGTGTGATGAAATCCTTTGCAGGAATAGAACATTTAATAAATTATGAATGGAATGTGTATTAGATCATCCTTTCTACAAATGGTTAAGAGCATGTGTGGGCCTAATGGTTAAGAGCATGTGTTTCCTCCTAGGAGGTCACTATTTCAAAACCATAGGGGGGTAGAGTATGTATGCCTTCGTAAACTTAGCAGTCAAATCATTAAGCGGAGGTGGGTCCCTTGTCCCACAAACAAGGGGGATCATACACCAATGTGGTGTTTGGCTTGGTCGTGACCTTAAAATTGGATAATAATAATAATAATAATAATAAATTATTTGTGGTTATGAAAAACAAAAATCCATTTTAGTTACAATCCTTGCATTTTCAGATAAATATACTCTCAACTTAGGCATCCAAAAAAAAAATTGGTCTAAAGAAAAATAGTATAAATGTTATGCTTTACTAAACATAAAATCACTTAGATATGAAGGCAATGATCTACATTAGCACACCAGATTTAAAAAGAATCAAACAATATATAAATAAATATAAAACCTATGCTAGACCTTGCATGTCCTCATGCAAGAAGAGTATATTTTTTCTTCACTACGGATCTAAACTCATAATTTTCCCCATGCCTTCCATCATCCTTTATTGTATTAGTGCCAAATTGGAATAAATGCTCTGCTGAAAAATAGGTTGGAGATTAACTTCAAACCCTCAATAGCTTGTACCAAGTTTTATGTTTATCACTTGCTAAATTAAAGAAATTTATTTGGCATTGCCCAATCTGGATGTGTTATGTAAGAAGTCATTGATGGTGATGGATTCCGCCAACTGTAAGGGGATCTCCCCGTTATGAAATTCAAATTATACCTCACATTGTTTGGAGTAGGAGCCCCAACTGGAAGTATGGTCGGTTGCCTGTATCTTAAAGGATTTCCTTGGCTGCAAAACATGACACAAGAGAAACACATGCACTTTCGAGATAAACAAGTATGTTAGCATTGTGATGTATTCAATTGTAAAGTGTATGATGGTTCTTTCACGAAACGGAAAAGAAAGTGGGTCTTTGAAAGAAAAGTAATATTACTATCCTAGGAAAGACATACGCATAGATCTAAAATAATTGTTGGTAATAGTGCAAAATAGTTCACCAAGAGATCATGATCAAGAAAGCATAAGACACACATTTCAAAGAAGCATACTAAAGCCAACGAAATAGTTCATTTTCATTAGTATGAATTAACATAATCATACACCATAAACAATGAAAGAATAATCTCACAATCATTTATGACATATGCATGAGAGGTGTGTGGGCTTCAAGAGCTTTGAATTATGAAGTGAAAGTTCCAAGATACATCATTAAAACAATACAACACTTATTTTGATGAATTCTTTCGGATTAATCACATTGAGTTTTTGGTCGACGTTTTGAACCATCTAATGTGGTTCATCATCCGGACAAAGGTTAAAAAATCAGTGAGTCAAAATATTTAAATAGCAAGGATGCATTTGTTCTAGAGTTAGCCGTTAGGAAATAGTTGTTATGAATTAGCCGTTAAAAAATTAGTTGAATAAATTTATTATTATTTTGTTATGTTTTATTTTAATTTACTAATATTTTTAATTAAAATAATATCCAATTCAAAATTAGTTAGATTAATTTAATAATATAATAAGAATTGAATATTTGTAAATATACAATTAAAAATAAGTTTAATATGGTTATTATTAGTGAATAATATTCAACAATTATATTTAAATATTATTATATTAAAATATTGGATAATATTTTAATAGGGAGGTCAAAGAGAATATAAATTGCAATATAAAAACAAAAACAATCAATTATTAATTATTATATTTATTAAAAAAAATTATGAAAAAAGGGCGGGGATCCAACTTCTACTTAACTTCCAACCATCATCCTTGTTAAGATTAATAGCACATTTTTCAATTTCAATGGCTTCTCAAAGCTTCCTGTGATGGAAGTGATCAATCTTGGTGATGACCCGAGAATCCTCGATGCAGAGCGGTTGTGCTTAATATCTATTGCATGTTCTTGGATTCTCTAGCTAATGGAGAGGTCAGTTTCCCCAATGTAGGGAATCCCACAAGAACATGGGATGGAGTAGACCCCTTTCATGTCTTTAGGGTTTATAGGGTCTTTGACGGATCTAAGAGAATTTCTAATGGTATTAAGAGGTTGAAGGTAGCAGAAACTTTGTTCTTTTTGAGGATATGAGAAATCTTATCGGTGATCCCTTGAATAAAAGGAAGTTGAACACTGGAGATTGTATCATCACAAGAAGGTTTAATCCTTGATTCTTTACTATCCCTTAGAAAAGCTTTGAGGCCTTGCTGCATGTTATAGTCGTTATTTTCAAAAACTTTGAGAATATGATATTTTTCCTCTTCTTAGTGATTCTCATCAGAAATTCTTAGAGCACGGGTCGCAAAGGTGTTGAGAACCCCAAGTTTTTGTGCTGGAAAATGATGAGAACTGGCATGAAGATATTATTCAGTGTGCGTTTTCTTACAAAAAACTTGGTGAGAGACGGTACCATCATCCATTCTAGAGAGGAGAATATCAAGAAAAGAGAGACATCCATCTACCTTGATTTCCATCACGAATTTGATGGAGTTTGGGAATTAAGATGGTTGAGAAACAGATTTAATTTTTCACAACCATGGGGCCACTTCCATCGCTTGGGGAGGAGTGGAGCAGAGGCTAAAGCTTTGCTCTCAAAATCATCCATGAACAAGTTGGAAACTATAGGGGAAAGAGGAGAACCCATCACAACCCCACAAGTCTGTTCATAGAACTCACCCTAGAAGCTGAAAAATGTAGAGGTAAGGCATAGACCAACCAATTTGGTTGTGTTCTCATAAGTAACATGATTAATGACATCGATGGCTTCTTGAATAGGGATATTAGTATAAATAGAAACAATGTCAAAGCTTACTAACAGATCCCTAGGCTCTAACCTTATATCTTTCAACTCTTTAAGAAAGGAAGCAGAGTCTTTAACAAAGGAATCAGTGCGACCAACAAGAGGTTTGAGTTTTTGAGCTAGGAATTTAGCAAGAAGATAAGTGGGCCCACCTATTGTGTTAACAATAGGTCTTAGGGGGATGCCACCTTTATGAATCTTCAGAAGGCCATAAATTCTGGGGGTGAGAGGATTGCTTTCAATAAGCTTTTCGCTGAGATGATTAAGAGCATTATTAGATTTTATGGCAAAAGCAACTTCTTTAGAAACTTTCTTAATAGGATTCTTATTAAGCTTAATGTAACTACCACTGTTATAGATATGGTCATTCATTTTGTTAACATAATCGGCTTTATCTAAAATAACAACAACCCCACCTTTATCCACTCTTAGGATAACAATGTCATGGTTATCCCTTAGGGATTTTAGGGCAAGAAACTCATTTTTGCTAATGTTGCTTTTAGGAGGCTTTTCCTTCCTAAGCACAATAGCACAATCTTGCCTAATAAGCTCCTTAACATTGTCAGGAAGGTCTCTAATTCCATATTCAATGTTACAAATAATGTCCTCAAATGGAATCTTTTTAGGAGCAAGGGCGAAATTGAGCCCTTTATTCAAGAGGCGAAAAACAAATGAATCCAAAATTACACTAAAAAGGTTAATAACATTTTTAAAAATGCTCTGTAAGGAATTATTATTATTATTATTAAAAAGAGTATTATTATAAGAGTTACAAACTTTGCTTCTAGTATTGTTCTCATTCAAATTCTTTTTATTAGTGAAATTACTTTTATGAATATTATTTCCAATATTATAATGGTCATTTATGATATCATTTCTTTTAAAATAAAACTTATTATTCTCATTATCAAGAATGTCCCAATAGTCGAACTTTAAGCCACTACTTGCTTCTCAAAATCCTATTCTTCTCTCTTATGCCTAACTTGAGAAGCCAAGGTGAAAAAATCATTTGCTTGAGCAATGAGGGTGTATATATAACAAATGAGGTGACTCTTCACCTCCCTTGTGACTCTTGAGCTCCCCTCAAGACCCTTGAACTTCCATATGACTTTTCAAACTCCTAAGAAACCTTTATAATTCTACCTGAATTTTCACATTCTTTGGTGACCTTTGGACTTCCACACACTTTATATTTCTCATTTTCTTGAAAATTATATAATTATATCCATAAATGATGTGGAAACATGATGATTCATATGACTCTTGAGATAACACTTTGAGAAAACATGACTTAGCACTGATGACATGGACTTTATGATGATGTGTCAATGTCAAGTTTATTTTGTTACTGCTATCTTTGTATCTTCATGATAGATGTTGCATATTCTTCATATTCTCCTCTTCTAAAAGGCTTGAAGATATGGAGTCTTCTATGTGATCTTGATCTTCCATCTTTTGTTGTGACCTGGTGTTCTTTCATCTTCTTGTTCAGTGATCATCTTGTCTTTGTAGCTTCATAAGTGTCTTCTTGCATGGTCTCCTTGTCATCCTTCTTGAACACCATCCTATCATGTTAAGATACAATATCTACAAATGAAATTCACTCATGACAAGATGACATCAATCCAGAAATCTCCTAGTTTAACTTTCTTTATGCAATTCACTGATTAGCCCGAAATTGAGTGTTAGACAGAGGAAAGGCTTTGGGATTGCACAATGCACAGTTTCAGGAGGAAGGAGTGAGGAACTAATGACTATGATTATGTAATGCGCATTGGTTGGAGGCCTGAGAAACAAGACTACATAGTTGAGGGAAATAGTGACACAATGAGGTAGGGTTTCCCACTTTGATTGTGCAGTTCAAGAGAGAGGCTAAGCCACTGGATTGAGAAATTTCATAGTTCAAGGAGATAGGGAGACATACTACTAACTAAAACTACACAATGCACAATTGGAAACTAAACGGGAGGTAATATTGTGTAGTTCTAGGAGATAGGAGGTAGCTTGAACATTGTGACGACGCAATGCGCAGTCCTTGGAGGCAGTGACTACACATTGCACATTTCAAGGAGGTATGGGGTGCTAACTAAGCCTTGCAATTGTGTAATGCACAGTTTAGGAAGGCAAAGTGAGATGGGGTTGGTCGGGCATGGAATTTTTCATAATTTAACTAAGCGTGGGATCAATGAGGCAAATGTGAAACCATGACAGGACTTGAACATGATCACACACTCAAAAAGATCAATGAAACAACAATGAACACTCAATACCCACAATTAGCATGAATCCATTGAAACGGCAACAAAACGACACTTACCTCCAAGTGCGACACTTATGATACATTTTGTGATACATGTGACAACACCAACAAAACAATGCATAGAACTTCGGGAATGAGTCTAGAACATGTCTCTATGATATATGGGACCCATTAGCACCAAATTTTCCTTGTAAATATGTGTCATAACTCCCTTTCACAATGTGTGACACTTCCCTTACCAAAAGACGACACTTAAGTTTTCTTCACAAAGGGACTAGGGAACTTAGAGGAAAAACATGGAATGTCTTTTACTACTAGAAACAATAGCTCACAGGGTTAAAGTAGGCTCAAAATTTTGGATATAGGAAAAAAATTGGAAGGTGTTCTAGCAATGACAACACTTGGTGACACACTAGTAGAACTCCAGCTTCTCTGCCTTGGTCTAACTTTATGCATAGGGTCTAGTCTCTCAGGAAGTATTGATTCATCGAGTGGATTACTTTGGTTTTCCCATTTAACCCTATTATATATGTAGTATCCTCTATTCACTTTCTTAGTTAAACATATTCACAAATCTTTCCATATCACACTTGTTTTGATTCATGAGAAGGTTAATATAGTTTCAAGTTTAGGGTGATCATAGTCTTAGTTTTCAACTCTAGTTTCGTTTCACTGCCAGCAAGCCTGTTCAGTACCTGACGGAGTCAGTATCGAAACACAAGCATAACTTTGCTACCAACAAGCCTATTTAGTACCAAAAAAAAATATTTGCTTCACCTATATATGTAGGAAGCCTTTCTCTTCTTTAACCTCTTATTTATTTTGTGTTTTATGCTCATTGGAATTTTATCGACATTTATATCACCATGGGGGAAGAGAGATCACGACTTATTGGTAGCAAATGAGGTCGTTCCTTCATAGACAGTTAGATATACCTCTGATATTGATATGATCTCTATATATTTCCCCTTTCCCTTCTCATCTTGATTGGATTAGCATGCAAAACACGGAGTAATTACAAAATCGAGTTAAGGAATGAGGCTCCTAGATTAGAAGTGGGTGTCATGGTTCTACACAAAAAAAATTCATTACAAATGGATCATATTTTAAATTGAAACATCATTTAACATAAGGATATAAACCAAGACAAAGATGTATAAATTAATAGAAATTTTCTACTACTGATGAATTTGAATTGAAAACAAGAGATTACAAATTTTCTCTGCAATTCCACCGAATGGAAATCACAATTTAGAAACACATGCAATGACATGCAACCATCAAAACCACAAGAACACAATGATTTACAGGGAACCCAACTAGGAAAAACCCCTCTACAACTTTTCTTTAATCAGATGAGAATGAGAATTTATTAGAATGTCTTGCTTCAACTTTGAAGCACACCCTGCACTGTAAACTTGTTCTCCTTCTGATTGTCTTACTCTAGCAAACAATTAGCCATTTCAATCCTCCAGCTTCCTCCTATTTCCTTGGGCAATTCAAGATAAATTGATCTCCTAAATAATAGGGGAATTCACTATTTCCTTTTGAAATTCCCAAGGACTTGATCACCTAATTAATTACCAATCATATACACTCAACTAGCATACAATTGATAATTACAATGTGCCCTTTCCTCCACTCCAGCTATGGGATATTTTTAGGTGATTAACTAGTTTAACTAAGAGACCAGTGAGTTAACAATAGTTCTACTACTCAACTATCCTTCAACTAACTCAACTAGTGACTTTGAGCTCAGTCAACTAAGTTCAACTGAAAATATCTTAACTATATTGCTAGATATTAGCAATCACTACATTCACAACTCTACTCCAAGCCTAAAAAATCGAATTTTATGATTTAACTAAGTGACAATGCCATGTCACTCAAGCTAACTACAATCCAAGTCATCCTGCTAAAGTGCAAAATAAAATTACTAGATTTGACTAAGGCACAAGTCAAATTTAGCCTTTCTTGCTACAAATTCTAACACTCCCTCTTAGCAAGAAAGGGATTTTGCACCACCCCTATCCTGCACCTATGGAATTCGAATTTTCCTCTTGACAATTCCTTTGTCAAGATATCTACATCCTTCTCCTCAGTTGTAATGTATTGTAGCATCATAATTCTCCTCTACACACAATCTCGCAAGTGATGGTACCTAATATCGATGTGCTTGGACCTGTCATCAAACACTGGATTCTCATTAGTTTGATACAACCCTAATTATCACAATAAAACACTATCGAATCCAACTCCTGAATAAAAAGACCCACAAGTATTTTCCTCATCCAAATTGCCTCACAAGTTGCTTGACTTTCAACCATGTATTCAGCCTCTGCTAAGATGAGTGTCATAGACCTCTGTTTCCTACTAGACTAGGAAATAGTTGCAGACCCAACACTGAAGATAACACTTGAAGTAATTTTCCTGTCTGATGGACTCCCTACCCAATCTACATTAGTGAAGCCTTGAAGCTTCACTCCCTCTGTCCTCTTGTACCATAACCCATACTATTTTGTGCCTTTGAGGTATCTTAACACATGCTTTTTTGCCTTCCAATATAGCTTGGTAGGCTTCACCATGGCTTGACTCAACTAGTTAGCTACATAGCATATGTCGGGCCTTGTGTTCACCCTATACATAAAGGATCCCACAAGCTTCCTATAGATGGTAGCATCTACTACCTCTCCTAAAGGACCATTCTCCTTCCTCTAGTTTGTAGCTAAAGGTATGTCCATAGGCTTGTAGTTCTCCATGTGAAATCTCTGAAGTATTTCAAAGGAGTACTTCCCTTGACTTACAAACAAATCTCCATATCCCTGCCATACTCCAACCCAAGGAATTAATGCATTAATCCCATGTCCTTCATATCAAATTATCTTGCAAGGTCCTCCTTAAAAGAGTGGATCAACTCATCATCCCCTGTAAGTATCAAGTCATGAACATACAATACCAAGATAAACAAATTTCCATCTACCACAATTTGATAGAGATTGGCATCTGATTCACTTTTGGTGAATCCCAATCCATTGAGATATTATCAATCTAAGTGTCCCATGCTTGGGGCATTTGTTTGATATCGTACAAGGCCCTCTTGAGTCTACATACATGTGTCTCCCTATCATATGTCTCAAATCCCTTTGGCTTCTCTATGTAAATTTCTTCCTCAATAACACCATTGAGAAAGGTGGTCTTCACATCCATCTGATGGATCTTCCACCCCATCTACGCAACTAATGCTAGAATGGTTCTAATTGAGGAATATATTTCCACATGGGAAAATGTTTGCTCATAGTCAACTCCCTTTACCTGTGAGAATCCTTTCGCCACAAATCTGGCCTTGTACTTCTCGATGCTCCCATCAATTTCATGCTTCATGATCTGTTGTTGAATGTTAGTTTTGTTGTGCTAATTTCAACTTCAAATTTAAAAACAAATGCTTGTCAATTGCTTCATGTGCATAGGATTCCTTATGTTGTTTGTGAGTGTAAATAGGTAAATTTTATCAAGTTTTATGTGATATACATGAGAAAAATAGAATGAAAACAATTGTTGAACATCAGCAATCAAATGTACAGCAAACCATTCAAAAGAACACTTAACACAGTGTTCTAATGAAGGAGTTCACCCCTCCTGGGCTACATCTCCTTGGTCCAGCTTCCATGGCTTGGGCCTCTATATTAGCTCAATAATGGAAAAAGTATTGTTTACAATTATCTACTACTCCTGAAACCTGCTTCAATGTGCTCATAATGCTAAAACTAGCTAGGAACACCTTTTCCTGATCTCCATTGGTCGAATTTTTCTCCAGTTATGGTCAAAACTGCTTTCTCCTAGTAAACCTCCTCTAATACTGGAGGAACTCCAGTTAGTCCCACTAAAATTGGAGTTAGTGCCAAATTTGGTGGTACCGCCGAATTCTCTGTCGAATCAAACTCCAGTTTGATTAACGTTAAGCTTGATTAATTAATGGTTAACTACAGATTAGCGCTAATATTGTGCATTTAATGGCTAACCGTTACCCTTAACGTTAGCGGTCTCCGTGGAGTGGACACATGTCATGGCGGGAAGTTTGTGTTATGGTTTGTTGGCGCGGGTTTACTAACCATTGGAGCTAGCCGTTGTATTAGCTGTAACTATAGCCACCGGGTAGTGTTCACATGGGAGGGTTGGCCCGCGAGCTGGCCCTCCTAACCCCCAACTGCATTCACATTAAAATTTAAGTATATATTATGACCATAACATGTTAAGAAATAATGTTGTGGCGTAGTGGTATGTCATGTGGTTTACGCATAGCAGGTCTCGGGTTCGACCCCCCCAGCCTGCCATAAATTTTACCACATGCCGATTATATGTGGTCCTTTGAGGAGGGACAAGTGGTGGCCTCCGAGCTTGCCACTTGTCCCCTCCTCATTGGTCCACTTCAAACCAATCAAAAATTGCCACGTCACCACACCTGATAATCAATAAAAACATGACACTTGTTAAACTATGATTAAGCATTGACCGACATTTGACCCTGCCCAATCACCTGTCACGTCAACAGTACGGGCTGTTGACTATGCAGTCACTCTACATTTTTTTTGCAAAATTTCTTCTATTTCGAAAAGTAGACAAAACTCATTATCTTCCTCATACGAACTTCGTTTTCAGTGAAACGAGTTGCATTGGGATCATTTTGTCGAGATAGACATGGTCGTTCAGGTTTCGAGCAATTTCGAGAACTTTTATTTTTGAGCTAAATATTGGGCGCCTGAGCATTCCTCCCCACTAGAAGTCTTTTGGACCCCAAAAGATACTACCAATTGTTCAGAAATTGAGGGTACAACTCCCTCACCTTATCGATCTGCAACCTTTTGGCCTTAGAAGGCTTTTGTCCCTTGAGTATCACTCTAAGGTATTTGACATTCCCTCTCTTTGAAGTTTTGGTTCTTCTGTCAAGTATGATATTCTGTTGAAGTTCATCAAGATATTCTTGCAAGAAATCATCTATTCATGGCAGCTAACATGCTCCCCTTGATCATCAATCAAAGGAGGCTCAAACAATCTCAAATTCTCAACATTAATAAAAAAGTATATTTGCATATAAGGAGGCAAATCTAGCTTAAATGCATTGTTACCAATCTTTTCCAAAATTTTAAAAGGACCATAACAAATTGGCTTAAAATTTTTACGTTCCCCTTGAAGTCTCTCTTTTCTAATATATAACCAAACTTCGTCTCCAACTTGAAATTTATGATCGACCTGGTGTTTGTCATGCTCGTTCCTGCACTGTGTGATGTATCAACTAAATTTGCTCTATGAACTTCCTTGCCTTCTCTATGTCGTTGTGACCATCGATGGAGACATCTTTCTCAAATATGAATTCCAATGGCGATCTTGGAAAGTACCCAAAACATGCCTCAGATATGTATTTGTG
Organism: Pinus tabuliformis; assembly: GCA_031772625.1. Lineage (NCBI taxonomy): Eukaryota > Viridiplantae > Streptophyta > Pinopsida > Pinales > Pinaceae > Pinus > Pinus tabuliformis. Next base: position 1,175,583,379 of record CM062813.1, read on the forward strand.
GCAGAATGCTTTGCCCTGTTGTATGCATGTTGTATGTAATGCAATTGTTCATCCCACAACTTGGGATGTTTGCTGCAATATCCTCTAAGAAGATGAATGACTGCCCTGTTGACCACCTCGGTTTGTCCATCTATTTGCGGATGAAAGGTTGTACTCTTCTTCAACTTAGGGTCCTTCATGTCCCACAAATTTGACCAAAAATTCCCAACAACTCGAGAATCTCAATCACTTACAATGGAAGTAGGAAGACCAAAATGAACCCAAATATTTTGAAAGAAAAGATGAGTTGTTTTTCCAGCTGTAATTTGCTTTTTACATGGTGTTAGTATACACATTTTGTTGAACCTGTCTATAACTACATACAAGTAATCATGAACTTTCCTTGACAATGGAAGACCTCCTACAAATCCATTGAGATACTCTCCCATGGATGTGAAGGTATCGGAAGTGGAGTGTACAATCCTAATTTCCTATTCCTAGGCTTACTTGTTGCACGCAAAGAACATCCTCTAATGAAACGAGATACATTATCAAACATGTGTGGCCAATAACAATACCTTTGGAGATTTGTTATTGTCTTGCCTACACCAAAGTATCCACCAATCAATGAAATGTGTGCCTCCCTTATGATGTTGTTTCTTTCTCCCTGTGGAATATATAACTTGCCCAAGTGATACAACAAATTGTTATGTACATGGTAATCTAACTCTTCAATTTGGTTTCCTTGACTCAAGCTTGCACACACATCTCAAAAGTCATTATTATATGCATATTGCTCAATATAACTTTCATGCAAATCAGAATTATGCTTGAGTATAATAGATGAATTTACAATAGGACTATAAATCATATCAGCTACCTTATTGTAGATTCCATTTTTATACTTGGTAACCAAATGAAACTGTTGTAGAAAACCCATCCATTTGAAGTGTCGTGATTGTTGCAACTTTGACTGTGACTGTAAGTACTGCAATGGTTGATGGTCGATATGGATAATGGTCTCCTTCCCTATCAAGTAGTGTTTCCTTTTTTTGACACTTTGTACCAATGCATAAATTTCTTTGTCATAAGTGGGATAGTTAGTCACAGCACCATTAAAAATTTCATATTGAAATGAAATGGGCTTACCATGTTACATAAGAACTACTCCCATGGCGTAATCACTAGCATCCATTTGAATCTCAAATGGTTTTCTAAGATCCGGAAGAGCCAATACCGGTGGTGAACTGATCTTTTGCTTTAAAACAACAAATAATTTTTGTTGTACATCTCCCCAATGGAAGACTTTCTTGACACTAGTCAATGCATGTAATGGAGCTGCAATGGAAGAAAAATTAGCAATAAATTTTCTCCAATATTGTGCTGCCCCTAAAAAGCTTCTTACCTATGTAACTGTATTGGGCTTGGGCCAATTCAGAATGACCTCAACCTTAGAGGGGTCTATCTTCAGCTCACCTCCTCCAACAATGTGTCCCAAATACACTAAAGAATTCTTTCCAAATTCACACTTCGACATCTTTAAAAACAACTGTTATTTTCTCAAGACATCAAGTACTTTGTTCACATGCATGGCATGTTCATCTCTGGATTTTTTGAATATGAGAATATCATCTAAGTAAAAAATGACAAAGTCATCTAGAAATGGTCTCAGTACATCATTCATAACTCTCATGAAAGTAGTTGGAGCATTTGTAAGGCTGAAAAGCATAACAAGCCACTCAAACAATCCTTGTTTAGTTTTAAATGCAGTTTTCCAAATGTCCTCTTCAGCTATTCTAACTTGATGATAACCACTTTGTAAGTCTAACTTAGTGAAATACTTTTCATACCTCAATTGATCAAGAAAATCATCAATTCTTGGGAGTGGATAACGATTCTTTACCATTATTTTGTTCAGTGCACAAAAATCCACACACATGTGCCAAGTCCCATCCTTCTTTGGCACCAAGACAATGGGTGAACCACATGGCGAAGTAGATGGGCGTATGATACCTTTGTTCAGAAATTCTTGAATTTTCTTCTTGATTTCCATGCTCTCCATAATCGACATGCAATACATGCCAATGTTTGGAAGTGGAACATCCTGTTGCAGTTGTATCTCATGTTGAATTCCCCTCTTGGGAGGTAACCCCTTTGGTTCCTGAAACATCTTGCCATGCTTTCTTACCACATCAAAAAAATCAAATTTTAATTTGTCATCACAACCTTCAAAAGATTCATAATCAATATCATTATTTTTCTTGATCATGAGAAGCACAAAATTTTTACTTGCATTTACTAGTCTCTTCATCTGCCCTGCATTAACCAAAGAAATGTTCAACTTTTTGCGATGGTCTCTCACAATGTACTCCACTCCATTCTTGATAAATAGGTATTTGTTCTCATGGTGATAAAATATTGTTTTTCTATCATACAAATAAGGACTTCCCAAAATGATTCCTGATATGTCAAGTGGAACTACATCTAACTCAACTTCATCAATGAACTTTTCAGTAATGGAAAACTTGAATAAGCATTTCCTTATAACCTGTAAATTTGCATTATTGACTATCCAACCCAATGGATATGGCTTATGATGAGGTATAGTTTCAAGGTTAAGCTTTTTGACCAAATCTTCTGAAATTAAGTTTGGTTGTGACCCACTATCAACTAATGCATCAATCTTTGTATGATTTGAAATTACCCTTACATGGAACATTTCTACTCTTGATGCTTCATTTGGAGTGTTGTTGTGACTATGAGGAACTAATGCTTGCAACAACTTCTTTTCCTTTTGTGACCATGGCTGAAATCTTGGTCTCATCACTAGAATCTGATCCAATATCATGTTGTGTGGTAGCGGTCGTATTTTGTTTTCCCTTATTGTTTGGTTTCTTAGGCCTTAGTTCGGGATGTAATTTCCAACATCGGCTTTCATCATGCCCAGCTTTGGAACAATGTTGGCATATAGTTTTCTCCCCTTCTTTCTTCACACTTGAATTCTTCTTCCCTTTCCCTTTACCACCCTTCTCTTTCTCCTTACCCTTGAATGGATTCTTCTTACTACCCTCTTCTTGAATGTTCTTTCCTATTGCTTCAAGTTGTGGCTTGCACACATACCTCATCCAAATTACTTGGATTGAACATAAGGATAGTATGTTTTAAGTAGGAATGTAAACCCCCAATATATTTCAACAGTGTATCTTGGGAATTCAAGTTTACTCCTAACAACAAAGCCCTCTTCCTAAACTCTTGTGTATAGTCTTGAACTATTTGGCCCTTGAGTTGCCTAAAATTTTGCCAACTCATAATGGATTTTTTCATATAGGCTAAAGGATAAAACTATATTTTAATTTCATAAACAAATTCAACCCAAGAAATGGATATCTTACCATGAATTCGCATTTCCTCTTGAGTCTTTGCTTCCCACCAGACTAATGTTGCTCCTTCTAGCCTCAGTGAAGCCAACTGGATCTTTATGTCATCTTCTTGAAGGTTCTGAATTCTGCAATAAACCTCCAATTTTCGAATCCAATTGTCTAACCTTTCTGCATTCACTTCACCATTGTACATGGAAAGTTCAAACTTAATGTCCAATTTGAGTAAGGGAGTTTTTCCTTTGGGATCTTTGAATGAGTATGAGCATTTTTTGTGGTGGAAGTGGAAGATGATGTTGTTTGAGATGTTGAGGATGATGGAGATGGTGGAGATGGAGGTGGCTTTCCTCCAATACCATTTGAATCCTTCTTCTCATCTTGTTTATCTCCTGAGCTTCCCTCTCCATGTGGGGACTTAGAACTCTCTCCAACCATCCTAGAATTCCTCTCTTCATAGAGGACTCTTTCCATGTCAGTTAAGTCATAGAAATCTTTCTTGAATCCTTCCTCTTCTGAAAGACCTCCAGTCTCTCCTACTCTAGACATGATGGCTTTGGATCCAAGCTTAGCTTCTGGTACTACTTGTACCTCCTCAATCTCAATTGAAGCTAAAATTTGAGGTGTGTCAAGTGCAGCTGGGGTTGGAAATTTGGGTGGATATTGTGGCCTTGTGGCTCTCCTTCTTCTGGTCATTACCTCAGGAGTTGTAACCAACATTTTCCCTTCCCCTCTCTGCAACTTTAACCTTGTAAGCATTACAATTTTGTAGCCATTAAAACCCTACTTGAAAAAAACTCAAGAAATCAAGAAAATAACCTTTCCTCTGATACCAACTTGATCTGTTGTTGAATGTTAGTTTTGTTGTGCTAATTTCAACTTCAGATTTAAAAACAAATGCTTGTCAATTGCTTCATGTGCATAGGTTTCCTTATGTTGTTTGTGAATGTAAACAGGTAAATTTTATCAAGTTTTATGTGAAATACATGAGAAAAATAGCATGAAAACAAGTGTTGAATAGTAGAAATAAAATGTATAGCAAACCATTCAAAATAACACTTAACATGATGTTTTGATGAAGGAGTTCACCCCTCCTGGGCTACATCTCCTTGGTCCAACTTCCATGGCTTGGGCCTCTATATTAGCTCAATAATGGAAAAAGTGTTGTTTACAATGCTCTACTGCTCCTGAAACCTACTTCAATGTGCTCAGAATGCTCAAATCAGCTAGGAACACCTTTTCCTGATCTCCATTTGGTCGAATTTTGCTCCAGTTATGGTCAAAACTGCTTTCTCCTAGTAAACCTCCTCTAAAACTAGAGGAACTCCAGTTAGTCCTGCTAAAATTGGAGTTAGTGCCGAATTTTGTGGTATGGCCAAATTAAACTCTAGTTTAATTAACGTTAAGCTTGATTAATTAATGGTTAACTGTGGATTAGTGCTAATACCACACGTTTAATGGCTAACTGTTAGCCTTAACGCTGGTGGTCTCCGTGGAGTGGACACATGTCATGGAAGAAAGTTCATGGTTATGGTTGTTGGCGCGGGTTTACTGACCGTTGGAGATGGTCATTGTATTATCTGTAACCATAGCCACTGGTAGTGTTCACATGGGAGGGTTGGCCCTCCTAAACCCCAACCGCATTCACATTAAACTTTAAATATATATTATGACCTGTTGTGCTATTCAACAACCCCCCATTTATTAATGGTAGTAGTTAATATTACATTAATAAATGGGAACCCTTTAAAAATCCATCCAAAAATAAACTTAGCATTTAGCCATTTCTTTTTTGGAATAAAGCAAGATATCAATCAAACCCCCTTTTTTTCAAAAGAACTACTAAACGCTTGCCTTACCACATACAACATGATTAAGCATCATCAAAAGACCTTGTTAACCCACAAAATCTAGTAAAAAATGATTGAAAGAGGACTCTATGCTTTATACCTCGAAACTATCATATTTTTGACATAAACTAGGTCCTTAAGCTTTTCTCTTCAAAGCCAAGTCTCGCATCACATATCGCTATTTATAAAGAGCCTGCCTTAAAAGGTTATCTCAAAACAAGTGAGATGTGAAATTGCAATGGCGTCATAACCTTTATCGCATCACATTTCGAGCATTCAAAAGAACACCACAAACTTACCATCAATTGATATTGCGAAACACGATCAAGACCTAGACCCACTCCTTAAATATATCACGAACAAATGTTTAGGTCCACCACTCATTAAAAAATGTCTTTACATAGAAAAACTTGACAAGTAGCTATGTTTTGAAACAATAAATGAGCGGCTCGCATCTCGCAGAAACACAAGAGAAGGTAAGAAAAGCGAAAAGGAATAATGCGATATTGCGATCTGCAATATTGCTTCGCAAATCGCAAAATCACCATTATCGCAGTTCAAAGGCTTGCCACCCTAGAAGATTTCTTCCTGATTTACGATGCAGACATTTATGAGCATTAAAGCTAAGGGATAACGAAGCATTAGTGGGCATTTAGTAAGAGCTAACTGCATTTATGTGTGAAAAGCCATTTAACGTGATATGATATCTTCTTATGTGTGTTTGAATAAAACTCCTTTTATCACCTTTACAAGTTATCCACATTATTTCATTTCACGTTCATTATCATATTTTTGTATCCAATAGCTGTTGTTCTTCACTTTCAGGGAAAATCCACAGAGCAAATCGTTGAGAGAAATGGTGAAGAAAGGCAAGGCAGTCGTCTCTAAGAAGTCAGAAATGACTCCTCTGTTTACAGATACTACATGCAACAGAGAGGGAGGAACCTCTACATGGGAGGCCATGTATAATATACTGGAGGAAGAGCAACCAAGGATTCTGGAAATGAAGGTTACAGTTGACGGACGTGATTCCTCAGACGCTTCCATGTTTGAGACAGCATGCTCATTTTTGCATCGCATAGCTGCACGCCCGAAGATAATCCCTTATACAGACATGGTTAAATGGGTTATTGATGAAGCTGACATCTCAGACAGAGAATTCAAGACAAGAATCCAAGAGGTTATGGGATCTTTTATGCCAGACAACTTGCGGCTTATGTACCACCTACCAGAGCCACAAGTCATCTACAACAGGCAGTTTGTCGAGAAGTTTGCCAAAGAGAACGAGGACCCAGTAGACTGCACCTGGACCTGGTCAAATAATGAGGGAAAAATCAAGAAAGACAAGAACGGTATGTACACTACTGTGTCTATTTGTCCCCCTCATAGTTTTGTAGTGGCCATGCTATGTAGACTATTTGGCAAACCCAATAGTACTAAATTCTCCCCAGAATGGTTGCCATTAATAGATGCAGTCGTTAACGCAACTATAATGAATTGGGCACAAATTTTGTCTAACAATTTAGCAAGAACAATAATGGAGTATAGAAGGAAAAGAAGTGTTGCTTCGAGGGTTTACCCTCCATTTTTTATGAGCGCCTATGTAATGGATGCAATTTTTTTCAATTCGAAATTTCCTGTCATGGGATGGAAGTGGACTATTCAAAATCCACTTCCCATTCACATATACCATAAAGACATGTGGGAATCTAAATTTCAACCACATTTTTTCAAATTTTGTCATGGAGTTATGCTCCCTATTCACAAACGGCTTTATAACCGAGATGCCCCCAGGTTTTCCCAAGAAGCTGAGGTAAATATCCTCCCAGTGGCCAAATGATTTGGGGAGGAGACATTTACGTATATCAGGGTATTTGGAAGCATTACCTCCCCCCATGTCCTCCCATACTATGTTCCAGACAAATTGATGGCTAGAGATAGCCTATCAAACAGCTAGTGAGGGAGGGATGAGTAAAACATTAAAAGAAGCAAAAAATTCCATCTGGCCTACATTCCCTTTACAGTGTGGAGAATTTTCATTATACAAACTAGGGCATGCATTTAAAGAATGTTATCTCTGCAATTCCCTGAATTCCCTGGAAAGCAATATGACCCGTTCAGCACTGTCAAAGACTTTACCATCATGGTGAAAATAAAAGTATTCGGTAATGAGGAAGATGCATTTGATGACATCTTTTTGCAGAAAAACACCTTCACGGAGGTGAAGCATATGGAACAATTACTTTTTGACCGTGAAGATCTTGAAACCTTTTACGAGTACAGAGAAAGGAGGCTAACAAAGGTCCCATTGGACCAATTATTGATTGAACCAATAAGGGAGCCTACTCCTAGTGTAAGTATAGAAGGTGACTCCAAAGAAAATTCTAAAACTGATTCTGGAGCAGAATCCTAAGAGAAATCTACCAAGGAATCAGAGAAGTCATCACAAAATGGGAAAAGCAGAAGTAGAGAGTTGGAAAAGGATACAGCACAATCTACAGAGAAGACAGCTGAGCAAACTTCAGCTAGCAAATAGGCTAAAATCCATTCCACCTCCACACTGTCAATAAAACCCTTGGTGATTGATTTAAAGGAAGAATGGGACAAATTTAATAAAAGGCTCAATACAGAGGAACAAACGCCAGAGTTGCAAACTCCACAATAGAAAACAACTCAGGAAATTACAGTAGAGGAGACTGTAAATACTCAAGAGGTAGAACACATCCCTGCTACCCCCACCTCTATAATTTTTTTGAGAATAGAGGAGATTCCCCTCTAGATGTGTTTTATAGCCCACAACACAAGGCCGTTGTTAAAATACAAAGGAAGAAAAGGAAGTTGGATTCTACAGCTGTTACTACCCCTGATAATGAACCGATGGATGTTCTCTGGAAAGACTCACCCATCGACCCGTCTGCCAACCTTACTAGACTCTCACAATTTGTAGGTGCCTATGCTACAGCGACCATCGACAAAGCAACAGAGGTGCAAGTGTATCTTAAAGAAAAAGAAGATAAAATTTTGTCTCTTGAACAGAAATTATAGTAAGCAAAATATGACCAGCAGGCAGAGATACAGTTAGCTAAGCTACAGCAAGAGTTCGAGCAGATGCAAATAAAACATCAAACCATCTTAGAAGAGAAGGAAGTGCAAATACAAGGAATAACTGATCTACATAAAGATGTCCAAAAATTGATCAGTTTATTGTTGAAGCGCTCAGCCTTAACTCCCAGCTGATGCACCAAAAAGAGCTATTATGCCAGAAGATTTCACAATGGAATTCTTATTGCGAAACAAGCGACAAATTGACAAGTCAAGTTGTGGAAATGAGACTTGAATATGATGAAATCTTGAAAAAGTTCTCTGACTTCACCACCTAGCAGAATTCAGAAGATGGGAGAAAAGTTGACTTGCCTAAACTAGAGGAGTCGTTGTAGGTTTTAACCCCGTACAGAAATTACCTGCATACGAATTCTAAAACACAGAAAATAAACAATGCGAGAGAATAACACATAAAACACATATACACAAAGATTTTCCCCTGGATCCCAAAACCGGGACTACCATCTTGATTTTTCATTATATTCCTTTCAATGTTACAATACATATTTATACATACCGAAGCATCCAATACCATGGACCAAAAACCATTGCGTCCAAAAACATGTGCGAAAATCATGCACAAAACCATAGGTGGGTCTGCCCAACCTAACATAGGGTCCAAAACCAAAATTTTCCGGGGCGCTGCCCCGGACCCCATAAAGTGGGGTTACAGGTACCCCTCTAACCCCCGGTTAACTACGTGGGCTAGTCGTGGAAAGAATATAACACAACCCAACATTCTCCCACTTGTTGTTTTCTTTCCACAGGGGGCCACAAGAGAGCTTAGTCATTTATCCAGCCCTGCAACGCCCATTGTTTCTCTACACCAAGAGAACTTCTCAGAGCTCACGCATTTTGTCAATGCATCTGCAGTATTCTTCAAAGTGTCCACCATTACTAGCAACACCTTTTTGTCTTCTATCATATCCCTCACAAAGTGATATTGAACATCAATGTGCTTTGTTTTTGAATGATATGAAAGGTTCTTTGCCAAGAAAATTTCACTTTGGCTGTCACAGTCTATCCTTATAGCTTCCTGTACTAACCCCATACTTGAACACAATCTCTGCAACCAAACTTCTTCCTTGCTTGCATGTGTGGCTACCATGTATTCTGCCTCTGTAGTTGATAATGCCACTACAGATTGTTTCTTACTCATCCAACTGACTACACCTCCAAATAGGTTAAACACATACCCACTTGTAGATATTCTCTGATCCAGATCTCCAGCCCAGTCTGCATCAACAAAGCCATGAATATCCAACACTTTGTCCAATCTTGGTCTTCCTTGGTAGGATAAACCATAATCACTAGTGCCACGCAAATACCTGAAAACTCGCTTCACTGTTGTCCAGTGTTCCTTCCCTGGTTTTGACATAAACCTGCTCAATACTCCCACTGCATGTGCAATGTCTGGTTTAGTACAGACCATTTCATACATCAGGCTAACCACTGCACTTGCATATGGAACATGGGACATGCCCTCTTCCTCTTCTTGTGTCTTGGGACACTATTCAGCAGATAACCTCACACCTACAGGAATAGGAAAGTTCGCTGGTTTACTATCCTACATATTAAACCTCTGCAGTATTGTCTCGACATGCTTCCTCTGGTTTAACCAGAGCTTCCTCTTTGCTCGATCTCTTTTAATTTCCATGCCCAAAATATAGTTTGCAGCACCAAGATCTTTCATGTTGAATTTGGAGGACAATTGAGTCTTCAAATCCTGGATAATTTCTTTGTCATTTCCAACCAACAACATATCATCCACATACAAGACCAAATAAATAACACGGTCACCAATTAATTTAAAATACACACAGTGATCTGCTTTGCTTCTGGTGAAGCCAAGTCCCCGTATAAATGTATCAAATTTCTGATACCACATCCTTGGTGACTATTTTAACCCATACAGAGACTTCTTTAACTTGCATACCATTTCTTTCTTACCCTTCACCGCAAAGCCTTCAGGTTGCTTCATGTAGATTTCCTCTTCGAGATCCCCATGAAGAAATTTTGTCTTCGCATCCATCTGTTCTACCTCAAAATCAAAAGCAACAACAACAGATAAAAGTAATCTAATAGAAGTAACCTTGGCAACAAGAGAAAAAATATCACCAAAATCAATTCCCGACACCTGGGAATAACCTTTTGCTACCAACCGAGCTTTGTATTTCTCCACCTTTCCTTCTGCATTTGTCTTCTTCTTGAACACCCATTTGCTGCCAATGGGTTTCCTTCCAGCCAGTAACTCCACCAGATCCCAAGCCTCATTTTTGTGCAAAGATGCCATTTCATCAACCATGGCCTATTTCCAGAGTTTTCCATCATCTAAATCCACTGCTTCCTTCACAGTTCTGGGATCATCATCAATAACAGACAAAGAAAAATTTGAACAAAAAGCAGATGGACTATACCTTTCTAGCTGCCTCCTTTCTCGAACTGATCTTCTCATAGCCGGAGTTTGTGGCTCTTCATATTCTGATTCCTCCTCTGTTGTAGAGTCTAATTCTTCCTCCTTTAGCTCAAACTCTAACTTCTCAGGTTCCTTTGGTTGAACTTCATGTTTAAAAACATCTTCCACCTCTCTGAACACCACATATCGATTGTACACAACCTTCCTTGTTACTGGGTTCCAAAGCTTATAACCCTTTAAACCATTCTTATACCAATAAGGATGCACTTTTCAGATTTACTATCCAACTTGGTTCTTTTCTCCTTTGGAACATGTACATATGCATCACATCCAAATACCCTCAGATGTGAAAGAGATGGTTTCTTACCAGCCCATACCTCTTGTGTATTTTTATCCTCCAACGCTGATGAAGGTGATCTGTTGACCAGGTAACATGTTGTCTCCACTACCTCTGCCCAGAATTCCTATCCTAACCCAACACCACTGAGCATGCTTCTTGCCCTTTCCATCAACATCTTGTTCATTCTCTCTGCAACTCCATTTTGTTGAGGCGTATATGGAGTAGTCATTTGTCGTGCTATACCACACTTCTTACAGAATTCTTCAAATTCCTTACTGCAAAACTCTCCACCATTATCTGTTCTCAGCAGCTTTATCTTCTTCTCTGTCTGGTTTTCCACCAGAGCCTTGAATTCTTTAAACCTGTCAAAGACTTCAAATTTCTTCTTAAGGAAATATATCCATGTATTCCTTGAGATGTCATCTATAAATGATACATATTACATATACTTACCTAGTGATGGAACCTTCACAGGTCCAAACACATCACTATGCACAATCTCTAATATATGTTTCAACCTCTTACCACCAAAGGGGAAACTCACTCGATTCTGCTTCCCATATACACAATTTTCACAAAAATAAAAATCCAGAGAGCTATTACTCATACCTTCTACCATACCTTTACCATGAAGTATTCGAAGGCCTTTCTCTCCAATATGTCGAAGATTTTGATGCCACAGCATGGTCTTCTCTCTAGAGACCACGAGATTTTCTGCTCCACTTTCAGGAGCCATAGAACTATTGCACCCATCAACAATCATGCTACCTTGCAGCTTATACAGAGTTCCAATCTGAACTCCTTGTATCAATACCAGTGCTCCCCGAATCATCTTGAAGGTATCCTTCTCGAACACTGTTTTTACACCTGCATCATCCAACTTGCTTACAGAAATCATATTTCTAGCCAATGCAGGAATATGCAGAACACCTGGAAGTGTTCTAACCCTTCCACCTTGCAACTTCAACTTTACTTTTTCATGACCAACTATTCTAACCTTCCTATCATCCCCTAAGAAGACATCACCACCATCGTATTTCTCATACTCTCAGAACCACTCTCTATGGGGAGTGAAGTGAAAGGATGCACCTGAGTCAATCAACCATGCCTCGTGATCTACATGTGTACTTGAAGAAGCCAAGTACACATCCCCACCTTCATCTGAGGTGGTTTTCACCTCTGCAGAAGGAGAATCATCAGATCCCTTTCCTTTATCAAGAGCTTTAGATTTACAATCCCTTTTGTAGTGCCCTTCCTTTCCGCATTTCTAGCACACCACCTTTACAAGTTTTCCTGGAGATTTAGATCTCCCTCTAGATTTAGATCTCCCACTCGATGACTTATTTTTTGTTTCTGTTCTGGGACCGTCCATGTACAGGCAAAGCATCACCATTCTGGCTCTCCATATTTTTCCGTCTCACCTCCTCCGTTAGCAAGGCTAAGACTATTTCATCAAACTGCAAGGCAGTTGCATTGCTACCTATTGCAATAACTAAATTATCCCACGAATCTAGTAGAGAACACAACAAACTAATGCACTTATCTTCATCTGAAATTTTAATATCAACAGATGTTAATTGACTTACCACAATATTAAATGCATTCAGATGCTCTGTCACTGAGTCTCCATCTTTCATCCTTAGGTTATACATCTTTTTCCGCAAGAACAGTTTATTCACCAGAGACTTAGATTGGTACAAAGTCCCTAACTTGTCCCACAAAGCCTTAGCCATATCTTCCCTTGATACATTTAGAAATATTGAATCTGAGACACACAATCGTATTGTGCTCTTTGCCTTCCGATCCAACTTCTTCCATTCTTCATCGGACACTCCCGTTGGTTTATTACCCAGATCTACCGCGATCCACTGATCTATATCCACCGACAGATCCGCCATCTTGAGTTTCCACAACTCAAAACTTTGACCATTAAATATATTGATCTCTATCTTTCCACTACTCGCCATCTTCTTCACCACCAAAATTGATCTCGCAGATCTCCCACTGAACAGGGTCTACCACAGGCCCGAGTTAAACCCCTCAGCAATAAAGGCATCCCCTTGAAGCCAAAACAACTCTGATACCAAATGTAGGTTTTAACCCCATACAGATAACCTGCATACAAATTCTAAAACACAGAAAATAAACAATGCGAGAGAATAACACATAAAACACATATACAGATATTTCCCCTGGATCCCAAAACCGGCACTACCAGCTTGATTTTTCATTATATTCCTTTCAATGTTACAATACATATTTATACATGCCGAAGCATCCAATACCATGGATCGAAAACCATCGCGTCCAAAAGCATGTGCGAAAATCATGCACAAAACCATAGGTGGGTCTGCCCAACCTAACATAGGGTCCAAAACCAAAAAAAATTGGGGCGCTGTCCCGAACCCCATAAATTGGGGTTACAGGTACCCCTCAAACCCCCTGTGACTCCCCCCCCTCTAACCCCCAGTTAACTACGTGGGCTAGTCGTGGAAAGAATATAACACAACCGAACAATTGCATAAAGAAATCTTATTTGCAAACTGGGATTCTCGGCTTAAAGAGGCAAAAAAGGCAACAGCAGATGCGGCAGCAACAGTAAACAGTGTCATCGAAAATATTAATGAAAATTTACATAGTGCCAACCTTGTGGCAGAATCCATTCCAGGTTTTCTTCCTAATGTAAAACAACTTGAACTACAGTGGAGACAGGCAACAGAAGAAAAAGCAGAAGCAATTAGGAAAATGACCAGGTTAAACTGGGAAGCATATTGGCGACATTTGGTGAAACCTCACAACCAGTGGATGACCCTACAATGCCTAACCACTTCTATGGAGAAAATGGTGCCAGCACTGACCGACACCGTATTCACTGGACAGTTGAAAGATGAAATCGGCCAACCGACACAGCTCAAGCCCATGACGGACATTTGCGATCTAAAGGATCAAATGCATAATAGTTAGTCACCATGCTCATTTCTATTTTGGTTTTATTTTGCATAATTTGAGGAAGGTCGTTTAAACCTCCTCAACTATTTTTGTAATAATCTATTTTTAGTTTTATAGTTTAAGTATTTAAACCCCTCTCATGCATTTAGAGAGAGGTTCAGAAATTTTATCAGAAACAATTTTCAAAACATGCACTTTTGTCCCTTTGAGGAAGTTCTGGTGAAATTAATGGAACAGGATTTATTTTTATCTGATCTAGCATCTTCTACTAAAATTTCACTTTTGTACTCTTAGATGGTGTTGAATGGACTGAAAGTAGATCAATATTGTTGAAGCACATGAGTAGGACGTATTATAAATGGTACTTTTATCTCGTAATTATTTTTACTTATGTATCAAGCAATAATTTCTCTTCAAGTTGTTTATGTATGAAAATTTGAATCCTGGTTTCCATTATTGCACTTCTGTATGATGATGATCTATATTTTATGTTGAATACATGAATAATTTCTTATGCGATATATCTTCCACAATCATTTTGGCTAACTTTTTATACGAAATGATTATTGTTAAAACCAATTCATTTCTCATGGCAATTGAATTATCTTTATTATCAATTGCCTTTAGACATTATTATAGATTGCATACATCAATTTACTCCCTGGTATAGTTATAATTAGATAGTGTTTAAATTAGGATAAAATGCATGTGATTATTAGTTTAGATTAGATTACTTCTAGCTTAAACATTACTCCAAAATATCACATATCATCCCATCAGCACAATCATAAAATAGATTTGGAAACTGGTCCCATTATCCCTAGTCGGAGCCACTACTCCAAACGGAAAAGGAGCTGCCAACCAAGGTCCAAACCGGGTGGTTTTCCCCCATGTTGAAGCAACGATTTTCGAGGCTTCAACATTTTGGCGCTAGAAGGAGGGCCTGACTATGAATGGCAAGTAAATCCAAATCAACAGGCCATTCTAAGAGTAAAACTCCCTCACCATCACCTCCAACTTCTCGAAAGCATTCCAAATCCCCTGATCCTAAGCGAGAAGTTGCAAAGAAAATTACAGAACCCATTGCTGAAATCCCAAAAAAGCCAGATCATTCTTCTTCTACCGAAGCCCCTGAAGTCCAATCTTTGATTCATAAATTACAGGGGATTTCGTTATCTCAAGAAGAATCTGAGTTATCCCAAGATAGTGTTACCTCTCAGTTTACCCCATCTCAACAGTTAACTAGAGCACAGAGTGAAAAGCTTGGAATCCCTTTATTCGAATTTCCTCTGCCAAGCCATAAGAAAGCTAAGAAAAAACCATCCAAATCTCATAGCGAGGTTCTTTCATCATCTTCATTCATTCTGTCTATACCATCACAAGATCAATCATCTGCCTTGCCACTCCAGATCGTGATTCACACAGGTACAGGAACTACATCTTCCTCTACCCAATCACCTTCAACCACTGCTACACCTTCTCCTACTCACATACCAGCAATGGCACAGAATCCTCCAAGGCCATGGACAAACCCAGGAGCTGTTAGGATGGTTGGGCCTTTACATCAATTTCCAGCTCATCCAGAGAAATGGTTACCCAAATTCAATCCTGATAATGGCCTACTAGCTGAGGAACATATAAACAATTTCATGTTGTCCATTAACTTGAATGAAGTAGTGGAAGAAGACACAGTTGTAATATTATTCCCATATACTTTACAGGGAGCAGCAGGATCATGGTACTTCTCATTACCATCAGGTTCTATTAATAGTTAGGATGCTTTCCAAGAGAAATTTTTAACTAAATTTTGGGATGATAGATCCATAGCTACCCTAATCAATGATCTCTCCAGTTTGAAAGCCTAACAGAAAGAACACATTAAGGACTTCAACTCTTGCTTCAATAAACTATTGAATAAGATACCAATGGCATCTAAGCCTAGTGATGAGGTCCAAAATGAGTTGTATATTTCTGCTCTACCGTCAAACACAATTATCTTCATTGATAGAGTTGCCAAACCAACTTTAGCTAAAAATATGAAAGAGGCAATAGCTGTGGAAAAACGCATTCTAGCTGTAGAAAAGAAAAATGCATTAGAAGAACGGAAATCTAAGAAAGTAACCTTTAGGGATGACTCTAAGAAGAAACCACCAAAATATCCTTTTGTTCTTGAAGGGTTACAGAAAGTCCTCAAGACCATATCTAACGAAATGGTCGATATTAAAAGACACGTAGCAGAGACTTCCTCTAAGAAATCTTTTAGACCATTTAAAAGGAATTCCCCTGCTGATCCTAAACCTCCAAATGCTATATCAAATTTTGAATCAGATGGAGAGGAGGACGAAGTTTCAAGAAACGAAGAACAAACGGACGATGAAGAAGTGGCATAATTACAAGGAATGTGGGATTTTATCCTTCCCAATGAAGAAACTCAAGAAGCATTGTCTGTCGCTACCTGAAGTAAAAACCCTGTTGAATTGTCACAAACAAATTCAAAGTAGAAGGCTTCAATGCCACCTCCCAGGGACAAAGCAACAGGTAAGAAATCTTCACCAAAATCCACTCAAACTACTCCTACTCAATTGGATTCTTCACCTTCACCTAAAACTCTGATAGTTTCTGATGAAATGGAATATAATATTATTGATGATATGAAGAAAACTAGGGCAAACATCACCTTTCATCAGCTTTTCAAATTGAAGCATCAGCAGAAGCTACTTCTTAAAGAACTCAAAACACTACCTACTGTGTTGCTTCCTACCGTCGTGATCTCACAAGCCACCCAAGAAATGGGAAGGCCCCCTAGCACCTCTTTAAACAAGATTGATCCAACCAACATCGCTCTAATTAGGGGAAGATATAAATCTCATACTCCTCCATTTCTCCTTACTTTTGAAGTCTTTAATAAGAACTTACACAACTGTTTAGTTGATTCAGGAGCTTCATCTAACATCTTACCTAGAACAGTTTGTGCAAAGTTGAATGTTTAGCCTCATCAATCTGTTGTACGAATAGTGCAGTTGGACCGATCTAAAGTCGAAGTTGTTGGGGAACTTAACCAAGTAACCATTAGATTTTCCTAAAATCCTAAAGTTTGTCAAGTCATTGACATACTTGTAGTTGATATTCCTGAGTTCTATGGCTTAATCCTTAGTAGAGATTGGTTAAAAAAACTTCATTGTTATTTTACAACTGACTGGTCTCACATGTGGCTTCCCTATAATGGCAAGCCAAATCAAATAAGGGTTGATCGCGAGAAACATCAAAAGTACATAGTAATAGAACTAGAAGGAGAAAATGAACTAGTCATGTATAGTAACAATATCATTGGAAACTACTCTGTAGAATCATTTCTAGGGAATTTCAATGCTCACACTTCACCTTTCTTAGAAAACTCTATTGTATCTCAAGTCAAAAATTATTCCCAAACGGACACTTCTAAATGTGTAAATTTTGTAGATAAACCTTAATTAGATCTTTATTTTGGAAATTATTTTTTGATGGATCTAAATCCAATGGAGCAGGAGCAGGATGCATATTAGTAGGATAGAATAGGGAAATAAAACCAAGCTTGGTAGTGTTTTTGAGTTTTCATTTCATTTATTTTATTGGAATTTTCATTTGGTGGTGTAGTAAGAACTACCTCGTTCACTAACCATTGGCAGGAAAATATACAAGAGAATGGACGTTAATGAAGGAGGAAGACAAGTGGAGTTTCGAGAACTACGATTTGAGGTCTGAAATCAATTCTTCTTACTTTGTTTTTTAAATTTCAGATTTCAAATGAATAAATAATTTCAATATTCTTGTTGGACACCTAATCCTCTAAGTGTTGGTGTGGAAGCTAAACAGCCAAAGGGAGTCTAAGGGACCACTTGGAATATGAAACCAAAGGTCACTTCTATGTATTATAAATATTTATCATGTGAATAAGATATGCAATTCATTGATTTATCATTCATATTTTGTTCAGATTCCATGTATGTCTAACATGGTATTAGAGTGGGTGATTGTTGGTCCTGCTCCATTTTGAGCCATTATTTTCCTATCATTATTCTTTACTTTCTGAATCAAATAGTTTAGTGTGTGTGTGTACGCTACTCTAGGCGTTGTAATGAAGTGAAGGTTGGACTGTGTGATTGTGTGTTGAAGAGTATGATACGCTGAAGGATGATGATGTTGTGCAATGGCTTCCTGGGGGAGCGTAGAATGTGTGTTGGCTTCGTGCATATGTTGGTATGTAATTTTTCAATTGTACATTGAAGTTTTTGGACGGTCGATGAAGTTTTTGGTTCATTGAAATTCTTTGATGACTGTGTGTTGTCCTGGTTGAATAGGCCAATAATTTTGTGTTTTTAAATGTCGAGTGTGAATGAAGGTCGATACATGCTTTGAGTTTCAGTTTCTTTCAATAGACATATGTAATGGCATGATGGTGGTATCATTCAACTTTACCTTACCGCAGCCTTGAGATACCTACTTTAAGTTATTTAGAGGACAGATCATTAGTGTGTAGTTATTCTTTGAAAACCTGGCATACAAAGATTCTAGGCTTTCCATTTTGCATATTACAGTCATAACCTTGTGGTTAACTTCTGCACAGTCGACTCATATACAACGTTGTCTCCGTCCTACGGCCCATATACAACATTGTCTCTATCCTGCGGCCCATATACAATGCCTTTTGTCTCCATATACGCTTTTTGTGTATTCATTGGTATTCATTGCCTCCACCTGCAGCTCTTTTAATGTTGTATGTTGCAACGCCATAATGCCATACCACCAGTCATAATGCCATATCGTATTCATTTAACATTGTCTCTATATACAACGTGGTTTTTGTTGTATACCATTGTTTGCAATAACTATACAATTGATGTCTTCTAGTGTTCTGTTTGGAACATTGTGGTCTTGGCCTCCATACGCACAGTGCTCGACAAGCATAAGAGAACCCTCCACAAAGGTCGATAGCCATTCCAGGTCTTCAAAATGAAGAAATATTGATAACCTCACATCCAAAGTTGACCGATGCACAACCTCCTGCATCCTGGAAGTCAAGTCCATTCAATCCAAATCACTAATTGAGCTCCTCAAGCTTCCATCGCGATAAAGAGAAGCTGATTCTAGTCCTATCTTCTCTCTTCTTCGAGATGATTCAAATTCAGCACTGTCAAAGAATTTGTCTAGAGCAGTTTTTATTTTATCTCCAATTTAGAACTTAGCAGTACCAACTGAAGCCTTTGGGTTCACATTATCTAGGTCAATTATTTCTAACTGTCCAGTTATGGATTTTGGCATCAAATTTCCTAATGTAGTTCTTTTCAAATCTGTTTCTGAAACAGCAACAACATTTTCCTGAGCTACTTGAACATGAACCCATGTTAAGTGTGCTTCCCATCAAGGGCCTGAAAATCTATTACTTGAATCCTACCAAACTTCTGGGCATCCTCGCTAAAACAAGAAAATAATACACTAATAAATCCTGGATCTAGCAACTGATACAATCCATGTGTATGCTCATCAATATATGAAGGAAGGACAGTAATATGTGGATGCGAAGGGACTTTAGAGGTCAACCAAATCTACCTCCACGTTAGTACATTAGTATCAATGTGTGGAGTTGAATGTTTCATTTCTCTCAGCAGAAACTGTATTTCTCTTCAACATTTGCTATTTGGCGAAATGTAGAGATGTGATATCATGTTAAGGTAATGCCAAGTGTGAATATTCTTGTCGAGTAGGAAGAACCACACTACTTGAACTCCCAACTTGAACATATGCATTGTACTACTGACGAGTTGAAGCTTGATCATATAATCCATTCAAAAGTAAGGGGTCAAAACCTCCAAAAATCGTGTTGCTTTGATTGGAAAGATTGCTTGCCGACTCAACCAAAGCAAGATCCCATCCATCCTTCCCATTTTCAGCTAATGGGGTTTGCCAAGATGAAGTCGTCCCATTTGATTCAGGTCCCTCACAAGTTAAAAATGTTTCCCAATTGTTTGAGATAGATGATGTGGCTGAGGAACCAGTGAATAAGGCTAATGCAAATTTGTTTTCCTGCTCTTTAGAAGAAATAGGTGCCTCACTCAGATTTATTAAGTTAGGTTTCTTCTCCTCTTGCTTTGGAAAATTTGATTTCTCAACTTCTTCCTTTGTGGCATGTGCACGCCCTCCAGGTTGTGATCTTCTTATTCAAACATCACCCAACTATTTGCTCGGGCCGCACAATAATGTTGGATAGGTGACAGCATTTTAGAAAACATTGACTGAAGAAAGATACTCTCGAAGCTCTCGAAGCTCTCGAATATTTTGTATGCTTTTGAACAGGCATTTTTGCACCATTGAAGTTGCTTGGCTCTTTGGCTTTAACAGTGGGATCGTGATTGTTAGACATAAAATGCTCGTTGAAATTTGAATAAATTGAAGAGAAAATAGTACCCGGGTAGATGATAGTGATGTGGATGGTGTAGTTTATTCACATGAGAGCTTGGATGTACTTTTAAAATGTGTTGAATGTTACCAGCAACCAGAAAGCAGTATAGCTTCAAGGATTTCCCTACTATAATTAGGCACATTTAATTTGAAAAATATTGCATTGTTAGCTATCTTCCTTTACAATTACATTTGTGGTCATTTATTGACTTGAATTGTTTGAATAATGAAAAAAATTCATGGACTATTGGAGTTATTAGGAACTCTAATTGTGTCCACGAATGACAACACAATCGAAATCAAAAAAACTACTCTTGTTGACATTCAAACTTGTCTACAACATACACAGGAAAAGGTATAATTTTTGGAACTTGAATCTCAGCTTCAGCAAGAAGAATTACAGCAGTGGAGTCGACATTCTGAACCTCTTTCTGTTCAGAACATTGAAACAAACTCTCATAAGACAAAAATTGATTCAGATCCAGTGCAAAATGAAGTCGCAGTTGTACATGCAGATGCAGAAATTCAGCGTGCACTTCCCAAGTCGGTCATCAGACCTTGGGAAGAGCTTGTCCATAACAGGCACAGAACGGGTCTTGGATATGATAAGGAGGTTTCCTTTCATATTCCATATTACTCAAAGCCCATTCAGTTTCAGAGTGTTGGATTTCTTCATAACAATTCACCTTCAGTTGTTCCAGATTCTGCTCCTCTTCCACAGCAATAACAACAGATTGTGAAATGCCAACACTGTGACCAAGTTGACCATATGAAAAACAATTTTGATCTTCATCCATGTAGGAACTGTCATAAAACTAGTCATTCTTCACCTAGATGCTTCAAAAACAAGCCTCCTGCAAGAAAAAAGATTCATTTTGGATGGATTGCTTCTTAGCAATGGGCATCAACAGCCAAGAAGATATTTCAGTCACATGTCTGAACTTGTTCTAGAGTATTGAACAGTCTTGCAGTTGAGTTTTCTCCATCATCTCACCTTGTATCTGACAAGGGGGGAAGTGATGGCCATCTACAAGCTTCAAAGCCACATCAAGCAAGCCTGAGCCACAACCTACCATACCAGGTTCAGAGTTGTAGCTAGAGACAAAGATGCCCCTGAGCATGCCTTCAGTTGGTGATGCCTCTTCAAAGAATTAAGGACACTTCCTCTAGCAGAAGACTTCAGCTTCTTGCCAGTTTTGGAAGAGTTCTAGGAATTGCATTAAGCATTCGAGAGTTGGTGGTAATCCTTAAACCATCACAAGTTGAGACCTCCCTTTCATGGTTGAACATTTCCCTCTTCAAAACATCAGGTGCACTTCCTCTAGCAGAAGACCTCAGCTTCTTGCCAGACCTGGAAGAGTTCTGGTAACTGCACTAAGCATTCTAGTGTTGGTGGTCATCCTTAAACCACCTCCCTTAATACCAACATTTCAGAGAGCACATTCAGCCTAGTGTTGCCAAGCATTTTTTCACGTTTTGTATTACAACTCTCTTCTTGGACTCATACATAACCCTTTGGATTAAAGTGGGGAATGTTAGACACCTAATCCTCTGACAATTCCTTATTATGCTCTCTTCTTGTCCTTTGTTGCGACTTGGAAGATTAGAGAGGAAAATTGGATAAGTTAGCTTTCTAAAATTTACTTCATAATAAAATTCATAGATTTGGAAAAAATGACTAAGAGATCTAAATTTATTATTAATTATAACTTTCCTTAAAATTTGATCTCCAATTTTCGAATAAATTTGTGAAAAAAATTCTAAACTAAATTTTTTTTATTTTAAATAAAAACTAAAAATAAAATTAAAAAATAAAAATAAAAAATAAACTAAAATAAACAAAAATATATATATAGCATACAAAAATACACCAAACATAAATAAGACTTTGAAAATAAAGCAATAAAAATGAAAAAAAATAAAATAATAAAATAATATATATATATATATATATATATATATATATGTGTGTAATAAAACAAAAATCCACCTAATTCACATATATACTAATACATAATTAAAAAATACAAATAAAAACATATATATATATATATATATATATATATATATATATATATCACCAATAAAAACAAAACATATATAATAAAACAAGAGCTATGTGATGGCCATGTCAACTCCTTTTTCTTTTTTGCACATTGTTACCATGTGGCATTTGTTTATTGTGCAAGAATTCATATTTCAAAAAAATCTAAAAAAAAAAATTATTAAAAAAACACAAAAACAAATGCTTAATATAATATTCAATTTAATAATAAAAAATTAAAATATATTTGATACCAAAATCAAAATGCAACATTGTACATAAATTATAATAATAAAGATATAAGAATTACCACATAAGACAATATTGTACTAGTCTAGATCTATCTTGACTCCTAATCTACCAAGTGCAAAGAGGGATTAAATAAACATTTTATTTTTTTTATTTTTTATTTTTTTTGTGTAATTTTAACTAAGTTGAAATGTTTATATAACACAATAAGACACGATAAGTGACACTTTCAATTTCTAGTGACTTTCAAATTCCATTTTTAATAAATTAAACTAACGTATTGTCGAATTAAATAATGTAAATATAAAAATAAAATCCAAACAAAACTACCTTTTGTCACCCAAATCATCCTTAGTCAACATTAATGACCTATCAAAATGACATTTTCTAGTGATAAGTATATTCATGGAATCACTTGAATGCTTATATGGTCATTGATAATGAAGGATTGTAACTTCATTCTAATTGCCTTGTTTTTTATTTGATTCACAATTAGCTTGTTATAATGAAGGATGTGATAGCAATTAAATTTAGTAAACTAGAAACATGATTCAAAGAAAAATTGAATTGAGATGCAAGTCCCTTGGACTAGCACCTTTCTGAAGATATCTTTTAATGATTTTTTGAATCACCAACAATTTGTATCTTTGTGATCACATTGCTCCAAGCTAGAGAAAGAATTTGCAAGAGGCCATAAGATTTGGCTTAGTAATTTCCTTCCCAACCTTAAAGAAAGAAAAAGATACATTTGTCTTTTGGAATGAAAATACCCTACCCTCACCTAGTCGGCTCAAAAACTTTTATCTCTGAAATTAACTTGGTCAAAAACATTAAAAAAATAAAAATAAAATAAAATAAAATCTTCCATTATTTATACGGTCAAACCATTGTTGCAACATCCCTATATGTCACTGCCTAAACGCAATGACCTAACAATCACCAATAAAATCAAAACATTAAAAAGATAAAAATCAAAAATATAAAATAATAAAACTCAAAAAAAATTAAAAATAATAAAAACAAAAACCAAACAATGCATTAAAAAACAAAAGAGCAAACAAATGATAAACTACAATAAACCAAAAACGAACATAAATAAGCCCACGGAAGTCTGAGGATATGAAAATCCATTATATAAAACAGACGAGGGAGGAATAAAAACGAATTTCACAAACAATATACACGGCGTTGGTTTATGCGACTATGGCAAATGCAGCCTTCGATCCAAGTCGCAGGTGAGCTTCGGAGTTAATCAAAACCTTTGAAATAAATAAACCACCAACTGTTTTAATTAACAAACCACCGTCTGAGCTTTGGTGCGATGCTTAAAATCATAGTTTGTTTAACGAAATGGCGATGGATGGTTCCCTCATGAGAAACTCGTCCATGTTAGTTCAGAGAAAGACCCAGTTGAGATTAGAGTGCAGGGACAGTGTACTATCAATTGTATGATTTACTGAGTTGTAAATATCATGCACGCAATCAGAGAAAGACCTATGTTTGGATTGTGCAGTTTTGGAAGCATGGATTCCCTTTAAATACGAGCTATTCATCCTAGGAACTGCGCAAGGAAATAAGGACTTGGAGAGCTACAGAATAGGCTAAGGATTTGGCTTGAGCTATCTTGTGAGCTGAGAGTTTATTATACTTGTGTAGGGATTGTTCTTGTGAGAACAAGCATTGTATTCTCATCTTGGATTTCTGATTAATGCAATATAGATAGTAGGGGTTTTGAGCTTTGGCTTTCCCTGGATACATATTGTGTTATGTTCCATTGATTTGTCTTCTTCTTGTTCATATTGTTTTCATCGATCTATTGTCTTCCGCTGGTTAAAAGTAGAAGTAGATTCTTGTCCTGTGCTTTCGTAAATTGCATGAGCTTATGAATATATAGGAAATTCTAAAATTATTTCTACATATATTAGATGAAGATAGATTGATCACCTATCTCCCTCAATAATCTTATATTTTATTGTAGATTAGTGCTAAGCTTTTGCAGGTTCAAGGATAATCAAAGAAAATCAATTTATGCATAAGTGATTTTTGAAGACTAGATTATTTTCAGAAGAAGAATGAAGAAATCAAGTTCATCATATACATTGCTACTCTTTCATTTTCCTCTCTTTTTCTAAGCTTACAGTCAATCCATTAATTTCCATCTTCCTATAATACTAGATCATGATTTCAAAACCATTTTCCCTTTGCAAGTCTCATACTTTCCTGCCTCACTTACATTTCATCCCTAACCCATGAATAAAATCACTCAACTCACTTACATGCTTACTTACCCCATTGTACTTTTCCTTTTCCTAAATAAATTATGCTTGATAAGAGAAAATATTTCATCTATGATCCTTTATATCATTACTTTATGCTCGTGTTAAATGATGGAGTAGGCATTAAGACCCTCCTTCTAACAAATCTTGACCCATCGACTTCAACACATTATATGGGTTTGAGACTAGAGTTCTTTTTAGTGCCTTGAGGCTTGCATGCCTTCATGGCAAGTTCTTTCGCCAATAAATAGTGGGAATACATCAATGTCCCATTTTTGTTGGATTTTCTAGGTGACTCAACTTCAACTCATTTATTCGTACCTAGTAAGATGTACTTGAGCATATTGAGTCTCATTGACATTAATGATGAGTAGTCTTGTGTCTATTAATGAAATTCATTACTGGACGTTAATCCAACAATTTCTTTCTATGTTTGACATCAACAAAATTTAAGCACATAGAAAATAATTATGCCACGATACAGATATGAATGAAGACTTTACGATTTTAGCAGCTTGCAGTAGTGTTATAATAAATCAAGATTCAGTTTCAGAGTTCAACAACAATATCTTAGTTCCAACGATAATAAGTCATAAAGATTCCAATTTGAGATCTCACCCTCTATTCCTACAGCCAATAGGAAAATAAGCAGCATATAAAATTCTTTCACTTCACATTTCATGATGCAACAATCACAACCAAGATCTCTCTTTTTTTTCCCAAGAGAAAAATCCGTAATTTCCATTGATTTCAGAAAATTACATATTGTAGATGCTAAACGCATATGCAGAAGTG
Organism: Pinus tabuliformis; assembly: GCA_031772625.1. Taxonomy (NCBI): domain Eukaryota; kingdom Viridiplantae; phylum Streptophyta; class Pinopsida; order Pinales; family Pinaceae; genus Pinus; species Pinus tabuliformis. The sequence continues at coordinate 1,175,609,188 of CM062813.1, forward strand.
TGGGAAAAGCCACTTACAATAACAATACTTCAAGAGAAGTATACCAAAAAAGCCCATAAACTGGGTAGCAAGTATGAGTATGAAAATCCCAAACCAGTCTGCAGAAAGCAGAATTGTAGAGGACACCCATACCCAACACAACAAAACAGCAAAATAAAGCAAAAAAATGCCTGAGGAGAGAATAAGATACAGAAAAACAGCCACCCAAACCAAGAAGGAGAGGCACGACATGAGGAAAGAGTAGCCAGGGTAGCCACTCCTCCCCTGCCCCCTCAAACTCTCCACCTGAACCAGAGACTGTATACTGCCCCAAGCTTCCTCAACCGCCTGCAGCAACCCCAGCAAAAAACAGCCATGTTGAAGCGGCCCGAAACCATGCAGAGAATAACACCTCCACACCCCAGTTCCCTCAACGCTTCAACAAACCGCAAAGGAAGGCCAGCGAGCCACCAAAAAAGGCACCATCTGCCACAGAAAAGGAACCCATCCGGTCCCAACCCGAGCAGAGGCGAAACAGGGGGCAGAGGCGGCTAGGGCAGCCACCTCGCCCCCATGAAGAGTAAAATCTGAGGACCAAAAAAATATCCCGCTCCAGTACCGCAGCTCAGTGCAAAAAGAAAACCAAAAGACCAGCTCCTTTGATGACCGCCAAGCAGAGTCTCACGGAATGAACGAGCAGAGGGCCGCCGAACCCCTCAAGGCACAGACACTTGCCTCAGCCGCGCAACACTAAGCGAAAAGATGCCCCGGAACACTTCCGTTCAGAGCCCAAGACGAGCGGACAGAAACGCAGAGCCGGAGCCGAGGACAAAGGATACGGGACAGCAGGAGGAAAAGGAGCCGAAGAAGAAGCGTGGCCTCAGGCTATGCAGCTTTCTTATAGCAAGTTCACAACCAAGATCTCTCATATGCATAACTTATTGAATTTATATGTAGGTGGAGGTATGTTGTTTTCTAATCTTTAATCATTAATTAATTTAATGACAAAATACATGTATTTGGAAAATTTCCCCATGCCACATTGTTTTTCTCATTTTTCAATAACAGAAAACACCTTCAATTGCGGGGGGGGGGGGAATATTCATCACCATTTTTCCATATCACATAACATTATATATTGTTGACCAACATGCTTCTCCCAACTTATTGATGATGTTCTTTGTTCCAAAGATGGTTATGTTTTAAAAAGTTTCAAATCATGAGCAAGGATCGATTGATATATATATGAATGGATCTTCATTGTGAATGTATTGTCAAGTATTCTTGGTAGTGGCAAGAAGAAGAATAAAAGAAAAGTGTTGTCACACAAGAATCAACATTTTAAGTACTCATGGTTTCCACACAAGAACCAACCATAAGAGTTGCCACTTAGATATCTTTCAGAAATAAAAGACTCTCAACAATAACAATTTCTTGAGAAAAAAAATGACGAAAACTTTGAAAGTCTTAGAGGTATCTCAAATTCACAAAAATGATTTGTTGACAAATCTTGCACACCTCGGGACTACAAAAAATAAGATGACTTCAATCCATGAAAATCAATGCAAAGTTGCATGAGGACATGCAACATCTTCAGTTGGGGGGAATGTTGGGTCTCCAAAATGTCATCCATTTCACCCTCTTTTCTTTCATTTTCCTTCAGTATTTACCATATTCTGCAACTCCATAACCATGCACTAAGACCATCTTCATAATTAAAAATGGGTTTATCAATTATTTTTCCAATACATTTATTTTGGTATTTTTAGTGAATTTACGGTTAAATATTAGAAAAATAACATGTATTCACTTATATATAAAAGTCATACGAGTTTTGTGATGTGTGTATGCATATTTGAAAGTCATACGAGTTTTGTGATGTGTGTATGCATATTTGAAGATTCCAACACAATCATATTTGGCCTCTAAGTTTCAAATTCGAATTTCCTCTTCAAACTCTTGAAGATTTGAGGAAGATTTGAGATCATTGATCAAGCTCGTGTCATGGAGAGATCATTGATCAATCCCATGTCATGGAGAAGAATCGTGGAATTCTTCATAGGTGTGTCCTATCAAATACATGAGAGATTTTTGAAAGGATATGAAGGGACGATAGTTTATGGATGTTAACACATCATTGTAACCACATGAGATATTTGTGGATCTCCATTTATGAATTAGTTATCTTAGTTTTTGTATAAATAGGAGCGTGTGTTGAGTTTGGGAATATTAAAGCTATGTTTATCCTTGATGTTATGAATATTATTGATGTTAATACAATCCTTTGATATGGTTATGCTTTCATGATGAGATTTGGTGTTTGATTAATAACTTCTTGAACTTTCCACCTCTCATGCACTTCATGATGGCCACTTGATGAGTATGAGTGTATTTTAGTGTTTCATTTCTGCAATATAGATTAGTTTCTTTTATGTTCATTTTCTGCAAAGTTTATTTCAAGTCTTTTGATTAGATGTTTCATTTTCTATGCACGTTATTTATGTTCTTTTATGCTCATTTCATTTAAGTTGCTTAGTTTCATATTCATAGATAATTTGATAGTTATGATTGGCTTTATTTAGTATGTACACATCAGTAATCTCAATATGCTTTAAGAAATTTAATTTCAAGTCATTTGCTTTCAATAGATTAGAATTGCTTTCAAGTTCAATAGATCAAATTCATTTCCGAGTCTAACAGAATTATTTACCTTTATGTTTGATAGAATAGAATTTCAAAAAGATTTCATAGTATAGTTTTAGAGTAGCTTGTTTTTTCCAAGTTCTAAATTCGATGCTTTGCAGTGCTTGAGAAAGAATGTGTGTGTGCTCATTTAAATATTTTCATTAATTGTTTTTCTTCGAGTCTTGCAATCATTTCGATAAGTTAATTTCCTTTTTGATTGAGCGTTAATTTCCTATCATATATTGTGCAAGTGTACTTCAAAAGTATATGAACTTGGATTGACATTTAATGCAAGTAATTTGACTCAATTAAATTACCCAACAGTAGTATCACCTGTGTAGTGTCCACCAGTTGGTATGTCGTGAAGATCTTTTAATACCCTTTCCAAATATGGTGCTTCCATTCATCTGAGCAGGACCCCATTGTGATGTTTTTGAAAAAACACACCATGTACCAACTAATATGATAGAGCTTTGAGTTGAATATCCCTATTTTGTTGTGTTGATAAGTGTGAGTGAAAGGTACCATGCTCAAGATATTGTCACACATATGAGTATCAAGACGTGCTTGCATTGGTGGAGGTAACTTGTTCAACATTATACATTTCGATTTATTGTTCCCACATAGAAAATTCTTCTTTTGGTTTATTATTTGCTTATGTTGTGAGCTGGAAAATGTTGGAACTAGGGTCACTACTGGGGGGGGGATGAATTAGTAGTGATAACAATCACACAAATTTAAAACTCTTTCTCAAATATATTAATCAATTCATAACTTAACAAATAAGCAATTGATCCAAACTGGATCCATGAAAATTATTAGAGTTCTATGATTGTATCAAATCATGACAGACTTCAAAAACTTGTGAACAAGAGCTATCAAGAAGGACCTCTGGACAGTGGTAGTTTGTAGCCAGCAAGGAACGACGAGGACCTTGGTCAAAGCACGCTGACTGAGCCCCATGGACACTGCACAGGACACAAACTAGTAGTTAGGAAGTCCGGATCAGAAAACGGAGATCGTTTCTGATGTGAGATTAGCGCTAAGCCCCTCGAACTGGAATAGCCCCGAGCGCTCGGTCACAAGGGAAGCCAGAAAACTGTGGGAAAATTGCTAAAGCGAAAGGCGGGTCCCGCACTCCAAAACCGGCAGAATATCGGAGGCGTTTTGGGTAGTAAGCGGAATTGTCAGGAGACCCGACGATGCCATATAGCAAATGACGTGTGTCCGACAGATGAGAGAGAAAATCGCCTCTCATCGCGGGCTAACATTCAAGCAAGTCAACCGCGCGATAAGAGCGAACATCGTAGGATCTGGGGGCTCCAAATCTAACGATGGAGATTGCACCCGATGAATGACTAGATCTGGAGGGAGAAATGAGATTTGGCACATAAAGGTTGAAGTCCGATTGGACCGCTAAGTTGGTGGATGAATCATTACACAGAGTAACTGAAATACCGAACCGTTTGAGGAGGAGTTGACGTAGTTCATGAGAGGACAAGTGGCCACTTCCCTGTGAGATGTTACACAGTGACGATGATGCAGAGGTAGGGAATTCCAAGCGAACAGCAGCAGGCAATCCAAAGGGGTGGAAGAGGAAATGAACAGTCATGAGACGTATTGGCTTTAAGCCATGAACGCACAGATAGAGAATAGAAGCAAGCACTATAAGAAAGAAGAGGACAGTGAGAAAGGAAGAAGGAGACAGTGAGACAGAAGAGACAGAAGCAGACGCAGAGAGCCGAGCTGACCTGCAGAGCTAAGGTAGCATCGAGCAGACAGAAGGCTTGAGAGGTTCAAGCAATCCTTGTGAGGATATCTGTCGGGAATTGAGTACCAAATTTGACTCATCCCATCAAGACCAGTTGAGGTCGAGACTTGGTAAGGGGTAGTCTATGCACTCTAGTGGCTTGGGGAATCCAAGAACCACCCTACTAAGCACCATTTGTTTCAAGAGACTCAATTTGAGCTCCTCATTGTAAAAACTCTGCTTAAAGACATAATAAAAGAAGGCCACCACTGAAAGTTGGACCGGAGACGTAGCCCAGGAGGATTGGGTGAACTCCTTATTAAATTTTGTTGTGTTTTGTCTTGCTTGTTGTATTTCTCTTACTGTTTTCCATTTTCCAGTGTCTGTGTATTTTTCAATCTTATCGATCCGTTGCTTAAGATAACATAGACACACACCAGCACATGAATCTGTAATACCTTCATTCATTAATTCATTAATTGAGATCACTCACGAGTGATTTTCAGATCAAGTGGTATCAGAGCTCTAGGTTGTTAAGGTTAGACAAGCTTGTGTTGGATTTAGTTGTTGAATCCTAACTAGATCAAAGCTCAAAGTAGGACAAGGAGAGTTGGTCAAAATTAATCCTGAAATTGGGAGAGTCTATCCTCAGAAGACAATGTCAAAGGAAGGTTCTATGGGGCCAGACCCTCAATTCATAGATAGTTTCCTAGCCATAAGGTCCATGGTAGAGGAAATGTATAAGGACTTTAGAAAACATAAGGATGAAGATTCATCAGGCTCCAAACAAGACAAAGGAGAAGATGAGTCTCTCCTCCATGACCACTCAAAAGGCAAAGGGAAAGAAGAAAGCTTTCTCACACCTCCTAATAGCCCTGAACATAAAAAGAAGACATCTTTGATTAAACTAGATGTTAAATTTGATTTACCTATATATGATGGAGAGTTGAATGCAGAAAAGCTGGACAATTGGATTAGACAAATTGATGTTTATTGTAGAGTGCAGAGTACTGATTGAAACAAGAGCAAGATTCAGCTAGCAAGCCTACGTCTTGGAGGCACTGCCTTGTTTTGGTGGGAAGGCAGGACCCAAGTTGACATGAAGAGACATGATAAGACCATTTCTGTCTGGAGTGAATTTGTTTCTACAATCAAAAAGCAGTTCTACGCATTGGCCTACATGCAGCCAGCCATGATGAGCTGGCAAACTCTTCAACAGTTGAAAGGGAAAAGTGTACAAGGTTACACCAAAGAATTTAGGAAGGGAGCATTGATTCTAGGAATCTCATTAGAAGTACATTGGTTAGAAGGAGACTCTGTTGAAGTACATTGGTGGTCTACACAGCTACATGAGGCACACTATCCTCATGTTTAATCCCACTAGTATAGATGAGGTATATGTTCAAGCTACTCATCTAGAAGCTAGAGGAAAGAATGGAAGACCAGAAGTTGGGGGATCATCCCAACCCATTGCAAGCAAGAATAAGGAGAAAAGAAAACAGAAATGGAAAGCAAGGAAGGCTAACGCTGCAGAGAAGACCAAGGCTTCATGCACTCACTGTAAGAAGGATGGGCATGATGATGAGCACTGTTGGATTCTGCATCTGGAGCTAAGACCTAATAATTTCGAGGGCAAGAAGAAGAAGACTACTGCAGCTATTCAGAAAGATTTGGGGTCAGACTCAGGAGATGAAACAACTATTGCAGCCACAGGTATAAGAGGTAAGAATTCTGAAGCATCTACTAGTAATTCTGCACAATCTACTATTGATGAAGAAAATGAGAGAAAAAGGCATGAGCTTTTCCATATTCGAGTTATTTCCAAACATCAAAAGATTGATACTTTGTTTGATAGTGGCTCACAAGTAAATTTAATTTCTGAAGCAATTGTAAAGAAGTTGGGATTAGTGACTACACCTCACAAGAAACCATACCCATTAGGATGGTTAAATGACAAAGCACAACTACAAGTGACTAGACAATGCAAACTCAAGTTTTCTTTTGGGTCAGCATTTGTAGATGAGGTTGAGTTAGACATAATTCCTTTGGATATATGTGGAATTGTTTTAGAAAGTCCTTACTTGTATGACAGAAAAGCTATCTTCTATAGAGCTGAGAACAAGTATCTACTTGTTAAAGATGGAATCGAATACTTTGTAAGAGCTCATAAGCTCAAGAATAATTATACTCTCATAAACTCAGGGCAGATGAAACGAATGATAAATTCATGTAAACAATTCTTACGAATGGTTGTAAAGGAAAAGAAACCTAATAAAACCAATGTATTTGAGGGTTGTAATGCTAAACAGCAAGTTGATTTAGAAAAAGTTGTTTCAGAGTATGATATCTTGTTTCAAGAACCTAAAGGTTTGCCACCCAAAAAGGAAATAGTGCATGATATTATTTTGCAGCAAGATGCTCCATTTCCTAACATTGGAATGTACAGGTTGTCCACTTTAGAGAACGCAAAAATCAAGAAGCAGGTGCAGGAGTTGCTCGAGAAGGGGTTCATCAAACCTAGCACATCACCATCTTCGTCACCAATCTTTTTGGTGAGAAAGAAAGATGGCTCGTGGAGAATGTGCATTGATTACCGAGCACTGAATAAGATAACAATCAAAAATCGTTATCCCCTTCCTTACATAGATAATCTGTTAGATCAATTGAAAGAAGCTGTTTATTTTTCCAAGTTAGACTTGCGTAGTAGATATCATCAAGTCAGAGTAGCAGAACAAGATGCATGGAAGACTGCTTTCAAAACAAATCAAGGATTGTATAAGTGGATGGTTATGCCTTTTGGCTTAACTAATGCTCTTGCTACTTTCATGAGATTAATGAATGATGTACTCAGAACTTTTCTTAATGATTTTTTTATTGTGTATCTGGATGAAATTTTGATATTTAGCAAAACATGGGAAGAACATTTAAAGCATGTCAAGCAGACACTACATGTTTTGAAAAGAGAAAAACTTCATGTTAAACTCTCAAATGTGAATTTGGAAAAACATCTCTGAATTATTTGGGACATATAGTAGGGGGTGGTGAATTGAAGAGAGATCCCTCTAAAGTGGCAGTCATTGTGAACTGGCCTAAACCCAAATCTGCTACAGAAGTTAGGAGCTTCTTAGGAGTAACACAATATTGGAGAAAGTTCATTTATAACTTTTCCTTAATTGTAGCTTCCTTACATGCTTTAACAAGATTGAACAAGGTGTTTCAGTGGGGAGGAAAACAGCAGAAAGCCCTCGACACCTTGAAAGAAAAGATTAGTACAGCACCTATACCAGCACTGCCTGATCTTCAAAGACCATTTGAGATCCAAATGGATGCCAATGACTATGCCATGGGAGCAGTGTTGACACAACACGGTAAACCCATATGTTATCATTCTGAGACATTTCATTCTGCAGTCGTTAACTATCCTACATATGATAAAGAATTGTATGCATTAGTACAGAGTGTGAAAAAGTGGAAACGTTAGTTAATGGGCAAAGAGACAATAATACATACTGATCATCAACCACTTCAATATCTACACTCAAAAACTAAGTTGCAGCAATCAAGACACTATAGGTGGATGGGTTTTCTACAACAGTTTCATTTGGTCATCAGATATAAAAATGGCATACACAATAAAGTTGTAGATATGTTATCTAGACCCATTATAAATGCATCCACTATACTTAAGCATAATTTTGTGTTACATGAGAACTACATTGAACAATATGCTCAAGATATAGATTTCAGAGATGTATATGCAACTTTAAGTCAAGGCAAACGAGTAGAAGAATTGGATTATCATATAAAGGACCGACTCCTATATCATTGTGGGAAGCTATGCATTCCACAAACTGAAAGAGTAAAGATAATTGGAGAAGCACACTTTTCTCTAATATCAGGTAACTTTGGGGTAAGTAAAACAGTTGCACAGTTGCAAAGATTTTGTTATTGGCCAAAAATGAATGAGACAGTTTCTAGATATGTAAGAGGGTGTACTATGTGTGCTAAAAGCAAGCCCAGTGACAGAAAACTAGGCATGTACACTCCATTACCAATTCCTTCTCACCCTTGGGAAAGTGTTTCCATGGATTTTGTTAGGGGACTGCCTAAATCTAGGAAAGGTCATGATTATTTGTATGTTGTTGTGGATAGGTTTAGCAAAATGTGTATTTTGATACCTTGTAATAAACAGATTATAGTTGAACAAACTACAAAATTGTTCTTTCAACATGTATGGGTTCATTTTGGATTACCCACTTCCATTGTATCTGATCGAGACACCCGATTTGTGGGGAAGTTTTGGTAAAGTCTGTGGGAACTGATGAACACCAAACTAAAGAAAAGCACAGCTTTCCATCCACAAACCGATGGCCAGACAGAAGTAGTCAACAGGACAGTGATCCAGTTGCTCAGAGGATATTGTAACAAGCGTCCTAAGCTTTGGGATGAACATTTGTGTTATGTGCAACATACTTACAACAGAGCAAAACATTCTTCTACACAGAGATCTCCTTTTGAGACCTGTTTTGGTTTCACATCAAGGTCTCCTTTGGATTTGTCTTTGGTAAAGACACCACAGTTGAGGGACACAGTGATGTGGATAGGGCAACTAGGTTCATTGAACAAATCCAAGAGATCCACCAGGTAATACAGGAACAACTGGAAAAGAACCAAGCCAAATACAAGGCAAGGCACAACAAGCATCAGATGGAGCATAGTTTCCAAGTTGGAGACCAAGTATGGCTGTACATCAGCAAGGACAGAATGCAAGGTGAAGGTAAAAAGCTAAAGCCTATCAGGTATGGACCTTTCAAGATACTTGAGAAAATTGGTGAGAATGCTTTTCGCCTTGATCTACCAGCTTACATGCACATCTACTCAGTCGTAAATGCAGATTTCTTGAGACTATTTGAACCTTCACTAATTGAGGATCCCGAAGAGCAGATTCAATTTCCTTCTATTGATGACCTGTTACCTAAATATCTTAATGAATTGCAGGAAGACACAGTTCTGGACAGGAAGGTGAGGACGACGCACAGGGGAGATGTTGAGTACCTCAGAATTGGGCTCAAGGGTTCAAAGCCGAGCAGTGCAAAGTGGATGGAGATTGGACAAGTGAGACAATTGTATCCTCACTTAGTTGATGCTTGAAAACCAACTTTTGGTGGTCCAAAAGCTTTTTTAGTGGAAAGGCCGTGATCCGAACTAGATCCATGAAAATTATTAGAGTTCTATGACTATATCAAATCATGACAGACTTCAAAAACTTGTGAACAAAAGCTATCAGGAAAGACCTCTGGACAGTGGCAGTTTGTATCCAACGAGGAACGACGAGGACCTTGGTCAAAGCGTGCTGACCGAGGCCCATGGAGATCGCGCAGGACGCAAACTAGCAGTTAGGAAGTCCAGATCAGAAAACGGAGGTCGTTTCTTATGTGCGGTTAGCGCTAAGCACTAATCATTCATCATTGGGAAAAACCCCTCGAAATGGAATAGCCCTAAGTTCTCGGTCACAAGGGAAGCCAGAAAACCGTGGCAAAAGCACTAAAGCGAAAGGCGGGTCCTGCACTCCAAAACCTGCGGAATATCGGAGGCATTTTGGGCAGTAAATAGAATTGTCAGGAGACCCAGCGATGCCATATAGCAAACAATGTGTGTCCACTGGATGAGAGAGAAAACCACCTCTCATCGCAGGCTAACGTTCGAGCAAGTCAACTGCGCGATAAGAGCGAACACTGTAGGATCTGGGGGCTCCAGATCTAACGATGGAGATTGCACCCGATGAATGACCAAATCTGGAGGGAGAAATAAGCTTCGGCACATAAAGGTTGAAGTTTGATTGGACCGCTAAGTTGGTGGATGAATCATTACACAAAGTAACCGAAGTACTGAACCGTTTGAGGAAGAGATGATGTAGTTCGTGAGAGGACAAGTGGACACTTCCCTGTGAGATGTTACATAGTGACGATGACACAAAGGCAAGGAATTCCAAGCGAACAGCAGTAGGCAATCTGAAGGGGTGGAAGAGGAAACGAACAGTCATGAGACGTATTGGCTTTAAGCCATGAAGGCACAGACAAAGAACAAAAGCAAGCATTGTAAGAAAAAAGAGGACAATGAGAAAGGAAGAAGGAGATAGTGAGACAGAAGCAGACATAGAGAGTCGCGCTGACCTATAGAGCTAAGGCAGCATCGAGCAGATAGAAGGCTTGAGAGGTTCAAGCAATCCTTGTGAGGATATCTATCGGGAACTAAGTACCAAATTGGACTCATCCCATCAAGACCAGTTGAGGTCGAGACTTGGTAAGGGGGAGTCTGTGCACTCTAGTGGCTTGGGGAATCCAAGAACCACCCTACTATGCACCATCTATTTCAGGAGACTCAATTTGAGCTCCTCATTGTAAAAGCTCTACTTAAAGACACAATAAAAGAAGGCCACCACTGAAATCTGAACCGGAGATGTAGCCCAGGAGGATTGGGTGAACTCCTTATTAAATTTTGTTGTGTTCTGTCTTGCTTGTTGTATTTCTCTTAATGTTTTCCATTTTCCAATGTCTGTGTATTTTGCAATATTATTGATCCGTTGCCTAAGATAACATAGACACACACCAGCACATGAGTCTATAATACCTTCATTCATTAATTCATTAACTGAGATGACTCATGAGTGATTTTCAGATCAGCAATAGATCTCAACATGCAACTTCAACAAGAATCAACACATGAGAGTCATAACATATGAAGAAAATATGCATAATGAGACACAAATCATCACATCACATAGGAACGCATGATATCTGGTGGAAAACCCCCTTCAGGTCAAAAACCACCCCTTTTGTTTTTGTGATGCTCAATATATTTTATTATCTGTCAAGAAAATCATTACAAAGAGAATATAAATGAAAATTATATGAAAGGAATTATGATCTCCTTCTCACGACTCTACGTACCACCATCCGATGGAAGCCTCCACGACCAACAAGCCTCGCCCAAATCCTATCAGAATTATGAAGAAATATGTTCTCAATACTTGTTTTGCTGAAACCCCCGCTCCACTCCTCTATCAGGTTCACATTTCATGCATTTTCAAAGAGGAATCCTTGAGTTACTCAACATGAACATCACAACAACAATATCTTCATAGTGCATAATAAAAAACACTCAAGGCAACACTTTCTACGCAAACAAAACATCAATCACTATACCATCAACAAATCTGAAAATGTATTAGTTGCAAATCAACATACATAGCTCTCTCTCACATCCACACACCATCCTCAACTCACACTGCCACAATAAATTAGCTGGAAATAATCCAGATGCAACAAATCAATCGTGCAATCTATAATAGCAATATAAGCCATGAAACATTGCTACATCCATGTATATCAATTCTCTGCCCTTACAAATATAAATAAATCATTCATATAACCAAGGATCTATGGTCCCCTCATCTCATCTACCATCAAGCTCTAAAACTCTACAATAGTAACATGATCTGAACTTTTCTCAGCTATCAAGCTCTGATCACCACATTATGGCTTAGATTTGTCTCTACTACAACTGACTGTTGTAAATTTTGTCATTACCAGCAAATCAAACTATGTCACTCAATCACCAATGTTGGCCTCTCCATGCATCTTCCTACACTTTGAACACTATCATTTGCCTCTAAATATTCTTTTGCTATAGGAACTCTACCTCTTCTCTATACATAGACATCAACCCAAAAAGATAGATTTTCTCATTTATTTGAACAATTTATCCATCTTCTCCACTACTCACTTGATCGATGTGTTCCCACTTCAAACACTTGTTTCTATTTTTTATTATGTCAATAAGAGATTCTTCATAAAATTGCAAGTAATTACCTTGGAGTAGATTCTCGAAAAACTCAGATGTGTGAGGAATCCAAAGGAATTTCCAGTCAAAACCACAACCACACAGTTCTACTAAGTTTGGGTTGTAACCACATGGATAAGCCTTGTTTCATGCAGTTGGAAGCATTTAACCACGTGCACAATCTTAGCTCCATGCAGTTGGGGCAAAGGATGGCCAAAACCCAAAAAAATTAACTCATAATTGCCTCCAATTTCTTGATCAACATATCTAGTATCTATAAAACTTGTCCAAGCCATGAAAAGCCTCAAAACCAACTATGCAACCTCATTTCACTCAACTAGTCATCTTCAACACTTCATAGTATGCACTTCAACACCTTGTTCAACAACACCACTTGCAACTCATCTTCAAATATGAGCAGTGGAAAACATGAAAATTTTGAAAACATTGTTCCATACACCTGGAACTCCTTTACAAGTACCAAGAGCATCAAAATATCTATAGTCGACAAGGTGAGACAACCACTGCATGGATCATGAGGACTTAGCAATCCAACCACCAATGCATGAACCCAATTCTAGTAGACCATCACAAATCTGCATCATAAGTGCGACCATAAGTAGGTTGACATCAATGCCAACAAACAACATTGCATCACAACATCAATGCCAATAATCTACCCCTTTGGCATTGGTGGAAACCCCAATTGAACCTTATAAACAACCTTTGAAGATCTAAATAGAATTGAACTCCTCACTTTCTTCCCCTTTGACATTAATGGAAAATGGAAAAAGTCAATCCATCAACACTCTATTGAACAACTAAGGGCTACATAGTTGATCAAGCAACAAACACTCTCACTCCTCTAGAGTACATGATGAAAGGCATCAACAATAACTCACTTTTCCCTGAAGCAACAACAACAATATTAATCCTCATCAGAAGTAGTAGCAACAAAATAGATGTATATTAGCAAAAACTCAAACAATAGCTCCATCTATATGAACAACATTGTCAAGTTAGCGCAAACAACATCAGCAAACCATATCCATCAGTATAGTGTAGGCATCAGAAAATTCCTCCTAAAATACAATATATCCATCAATAACAACACATCATAAACACCAGTAGAAAGTATAACCAACAACTCCATCCAAATCAACATCACTCTCAACCATGACAACAATAACATACATATAACCATCAACAACAGTAGTATCTAAGCAGCAACAAATCATATGCATCATTATCATAGTGTGGGTATCAACACTCTCCCTCTCTGTCTTTGATAAGTGTACAGTTATACCATCATCATGTCTTTTCTCACTGAATATACTCTTCTTTAGGATGTACAAAAGGCTACAAATGTTTCACCAAGCTGTTAAACAAATATTTCTACAACAATCAATTCCTCCATGTAACAAACAGGAAGCTAATCCAAGAGAACAAAGAACTATGACCCAAAAATATTTGCAATCAAAGTACAAGGCTTAATATGCCTATTACATGGATACAATAATGATAGAATGTGACTATACAATGCTTCCTCAAGGCTGAAATATGACTCCACCAATAACTTAAAAGTGATACATGAAATTGCATGGCTACATAATGAAACTAAAATCCCACACATGGCTACAAAACATAGCATATACTAGCTGAAACAAGGTTGAAATGACACACAAATCTCTCTCTCAGGACATTCTTGACTCATGACCACACATACAATATGACCCATGAATCGCAATTTTCTCCATTTCATGGATCACTCAACCAACACAATAAACATAAGCAATGATAATACAAGGCTTCATAACTCATAAGTATAATGTTATAACAATGCAAACAATAACCCATGATCAAGATTTAGAAATGAAAAACTGCATGCCAAAAAGAGTATACATAACTCTCTCCAAAAAAATTCTAACATATGTCATGAACTAGCAATCTGTAACATCAACAGTTAGCAACCCCAACATCACAAGCCTTCAAGAATGAACTATAGTAGCAATTGTCCTTCAACATGTAGCAATAACTAACAAAATACTATTATCCAACCAGGTGGATCAATCAACAATATAACCTCCAGTGGAAGAGCAAGCAACAACAATCCTCTAATCTTCAAGCAACTCTAGGCATAATATGACCATTAGTAAGGTGAGGAATCTGCAATAAAAACTTCATCCATGCTCTCTTGATATCATATGTGCACTAGCAAGCACAACCCTCATCATCAAAAACAAGTGCATGTGGTAGTTTTCAAGGTAAGATCTTCATGAGAAAGGTTCAACACTAGACACCTAAGTGCTTGGATCTTGACTCACCTTTGCATGACATGGAAGAAGTAAAATACCTTGACCTCATGACAACATTATATGAAAATATGATACATGGCTTCATGATAATACAATGTGAGATACATGACTCATGTGGATACAATTGCAATGGACTCTTATCCACACTACAACCAAAAACAAAATAACTTAGTAATGTACTGAATGATACAGAAATTTTCTTCAAACAACTCACAAAATTGATCGTAAAATATCTAAAACACATGCATGCATCAATGACCCTTCCTCATGTGAAAGATGACTATCTAATAAAGTACAATGAGTGAAGGTTTCAAAGTGAGTAACATCACTCTCTCAAACCATCACCAAACTTCCCATGGAAGACATAGTATCATGTATGATATAAGTCTTATACATGCAAATCATAAATCCATATCAAACTCCCCCTAATAATATGCCATTTCTCCATCAACAACTATTGTTTGTTGCATAAACTTTTGTTAGTGTGCATAAATAAATGATCTTCTCACAACATGGTTGCAACTATCAACAATCATGAGACAAAAAAATAAATAAAAGACACGTAATACATCAAACCTTGTAGAACTCCCCCTCGACTCATGCGCTCTCCTTCTACGCCTCATATTGATCTTGTGAACCTGAAATGAATAGATGCATGCATCTGAAATTTCCTCCTTTTAATCACTTTGAGCTATCAAGTTTGACTTCTCTTTGAAGCCATCTCCTATTGGGCACAAGACAAAGATCTACTCCTCCTGAGTAGATTATCTTTTTGCAAAACAAAACATTCTTCCTTGAATTCCTTTGAAGAGTTAGTTCTTTGCAGCTCATATTTTCTCCTCCATACCTTCTTTGTCTTCACTGGTGGGCTTGCTCTTTTTGTTGGATTGATCTCGTCATATATGCAAGCTAGAGATTTGTGGCCATATTTTCACACTTGAAACAATGATTATCCAACAACCTTTGTTTTCTTTCAAAATATTTAATGATTGCAGGAAAAAAAATACCCATAAAATAAACTTGGATACCTTGTGTTTTAATTTGTTGGACCATGAACACTTGGCTTCTTCCTTACTTTCCTAAATTGCTGCTTGTTGTGATTGTGATCTTCTTTTCTTTTCTTCCGCTAATAATCTATTTTCTTCTTTGGCTTCCTTTGATGATGTTTCTTCATAGGTCCTTGATTGACTTGAATGGTGGTGGACTTGTGATTTTCTGCTACATGGCTATTCTCCACTTTCTCATTTTCCTTCACAAGGCATGATTATCCTTCAAAACCCAATTCGATTTTGATAAGAGGATATATTTGACTGATAAGGATTTGATCCTGAATTCTGGTGATTTTCTCCAAATTTTGATACTGAGATGACTGATTAGTTACTTTTTCAAGCTCACATCTCAAAGAGGCTAATTCCACTTCTAATATTTCATAATAGGCCTCTTGGTCTTGCAGTTGATTTAATAATAAAATGTTTGCCTTGATGACTTCTTCATGTTGAATCTTTAGATTAATTATTTGCATGCCATTACTCTCATGGTCAATCTCACTATCTCCTTCAAAGAAAATTGGATCTATTATTGCTATGAATGTGGAGTCCTTTTATCATTCTCTTTCTCTTCAAGAATGCAATGGGGTTCTTCAACAATTTCTGAATCTTGAAACCCTTCTCTTCCATACAAACTATGTAGCTTGTCCATGATTTCTTTTGTAGTCACACAATGTCTCACTTTAGCTACATCATGATCTAATAATCCTTTTAAAATGATCTTCTTAGCTTCCTCATTAAATTCATCCTGGATAACATACTCATTTTAAAGCATAATATTCACATCTAGAGTTAAAAGGTAAGCTTCAAATTTCACTTTCCAAAGCATATAATCGGGTCCATGTAGAAGAGGAACTCCATCCAGGGAAAATTTTAAGAACCACCCTAAATTTATATGTATAATAAATGGGTGAATCCCCATGATACATAGGAAAAATGGGAGGCGATTTTATCACTAATATAATATGTATATATCTATATATATATATATATATATATATATATATATATATATATATATATATATATTTTTGCGAATCTCTCACCGGATTATATTATCTTGTAAAGTCATGGAGAATCTTTCACTGAATTATAAAATCTTGTAAGATCTTGGAAAATCTTTCACTGAATAATAAAGCATTGTGAAGTCTTGGCGAATGTTTTGTTAAAGTATGAAACCATATATGATAATAATAAAACATATTCATTATACTATAATATACTAACATACATGTTTGGAAAAAAGAAACATAATTTTCACTTCCTACAAATAATGTTGCAAGTTTTAGTGGCCATGTTTGTCATGGTAGGAGAGATTAATGTTTTCTTTGCCACTTTTGTCAAGCTACCACTTTTGCCAAGTTATCAAATTTCTTTCTTATGCCATAGACTCCAACTGCGAGATAAAAAATAAACACATCAAGTTTGTTTACCCCAACACGCCAACAAGTAGCAAGCGCCAACTATATATTATAATGAAGTAGTAGGTATCCCAAAGGGCTGAAGGGGATCTAATGGAAAGAAGTGATCGTTGTCAAAAGCCTTCTAATCAATATATAAATATATAAATGTAGATTTATTATTATTTTAATTGGAAATCTTCAATTAAATAATAAAATTTAATTACATCTCTGCCAATCTAAATTTCTTATTAGCATAATTCACTACCTTCATACCATTTTTAACAGCATTGTAACATGTGGATTAATTTCCTTTTTGGTGCACAATCTCCGCCTTTTAGGACAATATGGTGCAGTGACCCAACCCCTACAGATCATTACGAAAAAATAAGAATAGCAGAGAAGATGAAAGGCTGTACAAACCAGCATATTTTTCAAACAACTAATCCAACATCAGTACCTTAACTTTTTCATGAAGATATCATATTGAGAATGTTTGAAAAATGGTGGGAAATCTGGGTAGTGACTATCTCTCTTCTGTGAGGGTGATGCGGAAAGAGTTAAGATTTCATTGTTTTGAATTTTTTTTTGTTAAATTAGAAAAACCAATATTAATGGAGATATCGGTATTTTTTACTAAATTTTGTGAAGTGACTAAATGTAGCTTTAACCATTCACCTTAAGATTTTTTTTACAATATAATTTCCTAAGTCTATTTAATATCTTCATTATCATAAAAACCAACCTATATCCATGTTAACTCCACATCTACCACTCTTAAAGGGATGAAATCTATTTATCCCTCCCAGCACTTGGTAGACCCGGAATTAAGATGGATCTAAGCTGATAGAATTTCCCCTTTAAATAGTCTATGCTCACATGAATACCATGGTATTACCATGGGTCAATACCATGGGTTATCATAAACCTGGAGCTTAAAAACTATTATTAGTAATTTATAAAAATTAATAAAATTAATAATTGATTTTTATTTTATTTTTTTATTTTAACCCAGTTAAAATGTTTAAGTGACATTAAATTACAAGATCCATTTTTACTCTTGATCTATCAAATATTTTTTCACTCTATGTTAGTTTGATCCAGAGTAAAGATGGATCTATGCTAGTTTAATTTCCCCCCTTTAAATAGGTTGCATTCCATGTGAATACCATGGGTCAATACCATGTGCCATCTTTATTTTTATTAATACTAATATTAGGGTTAATAATGTTTTTTTGCATGGTATTAATAATAATTTGGCCCATGGTATTTGGGGCATAGGCTTCACCTAAATATAACACATTTTTTGAGTGTTCGTAAATATAAGGTGGCTTATGGAGTAAATATAAAAAATGTTTTATTTATTTACCATACATCTCGTTTATTTATATTTTTATTAATTTACCATACCTCTCGTTTATTTATATTTTTATTAATTTACCATACCTCTTTTACAAATATGGTATTTGGCCCATAGGATTCAATTAAATAAAACCTCTTTTTTGAGCCTTCTGAAATAAAAAGAGGGTTATGGAGTAAATATAGAAAGAGGTTTTATTTATTTACCATACCTCCACTTTATTTATATTTTATTTATTTACACACTTGCATTTTCATAGATATAAGGTGACATATGGAGTAAATATAAAAAAAAAAATGTTTTATTTATTTACCATACCTCTCGTTTATTTATATGTTTATTAATTTACCATACCTCTTCTATAAATATGGTATTTGGCCCATAGGATTCACTTAAATGAAACCTTGTTTTTGAGCTGTATTTTTATTTATTTACCATACCTTTGGAGTAAGTACAAAAAAGAGATTTTATTTATTTACCATACCTCCACTGTATTTATATTTTTATTTATAACTATCATAAATACATTTTCTTGAAAATGAGGGCGAATGGAAGATTGTAACTCCTAATTTCAAGGCTAAATTTACTTTTTTTACCCTCTCCCTTAAAATAAGGTGGGCTAACCTCCATACCTAATTTTTTTATAAATTAAATTTGAGGCAATTTGTAACAATGTACTATGATACAAAATATTCGCCGAATGAAAATATAAAACCCCTTAATTTAGCCCATGGGCGAAAATTCGCCCCTAAAATTTTCCATAGTCTCCATCTACTACAAATCTTCTCTAGATACCCATGATCTACCTTGTAATAGTGAAGCTTCACAAGAAGGAACCATTCTCTGATACCAATTTTTGGAATGAGGGTCATTACTGAGGAAGGGGGTTAATTAGTAGTGATAACAATCACACACCTTTAAAAATCTTTCTCCAATATATTAATCAATTCATAACTTAACAAATAAGCAATAGATCTAAACATGCAACTTCAACAAGAATCAACGCATGAGAGTCATAACATATGAAGAAAACATGCATAATGAGGCACAAATAATCACATCACATTTCAACACAAGATATCTCGTGGAAAACCCCCTCCAAGTCAAAAATGACCCTTGTTGTTGTTATGTTGCTCAAAATATTGTATTATATGTTAAGAAAATCATTACATAGAGAATACAAATGAAAACTATCTGAAAGGAACTCTAATCTCCATCTCATGCCTCTACAAACCACCATCCGCTGAAAGCCTCCACAACCAACGAGCCTCGCCCAACTCCTATTGGACTTATGAAGAAATTTGTTCTCAATACTTGTTTTGTTGGAGCCCCCACTCCACTCCTCTATGAGGTTCACATTTCATGCATTTTCAAACTAGAACCCTTGAGCTTCTCAACATGAACATCACAACAACAATATCTTCATATCACATAATAAAAAACTCTCAAGACAACACTTTCTTCTCAAACAAAACATCAATCATTGGACCGTCAAAAACTCTGCAAATACATTAGTTGCAAATCAACTTAATACATATCTCTCTCTCACATCCATACACCATCCTCAACTCACACTGCCACAATACATTAGCTGCAAATAATCTAGATGCAAAAACTCAATCATGCAATCTAGAATAGCCATATAAAACATGAAACATTGTTACAACCATGTATATCAATTCTCTGCCCCTGCAAATACAAATAAATCAGTCATATTATCAATGAGATATTCTCTCCTCATCTCATATACCATCAAGCTATAAAACTCTATAATAGTAACATGCTCTTAACTTTTCTCAGCTATCAATCTCTGATCAACAAATTTCGGCCCAGATTTGTCTCTACTACAATTGCTGCAAATTTTGGCATTACCAACAAACCAAACTATGCCACTCAATCACCAACGTTGGCCTCTCCATGCATCTTCCTACACTTTAAATGTTATCATTTTCCTTTGAATATTATTTTGTTGTAGGAACTTGACCTCTTGGCTCTACACAGACCTCAGCTCTCCAATATGTGCACGGTGTAACTAAAAACTGATAGAGTTTCTCATTTATTTAAACAATTCCTCCATATTCCCAACTAATCACTTAATCAACGTGTTCACACTTCGAACACTTTTTTCTGCTGTTGATTAAGTGAATAAAACCTTATTCATAAAATTTTGAGAATTACCTTAGAGTAGATTCGCAAAATAACTTAGGTGCACAAGGAATCCGAAGGAATTTCTTTTCAAAACCACAACCGAACACATAATTCTATTGATTTTGGGTTGTAATTGCATGGATAATCCTTTTTCCATGTGGTTGGACCCCTTCAACCGGATGTACAACCCTATATCCATGTGTTTGTGGCAGAGGATGGCCAAAACCCAAAAAAAGTCAACTCAAAACTACCTCCAACTTCTTGATCAACATCTATAGCATCTATAAAGCTTGTCCAAGCTATGATAAGCCTCAAAACCAACTCTACAATATATGTTCACCTCAGCAAGCCATCCTTAACTAGTCATTTGTAGCGCCTCATAGTATGCACTTCAACACCTTGTTCAGCAACACCCTTTGCATCTCATCTTCACATATGAGCAGTGGACAACATGACAACTTTGAAATCAATGTTCCATACACCTGGAACTCCTTTGAAAGTACCAAGAGAATAAAAATCTCTACAATCGACAAGGTGACCAAATCACTGCATGGATCATGTGGACTTAGCGATCCAACCACCTTTACATGAACTCAATTCTAGTAGACCATCACACATATGCATCATCGGAGCCACCATAAGTAGGTTGAAATCAATGCCAACCAACAACACTGCATCACTACATCAAGGCCAACAACAAATACCAAGGAATTTTATCATGTGAACTGGCTTGAATTCAAAATCATACTCTTACAATCTTTTCATATAGTTCACCCTTCTTTCACCCAACTCGTCTTGTCTAAAAAGCGATCTAACGGCTAGGTGCGGGACAAAGATAATGACGTGACTTTTTAGAAGGTATGACCTAAAATGTTTTACCGCCTTGTATACTCCATAAGTTTTTTTATCAATGGCGAGGTAATTTAATTTATGTCCCTATAAGTCAAAACTCATGAATGATATGGGCCGCTCATTTCCTTGATCATCCTTCTACGTGAGAACATCTACAAGAGAAGTGTCAGAAGCAAAAGCATATAACAAGAAATATTTGCCGAAATATGGATTGTGTAATGTGGGAGCTTTGGTGATTGCTTGCTTGATGTGGGTGAAGGCATCCTTTTCCCTTTTATCCCATTTATAAACCACATCCTTCTTAATCATATCCTGTAATGGTTTTACATTCTATGTGTAATCCAAGATGAACTTGCGGAGAAAGTTGATTTTCCCTGAGAAGGATTGCATGGCTTTTTTTTCACTGGGAAGGGAATCCAATCGATAGTTTTGACTCATCTCGAGTCCACTTTAATCCCGCTTTTTGCAATAATATGGTCCAATATATTTCCCTCAAACACTCTGAAGATGCTATTCTTAGGATTCAAAGATATTTTGTATTCTGACATCGCTTGAAAATCGGACTCTGGTGACGCAAATGATCAGATCTATCTTCCAAAATACTATCACATCATCCAAGTATACCACTACACTTTGTCTAATTAAACTATAAAATGTGATGTCCATAGCTTGTAGGAAGGTCTCCTGCATTAGTGAGTCCAAAAGGAATTCTCTTAAATGCAAAGGTACCCAACTTGGTCTTCAAAGTAGTTTTATGTCCGTTGAGTTATGCTACTAGAACTTGGTTGAATTCAGAAAAATCCATCTAGTAATGAGAAAATATCTAACCCTGATACTATTTGAAGGATTTGTTCATTAGACGACGCAAGATAGTTATCCTTGTCTGAAGCCCAATTCAAATTGTGAATGTCAACCCACAAACATATCTCTCCAGACTTCTTTCTTATGGGAAAAAATTATAGACCCATGTAGAATGACGAACTTTGAATATGATCCGTGCATCCAACATTTTCCTTAGTTCTTTATGAATGAGGGGTTCAAGTGTAGAATGAACTTTTCTTAATTTCTACTTAAAATGCTTTACCCCTTCTTTGATAGGTATCACATGATGGATTATTTATGTGTCTTAAGTTTTCAAATCATTATACGTCCATGCGAACACATCTCAGTCCTACTTAAAGAGATAGATAAAGGATTTCCACTCTTGAAGTGTACAACACGTATTAAGATTCACATACTTTATATCTTATTTTGTACCAAGATTCACTTGTTCGTGGAAAAGAGTAGAATTGTGAGTCTACGCATTAACTGGTCATGGGGTTTCCTATGTTTTCCTAACTTGATCCTTACAAGGATAATTTGTGCTCATCTTCATGAATGGTCACATCTTTGAACACATCAACATTTGCCATGAAGTCAAGTATTTGTTGGTCATCATTAAAAACATGAAGATTAGTGATGTTATTGGGCAATGATGGATTATTAATCTCAACTGAAAAGCCACGGGATTTAACAGTGGCAACCTAAAAACAACGTCATCTAATGTATATGCAGTAGCATTACGAATCTGAGGAACAAAATTAATATTAAAATCTTGGAAATTTGAAATGAGACACCATACCTCTTGTTGATAATTTTCGAGATTGGGTGAAACACAATGGAGTGTTTCTTATACCTGAGATGTAACGATTTCTAAGTCACCTTTTACTTTGAGTGCTTCAACTTTAAGGTCAATGGATTTCCTTAAACCAAGATGAGTGCTTCATATTCAACAATGTTGTTAGTGCACTAAAATTCCAAGCAACATGATATTAGATGTTTGTTCTATCGCGGGTCTATTAAAAAACAACCAGCTCTAGAACCCTCTTGCATCTTCAAACCATCAAAATACAATGTTCAAATGTTAGCAATACTAGGGTTAGTTCCTACACTAGAAATATTTACATCTATAATACAAGAGGAATTAGCACCAGTTCGATTACAAGGAAGGAATTGGAACTGTGTATCTCGTGGTATGGGTGAAGTTTGCGCAAGATAACATTCGTGGTCAACTTCTAGAAAACAATTTCCAAAAATGATCTGCACATAACTGATGTGCTCATTAGGCGCTTCATGCACCATGATGGTATACTTCATAAATGGCTCACTCCTAATTCCAGTTTGGTTATTCTTGTCCTTATATGAAATCCATAAATGCATCTAATCGGTAGCAAAGTATCCTTGCAATTTACTAGACCAATCTTCACTCAACAATAAACCATAAGCTTTTGGAATGTCCACAATGACTATATCAATGATTTGGCATCAGTATTTTCCCATTTAGCATTGATTTTCATGGCAACAAATAGGGGCATGACATTTGTAGATGCACCATAATCAACTAGGAATTTATGGACATTATACTTGAAAATAGCGAAAGTTAAAAGAAATGGGGGGCAAGTAGACCTTGCATTGATCCAAATTTAAACAAGAACGCAACAAATTACAGATATAACCATAAATATAGAAATGTAGGAGAAATAACACTTAATTTCATTAATATCAGATACTGAAATATGCTTACAGAATGAATGGAAATAAGACTAGCTTGTGCGATGGTAGCTTATCTCTGAGAAGAGATGTGGTAACTACATGCCTCTAAACTGTATTACAATGAGGCTCGAAGGCCTATTTATTATTGAGAAACAATGGAAAACCCCGAACATCCAAAAAATTAACACTAGGAGATAAAGCGCCAAAACTATGGGCCCTGTTTGGGTAAATTAGTACATCAACTTCCCAAGGTCATAACTTTGGCATAAGATCTTTGTTTGATGCACACAATGCCTCGTTAGAAATATCTATCCAAGGAATACAACTGCTAACAGTGAATATCTAGTTAATAATTCTTATTCGCGTCAATGATTTTGCTAAAAAAACGTCGTTTAGGGCTTCAAAATGGCTCCAGAAGTTCAGGACTCGAAAAACTGCCAAAAATAGTAAATTGTGCTACAATTAAGGAAACTGAAAAACTGAAAGAAACAATGGTGGGGGTCCAAGTGGAATAGGCGGGTTTCCACCAATATTCACCTGGATCATGCATTTAAATTTGTTGCATTAACAAACAATTCAAGAATGGTTGGAGACTTATTGGGCAAAGCTTGAGAAGCAGAAACCGTTCTACCTGACGGAGGTTGAGATGCAAATGTTTGAATGAGAAATTATCGTTGCCCTGTTATCTTGTCTAGTTTGTAAATGGAAATATTTGCATGAGCCTTTTTCATATCTTCAATGATGTTGTAATCAATGTCTTCATCATGAGCAGGGTGTGCCAATGTGGTAGGTGGTGTAACTTTGTCCCTGCAAGCACCTTTCTGTGACTCTGTACTCCCATACTTATTCTCACTACGCTGAGTAGGATTACTAGGTGGTAATATTTTTCA
The DNA here is from genome assembly GCA_031772625.1 of Pinus tabuliformis. Lineage (NCBI taxonomy): Eukaryota > Viridiplantae > Streptophyta > Pinopsida > Pinales > Pinaceae > Pinus > Pinus tabuliformis. The sequence continues at coordinate 1,175,633,987 of CM062813.1, forward strand.
TAACAATTTATTTTTCATGTATTGGTCCTTTGATCTCAATTTATATTGCTTAGCAGTTTGTGGAGGAGAAGCATCACCCATTGAGTGCTCATTGACACTTTGTTGATAATTATTGAGAATAAGATCAAGAGTGAAAATTAAATCACCAATATTTGATTTTTCCTCTGTTGAGGTGGGTTCATTAGTTCCTTGTGCCTGCTTAGGATTCTCTTCTGCTATCAAAACTTCAATAACATTTAAAACCACGACATTCATGTTGTGCTTCCACTGAGGGCATGTTTTTTTTAATGAGCCTCTTGGTGAAAGGTACAATAATTATCCATGCCTAAGTTTTCCACATTAAACATAAGAATGAAGCTCCAAACATTATCGGTTGGTTTAAATTATTCTTAATGAATAGATTGAAATACTTATTACTGCTTGAAGCCACTCTTGACTTCCTCTTAAGTTTTGATACTTCATTGGTTAACAACTATAAATATTTAGTCAAGATGTCCATATAAAAAGGATCTTTCTCTTTAGCTTTAGTAGAAGAGGCTTGGGACTTCTTAGAAGTGTCTTTGGAGTCTTTTTAATCCTCTTGATCAATGATAACCCCAATGTACCTTAAGTCCTTGTTGACACCTAATCAGAAGGATTAGGTGAACAGCTGTAATTAACGTAAATAAATAATAGAGAAGATAGAGAGTTGGGAGATGAACCGAATAGTCACTCCCTCTTGTATATAATAATGTTTAGCCTTAATGAATATAACAGAGTTTTGTTTTAAGGAGTTATATCCTGGCCTGACATGGTATTAGACTAGGCACCATTTTTGGCCTTCCTTTTATATTTTTAACTCCTTCACTCTCTGTTTTGCATCTCTTGCAGGCTAAAATCTTTGTCAGATCTTTGCGAATGCTCATTGTTTGAATTCTAATACGTTGTTGCTGTGTTGAATAGTGTTGCAATAGCTTGATTTTTTCTCTTTTGTTTCCCTTTCGTTTGAAGAACAACGTGTAATTGTTTATATATATTTACCATATTCATCGTATATCACCATCATTTGATATATTCACCGATTCATCATTTTTCCTATCGCTTGATGCACCGGACCCCACTCAGACACAGTTCCCGAGGTTTTACGAGCTCATTCTCAACCATTGATCTCCACCCTCAGATCCAATGGCCGACGATGATATCGGGTGCATAAGTTGCACGACGATTACCCGCCCGATATGCGCACCTTTTTCTCTCTCCTCCTGATCAACCTCAACCGTAGATCTCTTGACCTCATATCTAATGACCCACATCAATATCGCGTGGCCAACATGCTCGACCTTTCCCTGTCTGATAGAAGCGGTTTCTTCTCTCTCCTCAGAACCCCTCGCTCTATGGAATCGGGCACTCCCTTCTCTAAACCACTTACCGCCTTGCATCTATTTGATATTCTGCTCATTGACTTAAAACCGCCCTCCGATAACCGTTAATGGTTGGACTTCTTCGCCTCCAATAATCGTTTATCTTCTACCATCAACGATCCTCCTCCGCATTATTTATCCGCTCATCCACTGTTCATTTTTGCCATAGAAAGGTACAGTTAGACTCTGACTCCGATATTCAGTTGAACGTTGAACGCTGAAAGTATTACGTTGTTCGATATGCATTCAATCATATCTATTGTGGGAATAACTCTCACAAAAAAGGATTATCCTGAATGGTTGAGGAAACTCCAACACGCTCTTATTTTTAATGAGCTGTGGAAAGGAGTGTGTGTTGGAGAAGGAGACAAAGACCCAGTTCAACCTACCTCTGACAAAGAACTCACCATTTGGGAGAATAAAAATAGCAAATCATATGCATTGACTGTTGCATCTGTAAGTGAAGAGGTGAGTCGACACATCAAACCATTTTCAACTGCATTTGAAGCATTACAAAAGTTGATTGAACTCTATGACTCACACTCTGCACTTGAAATTGTTCAACTCATGATTAAACTCTTCACCCTTGAATTACAAAATAATGATCCTCTTGCTCTGGCATACGAAGTAAAATCAATAATGCATGATATGAAAGTCAATAATGTTGAAATGGATATCCCTCTAATTGATTTTCTCAAGGAACTTCATCCTACTTACTCTAATTATCTTGAGTCATTGCAAGCAAATGGAAATCTCAAAGATATCACCTTTGACTCTCTTATAAAGAAATTTGTTGAAAGAGAAAAAGCTTTTGGAAAGAAAACAGCCCCTGAATCTTCCGAAGAGGCTGTGTGCCTTTCTCATAAAGAAAAGAGTCTTGCCCAAGACCCTTCCAGAGGAAGATGTGGTCGAAGAGGCAGAGGAAGATATTTCAAAGGCAGGGGGGGCAGACACTCTCAAGGAGAAAAGTCAGATTTGCACTGCATACGTTGTAAAAGAAATGGATCACATGATGCCTCCACATGCAAGATACCTTGGGATAAAATTGAGCAGCAAAGAAACCAACCCAAAGGTAAAACTAATGACACAGACAAAGGTAAAGCACCTGAATCAGCTCATTATGTTGTGGCACAATGTAATATTGGAGTAAATGAAGACTTATTTAATGCTTCACTTGCTTCTTGGAAAAATGATTGGTTGCTTGACTCAGGAGCAACTTGCCACATGACTCATAGAAAATATTTTTTTGAAGAATTCACTGACAATGTTGATGGAGCAGTTTACTTTGCAGACCAATCAAAACTCAAGCCATTAGGGCTTGGCACAATCAGGCTTAAATTGCCTGGTCTTCCAGACTTTCTTCTGCATCATGTTCTATATCTCCCTCAGTTGAGGAGAAACTTGTTGTCCTTGGTCCATATCAGATAGCAAGGCCACTCCATTCATATGTTTGATGGCAAGCTTGAGGTAAGAAAAGCATCTGACCACTCACTTGTCATGACAGGGATTGAAGAAGAAAGGCTTCTCAAGCTGCAAGGTACCTCTGCTCGTGCACAACATTTCTCATACAATTCTAATTATGAATAAGGTACACTTCTATCAAGTCTATTATGGCATGCTATATTTGGACATTTGAACTATGACAGCCTTCGCTTATTAAAGAAAAATGGTGTTGTTGGATTGCCTACAATTCCTAGGAAGCTTAAGCAATGTGATGCTTGTATTCTATGAAATCATAGCAAACAACCCTCTCATGATTCACATTCCAGAGCACATAGAAAACTTGAACTCATTCATTCAGATTTATGTGGTCCAATGCCTATCTCTTCTGCAAATGGAAATAAATATATGATGACATTTATTGATGACTACACCAGAATGTGTTGGGTGTATTTATTGAAGAACAAATCTAATGCTTTTCAAACATTCAAGAACTTTCGTGCATGGATTGAAAATGATGCATAATGTCATATTGGCTCTATTCACACTGATAATGGAAAAGAATACACTTCAAATGAATTTGAAAATTATCTTCGCCAACATGGGATCAAACATCAAACAATTGTGCCTTATAATCCCCAACAGAATGGAGTAGCTGAAAGAATGAATAGGACAATCTTAAATATGGTACGCTCCATGCTCTTCTTCAAAAATGTAAAAGTAATGTTTTGGGCTGATGCTATTCTATGTGTTGTATATATAAAGAATATATGTCCATCTAATGCTATTAGAAACAAGACTCCTTATGAAATGTGGTATGGGCACATTCCTTCGGTAAAGCATCTCAGGGTCTTTGGTTCCACCTGTTATGCCTTAATACCAAAAGTACATAGAAACAAACTTGGTGCAAGAAGTCGTAAGTGTATCTTCCTGGGCTATTCAAACACCTCCAAAGCATACCATCTCTATGATGAAGTCAACAAAAAGTTTGTTGTCTCTAGAGATGTAATCTTTCTTGAATCATCCAAAACTGACAATGTTGTTGAAAGGCAACTTGATTGCTTGGATAGATTCACAACTACAAAATCATTTCAAGAATTTGATAATCAGATTCCACATCTTGAAGGGGGGATTCCTATACTAGATCAACCTGTGGAATCTTCTTCAGAAGCACTCTCTCCCCTACATGAATCTCCAACAACAGATGATACTTTGAGTGATGTGATTGACAGAATTGGGAGACTCAATCTTGATTCAGCCCCAACTCAGTCAACAGAGCAGCCTGGACCATCTAAGAAAGGTCCCCCAAAGTGGCTGACAAAGACACTTGAAAGTGTTCATCCTGATGAGGTCTAAAAAACAGGAACTAGAAATACAAATCAGAAAAGTGGAGGTAATGTAGATGACTCTGATTCACTTGTTTGATATGGATGTTTCTTATGATTGTGAATTAAATTTTTCTATAGATTTTGAACCAACTTCCTTCAAAGAAGCTACTTCTCATGATGAATGGAAAGAAGCAATGCAAAAGGAGTATGATGCCCTCATAAAGAATGGCACTTGGAAGCTAGTTGATCCTCCATTGGGAACCAAATCAATTGGCTGCAAGTGGATCTACAAGAACAAGTATAAAGATGATGGCTCACTTGACAAGCACAAATCAAGACTTGTGGCAACAGGTTATGCACAGAAGGAAGGGGTCGATTATGAGGAGACTTTTTCCCCCACAGCAAAATGGGCTACCATCCGAACACTCTTTTCCCTAGCAACTCAGAATGGTTGGAAAGTCCATCAAATGGATGTAAAAACCACTTTCTTGAATGGAGATCTAAAAGAAAATGTTTTTATGTCCCAACCTGAAGGTTTTGCTGTGAAAGGACATGAAGATAAAGTATGCAAACTTGTGAAATCCTTGTATGGCCTCAAACAAGCACCATGAGCCTGGTATGAAAAATTGACGGAGCATCTTCTGAAACTCAATTTCAAACATTATGATCTTGATGATGCAACTCTGTTTGTCAAGAAAGTTGGAAAAACAGTTGTATATCTTGTAGTATATGTAGATGATCTTTTGATAACAGGGAACAATGAAAGCTACATTGCATCCATAAAGAAGGAATTGAAGAAAGGTTTTGAAATTACTGATTTGAGCTATGTTCATTACTATCTTGGTATAGAAGTAACTCAACATCCAAAGTCCATATTCTTTTCTCAAAAGAAATACATTGGAGATCTATTGAACAGATTTGGTATGACTGAATGCAATCCTCTGACTACTCCAATGGAACAAAACTTAAAGCTCACATCAAATGAAGGAAAATAATTTGAGGATGCAACAAAGTATAGACAGCTTGTAGGAAGTCTCAACTACTTGACAACTACCAGACCAGACATTTCTTTTGTTGTTGGAATCCTCTCCAGATTTATGCAAAAGCCTTGTGAGGGACATTGGTCTACTGCAAAAAGAGTTCTAAAATACTTGAAGGGAACTCAAGACTTTGGAATCAAGTATACACAGGTGGACGACTTCAGCTTGATTGGATACTCTGATTCAGACTTCGATGGAGATAAAGAAATAGGGGTATCTACTTCAGGTTATGCTATGAGTCTTGGATCAGGAGTTGTCTCCTGGAGATCACGCAAACAATCAGTTCCTGCAGATTCTACAACAGAGGTAGAATATGTGGCAGCAGCTGAGGCAACAAAAGAAATTGTGTGGCTCAGGAAAATTCTTGAAGATTTGCAGGTAAAACAAGTGCAATCAACTCCACTCATGATTGACAATACATCTACAATAAAGTTGGCCAAGAACCCAAAGTTCCATGATCGAACAAAGCACATCAATACTAAATATCATCTGATTCGACATCATGTTGAGGCCAAAACAATCCATCTCCACCATTGTTCCACTAATGAGAAAATTGCAGACATCTTCACCAAAGCACTTGGAAGAGAAAAGCTTGAAAGATTCAAAATGATGCTTGGACTCACCAACAACCCTTCAGATTAAGGGGGGGAATGTTGACACCTAATCAGAAGGATTGGGTGAACAGTTGTAATTAATGTAAATAAATAATAGAGAAGATAGAGAATCGGGAGATGAACCGAACAGTCACTTCCTCTTATATATAATAATGTTTAGCCTTAATGAATATAACAGAGTTTTCTTTTAAGGAGTTATATCCTAGCCTGACAGTCCTTTTCAACCACAATGGCTTCTGTAAAGTTAAGAACCAAATTTTCTTTTGCAACACGCTTAACAAAAACTGAAACGTTAATAGGAAAGGTGGTGATGTAATAATATTTTTAATGGGATCATGTGGTTGAACATTTGTGGGGAATTTATTCAAGATACATGTAAATATTTGATTGAAGTCTATAAATTTTTCCTTTTCCCCCATCTTAAGGTTTCTGAGTTCTTTTAATAACATGACCAGATTTTTATCATAAGCAAAATTTTCTAAGAATAATTATTTAAACAACCTCCATTTATGGATTGAATTAGGTGGAAGGCTATGGTACCAAATTTAAGCTCTACCTTCTAGAGTATACAAAAATAATCATCATGCAACATCATTAAATCGTACCTCTAACATCCATAGATTTAAGTCAAAATCATTGATGTGGTCCTCGAACTTCACCTTCTTGTTAGGATCGTACATTGAGAGTGACTTTTATAGGTGCTTAGGCATGCAATGAAGATTCCCTAGAAGATAAAGAGCCCTTTGGGCCATCCAATCCAATTTTTCATCAACCATGTCTTCGTTCTCCTCCTCCTCTTCAATTTATGATTCTGAAGAGTCTTCTCCTTCACTGTTCAAATTCTCGTTGTGATCAGGGTGTTCTTCTCTCTAATGATCTTCGTTAGACAATTAAAAATCCTCCACATCTCCATCCAAATCTTCCTCAATATGTGGCAAGTCCACTTGTTCATGTGTTTTTTCAGTAGAATCAACTATCTCTTCAAGGGTTACAATAACCAAATATTCCACTGAAGAAACCAATACGCCAATGTGATTTGTTTCTTTCTTTATTGGCTTATGAGGAAGAATAGCAACGATGGGAAGCAATCCAAGGTCTCTTGCAAAATGATGAGTAATTGGCCAGATTTTCCGGAGTTGATTGTAAGCGACTTCAAAATCCTACTCCAGACCAAGATGAGAGGACTATACTCTCTCAAGAGTACGATTTGGAGTTGAACTCAGAGCATTACTACCTGTTGACAGTGTTGGATCCATCAACATTCAAGGGATATCCCCGATCTGTGGTCCTAATTAGACCTCACACCATTTGTGATAGGAGCCTCATCCAGAATATGGCATGGTTTCTAGTTTATTAAATATTTTCCTTAGCTCTAACTGTCAGTAAGAGAGAGGAATGCAAATGTGCCTTCGAAAAGCAAGTAAGTGTGCCTGGTGAGTGTTTGGTTGTAGGAGTGTCAAGGCTCTTCTACTACAAAGAGAAAGGAAAGTGAGATTCTAAGAGAGAGGTAATATTACCACTTTGGTAGAAACACACACAAACAAGATATATATGCCTAACATCTAGCAGAATAGTTCACAAAGATGTGATGAGCATTGCAACCATTACAACACATTCTCAATGTGGTAAGCACTAAATTATCCAAAATAGTTCAACTACTTTAGTGCAGGTGAAAACAAACATGAATCATAAACATTCATAGAGAAATGTTATAAACATTCATAATCCATGCATGAAGAATGTACTGGCCATCAGGCTTCATATATTAAGTAAAATTCCCAAGACACATGTATACATTGAACACCACTAGCTCCAATAGTGGAGCGTTGGAGCCACCACTTTCTCCTCAAAAGAAATAGCTTGTCTCTCTAATGCCTTGCGGGAGGAGCCAAGGTGAAAACCTATTTTCTCATACAATGAGGGTGTACATATAACCAATGGGGTGATGCTTCACCTCCCTTGTGACTCTTTGACTACCATTGTGATTGTTTGATTTCCTATGACTTTTAAAATTTACATGACTATTCATACTATATATGTGTCCTTTGGAATTCCACTTTACAATACAGTTTGAATAAATAATACATAATCCACAATAATGATGTGGCATATGATGACTTATGACAGGACATGACATGACACTGTTGACATGGACTTCTTGATGACATGGCAATGTTAAGCAATTCTTGTTGCTCCTTGCTATTTATCTTCTTGGGAATTCTCTTCTATCCACCTCCATATGGATTAAAGGTAAGGAGTCTTTGGTGATATCAAGTCTTGAGCTCTAATCACAAACTAGTGTCCCTTTGCTTTGTGTTGATTGACCAGCTTACATAACCAGCTACAAAGATGTCTTTTAGCATGTTCCCCTTCTCCATATCCTTCTTCATTATGTTGTCATAGTGTGATAGAGTACCTACACCTGCAATTCACTCCTGACAAGATGACATCGATTCGATAAACCCCTAGTATAAGGTGTTGCATGTTGATCCACTGACTAAGCCAGAATCGGGTGACACGCTGAGGAGGGGCTCAGTGACTGCACAGTTGTGTGGTTCAAGAAATCAGGGGTCATCTTGAGCCTTGATACTATGAAATGCGCAGTTTAGGCTGGACTGTGTAGGGAAATTGCGCAATTTTGAGACTCAGTGAGCTAGGCTGAGGGGTTTTGCATTGTTTCATCCAATTGCACAATTCTGGGAGGTAGAGAAGACCTAGTGATTATGTAATTGAGCTCAGAGACTGCGCAATGCATAGTTCGGGCCAGGTTGGAGGGATGAATTGCGCAGTTTTGGAGGTCAAAGTCCATGCTTGGGCACTGAGACTAGACAGTGTGTAGTCCTGGGAGGAAGGAATTGTGCATTGTGTAGTTTCAAGTGGCAAGGTTGCAGCTTGAGGGTTGGAACTGCATAAGGCATAGTTCAGGAGGGTAAAATGAGGCTAAGTTGTTTGGTCAGAAAATTGTCAGAATATGAATAAGTGTGCGATCAATGAAGTTAATGTGAACAGTGATGAGACTCGACTATGATCACACACTTAGAATGCTTAACAACACAAAAATATAGATCATCAAAGATATATGAGAAACATACTTCCCTTAGTGCGATAACTTTGTGACGATCTACGACAAGTGTGACACAAAAGATACACTTTGCGATAACCATGATGATACTTGTGCAACAATTCTTACAACTTTGGTAATGAGTGTGACTAATGTTTAAATGCTAATATAAACTCTTTCGCACAAATATAGCCCCTCGAAACCACCAAAACAATCTTATATAGATCATGCGACACTTAACATGTGAAAAGATGACATTTTTCTTTTCTTGCAAAAAGGACCAAAACACTTAAAGAAAACACATGGAATGGATTTCAATGTTTGCGAAGACAATTTACAAGACCAAGGTAAGCTCTGAAATTTGGTGCAGGCAAAAATTTTGGAAGGTGTTGTAGCAGTGACAACACTTGGCAACACAATGGTAGAATTATAACTTCTCTGTCTTGGTTGACTCTTCTATGTAGGGCCTTAGTTCTTCGAGGAGTATTGATTCATCATGAAAATTACTTTGGCTTCCCCAATTACCTCATGAATAAACATGGTCCCCTTTGTTCCTTCTCGATTTGAACACAATCATAAGATTCAATAATATCGCAATGTTTCAAATTGGAAAGGGTAGTGTAGTTTGTGAGCTTTATATTTTCATAGTATAGTTTTTCATCTCTAGTGTTGCTCTGCTGCCAGCAGACCTCGACAGTACCCCGATGGAGTCACTACAGGAACAAAAACATTGCTATGCTACCAGGGAGCCTGGACATTACCCTAGTGGAGTTTCTTGCTTCACCTCTCTACACAGGAAGCCTTTCTCTCCTTTCACCTTTATTTATATATATAAAGAGGACTGCACATTGACACTTATTCATTTTATGGGTGGAAGAGAAATCCCAACTTATTGAGAGTAGGAAAGGTTGTTCCTTCGGAGAAGCATATAGAGACCTCTGATTTAGATTTACTCGATTAGATTTTTCCCATTTTCCTCTTCTACTGATTGGATAAGTGTGAAAACACAAGAACCGAGTGTGGGCATAAGGTTTCCATAATAAAAAAATGTATCATGGTTTGACCGAAACTCTCCTTATGGACAAGTCACATTTTCTGTCAGAACTCATCGACCAAAAGATGCAACCAACACAAGGAAGGAGGACCAAAGGTTAGCCAAATGTTGTGGTTTCACATGAATCTTTTCAATTCAGCCATATGCAAATAAGCCCAAAAAGAGGTTTACACACGATGCTTATTTACAGAAATGAGAAACAAAAGACAAGACCCAACAAACAAATAAGCAAGAAAATAAACTATGTACATAGGGTAGGGCACAACCCTAGATCATCATTGAAAATAATGTTTCAAGTCTTCGCCATTAACAAGAATAGAGTCAATCTTCTCGTCCAATGATTGAAGATGATATGTGTGTTAAGAAATCTTTTCGTGTATGGTGAACGGTCCAATCCACAGGGATTGGAACTTAGTGTGTTTTCCTTTATCCTCATTGGATTTGTCCCACTTCAAGTCCAGGTCATCCACACCAAATTCATTTTTTCTTGCAGACTTTTTATTGAACCACCTCTTGATATGACTTAGGTGAAGAGAAAACTTTTATTTTTCCTTTTGTCTTTCTTCCTTAGGCTTGTGAAGGTGTCTATCCTACGTTGAATCAGTAAGCATGGCTTGCCCTGGGATTCTTGTAAAAGATGGAGGGCAAGAAAGTAGATGTTCGGGGGTAGGATGAATTCTTTTCCATACACCATGAAGTAAGGAGACATATTTAGAGAGGGTTTTGGTGTGACCCAGTCATCCCATAAGGCATTCACCAAAGCGGAGTGTCAGTTCCTCTATTAGGAGAAAATGGTCTTCTTGATAATGCGGATGAGGTTTTTATTTGTAGACTCAGCAAGACCATTTCCCTGCAGATATTGATTAGTCGAATGTTTCAATACAATTCCATTTTCCAATGAAAAATCATATAATCTTAACGATGAAAAATATGTTGCATTGTCAAAATGAAGTGAAGTCAGAATGTCGAACCTGGAAATGATATTCTAATTACAGAATCTGATGACTTCCTAATCATTCCCCTGTTTGAGTGGATCTACTTCTGCCCACCATGTGAAGTACTCTATAGCAGTGATGCTTTGACAAGAGCAAAAAAAATCATCGATCACATTTAAGCCCCATTGTTGAAATGGTTCTTCCACTGCAATAGGCTGCAACGAGGCAACTGACTTCTTTCCCCTACTGGCACACTTTTGAAAAACTGGACACTTGCAGGCATAGTCATGAGCATCTTTGAATAATGTGGGCCAATAGAAACCGACCCACATAACTTTTTGCATTGTTGTGTTTCCCGCGAAGTGTCTCCTAATTGATCCATCATGGAGATCACGTAATACTTTCTCTTAATCATGCACTTCTAAGCATCACGATACTCCATTATGATGCTTTCTGAAAAGCACCCCATGCACCAACTGATAAGATAATGCTTTTAGTCTAAGGGCCCTCTTCTGTCGTGTGAATAAGTTTGATGGCACTATGTTGTTCACAAGATATTGGCGCACATTAGCGTACCAAGAGTTTTCAATAATAGTAGGGGAAGCTCTCTCAACATTATACATTTCAATCTCCTACTCCCATCTAGATGGATCTTCCTTTTTTGCATCTATCGTTTATGCTACTAGCCAACATAGACCATAGCTCTTGATCATGTGAATTGGCTTGAACTCTATGTCATACCTTGGAAACCAGTGATCTATTTCACTCTTCTCTAACCCAAATCTTTTTGAACAAATTGTGATTTGACTCCTGGGTGCGGAACAAAGATAATGCAATGATTTTCAAGAGATTGGGTCAAAAGTGCTTCACCTCCTTGTAGAATCCATACACCTACTTATCAATGATAGGATAGTTAGGTTCTGGTCCTTAAAGGCTGGCTCTCATTAAATATATTGGCCACTCATTATTTTGATCATCCTTTTGTGTAAGCACAACAGCGAGAGAAGTGTCAGAAGCGAAATTATAGAGCAGAAAATATTTATTGAAATTTGGGTTGTACAAGGCAGGTGCTTCTGCAATAGATTGCTTAATACGGGAAAAAAAATCCTTTTCCCTTTTGTCCCACTTGTATATCACATCCTTATTTACCATCTCCTGCATGGGTTTCACAATCTGAGCATAATCAAAGATGAACTTGTGGAGAAAGTTAATCTTTCCCAAGAAGGACTACATAGATTTCTTGTTTACTGGGAAGGGAATCTGTGTAATATATTTGACCCTTTCTAGGTCTACTCTAATCCCACTCTTTGCAATAATGTGGCCCAAGATATTACCCTCGAATACTGCAAAAATACTCTTCTTGAGATTAAGAGATATCATGTATTTCTGACATCGCTCAATTTTTTCTTTAGATGGAGTAAATGGTTAGATATCTTCTTGGAAAACATCGTGACATCTTCAAGATAGACCACTATGCTTTGCCCGATTAGTCCATAAAATGTGATGTCCATGGCACGTTGAAATGTCGCACCGACATTGATCAACCCAAATGGAATTCTTTTGAATGTGAACATGTCCCACTTTGTGTGAAATGTAGTCTTTAGTCTATTAGGTTCTAAGACCAGAACCTGGTTGTAACCCGAATAACCATCCAACAAAGAGAACATCTCTGACCCCGATAATGTATGTATTATTTGTTCCATAGACGACACAGGGTATTTATCTCTATTCGAGGCATGGTTAAAGTTGCATAAATAAACACACAAATGGATTTCCCCTGACTTCTTCCTCACTGGGAACAAGTTTGATACCCAGGTCGAATGCCGCACTTTGTAGATGATCCAAGCATCCAATAGTTTCATTAAATCATTTTGAATCAGAGGCTCAAGTGCCAAATGTAGCTTCTGTAGCTTCTGTTG